>CM060949.1:177424707-178069938 GCA_030765055.1 Mantis religiosa | reverse complement strand
GCCAAGAAGACCACGTGTCAAATTACGTCACGTGCTGACCCTACTGATGATCAACGAGACTCAGTTAATGCTAATAATCATATTGGTATTTCAGAATTGCATTCTAGAGTGTCTGTTTCTTCCGCGGGAGTTGTTTTCGTACAAATCAGTTGAACCAGGATGAACTAGTCAACTATCCCACAAAGTTTTTCAATTCATTAGAATTTCCTGTACTCCCACATCACAATTTAAAATTAAGCGTAGGATCAGCTGTGATCATGCTGCGTGACATTAACCAACCACGACTGTGCAATGGAACGAAACTGAATGAGGAAAAGCTAATGAATAACGTCATCAAGGCAACAATCATCAAGGGAAAGTACAAAGCAAATGATATCTTGATCCCGCGAATATCAGTGATTCTAACAGATTTACTTTTTGATTTTAAGCGTCTACAATTTCCTGTGACTTTGGCCTTTGCGATAACCATAAATCGCAAAGGCAGTTGTTGGAAGTATTGCGGAATCAACTTAGAGCTTTTATGTTTCTCTCATGGACAATAATTATTCGTCGCGTGTTTGCTCGTGGGAAAGCCAACATCTTTATACAGTTACACGCCACAAAAACAGACAAAAAGTATTGTTTATCAGAAAGATATAAATTGACTAAGTTAATTGTAACTGTATTGTATATAAACTTCACCCCCAATTGCAGAACGAATAACTATCCGAATTCGTTTTATGTATCTATATAGATAAATGTACGAAGTTCGCCGGATTAGCTTTATATATATAATGACATGGGCTGGACCCAACCTGCCTACGGGGAGGTCCTGAGGTCATAATGAATACTACCATTTCTCGTAGCAAACGTCACTACTCCCCTGATGTCTCGATCCCAAAAACCTCGATCCTAAAATAAAAAAGAACAGTTTAGGCAATATATGATCCACTATAGATGTACTTATCAACCAAGGGGGATGTAAATATGGCCGGATAACGAGAATCGAAAAGAGACCTCCCAAACGAGCACCATCTTACTGGGTAAAGAGTAGATAAGAGCCATCGGCATTAGTAACTTTCCTGGTGTCCTAAAACAGCACATTGCTGTAAGGACTGAAGCCATATTATTTTATGTTCAATTACGAGGTATATAAGTTATCTACATTACATCCCTAGAGACGTTAAGATAAATTTGACCCATTTTCTTCTGTACTATTACCCAGAAGCAACCGAATCTTCTTTTTCCTCTCACAATGCCCGGTCATTTCATTAATCGTTTATACCTCCACGAGGATCATTAGCTCCAACTTTAAGGGCCTTTATCGTGAATCCCGGAGATTTATCTTCCGTTGGGAGTATAGGTGACCGGGTTATACGCCGAGAGCTTCTGCTCACTTTATTTTCACCGTTACAAAACACACAGGATAAAATTTCTCCATTAGTTATCTCCAGAAGCTTTATGGGAGTAATTACTTAAAAGAGAAAGTAAATGCAAAGGAAAACATTAAGCTATTACTCACTCTTGGTGGAATATAAAAATGCCACCGCAATTAACTCACTTTCAAAGAATATTTTTTTCATCAAAACTATGACTGGGAAAGAAACCGTGCACAGTGATTATGACTTTGGATGTTAGATTAGATTAAGAAATTAAGGACACAAATTATGGTTCTTTGTGAGGATAAGCCACTACCTATTACATTTATTTTTAAACTATTTAAAGAGAAATTCTTTCAAGTTTGACTGGATAATAATAAATTACAGTTATCGTATTTTATTATGCGAACACTGAATGGGTTGACTGTGCTGTAATGTGTGATACTCGCATTTGGGAAGGTCTGGGTTTGTTTCCCCACCACCGCACATTCTGACTTTGGGTTGTCCTTGGTTATTTTTGAACTGATGGCGAATGCTGGAATGGTTCCTCATCTACCACGACTTCTTTTACCTCATTTCTTATCCATACCTTGAATAGTCACTTAAAAAATCAATGCCTTAGCCGGGATTTGAATCACTGATCTTTCAGCCTCCGTCCGATTGCTCTTACCCATGAACATGCCAGCATGACATTTGTTGAGTCCAGAGGTTCTACGCCCATTAGTCCTGGACCAGTAGGACCGAGACCCGGGCCTCTTTCAACTAGGGAGTATCCGAGCTGTCCCAAAGGGCGCCCGGCGTCCTCCGTGGGGCTTTCCATGGGGCAAGACCTGGGTTACTAACAAGGCCCCCCCCCCCAATCTGGTGTAAGAACACAAGATGGGATGGAAGTGGATACGCCACTTACGCGCGCTAACACTAAAAGGTGAAGGCTACCGATATGACCTCGGTGGGGCCGCCTGGCGATGTAGCACGCCTTCTACTACCTCTGCAGGCTAGTATCCGGGAATATTAATGACTTCCCTCAACCTCGTCCGGAGACGTACCCGATCACCCACGGGTATCGGGAACCACTGCCCCCTCGAGACCAGCCCAATCCGAACAACTAGCAGAGGGAGAGACTCGAATGTTCGGCCCAAGGTTCCTCTAGTAATGTCAGAGGTACCGCGAGTGCTAAGGGTCCCAGCGCCCGCACCACGGCAGCTGAAGTGGACGGATCCCTCCCCTACGGGAATGCCAGTATGACATTAAACTCTCCAACTGACTCATAAATTTATGTTCATACCTTTTCTATCAAATCACATCTTCAGTTTTCGTAGTGTGGGGTGCTGCTAAACAAATAGCGCGGATGCTTGCTACAGGTATTCTCCGTAAACATTAGGCTCTGACTAATTACATACGAGTAGGCTGTTGATTACCTGCAGCGGCGAATCGAATCTTCCAGCTAGGCCATGTTCGCGTGTCTGCAGTATGTGGTCTCCTGTGGTCATTCCTCATGGGCTTTGTAGCCACAACAGGCAATAGTACGTGAGTTGTGTCCTAAAATTGTATACCCCATACACACCGTAATATACGAAGGCTAAAAAAATCTATTTAAATTTGACAAGGAATTCACTGATAAAGTAGTAACAGATATGTTTATACTTCTTTGTTAAGAATAAGAAATATTTTAAAAGTGGTTTCGATACACATTTTGTTGCAGATTTTTAGAAACATTCAGATCACAATGCGACTAGCAAATGTTTAAAACAAAGCTCATTGTTTATGTACTGTAGTGTTCAATACTGCTTCCATACTTGCAGTAAAACAAAAGAATTGCATATTTTCGAATTTTGTGACTTAAATTACTGGGAAGCTCTGACAAACAACAGAAACTAAATCGTAAAACGGCTAACGTCAGGGTAAAATATATTTATTAAAACTGTTTTAGCTGAATAACGATCTGCATTCTTTGCTAAATGTATTTTTGTGTTCCTTATATTTTCACAGCTTGAAGAGTTGCAAGCAGGAGGAAAGAGTGTTCTGAGACAATTCGCAGAACCCTCAACATTGCGAAAGGTATCTTCAGGTTATAAAAAATTATCTTAAGAGGTGAGTTTTCCTAATCAAGGTTTTGGTGAAATGATTAGAAATATGTATAGAATTAATGGTTTAGAACCTAATAAAATATCGCAATACAATATAATACAGAGAAAAATTTCCCAGCCCAAGTTGTTACGAAGTAATTCAACACACATTGCAGTAATAAAAATAATTATGTAGAAATGCTAATGCAAAATGTTATTTGAAATTGATACATTGGAGAATATGAAATAATTTGTGTAATACTGTTCTTTTCTGAAGAGGCGCCAAAAGTGACATCGTTGTTTATAGGACCAGTTGAATTTATCATTTTTGCTTGAGAAATATTTGTTCTGTTAATAAAGTTGACAGCAAATCTGAAATGTTTTTATATGCAATTGTTGGAAGCATTTTGTGAAGTTCATATACTTCCAGAGAGTGGTCTAGTGCAAAGTGTTTGCCTTGTGCTACTATGACCAACAGTCATTTCCAAACGCTGTGTCACTAACAAGGGAACTATCACTGTACTCACACCCCTACGCATCAGAAAATATGAGTTATAATGCCTGCTGTATATAAATCATGTACACCACAAATCTGCTGCGGAGTAGAACCGCAACGCCCAAACCTGAAGCCTGGGAGCTGCCGCATGCGACACTCGCAAGCGGCCACTGGACATCGGTCGTCAAGCCTCAGTCGGGTGTGAAGGCGCTCCTTACATATGTAGGGCGCTACCCATCAGGAGTAAAAATTCCCTCCCGTAAAATGTTGTGTTACTATGCCTATAGGTTCCTATGTGTTCTGGACTCCTTTTAGCGTACTTCCAGCTATGCTCTGCACCCAACTTTTGGCACACAGACCCCATGTAGAACAGAGATGATGCCATCAAAATCTCAAGCTCGTACAGGTGTGAACATAGTGATAGTAGCATTGTAAGTTCGACCACATGAGGTCTGATATCCATGCCCTTCGATATCTTCACTTGAAAGTCTGCCATAGATGTTGCCGATGACAAGAACATTTCTTTTGTTAGCTTCGAACTGAATAATTCCATGCACATGAGTAAATGCACACTTTGTTATTGAACTTTTAACTGCGTTAGTTTCAATATTTGCTGAGTATTTAGGAGATTACCAAAGGACCTAAGGACTAACCTTGGCCCTTTAATTTCATCGTCCCACTAATAATTACATCAGACCGATTATATGATGAAGTTTAAAGAAAATTGGAAAATACATAAATTAAGTTGCGGAGAACATTCATTTAGTCATAAAAGAACATTTTTTGCTACTGTTGTGATATCTATGATGATTACTGTCAGCACTTTATAGCTATTCCTTTTTTCTCTTTCCTCCCTTTTTCTTCCTGTACAATTCATAGGCTAGATGGTATTTCCGTTTCTCCCTCATGATATTCATATTATTTGTAATCCACATTTAATCTTAGAGATTAACCAAATAACTCTGTTGTTACCCTTCCTCTCTACTCTTTCTCGTTGATGTATATTCATAATTAATTCTGAAGTATTTACTACCTGATATTCTTATCCCCCTGGCTGTAATCGTTTCTGAAAATTAACTTTGACAAAGCAACATACGGATATTCGCTTTTACGAAACGCTACAATTTTTCGTGTTTTAGTTTTTAATGCTCTATGAGCTTTTTCCTAATCATTTGAAATTTAAGGAATATTACATTCCTTTCTCTTTATGCTTCTATTTATACTAAAAATACTTCCTAAACATTAATACCTATGGTTTTCATCTTAAAGCTTTATCAATCACAGAATTACACTTTTCTTACAAATATCTCTGCATTTGCTTTAATTTTAATTGAAACATTGGAATGTTAATACTGTATATAAGAGAACTTTCTGTCATCTTAGGTATATACTTTACTACTCTATAATGTTAAGAATATTATAAGGTATCGTTTACTAATGTAGTTTCAGTGTTTTAATTTTTTTGAGCTACAGGTTTTCGTGGCATATATGTAATTATCATTATTCAAAATGCTGTACTCATCTTTTACACTTAGATAACGGATTCAGATAATGTATCTAAGGTAAATCTAAATTAGTAGACTTAAAGCTTTCACGGCCACATTTATTTATCAAGGCTTCCAGGTATTCAGCCGTGTCAGGTTTATGAAGATCCTGAAGTAGGCCACAGAGTACAGAATGGCAGAAAGCTCGACGTTCATAAATCTGACACGTCTGATTACCCGCGAAGCCTTCAATCTAAATTAATTTCCTTCTTTTTAATAACTGCTTATGTTAACTATATTTCTAATTATGATCGTTGCTCTAATTTTAATAATACTGTCTGAATACAATTGGAAAACATTTATTACTTACTGCGGGGCACATTTAGATAAATGAGTTTAGAATAAATGCGCTGGAAGATCAACTGGTCATCCGTGGACTTAATTATCCAAAAAATACTGGAGTTATATTCTTAATGTCATTTTGTGCACAGTTTCAAGCAGTGAATGAATTTATATCTCTAATTTTAAAGTCGGTGGTACAGAAAGAAACGTCTATAGATAGGCAAACATCGAGTAAGAAAATCTATATGCACGACCGTTAGAATTCATGCCAAGAATGTACGTGTCATTGGAAACCTGGCACAATAGCAAAGGGGCAACTGCCCAAAAGATCACTGGGCTGAATCACAACTCTTCATTGTAGAACAATGTTACACTTCGATTGTTATTATTCTTGGGAATAATTACAATAACTCTAAGTGCATATACACTCTGAAAATATTTATTTTTGAGGTTTATATTTGATCTTTACACAGGTCGAGCTGTACAGCTTGGTTCCTTCACAATTGCTTTTACAGTGATCTGATCTGAAACTTCCGATCCGAATAGTATACTAGCCATCTGGATAGCTCATGATAATATATAGAGAGTTTTAAAGTAATGAAATAAAGTAAGAAAGATTTGAGAGAATATATAATTTTTAGTGGTACGGTGAGTTCTCAACGAATTTAAGAACATTGTGGAAAATATATGTGTATCATTAATTAAAATACTTATCATTTATACATTGCCTATATTCGGATAAGTATGTGCCACTATGAAGCAAAATCACTATTAATTGCTCAACAAAAATATTAAAATGCATTATTATCATCACATCATTGATTTATTACAAAGTTACTATTCTTATAGGTTCTATATGTCTGTTAACACTTCAAGTTTATATGTACAATCACTAAATGATTTTGCCTTTTCTAGGTAATAAAACTAAGTACGATACACACTGAATTCAATCTTAAAGGATTAAGGATTTATGAAATAAAATAAAACGCGTATCTTTAAGCTACATTTCTCAATTTAAAAATCATTACATTAACATATTCCTCAAAACACATTTAATATAAAAATGTATTTAATACATTAAAGAAAACAATTGATATTTTAAAAGATCTGGTCAGGGCATATACTACGTTGAAAAATTAATTTAAACATTAAATTTATTTAACATCATAAGAACATTACACTAGAACCAACTGTGCTGATATCCTCTGCACTATTCCCAGAGATGGGTAAAGAAATTACATTGTTGAAGTCAATCAAATACTTTCACAACCGAATATCTGGCAGAATATATTTATCCGGTATAATATTTTAAAAAATTGGATACCGTTTACCAATGGCACGCACGTACACACGCACACATGCTCAAAAACCTTTTTGTAAAATAATGTTTTTTCGCATTCATGGAGTCCCATAACATGCATTGTGATTCCACCGTCTCCGGTAAAACCTGAGTAAATCTCCGGTAAAATTTGGGAAATTCTCGGCAATGAACTTTTGGGTGGAACACAATATTTCTATTTGATGCAGTAATTATTACAGAGCAGAGAAAGTAAAAAGTATAAACAAAAACTAAGCTGTTAGTTACATTATTAAAAGCAATCCGGAAATAACTACGAATACATACTATAAGACCGATGATAATACTTGTATTAACATAACTACTAAAATTTTGGAATCGATCCATAGAGGTTATCTAAATCATATCCAAAAAATGGAGAGGTTAGCTGTGCTCGTAAAAGTGCTAACAATTACAGGTATGTAGAAAAACAAAAAGCGAACGCTTTCCTGCTGAAATAAATAATTATTGTGGTTTTCAGTACATCCAACACGACATGAACTACAGACTACCAAAACTGCATAAATGCACAGATGTAAGACAATGGGCATATTGCACAAACAACAATGAACGAAAAAAAAAATAAAATGCAGCACTTCGCAATAAAATTAACGATGCTGAAGAGGTGCCAGATTTAATTACGCCATTTACAATACAAGACAAATTAAAATGTCAGGAAGAATGAGGAGCAGCATCTAGTTTTGTAGATAGCTGGTAATTTCATTTCGTCGCCCGAATGCAGTGTAAATAAATGAGTTTACAAATAACGAGGTGAAAAGAATCACTGAGAGACGGAAATGTTTACAGAACTGGATTCAATTTCTATTTGCCTTATGGCTAAATACTTCTCTTAATGAACAAACATTATCAACGGATTAAACTGTAGAAGGAAATGACAAAGAAGGCAAACAACCAGATTTTATTGTTTCTCAGTTTTATATAAACCATAATTAGAAACACAGAAAGTCATTAAGCTGTACTGATTAAAATAATCTAGAGTTGATATTAGTTCGATTATTAATGCGAAAATACTTACTTGGTATGATAAAATTAACATAAAAACGTATCGTTTCCACACGACTTTACTGTACGTACTCACAATTCTGGAAACTATTCTTATTAAAGAATATTATTCTAGCCACTTCTCGTTAATAAAGGTAAACCCCGAAATTCATACACGTTGTTTCTTTTGGGATACCTTACGCAAAGCTACAGAAATATTTCAAAATAATATATTATAGGGTTAATTATGAAAGTCCACGCTATTTACATTGCGATGAAAAAAAATGACTTCCCTGTTTAGAAGGGTGTACGTATTGATACGCAATATTTATAAAATCATTTGCTCTACAAAACAATTCACATTAATTGTGCGCTTTAACGCATGCTATATTTTTGGTCTAGTTGATTATATAATTTCTCATAGTTTACATATTATATAATTTTGAATAAAGACAACTTCAGGCTAAACCCTCGAGATATAAATTGCATTAGACATGCAGCTATCCTGAATATATGATGCCTTAACGGAAATCGTTAATACAATTTCAATAAAAATGAAACATAAAGAGCAAAGGGTATTTTGGGCTGGAGAATTTTCTTGAAAGTCTTCAATCAAATCTTTGGAAATATATGATCTTAAGTTGAAATTTTGGTTTATAATCCATTTTTATTTTTGTATTTTACAGATACACGGATATGCACTCACACACTTTTTTCTTAAATGCTCTCTTTAAGATTCAGGAAGGCTCTATTCCATGAATTTTGCATCCGTTTGAATACTCTACAACATTCGTCAGTTGCTGAAACCATCAATTCCATACGACGATTCCTGGTTACTTCAGCAACAAGAAATGCTTATGGCTATACAAATGGATATGGTATAACTTGTTATATTCTGGTCATAATTTAGAGCGTTATATTTTTTCATATTTTGTTAGTGTTTTCTTAAAATATAGGTAGTTAAAGTTTGAAGTAAAACGGGATTGTATTTTAAAGTTTTTCTAAAACTTGTATATTTTTCATCCTTAATTATTACATATGAACAATTATTTACAAATTTTGTTGTTTCAAACTGTTGAAGTGATTCTGCTCAAAAATTTTAAGATTATGCTTACAATTTTTTCACTTTAAAGTATCCATTCGCCTGCCTCGGTAGCGTAGATGGTAGCATGTCTGCCACACGTCCAAGAGGTCCCGAGTTCGAATCTTGGTCAGGGTGAGTTACCTGTATAAGGTTTTTTCCGGGGGGGTTTCTTACCCTAGAAGACGAATGTCGGGTAACTCTAAGCTACATGGACCATGGGCCAATTTGAGCATCATTTCACTCATTCTATTCATCGTCCGACATGACTTAATGTTAAATGACGTAAATTACAAAAAAGTATAAATTTATAAATATTCTTTTATTTTTCTTCTTCTGATATTCAGATATGATGCAAAATCAATTTTGGAATACTTTTCTTCCTATTGTGCTCTTCTCTAGTTATGAACTTTTCTTTTCTTTGCATTGCGTTATGTATAATCAGGTATTCGGGTTTCGTATGGTTAATACAACAAGGAAGCTGCATTTGAATGAAAACACAAGGTTGGTGAAGTGAGCGTGAAAATTTGAACTATGTACATTAACAAACTGTCAGTGAGAACTTTTGAATTGATAGAACTTGGTGAACTGAAAGAAAATAGTTGAACTAGCTCTCATTAATGCAGTGACAGTTAATAGCTGAAAAAAGCCACATTTCCAAAGCTTTGTAACATATGAACAAATTTACGTAGAAACAGTCGTTAAATTACTGCCAGCAGTGCTTCTTTCCCTTGTTTTCAGCGAATCTTGTCTTGTGCTACTTGAAATTATCTTTAAATCCAAAAAACTAAGAATTTCAACAGAATTGTAAAACCACTGCATTTCGTTTTCTATCAATATACGTACGATATATATATATATGTTACAAGTTTATATCAAAAGCGCTGTCATTAATACTATATAATTGGGCTTTTACTCGTTTAATTTCATATCTGATTTTGATCCTGTACATTTCGGATTGAACGATATAAAATTGTCCCTCCTTAAGAGGTATGTTAAATGCGTAAATGGTTATTTTCTTCGCAGTTGGTTTAATAGTCTCTGTAAGGAGTCACACTTCTTCTAGTCCAAATCAATTATAAAGGAAGAAATTCCATAAGGTATAGGTATAGCTATTAAGGTTTCAACAAAGCTGCTGATAACGTCAGGTAACAGCTGATAACATTTCTATATGTAATACGTCGTTCTGTGTGCGGGCTACTGGGACCCCATTTATGCCCTGACTTTGTGTAACCTTGACACTTCTGCAATAAAACATAGGCAGAGTAAATCGTCTACTAACTCGGTGCACTGTTGTGCACTGAGCTTTTTATAGCCTGGACACTTCTGCAATAGAGCATAGGCAGTGTAAATCGTCTACTAACTCGGTGCACTGATCTTTCTGTAACCTGGACACCTCTGCAATAGAACATATACAGTAGTAAACCAATGCTTTGAAATAAAGAATAGAATTGAAAAATTGGGCAACAATGCAGGGGCGGCTGTAAGTGATATTTGCAGGACTTGGCTAATGAGATGACTATTAACAGAAAAAGAAAACGCCAATCACTCTTTCACTACCATCCTCCACTTTTAAAAGAACTTCACAAAATAGAAAGAAAAAGTTCCTAGACATATGAGAGATAACACTGATAGGAATTCCTCAAAAGACGAAGATAAGTTCAGGCATAGGTGAATTAAAATTTTATGAAACACAATTGTTTTATTCAGTGTGAGTAGTTGGGTGGAACTGAAATCTTTGCTGGACCTATATTTGATAGTGGCTGTATAAATTCTCTGTAAGATTTGTCAAATGATAATTTCAGTGATAATCGAGTTGTGACATCACAGTGAGACATTACTGCTACTGAAGGCGAGAAAGGGACTCGCATTTGAGCTTTGTTTGAAATATTTCCATGTTCAGGAAGTACTGCGCGAGCTTTACATTGTTGCAAGTGCTCGGCACAAAGTGGAGTGTTACGGTGGTGATACAATGTTCGAGTCCGAACAAATTAGAAAGTTCAGGACAGTATAACTAGAGGGGTTGAAATGAATATATGAACTTGTACTGTGTGAGCTGCAGCTAATCGGAATATTATTATAAAAACAGCCGCATGAGCTCCAGCTAGAAGAGGAGAAACAGCCAAATGAGAAAACGTAATAACTTCACTCTGAAGGGAAATGAAGCAGTTAATGAACTATAACTGAGTCTGGGAAGAGCAGTAAATCATATTGTTGCTCTCATTACAGAATTTAGAGCAGTGCAAGAAGACGGCATACACCTATTTGGAACAGAAGTAAAAATATGTGCCAGGATTCTGTATAATGACAATATGGCGGTAACAAGAGAGCAAGAAAAGAAGTAGAACAGAAAGTCCTTGTATTACATCTAAATCACTGCGTAGCAGAATAGGGACAAAAAGGGTGGGAATGGAATGAATGAAAGCCACGCCATTAATAACAATACTGTATGTAGGAGGTCGATAAATCAGAGGCATGCTTTATGAAAAGGGCTGCACATCACAGATTCTAAACATCTAGAAACTGGGACGCGAATACGTTGGCTGACTTATTGCTCCAATATTTGGGTCTTTAATTCTTTGTGAAAGGATTCCTTGCAATAGCTGTGCGTGCTTCTTTGTGCGATAGCTAATTAAAATCATATTATCCTGTAATGCTAGTTTGAAGTTGTTAAATTATTAAAAATTAATAAGCTGAATTTATAAGAGTTTGTGCTCATTCTTCCGCAAAACTGTTTTTACAATTGCTAATTCTTCACTCTGCTATTTATTAAGGGTTATAAACGCTAAACATTTTTCATTTAGATTATACGCATAAACATGTAAAGGAATAGTCATAGTTGTTTTAAAAAAGCGTATCGATAAATGAGAACGACCTCTGAGTTAAGGAAGGCAAGAAAGAAAGAAAAAGAATAAACGAAAGAAAGAAAAAGAATCAAAGAAGGAACCAAAGAGAGACAAAATAGAATAAAACCCTTAAGTTAAGAGATATATACGCATTTGATAGTTCACAAAAATAGCAAGAATAATATCAGAAAAGTTTAAATCAAATAAATATTAAGCCATAAATTATGTTTTAATGAAACCCACATTTGTGGTGAAGAAGGAGCTTGCCTATCAATTATTCAAAGTGAAAGCGACTTCATAGGCTTGCACAGAATATGCAAATTATAATATTCAATGTACATTTTATTTTCCATGCATATATTGAGTTGGAGCAGCTGAGACCAAGAATATCGCGAGGTCGGCGCCGGGCAGTCGGAATGAAACGTGTTCTCTCGCTCAACATAAATATCGCAAGTGTTATGGTCAGATCACCAGATTTATCACTAGATCAGAACCTTACAGAAGATGAGCCTTCTTGAACCTTTTTGAACTCTGTAAACTTTCAGTAACTCTCTAGTCACTCTTGCAAGTTGAGTGGGCGAGTATGTGTGTAAGTTAACCAGCATATTTCTAGTGCGGCGATAATCACGATCTCAAAGTGATTTTGTGACAACTGTGACCATGCAGTGTATGTTACAAAAGATTAAGAACGTCTGTGTTCGACTTCCTAGTGACTGCACCGTTTAAGAAGAAGCTACGCCGGGCGTATATCCTTATGCCCCTACGTCGCGAAAGAACTGCTGCCAAGCGTTAGAGGTTTCTGGGTAATTCCAGAGAAGTAGGATACATTAACTGAAAATGTTAGGTATTTGTGTATATTTGCATCTGTTATGATGTGAATAAGATCATCGTTCGGTTCTGTAAACTGATTCCCTACCTTTGTCTTACTGATAACTAGATATAGAACGTACTATGACCTTGTTATGCTTATTATTACCACTAGCACAACAAGTGATGAACTTAGTAGATGCATGAAATAAATTATTACTTTGGAGGGTAATTTGGGAAGGAAAGGTTCCAAACCTACATTTGTAGTACCACCCCGTCCTTGGTCAGTTACGAGACAGAGAAACATCAATAATTGATGAACAGGCTGTTTGGATTTCAATAATCGACCTGGCCGTGCTGAGACATCCGTGACAGTGAGGCAATTGTTTCAATAAGAATTATGGTATATAAATTTTACCAAAAATACCTAAGTTCGTCGGTCCGTCAAATTGTGAATCTGTATACGGCTAACTACAAAGCAAAAGGTCAAATGAATAGCAAAGTATTTAAATACAAGAACATTCTTTACTACTTGGTGTTAATTCCACTATTCACCGCACAACGAGGGAGAAAGAATGTCCATAATAAGAACAGCGAAATTTACTGAGGGTCCTAAACCGCAAAGCACAGCCGGTACATTGAGGGCTCCGCAGCAAAGCGTAGCCGAAGAATCAACCAACTGTTCATTAACTGAGAATTAATATCCATCTACCCTAAAATCACTAACGTAAATCTTTCTCAAGCTTTAGTAACCGTCCACCATACTGAAATGTAACCAAGGAGAATTGATTCGAAGTAGAAAAAACTGTCCAAATTCAACAAGTGCCAGGGTATCATAACAAATATCCGCCACCCCGAGTTTTCTCTTATATGGAAGAATACTTTCGGTATGTTTTAACTTACTGAACAAATTATTTTGTGTAAACATTTGTTACCATATAAAAGTTTGCTATCACGAACAAACATTAAAATATTGTATCTTCAGTGAAATTATACCGCGACTACTGTAACTTGAAGAAGAGAATCAATTTTTGTATATATAGTGTAATATACCAAACGTTTCATTTTTAGATTTCACATTTGCATAGTTTTCTTGCACAAGAATGACCTCGGTTTGTCGCAGGCAACTTACTACCACGAACGGTTTATTCAAAACGGCTGGCAAGTTGTAAATGTTAACTGTTCCTTACTCCATATTTTTGTACCCTAAAGACTCAGGCAATTCATTATGCAGCTCAAAAGCGATCCTTTTTAATTTACGTGCTCCAACGTTAAGTCACATAGGACTATGATGCTCAAATGAGCCCGGGTCCATGGAGCTTAGAGTTACTCGACATTCGTCTTTTAGGATAATGGAAAAACCGTATCTAGGTAACTCACCATGACTGAGATTCGAACTCGGAACCTCTTGAACGTGAGGTGGACATGCTACCACCATGATACCGAGGCGTGCAGCAAAGGTTTATTGAAGAAATGTCATATATGAATTGCATTAGATTCTTCTTAATTTTCATCTGAAAAGCATACAAAAAGTTCATGCTTGAGCAAATATTTTAAGAAAAATACGAGACCGGATGAGCGTAATATAAATAATTCATTTCTTAACATTTACTATCTATGATTATTAATCATATTTACAGATTCTACGGAGAATTCATCTGAAGATATAAAGAATGTTTCAGTGGAAATGGACGCCACATTTAGCGCAGCTTACAAGTAGGCAGTAGTCACCACAGCGCATGTTACTATTAACTCATAAGTGTTCAACGCAGGTGCTTTAGAATGGAAAACCTTCTATTGTAGTTGACAGTGTGCGGGATGTGCATAATTTCGTTTCCTGGCCGGGCTATAAAATGAACGCACTGTATAATTGAATCCGGTATTGATACAGAAAGTTGTGTGAATAAATCATATCAGATAATGCTCTTTCGCCATTATACTGTCAGTAATTCACCCTTAGATAACCGGATCAAGATTGCCTCTACAGATAGCTAAAATCTGAACCCACTTTCCTCCATATATATTTAGACTATGGAAATTAATATACCTGGAGAGTATCTCTTGTGGTTCAAACATGGTCGTATAAATCTCTAGCATGGCTTGCTTCAGTAGGAAAATAAAGCCGGTGGTACCATATCGGAGATTAATGCAGCGTAGAAGAACCTGAACTCCCAAAAAGAGGTCCTTGAGCAAATTTAGCGGTCCTTCATTACCAATACAGAATAGGACGCTGAAAACCATATCAGATAAAGTGCATCCAAAACTGAACTTAAAGTACTTAAATTTATCGCGAACGTCGGTGCTTATAATCCTGTATCTCTTGCCGGCCACTGAGTCCATCAGAAGTAGGAATAAACAACAATCTGATAAAAAAATCTCTAACTAACAAAGCCTATATAACAGGAAGATAAATATGTACATGTGGATGAAAGCGTGAAGTCCAGTTTCCGAATAAAAAAGTAATAAAAATGTGAAAGTTCAAGAAATATATGTTCTGCACTAAGTTAATGTTAAAGTACCGAGCTTGCTATAGTATGTTCGTCTCTGACGTAAGAGAATCTATGTGTAACACATGTGTGTCACAATAAGCGCTGTAACCAAGTAAAACCCACTGAATGTTTAGCCACCGCTTTCCTTATACACAAATTCAGTATTAGTGATGCAAAATGGCAGTAGAGGTAGGCAAAGTCTTGGGTAAAGGGGTGGTGCGGGTGACCGAGAACTGTTCCCTTGTCAGCTGTACTTATCCCCTTACTGCAACTTCTACTTCTTTGTATCGCCTATAACCTACACTCGTGTATAGTTGGGGTGTATGGTGATGGCAGCTAGTGAACAAGCGAGCGATATAGCGAGTACGTTTCTGTTGCGAGAGAAGTCCTTTCCTCAAGTGAATTTGTGAAGAGTACGGTGACTTACGGTGTTACTATAAAATTCGAGACGTCTTGTGTTCAACTTCGAGTAATGAACCTAGTGGAAGAGGAGGCTGCGTGTGGCGTGTTACGGAAGAAAGTGAAGTGAATGTAAAACAAAGTAAAGTGAAGGTGAGCAATGAAACTTGTTCATGCTAGTGAAGTGCCATAGAAATTTAAGCAACGCGTTACTATAACTTCAACAAGGTTCTTAAGTGACAGTGGAATTTCGTGATTTCATGGCTTCAAAAAATGAACGAAGTCACAATATCTGCTATATATTTAATAAATATGAATTCTATGTGTTCAATACGAATTTGTTGTGAATCTATATACATAAGTGAATTAACGTTTGTTAGTATTGCAGTAACTCCAGAATGTTTGAACCGATTTGCTTAGTTTTGGTTCTGAAATATTTGTGTAAGTCCAAGGAAGGTTTACAAGGTGAAAAAAGAAACCTAAGTGATACAGGACTGGCTTATGAACTAAATTTGGTAGTTCACACACAAGCTTTTACGGAACACATACACCTTTTATTTTTGACAAACAAAGTACAAAGATATTCCACTCATTGCCAAAGTCTTCAAACCATTTCACTTATCATATTTTATTAAATAACATTTATCTTTTGTTTTCAAGACTTAAATCCATTTATGTAGCATGATGATATATATATATATATATATATATATATATGTACACGCACCTTAACACTATAACTATTTGACCACAGACAATTGTTGCCAAATATTGGGGCATATTTGGACCTTGTTTATAATTTGTGTTTATGAATTCGAAAATTTGAATTGAATTGACAAACAATTAATGGAATTCCTGTGCGACATTGTCAAGCTCGCGGAAACTTTGTTACTGTGATAAGGAGAACGCGAACTGAATTAGTTCGTAGAATTCAGTCAAAGGTGCCACGAGCAAGCCACGTGCTGACCGCACTGATCAGCAGCGAGACGCAGGTGTGCTAATAGTCGTGTTGGTATGACAGAATTGCGCTCTAGAGTATTTGTTTCTTTGATGACGTAGTCAACTATGCCACAGAAATTTAAAGTTCATTAGAATTGCCTGGACTCCAACCTCGCAATTTAAAAGAAGGATCAGTTGCGATCATGTTGCATAATATTAACCAAACATGACTGTGGAAAGTAACGACATTAAGTGCGATAAAGCTAATGAATAACGTCATCGAGGAAATAATCATCAAGGGAATGCACAAAGGGGCGAATATCTTGATCCCGCGTATTCCAATGATTCCAACGGATTTGCCTTTTGAGTTCACGCGTCTACAGTTTCCCGTCGTTTGGCCTTTGCGATGACCATAAATAAATGGCAAGGGCAGTCATTGGAGGTTTGCGGAATCAACTTGGAGTTTTCCTGTTTCTCTCATAATATGATTTTGGGTCTATTCATTAAAATCATTGTTTGCTTCGAGTATTAACAGAATGCATAGTGCTGTTTTCTGATAGAATACTATAATTTAGAAATTAAATAACTCCGAAAGAGCTCGTTTAAAATTTATCAAACAGTAAATCAAAGCATACTCCAAAAACTACCACAGACAAAAACAAAATGCAAAACTCACATACAAGCTTTTTCAACTTCTACTTGTGGCAAAGAGAGAGTCTGTAGAATGATATCAAGTTGCCCCAGCTAGCTATATTCGTACCTTACAATGCCACACTTCTATCTTTGTTCCTCACGCACAATATAAACCCATATGCGATCGATATACGCATGAGCAAATTCAGTTGCAAATCAGCAGCCAGCCTAAGTACGAATAGCTTGAAAGGACTTTAAAAGTTATGAAGATCCTAATACAATTAATTTGTCGTATTAATGTGCAATGCTATGTCATTATTATAGTAAAATATAGAGTAAGATGGCGAAGCGTTAGCGTATGAAATTCATATTCTGGTTCTAGCTTCTATTCCAGCCGTTTGCCCATTCTAACAGAATTTTTTATAGTTACTCTGGGTCGGTGAGCAAATACTGGCAAAGTTCCTTGTTGCTCCTCATTTCCTTTACTCATAATAATGCCCGCCTCTGTAGCGTAGTTGATAGCTATCTGCCCCTCGTTCAAGAGGTTCCGAATTGATACCTGGGTCAACTTGAGTTTTGTGGATAAGGTTTATTTCTGGATTTTCCCTTATCACAATATATGAATGTAAAAAAATCCTAGAAAAAAAGAAATACCAAAACATTTAGTAAATGTAATTAATACTTATATGCAGAGGCCAAAGTCGAAATAAATAACCGAGAGCCAATACTGAACTCAAAGGGGGTTAGATGTGGTTATCCATTGTCAACTATTCTCTTTATTTTACATATAGACGACATGGTGAAACCATGAAAACAGCAAACAACAGGGGGAATCAATCTTAGGACAAGATCAGTAAAAAAATGTCCTTCGCAGATGATCAAATATTAATAGAAAAAAACGAGAATGATAACAATGACATACAAGTTACATCAAATAGCAAAAACATATAAATTGGAAATATATATAAGCAAAACAAAAACTATGGGATTTAGAGGAATTCACCTTGTTTGGTTTAAAATAGTTCTAGAAAATAAAACTATTGAACAAATGTCAAAATTTAATTACCTCGGTTGTGAAATACTATACATATCGGAAACTGATATCGATAAACAAATAAATTTAACTACATAACAGGTACAATAAAAAGAACTATAATAGTAAAGGAAGAAAGGATTCAGTAATAAAATTATATAAAGCAATGGCTATCCCAATTGTAACGTACGGTTCAGAAACATAGACAATAATGACATAGACAATATTTCTATAAAAGAAATATACAAACAGCAGATCCTTAGAAGCACAGCTGGATATAGAAGACTAGACAAAAAACAAAATGAGGCTGTAAATCCACAATTTCAATCATTGTCCATATTTTTAGGAATGGGACGGTGTTCGGGTGTACAAGTGCGCTTTGTAGGTGCTTCTTCCTGGCGTCGGTCGGCACTACTTAGGTAGAACTCGCCTCTGGCTACTCTCGGGCCGGAGTTCCATCGAGGGACATCAGGAGTTAGGAACTCGAGCACAGTCTTGTCACCTTGGGTTTCTCACCTCATCCTTCCCTCCAAAGAGTCATGGTAGAAGCACAAAGGGCGTGTGCGTGCACTGCCCTACCCTGAATGCAACAGCTGCTCCTTTAGTGTGCGCCTTTATGTTTAATCTTAAGTGCTGCTAAATGAATATACAACTAACCTTTGTTCTTTGTTTCGACTTTGAGGGGTTTTATGCTTTTAAATACTCCCATATTTAATTTTTATTTTGAAATACACTTTACCTTACTTCCTTTCCTTTTCCTTATTTTCTTTAAATATTTGTACGTTCATTTCCCTTAAGGTTACTTTTGTTACATTTCAAAAACTTACTCAGATTCAAGGTTATATACATCGAGTTAAATATTTGAGTTACTTAGGTGCAATGAATTTACATTTTCTTATGTTTTAGCTGTTTGACACATTGTTTTGTAAAACATTAAGTGGAAATGTAGTATGTTACATCTGACAAGACTTTCTTTAAACATCCTACTACAAATAACTTTTAAATGTGTTTATACTTCTTACACTGCATATTAATCAAGATGCTATATATTTTCTTATAATTAAAAGGGAAATACAGTAGATTTAAGTGAGTTACGTCTTTGAAGAGCGGTTTACTGCTTCATAATGACTTTCAAATTACTCTCTCTTTGCATTTTAACGAAGCAAGGAAACAAAAGTTGATTTAATTACAGAAAAACGATGATGAATAGAACAAAAAGGAATAGAATAAAAAGGAATAGAATAAAAAAGAATGCTTAGGAAATGGCTAATGCCACAGAAATAGTTATTTGATATGAAGTTTGTAAATTAGCGAGATCCAATCTCTTTTTATATTAAGTTATGTGTATCTCTTGCAGTTTATCTATATAGGTTCGTTCATAATATCGCGGGATTCACAGACTATTCACCGAAAATTAGAAGATATTTTTTCATTTTGAACGTACATATTGTATACATGTAATATTTTAGTCAAAACTGTTAGAGCTATTTTTGATAAAATGAAATATAGAAAATACCTATTTTTATATGTGTATGTAAAGGAAGGCCGGTGGGTTGATATTCTTCGTCATATTGTGTTTAAATGTCAATGTTTATGAAAATACACACAGGAACGTTATTTTAAAAAGGCTTCTTCTTTTTAGTAATTCTAAAATCGTGCAGTTATGGTGAAATCTAGTATCGAAATTTTATGTGAAATAAATGTGGATCTTTTATGTGGAATGCAATACTTCTACTTACACCATTATAGAAGTAATTTTCACGTGGTAAAGCCTACATACCTCAAAGATAGAGCACCTTATATGCTTAAAGTGATTTTACATAAAACCCTTTATATTAAAGAAAACAATATTTAGCTTACTTTAAAGTTTTAATAGGCGGAGTTAACTCCCAAGGCATTGCAAGTACTCTCACGTTCCATAAGAATATTATATGTAAGAATACCGTGAAAGGTAGAAGCGAGAGCCTACAGTGCATATACATAATGTAGTGGGTGAAACACATGCATGAGAGAGTTGTAGCAACACGCACCTGGCTGCTCTGCTGGTTGTCTACCCATGCTGGCGTAAACTCCTCCTCAGACAGACACAATGGATGTGGAACAGGTCGGATCGCGTACCATTGGTCAGTTACCCGGGTCAATATAGCACGAACACGCCATCACGTGTTGCTTTAACCAGACCTTGATAAATTTAGATTCGCGTGTTCCAAACTTCCTAACCTCAACACTGCGGTATTCGGTACGCTTGGGGTTACTAATGTAGGTGCAATAGCAACGCAACAGAGTTAGGCAAGTCTTAACTTCCCTCCCCTTAACTCTTCGTCTAACCATTATTTCGTCTTTGTGTAGTAGTTTACATTTGAAGTTGCTGCACTTATATTTGTTAGACCAAATAGTTTGTAACTAAGAAACCTCAAAATTGAAAGAACATTCAATATTGTAAAACACAATCGTGGCACATTTTCTCAAAATAAGCTTCAGAAAATCTTGTGTTTTTTGGTGGTATTGTCAGTTGGGAAACTTAATATTGTACCATAATATTGGCTTGATGGTAAACAATGGTTCAAAGCAATATGTCAAAGAGAGCAATCTCCCAATAATAATGATGATGATAATGATAATGATAATGATAATAATAATAATAATAATAATAATAATAATAATAATAATAATAATAATAATAATAATAATAATAATAATAATAATAATAATAATAATAATAATAATAATAATAATAATAATAATAATAATAATAATAATAATAATAATAATAATAATAATAATAATAATAATAATAATAATAATAATAATAATAATAATAATAATAATAATAATAATAATAATAATAATAATAATAATAATAATAATAATAATAATAATAATAATAATAATAATAATAATAATAATAATAATAATAATAATAATAATAATAATAATAATAGCTATTTTTTGGCCTTAGAGCAGTGCCAAAAGGACAACCCCTTGTCCTGTAATGGACACAGTGCGAAATCAAAACATTTCCAACATTTTCCAACTTAAACTTTAGATGGCATGTCTGGAAGAACAATTATTAATCAAAAGTAAGTATATCTTCAAGCAAGCCAGTATATCCTGTTTCCTTTTCATATTTGAGGTATGCCCCTAGTTCCTTGTGAGGCTGTGCCGGAAAGTTAGCGCGGTTGTTTGCTTTAAGTTAGGCGTATACTCAATGGATACCTTTGACCTGTATGATTGCACAACTGGTTTGTCTTCCTCTTTGGTGTACTGAAGTAAGTCGTGTCGGATCTTCCGGACCCTCTCCTAAAGACGTGTAGCCACCTATAGCTCCTTTAATTCAACCATCCCTCCCACCTTCCAGGGAAATGGAGGCCATAATGGAACTCACGTAACCAATTTGTGCTGGTTATTCTTCTCCGCTGTTCTTTGCCTTTCACTTGAGTGCAGTATAGGTATTTGAAATTTAAAACTAATAAATTGAAATATCTAATAAATGGTTAACTCCAAAAAAATGTGTTTGTGATAAACTGTGCGCATAAAAAGTGTACACCTTTCATGCAGTAATATGCTGTCTGTTATGGTTTACCAGTGATGCAAAAGTTATTCACACCCGCCTCGGTAGCGCAGATGGTAGCGTATCTGCCTCACGTTCTAGAGGACCCGAGTTCGAATCTCGGTTAGGGTGAGTTACCTGCATAAAGTTTTTTCCGGGGTTTTCCGTTATCCTGTCGGGTAGCTCTAAGCTCGATGGACCCCGGACGCATACGAGCATCATTTTACCAATCTCATTCATCGTCCGATATGACTTAACGTTGGAGGACGTAAATTTAAAAAAAAAAAAGAGTCATTTATTATGAAGAGAAGCTCAGATAAATAATTCAAAACATGCACTTCATATCTCATAAAAAAATCTTAAACATACGTCATTACTATCAAATCCTTAGAGCTAGTTTAAATAAAATATTTTCGAAAAATGTTACTTCTGAAAAGGATTATCTTGACACCTTCAAGGTACTTCCTTAGAAGTTGCGGAAGTTGCATGCAAAGTAATAAACAACTTTACTGTTTTGTTATGTAGTTCACACACTCTGACAGCCCTTTTTGAAAGAAATGCAACCTTAGATTTAGGGAGTAATTAATGGTGGATATCGAATTTTTGGTGGAATACAATACTTCAAATATTACTATATGTAATGAAGAAAAAAAGAAGCGAACAACGATCTCTTACTGTTTATGAGTTACGCAGAAAATTAAGGATATACAGTTCATAAGGTCATAGAAATGTGTAAAACATAATTTGATGTAAAATTATGTATTATGAGATAAAAATAATTATATAAAAATAATTACACTTTTATAAAAATCGTTTCAGCCATTTTTGAGAAAACGATTGTCATAAAAGTAAATTATAGCTTAAGGTGGGAAGTTTCCTTTTAAAATCTTCGTGTTGCATCCTTGAAAACCATTGATGTCTAAGTTAAACTTATGGATGGTATCTCCGTTTTCCTCACACTCGCGTACAGGCATCAATTTAAAAAAATATGTGCTCACTCACGTAGCCTGCTTTACTCTTAAACAAATTATTTCTAAGAACTATAGCATTCTTCTATCGACTTCATATGAATCATGTTAAACTTATGTTATTACTAATTGTCTTGTACAGGCAAGGAATATAGGAATAAATTGGGCTTTAAGTGATAATCAAATGTTTTAATAATGGTAACTATGTGCTAGCTATGTAATTTTGCTCAATTTGCATGGTCAAGAGACCAAAAGAAACAAACGATTAACGATGTCCCGTTTCTGAATAATATAAATATTGGAATATTCAAACAAATAAAGAATATTTCAGAAATGCCACAATAGATTGAAAAGAAGATACATTTTATATAAATTGTACAATTTAACGAGGCCCATATTTTTCATGTATTACTTGGGGTTTATCAGTTATGTAAACATTAATCCAGAATGAAGACAACTCAGCACATTTACATTAAATTCAGGATATGCATTTCATTTATCATGAATATATCTTAATCATAGGGCATATTAATCAAAATCTTAAGTTGTTTTTGAGAAAATCAAAGTCTAAAATATGTTTTATGTCGAGTGTGGGGCATTTTGAAAATTTATGTGACAAATCTTATGAAGATGCTGAATTAAAATTCAAGTTTGGTATTTCAATAACTTTTCGTTTTTAATTATGCTGTTAATTGCAAACACACACAAACACACACATACACACACTTTAGAAGAGTGCTTTTTTGGATTCAAAAGATTTCTAAACGTATATGGCTATTGAATTTTTGGGTCTAACATATACCCTTTCTACCAACGAAAGCAGAAGTGACTTTATAACTTGTTTTACTTGCATACAAATTGTAAGCAGAATTATTCCAATGTCCCCATTATATTTAATCAAGAATTGTAGAACATAGATACCTAATCTTAGAAGCTATAGCTATCAGCGTGATTATCGCGTTAATTCACTTGAAGGTGGAATGTTCACTTGTCACTTAACGTGGGATTCCATCCCCACACTCGCTCTCAGTCAATGTTCCGTCAGCATCTAACGCCGGAGCATTTCAGTCAGAGTAATCCATTAGCCCGAGCAGCAGGGAAACCATCACTTTGTTCACAGAGCATTGCCATGATTCTGTTTCCATACACTCTAGCGAAAACGTTATCTGATGCTTCATAGATCTACCTCGAAGAGCAATCAATACTACAAACAGAACGTTACGAGATTAATTATCCTGTTTCAAAATATTAATCACACAGTTTAATGCTTTTTCAACAGTTCTATTTGTGCAATATAAAACTGTGTTGGTGTGAATCTCAATGAAGTGTACTGATGGTCCATTAACTGGCATGAATCCAGCACTTTTCTGACGTACCTGGTACAATCAACTAATGGCAATTCGCAAATTGATACAGGCTTAGAGATTAAGTGAGTGATCAGGATTTAGCATGTCACGATATCCATCAATTACTAGAAATATCGTCGTCTCCAACAGTAGAAGATACAAAAATAGCAACTTGGACCGTGTAAAACACTAATAACAATGGTGTTTCGAAAATAAGGACAGCTATCAATGGAAATGATTTTTCTTTGTAAAAGTTGCAATTTAAAGTATGAAATTTAGGATGACGGAAAGAAAATTGAGGAACAGTGAAAAAATATTGCATACCTAATAAAAATCTCACAACAGACGAATTTTTAAACGACTTCCACTTCCGAATCTCACCTTTGATAATTCTTGCGCCACAGCAATATATCTACATGCTCACCGGTTACATTTTTTTCAGTTTCTGTATACAGAATCGAAACCTATGTCGTGAAGAATAGCACGGAAGCTCTTTTTTGCAAGGCTAGACGATGCGTAATTACTGTTTACAGCTTGAAGCACCTTTGTATTTGTTGGTGGCTCGTTTCTTTGAAAGAAGCTATGTATCTTGAACGAACAGCACTGTAAACAAATTCATCGCATCCACCTTCCATAACTGGCTTCTTTTTCAATGTTTTCCTGGAGTAGAAAGTCGGGCCTTTATCACAACATTGCTTTGAGCGGGATTAACATGGACTTGGCGCTGAAAACTCCGGTTTATTCTACTGACAATTAAGTTCTCCATTGCTAAAGTCGGGTATTATTCACACAAATTGCAAAACACGTTAAAATAATTTGTTTTTCACCACTTTTTAACTATTTGCCTCTGTAACGTTTACATATTGCACAGAAGCAGCCCTGTTGTACAACTAATCTAACACTTCCTTCTCTTTTAAGCTGAACAAGCGCAGCGTGCACTCTATTTAATACATACAAATTACACTTACATAACCAAATAATATACTAATTAGTTACTGTTTGAAGGTTGCATTTGCCTATATATTTTGCATTAGATGTAAAATCCTTAAAATTGATATGCGAACTATATTTTTCATCACAGAGTGTAAACAACCAATGATGTCATACACATGCATGTCCTTTTTTTACATCGTCAAATATTTTTATGGAATTAAATATTTCCAATATATTTATTGTCATTTGTTTGAACTTCTCAGTACCTTCACTTTTTTCAAATAGGAAATCGTTATTCGTTTTTTATACAGCTGACAATCAGGCCTTCAGAGATATGATGGACACATAAGCCTACTGATTTTTTCCTACTTATATACCACTTACATGAAAATATATAATAAAGGCATTTTTGTAACGGTCTGCCTCTGTTGACATAAAGCACATAGAAATATAAGCGTTTTAAAGAATGTTTTCTGAAAGTGGGCAGAGAAAATCATATGAAGGAACACACCACATTTCTGCTGTATTTATGCAACTACTAACCATTATTGTTCCCCCTGTAATTATTATACGTATGATTCTGTGTTAAAGTGAATTACAGTCATTAACCCCTGGCTTTATGGTTGTGATCCTTATTTATTAACGTTTGCGATAACTTCACCAACTCTCCACTGAAATGAATATTGTCATGCGCACAACGTCAACTTCTAGGAAAAGAAAGACTGAGACAATCTATTTTTCATAAACACGCTCCACCATTGTAGTCCCAGGTAATTCCATAGTGCACTTTGTGCAAGAGAATTTTTTAATTTTCTATTTGGTTCTCCCTCCCAGTTCTTTATTTAATGCAATTACAACAAACAGCCAGATGTGTATGTATGGTGTAATATATGGAACGAGTCAGTCCTTCCTATTTGCAGCGTAAACGTTAGATGTTTTATCCCTTCTTGATAATAGCTCATTTTTTTATTTAATTGCACAAAGTTTATTCAGTAGAAACTTGACCCATGAGACACGTTTCTGTGTGCTGAAGTCCATTTCATGAATATTAGCCGCTTATTACAGTTGCATCAGTTCTCTGAAACCTCATAAACTACACCGGTTCAGCTAACTTCATGACGTCAGAAAGAAAGACGTTCTAGCTACCATCTCAGACAAGGGAAAAGTTGAAGTTCTGATACAAAAGCTTCATATTGTGAGTCACAAATTTTGTTTCCACCTCCCTCCTCAACTCACACCAACGAATCTCCGAAATGGAGTTAGGTCACTGTACTCCAACGCATCATACCAATTGAGTTAGCTGTACTGTCAGTGTAACCGATATCCAAAATCTGCCAGTGAACGTATATGTGTCAAAAGTAAGACAAGGAATAAATCAATTGAACTCTTGGCTTCCTATTATACTCTCTACCTTCCTTTAAAAGTAATACTGAAGGTGCACATCTTTCTAACTATATTCGATAACTGAAGATAATATGACACAAACGGCCTATACATGATATCTCTAACACTGAAGCTGTTTTACTAATCAGAGAGCGCTTCTGTTGTCTGCGTTTTCTCGAGGGCACCCGTTATGATATTCATCCAATTAAAGAATCATATTTTAAAAATCAGAGTATATCAAATAATATAGCAAAGTGTTGGTCCGCAGTGACATAATACAAGACAGCTCTTAATATGTCCTCAGAAGCTCATTAGAAACTACTCAGTAATTTTTAGCTCTTTGATATATCAGGAAATTCTGTAGACTTTACCCATTCCCTTCAAGACCCTGTTAGGTGTTTCATCCTTAAATAGTTCTCAAATTTGCGCGCAAATAAACATTCCCTCCTTGATCTCGGCATACTGAAATGTGGGAATTCTGTCTTTAAATAGTCGAAAGCTCTTCTTTCTTGACTCATTATCTTCACAAAATTTTCTACCAGTTTTAGCTTAACTACAGACCCCAGCATCATTCCCACCACCTGTCGTGTTGGCCCTCACCTGTCTTAGCCTCAACTCTGACCACGTCTTCGAATTGAGGATAACCAAAAGAAACGTCCCGTCGTCGCATATGCGCTTTTAGGCATCATCCTGACGTCTGTTTGTGTCACCTATGTGGCATTATAGGACCATTGCCAATATTGCAAACTAAATCTCCGTCAACATTGCTACGATGCCACCTGCGGTGCCTCTTCACATTTCACATCCTAGTTTCAGTACCCTCCACTCAGCAATATCCCATTGCCTCCAACTACATTCGTCCACATTTACCGCCAAAAATCATATCATCACTGGAAGTATCAGTCGTGGTGGTAATCTGAGATGCCATATAGGACTTCCAGGCAGATGTAATATTTAACATCGGTGCCCGTTTGGTCGATTTGGAAGAGATATTCGCCACCATCATCACTGATGGACTTGCAAGCCACTATCATCGTGGTGAACCTTCAACACCACACCATCGGCGTC
This sequence comes from Mantis religiosa, assembly GCA_030765055.1. NCBI lineage: Eukaryota > Metazoa > Arthropoda > Insecta > Mantodea > Mantidae > Mantis > Mantis religiosa. Next base: position 178,042,379 of record CM060949.1, on the reverse strand, counting down.
AACTTATCATCAGGGGTCGAAAATGTTACCAACCATTTGTTGGGCTGGGAGAACTCAAGGAACATGAACTCAGCAGTCACTTGCTTCCCGCCATTTCAACATTTCACACATATCAATCCACAAGTATTCTCCCTGTGGACCATTATTTCACTCATTTAATTCATCGTCGAGATGACCGAGGTTGGAGAATGATGATGATGATCATAATAATAATAATAATAATAATAATAATAATAATAATAATAATAATAATAATAATAATAATAATAATAATAATAATAATAATAATAATAATAATAATAATAATAATAATAATAATAATAATAATAATAATAATAATAATAATAATAACAATAACAATAACAATAACAATAACAATAACAATAACAATAACAATAACAATAACAATAACAATAACAATAATAATAATAATAATAATAATAATAATAATAATAATAATAATAATAATAATAATAATAATAATAATAATAATAATAACAATAACAATAACAATAACAATAACAATAACAATAACAATAACAATAACAATAATAATAATAATAATAATAATCATAATAATAATAATAATAATAATAATAATAATAATAATAATAATAATAATAATAATAATAATAATAATAATAATAATAATAATAATAATAATAATAATAATAATAATAATAATAATAATAATAATAATAATAATAATAATAATAATAATAATAATAATAATAATAATAATAATAATAATAATAATAATAATAATAATAATAATAATAATAATAATAATAATGATAATAATGATGATGACGATGACGATAACGATGACGGTAACAATAATAATGATAATGATAGTGACAGTGACAGTGACAGTGACAGTGACAGTGACAGGGACAGTGACAGTGACAGTGATAGTGATAGTGATAGTGATAGTGATAATGATGATAATGATGATAATGATGATGATAATGATGATAATGATAATAGTAATAATAGTAATAATAGTAATAATAATAATAATAATAATAATAATAATAATAATAATAATAATAATAATAATAATAATAATAATAATAATAATAATAATAATAATAATAATAATAATAATAATAATAATAATAATAATAATAATAATAATAATAATAATAATAATAATAATAATAATAATAATAATAATAATAATAATAATAATAATAATAATAATAATAATAATAATAATAATAATAATAATAATAATAATAATAATAATAATAATAATAATAATAATAATAATAATAATAATAATAATAATAATAATAATAATAATAATAATAATAATAATAATAATAATAATAATAATAATAATAATAATAATAATAATAATAATAATAATAATAATAATAATAATAATAATAATAATAATAATAATAATAATAATAATAATAATAATAATAATAATAATAATAATAATAATAATAATAATAATAATAATAATAATAATAATAATAATAATAATAATAATAATAATAATAATAATAATAATAATAATAATAATAATAATAATAATAATAATAATAATAATAATAATAATAATAATAATAATAATAATAATAATAATAATAATAATAATAATAATAATAATAATAATAATAATAATAATAATAATAATAATAATAATAATAATAATAATAATAATAATAATAATAATAATAATAATAATAATAATAATAATAATAATAATAATAATAATAATAATAATAATAATAATAATAATAATAATAATAATAATAATAATAATAATAATAATAATAATAATAATAATAATAATAATAATAATAATAATAATAATAATAATAATAATAATAATAATAATAATAATAATAATAATAATAATAATAATAATAATAATAATAATAATAATAATAATAATAATAATAATAATAATAATAATAATAATAATAATAATAATAATAATAATAATAATAATAATAATAATAATAATAATAATAATAATAATAATAATAATAATAATAATAATAATAATAATAATAATAATAATAATAATAATAATAATAATAATAATAATAATAATAATAATAATAATAATAATAATAATAATAATAATAATAATAATAATAATAATAATAATAATAATAATAATAATAATAATAATAATAATAATAATAATAATAATAATAATAATAATAATAATAATAATAATAATAATAATTAGAATTCGTGGGTTCCTTCGAACAGCAGCGTTTCCTAGACAACAGCTGCACCATATTTTAGACACTCTAGGACGACGACACCATTTTCCGCTTCCTACACTACCTCCTTTTAACCTTTAGGCTGCCATTACAGCAGATGGCCGTAGCTTAGGAGCCAGCTATTACCAACTGCCGTACATTCGGCGGCTACTCTTCATCTTCCTTCCTACTAACCAGGGCACATTTGTGGACCACCCAAACCTACTCAGCTTCCATATTTTACATTAATCTTCATACCTTTCATCCCTTTCCTTTAGTAACGCATTCATATTCCTATTCTCGTGAAATTATTTAATCCTTCCTCCTGCAAGCTCTTATGCTATGTTTCTTTTTCACAAAAAATTTCAGAAAGTAATATGTATCACTGCAATATTTCTATCAAATTCATTTACGTTAGGCTCCTACTGACCTAAATATTGAATTGAGTATTTATCCGTCATTTAGTTCTTTATTTATTTTGATGTATAGATAAACATAAATACACACGGAACTTGTTTAAAATCCTACTGTCGAATTTAGGTAACTAAAACATTTATTACCGATACGTTTGTACGTCATGCTTTTAAGTGGAATGAAATGTTCACTCACCTTTGTTAAACTTGAGAGTAAATAAATAGAGAGTTCTGTTTCAACATGTTACATTGCCCTTCTTTCCATCAAAGAGAGGGAATGATTATCTGCGGTGTAATACTGGCAGAGAGAGAGAAAGAGCAAAAGATAGCATCTGGTCGAATGTGTGGGCGAGATAATGTAGCGAGCCGGTCGGCTGGTTGATGGACATGTTGTTTGGAGGTAAGCAGCTGCAATATATAGACTACCATTTCATGGCTGGCGACAGCACTCTATATCCAGGAGTCTACGTCATTAAGGAAAATGATGTATCTATCGACTCGTCCAGTACCTGCACGTCAAAACTCCCTATTTGATATGCATCAAACAAGTTCCCGATTACATTACTGACTTTACAGTACATAGTCCCTCTAGGCCTAATATCCTATAGTCTTACTTAATGTTTTTCTCACCACAAGGTACGTCTAAAGTAACAGCTTTTAGTAATTTCTGCAAATAATTGAATAAATAACTCGTGTTTTAAGTAGATTAAATAAAACTTTACCTCATTTCCTTTATTCTTAAGGAAATTTAATTTCAACATTAACATTTTCCTAACCTTTATTAACCTGTTATTAGTTGTCATATATACGAGTTATTCCAAAACTGTTGCACCTTCTTCAAAATAATTCAGTTAAGATATTCAGTTACAATAAACTTATTCTAAATACCATCCTGCAGTAAGAAACCTGAGGCTCGCAATCGCTAACTCCTAGATTTGATTCCCGTCCGCCCACTCTGATCATTGGTTTGCCCCGGTTTTCCTGTTGAAGAGCCTACCACGGTTCCCTTTATATATCTGTGTTTTATTCTCATATTTCAAGTGTATCTTAGGGCTTCTTGGCGTGTACAAATGCTCCGAACGAATGCCGAAGATGTTTGAACAAAAGAAAGAGTTTTCCCCTTGAACATTAAAGCGCTGCTTGGTCGAAGGGCTGTTCATCGTCCTCTCGTAAGCTATGGGACTGATTTTTGAGCCTGAAATTATTAGGGACTTCCATGCGTCTGTGTGACCTACTTGTCTGTAGCCTCCTGTGGTTTTTCACCTGTTATTTTGATCATCAATCACATCTTCAGAGAATGGCCAACATGACATATGAAGATACTTGTACAAACTATCAGCTCATTTTTAAGCAGTTTTTAATAGCGCATAAATGAAGCACGCTGTCCTTAAACGTCTTCCTGTATATCAACAGTACAGAATGATATTTCTTTCTTTTCTAACACAAGCTGTGTCAAGAAATAAGTCAGAAATATAGAATTAATTAGAGTATACTTTCAACACCATAGCAGGATTTTCTGATTTCCGTCCGGTTGCTCTAATCAACTGAGCTACCATGGAAACATCCCGTCAAGTCACAAACTATCCAAACGACTCACATTTGCGGGGTGGGGCATCTTAAGAGGATATCCATTTCATTTTCATTTGATATCTACGCCAATGGTGACTTCAATATCATCTTTCAAATCCCGGACATCACAGTGAATGTAATCATAAGTGGATCAATCAATAATAATAATTAATTGGTTTTTCCCATAATCGGCAATTAAGGCAATGTTGTACAAGTAAAATCCGATTGTAAAAACTCGGCTATGAGCACTAAATTATTTGCTAAAAATGTATACGTATATTTGCATTGAGTAATTTAGTAACATACATAGTATTCACAATGTTTCTATTATTATCTATGTTTTTACGCAGAAAAAAGTTGTAGCTAAGAGAGAATAAATATATTAAATAAATATGCTGAAAAAGTTACCTGTGATAAAGTTATATCACCTAAGAAAACAGAAAATGGTTGTATGTACTTACTTGGATAGCGGTTCGTTAAGGAATAACACAGGTGAGATACTGCTAAACCTAGGCTATCTGCTCATGTGGACTTACCTGCAAAATAAATTAAAAAATAAGGATTAATATTGTTAATTTATTTATATAGTTTTGAGAATGTTGTTGAGTATATATTATCGTACACTTTCTTACCCAAAATGCCATAAAGAAACGACAAAGAAATCCAATGAATGGGGTAATGTATTTTTAACAAGCACATGACATCCGAACCATAGAGATATTATACAATTTGAATAAAATTATGTAGAATCACGTTATAGTAAAGCACTTAATTAAAAACGTATCCCTTTCTAAGTATAGATTTAATACGAACCACAAAAGTTGATGAAAATTTTGGCATAGACAATTTTGTATAAATTTAAAACTTTAGCTATCATAAATTATCATAAAATCCCATAAAAATTTATCAGTCATTTTTTATGCATTGCTTCATGTATTTTTAAAAATTTAAATATTTATATCTGTGGTATATATATTTTTTCCTGGAGTTTTGATTCATTGATCATAAGGAATAATTCAAATATGTAACAACGTTTTTATTATGATAGTTTTTTAAATTAATATTTACTCGTTTGATAAATTTGCCAAAGCAAGGGCTAAATCAAATATTAAAAGGTTGCAAGGGAGTATGTCATCACTAGGTATAGGCAGATGTTCAGAGAAATATTAATTTTAAATTTTGTCTTGAGGTGAATTGTGCCAAGAGAAGTAGTAATTATTATTTACACCAGCAAATAAGTATGATTTTAACGAGCTCTACCTACTTAAATACTACACAATTTAATTCGTTTAGTTGAATTTAAGGGAAGCTGTGAATTGTTTTAAACAATTGCCTCTTATTTATTTAAAAATTTGCTTTCTTATTAATACACTGTGTTTAAACATTTTAAAGAAGGCTGTGCAGATGCTAGAGGCAACGTTGTATACATATAAATCAGCTTTTAGTTAGACCAGTAGCCTTTATAAACATTTAGAACGATCTTGGAAGAGGGTTGTAATGCTCCTTCACCTGGAATGAGAGGAGCAGTTGAGCATGGAACGTTGGGCATCCTACCAGAAAAATCAAGAAAGATTAACACGAAGTTCAGCGATTGGAGCGTGAGGGGAAGATTGAGAAATAATGGAAATATAATATTGCTCGAAATTATGAAAAGTGGAAGAGTAGAAATTATCCAGTAATTGAGGCGTGACTTTGCTTTAAAAACTGTGCAAGTATTGTGTTAATATATGCTTTTATTTATTCTGAACCCATAAGATTTATTAATGTAACAATATATAATGTAGCAAAATTAGCTTTTGGGCAAGACAATGATGGGATTGATTTTCATATAAATGAAATTCAAGAAATTATATTTCCCACTCACTCCCTAAGAAAGCAGTGCAGATGTGGAATAAGAAAATAGCTATATTAAAAACATACCTTAATTTGAATAACGCAGTGTTTCCAATTACACTGTCAGGTAAGTTTAGAGAAGAAAACTGTTGTAATTTTAAAACACATTTTACTTAACTTAGGGGAATATAAATAGGTGCTGAAATGCTGAATTTTGTAAGATGAAATAGCTATATTATGTAGATAATGTAATAAATAAACAATACCTAAATAATTAGAAATACGTGGTTTATAGGAAGCCTATAGACATATATAACTGTAATTATACAGAGTGAAAGAAGTAAAGGTGGGTGCAGCTTTAAGTGGGAGTGCACGAATGAAATTGTTTAACAATATTGAGCACCAGATTCACAATAAACATCGTCACCCTTAAACTTCCAGTTCAATTCATTCCATGATGTTTCCGAGCTGAATACGGGTTTATCGTAATGGGGAATTTTAAAGAACTTATACATCCGTGTGAAACACAATTACCAGCAAAAGTATTGTAAAACTTAAGTTTGGTTATAAATCAGACAGTGCCAAAGAGTGGCTGCCCGATGTCATCAGAGAACCCTGATATTTCACACAAAGATCACTGAAGTAATCCGAGTAGCTAACATAGCTATCCGAAAAGCGTAGAAAAGCTTTGTACAGGTGGTTTCAGACTTACTAAAAGGTTTTCCGTCAAAATAATTTAATATTTCTTTATGGAAGAGGAAGGTCTAATACAAGCTATAAAGCTTTTCAGAGAAATAACGGACTTGTTTAGACTAACTGCTACATATTTACAAACGTAGGTCTAATTTAAAATATAACATTTGCTTTACTGGATGTTCTCCTCGCCCTCTTCCTGTGCTTATAGCTTCAGCTAATACTCGTAAGCCAATGACAAATATAACGATATGTACAAAAGATTCAGAAACTTTAATACAATGTTTGAAGTGAGAGATAACCATCCTTCTCGATTGGAAATTCATCTATGCAAGACGTACATCTACATAAGGTTCAAGCAGACCGAGAAAAAATATTAGTTAAAATACAGTTTATATGCAACTAATTTCATCCAATGTTGTTCAAAGGTGACATTATTAAGTTTTGAAACAATCTTGAATCAGTTACATTAGCTAGCTAAACCGTAACACACGATTCACCGATGTAGTGGTTCCCTCATCTGATCACGCTCTCATTGATGTTTTAAGTACCTACGGGGCCATCTATGATTTACCACTGCGATGCCAAGGATCAATCATCAAAATACTCCACCCCCGAAATTGTACAATCTCATCTCACATTTAGAAGTCACAGACTATGGAAAATATTCGTGAAAGAAAATTGTATCAGATGAGAAACTACTGCAGCATCCGTCCACTTTCCAGTGGAAACAACCAAAACTCAAGTTCTTGAGCAGTCGAATAATTGTAACCATGACCTCCGGAATGCAAGACTTATGTATTTCCATGGAGCCATTTGGCTCGGTTCTAACTGCCCTACTTAATAGTCTTGGTTCACAGCTGGTCATCTCTTTAAATCTGAACAATAAACTGTTTGATTTGTCGGAATTAAAAACATTAATGTCACATAATAAAATCCTTGGATGACATTCATATACAATTGTGATGAACATTATCGGCAAGAGCTCCAGGTTCATTAACAGGGTTTAAACGGCTCGTTCTTTCACAAAATTTCCATTTTACTGCCCCATCCTCAGTTTCGCTTAAACTGTCAACAGTCCTTTTTCAGAAACATTTCCCAGATGGCCTCATTATTGCAGTCCTGCGTCTTTAAGGAGAAAAATACCACTTGATTGTGTAAGTATTGCGCTGTGGTAGGTATAAGAAAATCGTAGCATATAAGAGAGCGCTTTAATAAGCTCTGTGAAATGTCTTTATAAAAGCATCTTGCAGGAAAGAAAAGAGACGTTCTGGATGAAAGGAAGTAAGGGAATGTTGACAGTTTTATCAATATTTAATAAAAACATCCAAGCCTTAATATCGTGAAGACAGCAGAGTTCATTCAATTATTTATTCATTCATGCATACAGTTAGGTTTCAAAGAGGATGGAGGAATAACTGATCACATTAATCAGCTTGCCACTCTTCATTACCTTGTGACTAACAATTTCTCTCTTACTCAACCATTTTCTCTTCTTGAACGGTGATATGCTTTACTGAATATTGAGCATATTTATTAGTACAGAGACTGTTAGTTTCTGTGCCTTATATTTGTTTTGACAGTTCATTATGAATACATGATTTAACTGATTAGTTTATTAAAAATCTGTTTCTTCCGTCATTAACGGGTGAAATATTAAAGGTTATATAACAGAGGGGAGCTTGGCGCACATATTTATTATGGCTAACCGCAACCCCGGAGGAAGGGATGAAGTCAGTGAACCTCAGAATCACAGTCCACGAAGACACGCGGAAGTCTCTAACATCTCCAAGCATGTTGACGTGCCCCGTTGCTAGAGATGTCAGAAAAGGCAAACAAGCGACATATCATCAGGCTGCCTTGTAGTTTCCAAAAGAGTAGTCTTTATATTGGGCATGCATCCGTGCCAACTGTCCGGCACCATCATACTCCATAATCATAGAATCACACATGAAAGGCAAGCAGCAAAAGGAATACAGGAACAATAAAGAAAAGGTATTAGAGTAAGCCAACTAACATTTTCTTGATGACAACGGAAAAGCACTGAAAAACAATACGATAGAATCCACGAGCCCACGAATGCAATTCGTCCACTTTACTGCAAGTCCTTCAGTTCTTCCGGTGTAGAGAAGAAATTTGAATATAAATTGTATGTGCGTGCCTGCGTGAGCATGTGAGTGTGTTGAACTTTCTCCTTATTATGGATTACTATTACCTAACTGCTAAGTAACATATTGACAAAGTATATACTTATAATGTAATTCTCCGTGAAGCCCAAAATTTATAATAGATGCATATTTATGGAAGAGGTAATATTTACAGAGATATTCCTTGATATTAATTAAATGTTCCTATATATAAATCTTTGTTAAATAAGAAGTCGAAACGTAGAGCCAGACTGAAAAATTCAATGCCATAGCCGGGATTTGAACCACGGATCCTCTGGTTTGCGTCCAGCCGCACTACCATTGTGCTACTATGACCAACGTGCCGATATGACATTAAATTCTCCAAATGACTCGTATTTTCCCGGTAAACCACTTATGAGTTCTCATAAACACATGAGACAACTACCTTAATGGCGACTTACTACATGTAAGTACTTTAAGGCCCGGTTTTTTTTTATAGTAAACCACTATTAGGTTAATTAATGGAAATTAATTATTCTTTCACACTGGCCGTGTGTAGGCTAAATTGTGGAAACATAGAGTCAGACTGAAAAATTCAATGCCATAGCCGGGATTTGAACCACGGATCTTCTGGTTTCCGTCAATCCCGGCTATGGCATTGAATTTTTCAGTCTGACTCTATGTTTCCACAATTTAGACTACACACGGCCAGTGTGAAAGAATAATTATTTCCAAATAAGAAGTCGTTAATCTCTGCGCTTTTCCCCTTCTGTTCTGAATTTCCAGTCCATTACATAGCCTCCAGTTCGTATTCCACATTCTTGTTATACCTACAAGAAAGTATGTAGTAAGAGGATTAGCATGACTTAGAAGAATAAGGTTCTGAAAGAATAATCCATTAAAGAATTGGTAGAGTAAATCAATTGAATGTAACAAATTTAGTTTTTCTATCTACTTCATGTTAAGGTAAATTAAGGATTGTAAAAATGGTTTTATTAAATGAACCTGTTGAAGCTACCAGAAAGATCAGGATGCTAAAGCAATAGCAAACCTTTATAAAAATGCGGATTATTGTATTTTTGGCTTTGAAACTACGCCTCTTTATTTGACACTAGGTGATACAACGAATGACTTAGTATTTCAAAACTTGTATAAAGGGCTTAATAATCCTAAATGTAACCATTAATATCCTGTAAAAATTTAATATTAGAAAACATGTATTTTACATAAATGTAGTGCCTTAACGAGATGTACTTTTTGGTGTAGCAGCTAAAACATATTACATAAAATTCATTTATAAAAGAGGATATTTCAAAGGCATATTCAGGCTAAATTTAACCATTTTTCAGAGAGTTAAAATTTATATACATATTTTCTTCTAAACAGTAGCTTGACGCTTTAACACTTCACAAACGATGAACTTAAATACCAAGTCAGTATTTATCTTATGTATTTGTGGGTTATATTGTTGACATACATATTTTAATAAGCATACTTTATTATTATGTCCATGTTCTCAAAAGGGATTTCCAGTGAAGCATCGATGTAGAATTTTGTGTGAAGTGCATTACTTCCTTTATTTATTATAGGAAAGGAAGAAACTTAACAGTTAGGGAAATTAACGAAATATGTAAGCGTTTTTGTTGGTTGTCAACATATGCAGATTGATGCTTTACATGGCTGGGTGGGGGATTCCTTACTGGTATTGTCGCGAGCCCATTATCTACGATAGCACGGCTTGTGTACACAAACAGCCGGAAAATAAATATAGTGGGGATAAAGGATATTCCGGCAAAGATTAAGTTACGCTTCTGGAAGGTTCGGATTTCGTCTAGTGACAGAACATTCGATGTCTTGTTTATTCCAGAATTATCTAGTGATTGTTACAGAACAGTCTCGAATTATCAATGAGGTATTTAAGGAAGCGACAACTTGCCAAGAGTCAGTAGTAAACAGTGCGTCGTAAAAACAGATGTTGTAACAGGAGTGTTGTATACAGATGTAATCAGAACGATGTTTGTGTGGTCATCCACCTTAGTAGATTGTGATTGTGTATGTAACGTAATTCTGCTGTAATTTGCAAGTGAATTTCTATGGAAATAAAGAACATTTAGATTTTCTGCAAATTAGACTTCTAATTTTACGAGCCCACAAAGTCACAGTATTTTAGGAATCCAGGAGGATCAACAGAAGAAAACTAAATACTAAATATAAACCTCTTTCAACAGTGAGTTCATTGTCCTCCAGACCGTTTGTATTTTTTATACCAAATGCGATGGAAAGAGGGATTTTTTCTCCTTGTGGTCGACATCAACAGGACTCCAGAAGTGTCAATTATTTTATATAGCTTTACTTGTAGTAATTGTGAAGGCTAACATGTCATTATTTTAATTTATATCATAAACTTATCAATAACAAGATTGCCTTTAACCAGAAACGAATGAATTAGGTGAGGTGATACGATGATACGTGGTAATGTATCTGTCTCCTTGTGACATCTACAACTGTTACTTTATAATTAAGTCCTTACTGCTAAAATAGCTTAGAAAACATTATAATTAAATATGCCAGACTCATACTGCGATTGGGATGAATCATCAAAGAATTGTATTTTCTAGGTTAACCTTAAATTTTCAGTCTGTGCTATGATACTCTTTTCGTAAAATTAATTTTCTTATTGAGAAAACACGAAATATATTTTTAGGAAAACGTTCAGTGTGCGTGTATGTGTGTTTATGTGTACATGCATGTGTGAGTGTGCACGCTTGTGTAAGTGGGAAAGACATTTCTCATAAATGAAAAGACCGTCGTCTTGCAGGCGAAGATTTTCGAGGCATCTTCCCCCTCTTATGTCGCTGACGTGGAAAATGTATCACTTTTAAGGCTCGTAAGATGAGGAAATATCCTTTTCAAGTGTTTGAAGATGAAGCTGAGCGTAATATATTGCTTTATGTGTCGCTGTTTTCCAGGATATAGTGAACTTATTTTCATTTTGTCCTGTTATATATTTTTAGGTCATACCGGCACTCTTTTGTTGCAATTTCACCTTATTTCACTATATTGCTGTTACTCGTTTGTGAATTCCAAAACACATTGAACGTTTGTGCATATTAATTAAACAATTTAAAATATATTGAGAAAACATTCATTTTATCAATAACGCCAGCTATTTTTATTTTGTAATAAAAATGTTTAACTTCATTTAAAAGAATACTACTTTGCTATATAAGAAATTAAGTGAATTGACATCTTATAACGATATTTGTATACTAAAAAGTACATCAAGAGCCATAAATAATTAAATTGCGTTAAACATATGCATAGAATGGCTGATTCAAGAATGAGGATACCTGCCCTCAAGCGTCGACTTTATTAAGTATGAAATCAAAACTTGAAGTATTAAAAGTATTTAACAATTTGCATTACACTTTGACTGTTTTAAGTTTTAAACCCTTATATCAATATACACATCTACAAACTCTGAACAAAATATTCATTATATTTTGTTTATTTAATTTGAATTTTGATAAAAGAAATAATCCTCTTTAAAAATCTATAAATGAAACAACAATTACATCATGACATTAAGTTAACTTTTTACATGGAGCATCGCATATAATAATTTTATTTTATACTATTTCAGTTTCAGTCTGGCCTCAGCGCCTGAACAGAGCGGACGTGCTGTGTGACGTGTGTTGTTTACATTTCGGGTCGCGGCGACGTACGTACTGAGTGCCAGAGCGGCATTCACCGATAGCACAATTGTGCCCACACCTTCCCGTGTTTATTTCTAGTCAAAGTTCACTAATTGTGGAAAATGGAGATGTATGAAAGGAAAAATACCATCAGGGTAAAATTCACGCTAAATGCGACGAAGCCCACAGCTTATGAGGTGCATGACTTCATAGCAGATAAGTTGCGGTTAAATGCGGAACAAGTGGATACCATTCAGTTAATCGCCAGTGAACGCGCAATTTACATAAAACTGATATCGGCTTTGTTAATGGAGAAAATTTTAAACACTTTTCCGTAAGAAACAACGTTCACATATATGAATGGGGAAGTTACTAAAGTAAAAATCGAACATGTTACCGGGAATACAATCAATGTGCGTGTGTTAGATGTACCACCAGAGCTCCCAAATGAAGCGCTAAAAGCAGCACTGAAAAATTACGGTACGGTGTATGACATTCGAAAAGAGCAATGGGGTCTTCAGTACCGTGTGCCGGTGTACAACGGGATAAGAGCTGTAAAGATGCAGCTGAAGACAAATGTGCCCAGTTATATCGTGATCGGCAGCTACCGTTTATGGGTGTCATATGCTGGCCAACCCCGATCGTGTTATATCTGCCATAGTACAGAACATTTAAAGGAGATATGTCCACACCGATCGACACAGTTGCGACCGGCCGAGGCGGTACCGAGGAACGACACGGCAACCACATCTGTGGCAGGGAGCGTGCAGAAGGAGGAAGACCAACCCATGGCTGACAATCCACTGCCGGCACTGGCGGGTGAACAACAACAAGAGGAGCCGACACCAGAGGAGCTGATCACAGTGGAGAAAAAGGATTATGCTACCGTGCTTCGCGATAGTCCTGGGAAAAGAGGCATTCAGCACACCACGAAGGGGAAGGAGCAGACCGGAAGTGCCTCACTGATGTCTGAGACAGCTACAGAGGAGGAGACACCTTCCAATGAAAAGAAACGAGTCAAGAGGGCAAAGTCACGCAAAGCTAATAAGGCAGAAACGTCTTGGAGCAGCCAGATGGAACAGAAGCAGGAACTGGCTGCGTGTGTGTCTGCAGAACAGCCTGGAAGACAGATGTTACCACCAGAGCCCGCAACCACGTCGGCAACAAACCAGCCAACAATAGCTGCTGCACATTTGGACAGCAGCGTCAGGGAGGAGCGAGACAACCAGCTTTCCTACGAGGTTTGCCGTACAGGTGAGGACAAGGGAAAGAGGAACTCGGAAGAGGGTGGAACGTCAGAGCCTGTGCAAAGGACCGGGTACCAGGCGGCGGGTGAAGGTGCTGTCGTCAGTCCGCAGAAGGTTACAACGGACGGGGCTTCAACTGCGCGACGTTCTGTGCGTGACCCTCGGCTCCAAGTTCGTGAAATGCAACAGAGTTACAAAGATAGTGGTCCGTCGACTGCCGATGAGGGCGCAATGGCGAATGGGGGAAAGCAACACACTCAGTTGGTGCGGAAAGATGCAGAATCGGGTTCACTGCATCTCACGGTGCAGGACTGGACACGGTAGGAGACGGCGTCTGATCTCCAAGTAAGGGAAGAGTCACAGCTGCAGACTACTCAGGAGTAGGCACTCAGCCAGCAACATACACCCAGCAGTGACAACTACCCTCATTAGGATGATATATTTAAGAAAAATAGCCACCATAAATGTGAATGGCTGCAGGAATATAGTGACCCAGAAACTGCTCAATACTTTTCTGCTGGTGAATAACATTGACATCTGTTTTCTACAGGAAGTGAAAACATTCAATTTGGATACGCTTTACTCTTATGATTATAAGGTGAATCTCGGCGTAGAAGGAAGGGGCACTGCCATTGTATACCGGAAAGGACTTCATCTACAGAATTTTCAGATGGACCCATCTGGCCGGATCATCTCAGCGACATTGGACGACACAGTGTTAATAAATATTTACGCTCCGTCCGGAACGCAAAATAGACAGGAACGAGAGCAGTTCTTTCAGATCGCTTTAACTACACATGTGTTGTATGGTAAGGAATATTTATTAGCAGGTGACTTTAATTCCACTCTCTGTGCCAAGGACCAAAAAGGGGCGCCCAATTTTAGCATCATGCTCCAGAATTTGGTGTCGCAACTACAACTGCAGGATGCATGGGAACTAAAGCATGGAAATGAGGTGGAATTCACGTTTATTAGGAGCACCTCAGCCTCGCGGATAGATAGGGTTTATATCTCGCCAGGGATAGTTACTTCTGTATACCGAATTTGCGTTCTACCTGTGGCGTTCAGTGATCATCACGCAGTGATCTGCCAAATACAAATTGCGGCCATTTGTGCTGAAGTTGCCGGACGGGGATACTGGAAGCTCAATAATTCCATTTTGGAGGATTCCGACGTTCTGGAGAAGTTTCAGACGAAATGGCAACGGCTACAATTCTCCTTTTGCAATGCATCTAGGAAGAGTGACTGGTGGACTGTAACGGCAAAACCGGCTATTCGTTCATTTTTTAAACAGATAGGAATTCTGAAGGCAACGACAAGAAAGGAGCGTTTACATTTCTACAATGAAGTCCTATGGGACTTGTATACGAAGCAACGGGAAGGTTACGATGTAAATGTCAAGATCAAGCAGGTGAAAGAAACTATCAAAATGCAACAACTGCAGCATCTGGATGGATATAAAATCAGAGAAAAGGTTCAACACCCACATGAGGAAGAACGGAATTCCTTTTACTATTTTGCAAAGGAACGAAAGAAGGGGCGTACCCGATGCCCACGTACACTTCAAGATGTGAACACTGGAAACACATTTATAGGGACCAGGTCTATCCTTCACCTTATAGCAGAACACTTTCAGACTTTATTTCACAAGGGATCAGATGAAGGTACCCCACCGCGGTATGAGGCGTGGCAGCTGTTTACAACTGGGGTTACCCAGGAAACGGCCGACTTACTCACCCGAACATTACAGAACAAGAAGTATTAGAAGTCGTACAAAAAACCAGTAAACATACGTCTCCAGGTCCTGATGGCCTTTCCTATGAATTTTATAGGACCTGTTGGCCCATTATAAAACGTGAAGTGATGGCAGTTTTGGTGGAGTTGTGGGAAACAGCGCAGTTTCCCGAAACGTTTGCAGATGGAATTATCACATTGTTGCCAAAGACAGCACAGCTTACTACTATGAAGGATTTTCGCCCAATAACATTGTTGAATGCTGACTATAAGATATTTACCAAAGTCATAGCAAACAGGTTGAAAGAAGCGTATACAGAAATATTACACTGCAACCAAGCGGCGATCTCGAAGCGCAATATTATTGTTACGCTGGGAGAATTGCGCGATGTCCTCATACATTTGCAAAGGGAACAGCAAGTGGCGGCCTTGATCAGCTTGGATTTTCAACAAGCATTTGATAAAGTGCAACATGCGTATTTATGGCAATGTTTAAAGGCGGCGAAATTTCCAATGCACGTGATTAAAATTATACAAGGCCTTTATGGTACAGCAAAATCCCGGGTGTTATGGAATGGCTGGCTTTCCATTCCAGTACGAATAGGCCGGTCAGTGCGTCAAGGTTGCCCGTTATCAATGGGGCTTTTTTCTATAGCGTTAAACCCCCTACTTCAAAGACTGCAAGATACGCTACATGGGGTTACTGTGTACAATGAACGCTTTAAAGTCATTGCTTATGCGGATGATGTCACAATTGTAGCGACAAACAATCACGATATGGCAGCCCTACGGAATGGATTGGAGATCTATACAAGGATGTCCGGTGCAACGTTAAACGTACACAAATCTGAGATATTATTGATTGGGCAGTGGTTGGAACCAGTACAAACACTGGGAATGAAATGTACTACCACCACCAGGATACTTGGTATCTCTTTTATGGGAGATATGGAAGCCACTATAGTTTACAACTGGAGAGAGAAAATCAACCACTTGCGATACTCTTTATTGTTGGAGAGGGCTCGGAACCTGAATTTGATGCAGCGAATTTGGTACATACATATCTATGGTCTCAGTCAAATTTGGTACTTAGCGCAGATACTGCCAATTCCGAAACGTGAAGCACAGAGACTTGAGCAACTGCTTGGCTATTTCTTATGGACTGGGAAAGCCTACAGGGTGAGCAGAGAACAGTTACGATTGCCGCAATCCAAAGGTGGATGTGGACTGGTGGACATCGCCAAGAAATGCATGGCCTTATTAGGCAAAACTGCTGTCAGATCACTGGGTGGTAATGGTTCATCGATAGATGGGAGTTTCTGGCAGGATCAGATACAGCACGCTCAGAGGATATATCCGGGATTCAAACCCATTGTTAACCATCTGAGAAATCTGCTGGACACCAGTGCTGACCTCACAGTTTTTGAATCAACGAGAAAACAGTATCAGCTGCTCAATACATCGCAGTGTACACCCAGGATTGAAGAGAAAGAGAATAGAGAATGGAAACTTATATGGAAGAATCTCTTTAATAAAGTTGCTCCTACTGATTGGCAAGAGACAGCATATGAAGTATTAAACGAGACCATACCAACAGCGGAGAAATTATGGCGACATGGCCGTACAACATGTAACAGATGCCAAATTTGTTCACAAATAGACACCTTGGAACATAGGATTGCCTCTTGCAAACAGGTGCATAATATCTGGATGGTGCTCAGAGACTTTATTGGAAAATGGTGTCCGCCGGAGTTTCCACCATGTCTTCGAAGGCTACAGAGACTGGAATTCAGTTTCAAAGACACGGCGCTCTACAGGTGTGCGATCTGGTTGGTAATGGGAACGTTACACTGGATAATGCAGAAAAATCCTGGAAATCTGGCATTACAGAGGGAATGGTTTGAATTCCTGCGAAGGGAACGTTGGAAGCTAATCACAGCGGGGCTCAGTGATTCTATGGAGCCTTATATCATCCGATTTGAGCTCCATTACACTGGTTCCGAAGTCAGCTTCCATCCCAACATCTAGACTGGCTGCTTTCATGGAGCGCAGACAACCTTTAGCAAGATCAATTTGCTCGCCACAAGTTGCTCAGAACAGTGTTTCCTTCAGATAGTTAGGCAATCCTTTGCAAGGACTATCGGCTCAGATGGACGCAAATGTAAGAAAAAATAGACTGGCTATAGAAGCTCAATACTGTAGCCTCAAATACTTCAAACAAAATTTGAAAAATTGGCACCTTCTTAATCCATTTTATCATATTTCTGAGTGTTTTAATTGTAAGCTTAACACTGTACTTTTAACTGTATTAGCTTGACTTAGGTTGCAAACAACAGTTGATTGTAGTTTCTATGACTTGAAAGAAAATATGTAAAAAAAAAAAAATATATAAAAAAAAAAACAAAAGCAAAAAAAAAATATATAAATAAAAAAAAAATTAAAAAACAATGGCAAGCTCATTTGAACGTAGATTTTAAGTTAGGTCGTACAAAAAAAGGGCGGATATAAGAAGTGAGCAAGCCACAGAGAATTCTGCACGCGGTAACCTTGTGATCCGCGACTACGTATTTAAGTGATCCGCCACTTTTATGATGTAATATAAAACACAGGTTACGAGAGATCCTTGTTCCTTCCTTATTGACAGAAAAGTACAAAAGGCATAGAGTTTAACTCTATATATATTAAAAAAAAAACGAGAGCTTAACTGGACGCTGTTGTCATCGACCTTGGAAAAAAAAAATAAAAAAAAATAAAAAAAAAATAAAAAAAAACATGCCTGTAAGGACAACTGCGTATTAAGTGTACCCATAAAAAAAAAGTTAAAAGTGTTTAATTGAATTTTCTCGTACTTCTAATACCTAAACTAAAGAGATTTTCACCAAAACAGCAAGGTTGAGTGTCAAATGTGTTCTTTGTAGACGTTCTCTTACACAAATTAAGCTCATTTAATGTTGCAGGTGCGTTCCTTATAGTTTTCCGGACCATAATTTGCCTTATACATGCTGAAGCACGTTCCGACCATCTATTTAGAGCGAAATCGGCGTTCTGTACAGCCTGCTATACGGGTTGCCTGCACTAACGGCGATTTCTCATATTGGTATTGCAGGTAGCCTGAATTTACAGCGTTTCTGCAGTGGCGGGTCTACGTTAATAAGTTTAATTGGATTCTCCGTTTGAAATGGCTGTTACATTACAATGCTTTTAGCGTGTTGTTTCTCCCACCTTACTTTTAACGATTTCATAGTCACTTACAATACAAATTAAAATATAGGTTTTACGTTGTATTTATTGAGATATTTAAGCCATATTGCAATTAGCAAATTAAAATGCATTTCTTCTCTTTACATACCGCCTCTTTTTCTGTACAACTCCTTGTTTATAGACTTTCACCTTTGGGTTTACAATAATTTGTAATAATGAAAAACATTCATTTTCACATACACAAGCGTCTGCGAGACTGAGCGGTATGGCTCAGGCGGTTTCAGCCGTGGCGCGTATTTGGGAGGCCCAGGTTAGATTCTCGTGAACAATCTATCTGAACCACTGGTTTCCGGAGTCGCCAGGCGAATGCTGGGTAGGTTAATTACGTCCTCCGAAATTCCTGTCCTTCTATATCATCTCTGTTATTTCACACAATCTCTCATCTAGTTGTCTCTTTCAGGGTAGAAGGTGTCAAGGGAGTATCGGCGCTGCATGGCAGGATGATATGCTCCTGGTAAACATGCCCTTCTCTGGTAGGACGGTCTCCACCCTCAGGGCCGGTCTAGTGGCCCCTTTCTGGACCACGATGAGTGGGACGCTGGATCTACTGACCTGCCGAGGAGTTCCCCACTGACCAATTGTAGAGAAGCTGTTCCTCCTCAGTGTCGTGACTGCTTAGGTCGGCTAACCTCTGTCTCCTCTCGCCTCATCCTTCCACCCGGGGATGCCCCACTTGCTTAGGTACAATAGATCAAGACTGACTGCAGTGCCGAATCTCCTCATTAATAGTCTATCCTACCCTAAGCGTCTGCGATGGATATGTAGAGCTTCGAGTTTAAGGAATCTTTCTTATAGTTGGAAGTATATTTTTCTTGTATATATCACTAGTTACTACTATAACTACTACTTCAATTTCATACCACATAATACTTTGAAATCAATATATGCAACTATATATTATAATTTGTAAACAAAGTTTTTCTTGTGAAACTTCGATGTGAGGCAAAAAACGGTTTTTACTTTTGTGCTAATTTCTCCAGGCAAAATATCCCAAATAAATCTAAAATATGAAAGTACAATCAAACACTGCAAACTTTCTGCATCCCTGGAGCTTCGAGGCGTAGCAGATTTGCACAATTAAATTTCCATGTGAATGATGGTTAGAAATTATTTAATTTGAATGTGTATACGAATGCCTTTGCTACTTATTTGAATTAATTTCTTTAACTAAATGAATACCATTAATTACTTATTGTCATTAATATAAAGCATTACTTCATTACACTTTATGTAAACTCACTGTCATTGATAGTAAGGAAAGCTTTACGAACATTACGTTAAATGTATTCGTATCAATAAACCATAACAGACACAGTTTACTGAAAAGTTACGTAAACCTGTCGCTTAGATGATTAACCAAAAGAGGCATTAAAAGAAAATGGACGTGATCAAAAGAGAGGTTTTAGGAATATGTAAAACATTTGCGGTAACAATGCTGCTTTATGTATCATTTTAAGCCAATTTAGCACAAAATAATATTATTTATACTGTATTTGACACAGGGTCCAAACAGAAAGATACGAAACAATATACCAATAAAAAATTAATTGAGGAATCGGAAAAGACATCACAAAGTGCTACGACATGGTAGTCTTAGTCGTCAACAGCACGTAATAGTTACCTACCGATTTGTAGTTCAAATCCTCTCAGAGATTGCCTCCGTGTCTGATTTTTTTTTCCTTCATCGCCATAAGTGTCAAACATCGGGTATGTACTAATTGACCTAGAAGGTTTCCTTCCCAAACGTGATATCTTGAATGCAGTTTCACTGCATATGCTACCACCTTGATGCATTTTTTATAAAAAGGGCATAAACATATTAACAAGAACTTCTAATACAAAATTCACATGATGTTCTGTATCCACTCTTCTGAAAGCTATTCTGGTTTAGGTACTTAAGGTTAATAAAAATAATTTGAATTCACATGTATACATTTCCTTGTCCAATACAGTATACAAAGAGTTTATCAGATATTCAAAGGGAGTGTATCAGTGTATGACATTTTTATAAATATCATGATTTTTACGCCAGTATAAGAAAGAAAAGGAAACAAAAGACGAATAAAGATCTACCATTTGCTAATAGCAGCATTTAAAAATTTCAGCAACACGGAATATGTCTGAAATAGTTGACGCCAAACAAATGTTATTTGACCTAAATTGTATTCTTTAAGATATTTGATTTACTTGTACGGTAAGAATAAAATATACAAAAGAGACTTTAAAGAGTATTCCCAGAAAAGTCAAAACATACACTAAATTTATCACTAAATCACTTGTGTGCACTATGCATGAGTAAAAAATTAGAATATGGAAAATAATGTCCAAGTGAACTGTAGTTTGGGCGCATCATTGGAAGATAATAAATTTAAATGGCCAATATTTTAATAATCGGACTTTTTGTCTTTTTGTGAGCTAAATTGTGCACGGACACGAAGTTAGACAGACAGATTCACTCTCACAAACACACACCCACTCACATTTTTCTAAAAATGTTGTTTTTCGTTTCAGGGGATTCTAGAACTTGTATGTTCGGTAAATTCTAGGTAGGAATAAAATACTTTCTCGACTTGTTATTAGTGAATGGCAGAGAAAGCATAAAAGTGAAAGCCTAGGCACAACTGTAATTATTTAATACATATTACGTACTAATTCGCGATGTACAGAGTTTAATTGAAAACAATATAACCGGTGAAATATAAACAATGGTAAGGTAAAATCTATTACCATTCCATGTCATCTCTCCTCTGGTAGTCTCTTTCAGGGTAGAAATATCGGCGGGAGTCTCGGCGGTGCATAAGAGGATAACATGCTCCTGGTAACCACCTCCTCCTTCGGTTGGACCCTCCACCGGGCCGATCTGGTGGACCGTTTCGAGACACGCGGGAGGGATGCCGGAGAGCTACAAACTGGTAAATAGTGGGAAATTTCCCTCTGCACTGTCGTGACTCTTTGGGTCGATCGCCTTCTGTCTCCTCTCGCTTCTTCCTTCCTCCCGGCGATGCTCCACTTGCGGCGTAGGTACACTAGATCAAGACAGGTCGCAGTGCCGAATCCTCGCTTCACTGTAATTCAATCTTATCCAACCCAAATGCTACCCGACATAAAGCAGTGCAGTGAAACACTTGCTATTTATGTTATTCCCCACCGTAACTAATTGAAACAGTTTCATGCACGTTGAGGAGGTCGCACTGGATTTACATTCCTCCCTCAGGACCAACGGTAATCAAGTTTGCGAAGGAAATACCATAAAGCAAACAAAGTAAGTGTGCAGATATTGCTCACATTGTCGGTGGCAGGTGTGCAAATTCTCACAGCATCCACTTGGTCTCAGTGCAGAAACCGCGATATTTCCAACATTTCGTACAAATCTTAAGGAAAGAGCTATCCCGATCGCTTCATACTTATTTTACCTATATAATGGAATAATGCCACATTTACTTTTCGCTTTCTCTGCTACATACTTGCAAAAGGTAGAGAAAGAGTGTTATTCTGCCTAAACCAGTGTATAAGTTTTGTGGAAGCTGAACCCAGAGAAAACATTTATAAAGAATAACCCGTGTGTGTAACTTGTGAACAACATAATGCAAAAATAAAATGCTACTTAAAATGCCACTTGGTTTTTAAATTTAATACCTTTAAATTTGCTACACAAAATTTTTAAAACAATATTTTCAAGATTTTTAATAACATTTGGATAAAATGTTGTGTTTAAAACATTATATTAAAATAAAACATATATATTACGAAACAAAATGCCCTAAATTTGGGAGGAATTCTATCTATATAATGTAAAATCATAAGGCATAGACAAAACACATCTCACAAGGAATTGGGTTTTTTAAAACACAATTTATTTGGAAACTTTCTTGTGATTTACTAGAAAAAGGCAAGTAGCTGTGAAACTTAAAGTCCTGCCAATGCATTACAAGATTAGCTTATTTGGTTAGATTTTCAGAATATACATGCTTCAAACACGCTCTATGGCTTGAATTTTTCTCTCTGATTCTAGTTTCAACCACGTAATAATTAATTTTTGTGTTTATAGTGATATATGTATACGTTGTACAAGAGACACGGCACAGAATATCTTGCCAGAAACATTAAACGTCAGATTACATTTGATCTGTATGTGAACTGGAGAACAACCATTATTTTTACAACAATTCCTTAACCCAATACAAGCCTGACTGCCGCACATAAAAATACCTGAGGTTACATCTAAAACACGTTTGTGCGTAAGTGCAGCCGTGTACAGCCATAAAAAAGAGTAGATGGCACAAAATTGAGCGAGAAGAATTGCGGGATTCCATATTTGGGTGAAATTTTCCTCATTAGTAAACTACCGGAAATATCACAAAAATATCAGCTATCATCCATAGCTAAGAAAGGAAGGAGTAAAAATATCACTAAAATAACCAAAAAAGGTTACCTATACTTTGTAAATAACGAGGTGACAAGGTAAAAATTAGTTTTGTGGCACAAGTGTGTTAATCTTTAATTTACATTTTAAGGTGCAAGCACATCGAAAACCGAAAAGTAAAACTCTGATGTGTTACACTTACTTAAAACTTTATATTTATTTTTGTTTGTTTATAACCTAAAATATTTATTTATTATTTAAAGTATAGTAGTAATAATCATAGTAATAAAAATAACAATACTGCTCGCCTGTTATGTATCTGAAACCTGAAAGCTATTAAGTAGCTGCTTTAATCCACAACTCTGCTTTGTGTACGAGAAGTTAGGGTGAAGAGTTTCCAACGAAAACGGTGGCCGCTCAACATGGTGCGGAAATTGAGGAGCTACGCTAGGTAGCGAACCCTGGTCTAGAGAACCAACTTTCTGGCTGTGGGTGCCATGATGATCACATCTCCTCTCCGTATAGGTTGGATGATTGCCCACCGCTGTCAGCGTGAGGTCGCTTGTCTGGTTGGCAGACTCTGGCCCGCTTGGGTATTGTTACGCCATGGGTAATTTACACCGTGGAAATCTTGCGATTTTACGTCACATTTTCCCTACCCCACAGGCGAGGCTCGCTGGGGTATTAAGTACCCCAATCTTACATTTTGCACGTTGCAACATTGCTTTTGATTCCATCAGTCTGTTACGCTTGCTATTCGTTCATTGCTATTTTGAGCGTGTGCTGATAGTCACATCCTATTTTGCAAGTGTGAAGAATTGTTTATAGTCTTGTTTATTCAGCATTGTCGAGAAGGGGTATAAGGTTTCCTGCGCACCTGTTCACGTAAGTAATCCCATTTATTGACTTGCTGTCATAATTACGAACATGTGAGTGTTTGAGTGCAATATCAGCAGTTATTATACTGTAACATTAAAAATGCTTATTCCTATACAAAAATAACTCAGAGGAAATGTTGCAGATATTCAAAGAACTGCCAGGAAAGGACCTAACAGACAGCGGCGAATCCAGTGAGGAAGTAGTAATTGAATAAAGCGACCACAACACTGATTCTGAACAAATTGATGTAGAGGAATTTATGTCTCTTAGTTATGAAAACTGTTTTTCTGGGGAGAGATAGCTATTGGATTTTTTGAAGGGTGGTAAAATAAAAGAGGAGGAACATAGTAAAACATTTTCCTGGTCCGAAAAGTTCAGCAAGAATTCCTAAAGATGAACTCTCACCTTTTCATGCCACTGTCAATATTGACATAAATGGTTTAAAATTGCGACACATGCTGCTACTTTCCATCAGAGAAAGTCGAGTTCTTTTATATCTGCATGTTTTTATATCGTAAACTATTATTCATGCATTCTGTTTATACGACAGTGTAACGGTTTTGTTCAGATTGCATTCAAATGCAGTGTGCGTGGAAACGGGTTGCATCATTGTTTGCAAAATTCAACTAAATACATGTTAATAAAGGAAACAGGCCTGGAATGCAGGTATCTTTACAGCTTAAAGTGTATCATTATGATTAAACTATTGAGAACTGAATGTGAGGTTAGAGTATTCCGCGAGCCCGCTCCTGTTAAAAAGGTTAGCGCGCCAGCTCTTGCGTTGA
Source organism: Mantis religiosa (assembly GCA_030765055.1). Classification (NCBI taxonomy): domain Eukaryota; kingdom Metazoa; phylum Arthropoda; class Insecta; order Mantodea; family Mantidae; genus Mantis; species Mantis religiosa. The sequence continues at coordinate 178,017,550 of CM060949.1, read as the reverse complement.
GAGATATTTAATTTTTAACACGTCTATTGATATTTGTCAGCAATGATTACATAGAAAGTCTCAGAAGACTTACCGAAGACTTACGCTATTGGCTTCTAAAGTAATTTATTTTGGATAAAGTTTACTCGCAAATGTACTTGGATTCATTAAGCTCACAGTAACTACAAACGCAGATAACTGTGGACATTTATCACGGGGCAGCAATTTAAAGAGGTCCCATCATTTATTTATTAAACTAAAGTGTACGGAATGCTGTAATTTAATTAGTTCCTGTTGGAGATTATATGGAATCTCATTGCAGGATTATGAAATAAGTAGATTTTCCAGTTCAGGAATTTCAGGTCGATAAATGATTCAAAATTGGCATATACTGCTATATAACATGATATTATTTGTAACTTAAGGGTAATTTGTATAGTGAAAACTGAATTCACGCAAGGAAAATGACACAGATCTCCAGCTTCCACCTGATCCTACCAAAGAGAACGCTTTGGCATAAAACTGTTAGCGGCGCCTTTTATCTTAATTCTACAAAATCATATTCAAAGTACTCAAATGGAAAAATAGACCTATTAGAAAGGCAGTTCCAAAATATATTCTCCTCTAAGGAGTAAACACAATTACTTTATTAACATAATAGCCAGAATACTTACATATTTCTTATTATAAATAAGAACGTATTCTCCTAGTTGAGAAAAGTAAAACTATTTTAAGTGCAGGCCATTGGCAAAGAACATCTCACAAATAAATTTAATTTAATTTGTGTGATTTAATAACATTTTATGATCAGTAAGAAATTGTCTATTTCTTGCCGTTTATCGCTTATACAGCTATTACTGTACTGCAGAATGAAGAGGACTTGGGTGGCTATTCTTAGAAAATACAAGAAGTATGTGTAATTTGTAATGAACGTGCAATATATATATATATATATACCGCTTTTTTTACAAATTCATTACACATATTTTTTTAGTAAATAAGAAATATTTAGTGTAAGGAATAGTTTTAAGTATGAATATCTTCATGTCTCATTATAGGAAGTGTAAATTTGTTACGTAACCCACTTTTCATTTTGGAGTTCTGCTGTACAGAGACACACACTTGTATCAGGTTTGAGGTATGGCGAGGCATGAGCATCTCGAACTATAAACGATCTTATAAAAATTATAAATGTGCCTCATAAAAACGGCTCCACCAACTCTTACAATGCTTACATATCCCACTGGTGGTCCAGAAACGACAACTAACAGCGATCTGGAGGTCGAGGTTTACATATGGCCCGTATGTAAGCCTGAACACAGCCGTTGTGAACGGAGAGGATTTAGGAGGATATTTATATTCATTATAATAAAAAGATTCCCACATGAAGTATTAACAAAAGTTAATGCATACACTATTGTATTAACAGTATTCAAAATATTTAATATTGTATTCATAAAATGTAAATACAATAATACATGTAGTGTTACTGCCCGAGAAAACAAAGGAATGTAGCAATATAGTAGGCTTTAAAAGATAATTAAATAATTTTAGAGCGGAGGTGGTTGGTATGTGACTACTTAAAGAAAACACTAGGACAGCCATGTAGAATGTAGGTGAAGCGAAAGAGGACAGGAAGCTCGACCGCGAAGAATCGAACCCACTATCTCCCGAATGCGAATTACAGTAGCATCGCAGACAGACATCTTTATACAAATGTATAATTCCAAATAACATATTAGTGTCGTTAACCAATTTCAGTATATTCCTTTATGTGAAATTGATTTAAAGTTTCACATGCTTTTCTCAAGTGGAATATCGCTATTCATTTTTTTTCTCGTTGTCAAGCAAACAAAAAGTAATTAATTCCACAGCCATCACAAAGGAATTCGTGCTTCAAAGATCTGGCAGTCCCTCAAGTGTTCTAAATTGTCCTAATAGGATTGCATAGGCAAGGAAATATGCAGTAAACCCATTCTGTAAATGTTCATTTGCATTAAAAGGTACATAAAGTAGTAAGCGTTTAATAATAAACTTTTGAAGGATGAACAGTCATACGAGTATAACACATCAAATTTATCTTAAAAATGAAGTATTTTTATGTAATTTCTAGTAAAGTTGAATACTCTGATGGTGTAATACAAAACTAGAGTTTAAAAATACATAGGTACTCGGGTATATAAGGGAGAGAACAAAACCAAATAGAAACAAAGGCTTACGAGTATATAAAAAGATTGAAAGGAAAAGCAATGAATTGTATAAATAGTGAAAGGGTAGGTACGAAGTTGCATTCATGTTTAAAGAGAAGGTGGAGAAAGTATAAATAAGAACAGGTTGGGAGTAAGAAAGAGAAAGAAGATGAACGTGCAGCACTAAACACAATTACAGTAGAGGGAGAGGGAATAATAAAAATGGGGTTGGGTTGAGATTTGAGGCGCCCGGGAGTCGGTCCTGGCTGCAAGGGTGCGGCCTTATCGATTGATGCAGCTCTACTGCTCTACTTTCACCAACTGCTGGCCAAACTTAAAACCAATTTGATTCCAGCGAAACTAACTTCTATAAACTGGCTCGTCTATTGAAATGTACTTGACACACCCTCATTATTCGTTCGATACGAACTTCAACTCAATGACTTCAGACTGTATCATCTGCCTCCCTTACATTCTCTTTTGAATGCTTTGTTCTACAGAGCACACCCCACTAACACCATAACTTTATCACTAACACAAGATGTTAATTTTTCGTTGTTAATTCTCTACCATAAACCTCGTAGATAGGGAAATCCTATTTAAAAACTCGACTTGAGATTTCACCGGAAATGCTCGTTTGGGGTGCCATGAATTCAAGGGAAGGTATTTTTATTTTCTCAATTACTTATCTGTAATACTTATTTAAATAATCTGCAAAATTTTAGACCCCGTTTTGCCAAAAGGTCATGCTACACAATAAAAGCACAATGACTTTTCAAAATTTAAATCGTTATGAATATTTTGTAAATGACAAACTATTTGTAACAATATTGGTTATTAAATATATATTGATGTACTAACACATTGTAAGTGGAATCCGTTTTTTACAAATTTTCGAAAATCAAATAAAGCATGTTTTACATTTTTTATATATTCCTGACAAAATAATAGCCACTGACTAAATTATTATTAAATCTCCAAGTAAGAAATCTTTCAAGGAAGAAGTGCTTTTAGTTAAAGTGCTGTTTCAACTTCTTGAAGTTTATTCCAATAACCTAAGGTGCACTACAACATTTAAATTTAACATATGAGACATTTTGTAGATGAATAATGTAAACCAGTAGATAATGATGATTTACTCAATTGTTTCCACGCTCATTTCCTGCATTTCCCGCATGTTCTCATATCCAAAATAAACATGAATGTTTATGTACTGTTTAATGCTATTTCTAATTTGAACGTAATTGGGGTTAAAATTGAATTTACACAGATAGAAGCACAGCTTCTGAATCCCAAATATTCGAATACTGTATTTGCGTTGAATACATTATCATACACCTTCTTTTGTAGAATATAATTCAACCTGGAATTCAGAAGAAATGAGAATGACTGGAAAAGCTTTAAGAAAATACCTTCTTCTTCAAATCAAATAAGCTCACCCAACTTTTATGCATCTTTAGTAAATAGAAGAAGTATTGCATTGTATAAAACATTTAAGTGCCTTTTCCCAATGATAATACCGATTTTGAGCTGCTGGAATAAAAAAAATACTTTATGAAAATAATCCCTGTGTATATTTTTGCGTGTGCATGTGAGGCTGAACAGAACAGCCTTAAAAGAATTGTTTTTAAATATTCGAAACTTGGAATAATAGGTTCAGCAATTTCCAATTCAAGACAATAAGGCGTTTTTTTTTAATTTTTTAAAGAGAATATTACCAGTAAGTAGTTCATGACGTTTGGTGAATAAAGTGTACTTATTTACTTTTCTAAAATGACTTATAATGTTTTCAGCTTTAGTATGGGTTCTCTAAGATAATGTTATATAAGTGGTTAAGGCATCCTAACCTTTTAAAGTCTGCGGTGCCGTATGTAGTAAAAGCGGGCGTTAAACACTACACATTTCATTTTTTTAACTTTTTAAAGCACACAACATGCTTAACGTTCTTGTTCTGTGGCCTGAGGAATGCTCCAAGATATCCCTAGTTCTGCTTGTCATTTACTTTTGTATAGAAGCTGGTCTTGATTTAGTTATTTTATAGAGCTCAATATCTTTAATGTATCTAAGAAGCCAAAATAGTAAAAGTGAATAAAACTGCAATTTAAAACTATCAAACAACTCAAACTCTAGAAGACAAATTTGGGGGTTAATTGCCTATTTACGAAATATCACGTTCTATGTATAAAGGGAAAATATATGTATTATATTTAATTTTTCACAGTTACAAAGCGTTTTCGAAGACTATTTGGCACTATACAGTACACTTCATCGGAAGTTAATTCATCTCAAATTCTTCAAAAAGCAGAAGAGCAGCAGCTTACCGATCTATCTTTAAGTAACAACTTGAAAACTGCATAGGTATCTTCCGTTAGTACTGACTGAATTATGCGCTTCTACTTATCATGCATTTAGTAGGAATGGAAATTAATTGTTCTTTAACACTAGCCGTATGTAGGACGCACTATGAAAGGGTAGAGCCAGACTGAAAAATTCAATGCCATAGCCGGGATTTGAACAACGAATCTTCTGGTTTCCTTCCAGCCGCTCTAACCATTTGAGCTACTATGGCCAACGTGCCGACATGACATTAAATTCTCCAACTGTCTCGTGTTTCTCCCGGTAAACCACTAGGAGATCTCATAAACACATGAAACAACTACCTTAATGGCGAATTACTATGCTGTAAGTACTTTAAGTAGGAATGCCTTGGGCATTTTTCTGCATCACTCTTGAAAATTTTAACCAGCGAGAGACTAGCCTTTCTACTATTGTTCCTTGGTGGTATGATAGAAATCATGATGAAAGAAATGCTTTTGTCCTGTGCTCACAGTAACTCAAATTCGATAACAATATATCGAAGTCAACTGATTATAATTGTGTTTGTATTATATCTTAACATTTAGGTTTATCAAATACAACCAAGGGAGCAATTACACGAAGTTCTTTCGTGTATGCAAGACAGACTGAAGATGTAGATAGCTTTAAGAGCAAATTTAATTGCTAAATTACTTGATCGGAAGAACTTGAAGTTCAAGTCCATAGTTTCTAGATAATCCAGTAGGGAGCAAACAATGCATCACTTTCTATGAAAATACCGAAAGCTCAGGCTTAAACGTTGAACTTTGTAACTGAAACACAAATGAGGTAGAATCTGCCCAATAAATTACAGTGATACAATTTTCAAAGCTATTCATCTGTTTTGTACACAGCATTAACTAACTAGTTATAAGGTTATTGCAAGACTTCACAGATTAAAATGAAATATTTATAATGTTACAATCATATATTATAATTTATAAATTACCTTTAGTATTTATATTAACGAAGTATCATATCAATCATGTAATGTTACATAGTGTGATGTGGCCCAATGTTGAAGCGAATACAATTTTTTCGTCACTTTCTCCACAAACTTTGAACAAACTATTCTTAAAATTGCTTATTTCTCTATTTACTTCATGATAAGCGAGATGTACAGTTGAAGAAATAGCTTTATTGCATGATTCCTTATAGATATAATGGGAAAAGGTTAATACAGTTGGTTTAAAATCGAGTCAAATTTATGAAGAACTGATTGCTCTGTGCTGCCTTTCACAGTTTATTCTCTTTGCATAGCCAGGAAATTAGAAATAACTAACAATTTCCCATTTGAAAAACCACAAGTATTTGATTACTAAATTATATTAGAGGGAATAAAAATATTTCCACAAAAATATTTTTGGTACAAATTATGTGCTTTAACGCAATATGCGATTTTATATCCTAAGATTTCGTCCTATTGTGATGGCTTACCATGTATGCAAAAGTAATCCAGAATGAAGAATACCTCAGAGCCTACTCTCAGAAAATTTAATATATACATTTCATTTGTCATAAAATGAGCCAATTTAATCAGAATTCTCAATTACATTTTTGAAATATTCAAACCTTTCGAATTTTGTTTCGCATAAAAAGTATTTTGTGGGATTTTTCGAAAATGCTGATGTCACATTCTTAGAAGATGCTGAACTCGAATATTAAATTTGGTATTTAAACAACTTTTCGTTCTTGAGGTATACCTCTCACAGATATGCAGACAGATGTACACAAACCAAAATGTACATAGATATTCCTCTATTTTTGGCTGGGGGATTCGTGAACCTTCAAAACACGTATTTTGTTAAAATTTCTGTATTTTGGTTAGAATACAGGACTTTTGTATAACGAAGCACAGTAAATACTAAGAAGGTCTGTTATGTAGGTTTTGCTACGTTCTGCATTATCTCTGTGACAACTGTCAGATATTTGATTTTAGCTTCATCCGATATTTAGTTTTATCGGTTGTAAGAAAAACATATTCTGTATAGGCAGATGCCTTTTGCAGCTCAAGAGATGCAAATCAGCACAAGGGTTTGAAGCTTCCAGCGTCCTGTCAGCAAGTTTATAACGACTGGGGTGACGTGTAGTGGTTGCTGTAATTGGAAGGGATTACAGATTTTGTTTTTGCTTGGCTCCCCAGCGAATGAACAGAGCGCAAACAAGAGACTGCGTACTTCATTATGTCATGAGGTAAGTGAAGTGACAATGACCACTGGTTATACTTCATATTTCTGATGTGGCATATCAGTTAGTGAAATGTCACGTAAATCTGAACCAGGTTATTAGGTGACAGACAAATCTGATTGAAGTGAAATTTAAAACATGGGATCACAAATGTAATATAAAGTTAAACTTTATAAGTAGCCACATGCGTTCTTTTAAGAATTAGTGACAGAACGGAAAGAAATTAGTTTGAAATATAACAGACCGATAGGAAGTAGGTCAGAGATAACAAATTATTCCCAAGCCCCGTTTTAATCCTCTACTTCATCAAGCAATTTGCAGACAAAATTATTAGAGGGAGGCTCAAAACTAAAGCGTAAAATGTTTTAAAACCAGAGAAGAAATTCTGAATAAATACTAGTAAGTTTTATTGCTAAACCCAGTTGAATTTATGACATAAATATTTGTAAATAATATGATTTAAAAATACTAAAATGTTCACGTGACAATGGTATTGAAGCAAAATTATACATTTACCTTAAGAAAAGGCCAAAGAATTATTATTATAATTAAGTAAATACCTCTGTAGTAATATTGATAAAATAAGAATAAACGGTTTACTGCAATATTTTAATGAATATATCAATGAAACGTAACTCGATTTATTTACAAAGGAAAGCAAAAATAAAGTTAAATGACCTTTCAGATATAGGTATTCCAGCTAAGCACGGAAACAAAACTAGAATACTTTACACCGAAATTTCAAGCAGTCAGTAAAACGTATGACACAATTTACGGCAAGCCCTAATAAAAATGTGCATAGCCTATTTATTCAACAACTTCCAAAATAATCGAAGTATTTACCACAAAAGAGTTGTAGCTTTCATTCCTAATTTCTGAGTATCTCCTTGTATCGGAGATTTCATTGTAACAACACGAGCTTTTCGTTTGTTGACATAGAAAGTTAATTCCTGGTTTTTGACTGGATTACCAGTGTTTAGACCAATTGTTCTCATTTGACGCGATGATGATGACGATGATGGTAATGACACATTCATCAGTTTATGTGCCCGCATTATTATATGCCAAACAATCTCCTTTACAGACAGAAGATGTAACATGTTGACTAACAGCCCATAAAGCGTCTAGAGAGAAATTGCCAGCATTACCATTAAATTCTACTCAGCTGCTATTCATTATTCCACTGTCTTACCGCTGCACGTCACTTAAGGATAAAAGACAGTCGCCTGGTGGTTATGCACAACGCTCATCTCTGCGGTAGTGAAGCTTGCATACATGATGGGAATTTAAGGTATTGGGCATCACTGAAGGCCACCCATGATACTCACTGATTACACCCACTTGGCTCACTTGACATCAATACCAGTAACTGATTCTAAAACAGGTAAAGAAGTTAAAGATATAGGTATAGTTGATGTAAATTGCAGCTGTTATGCTTCTAGATTGCAGGATGTGAAAACGAGTAATCCCTCGGTGGCAGAGGCCGTTATGTTCCGCTTGTGTGTTTACTTGGAAGTGCTTACATAAATGTTACAGTTTAAATTTTTTAAATACTGCACGATGTGACATTTCATCCAGGAAACTGATTTGATCAACTTTTGTTGCTTGAAGAAATGATTTCGACTGACCTGAAACTAGTAATTTCTATTATAAGGGTTCTTGTTGTATTTTTTTTTATTAATTTACTCCTGCAACTACGGGACGGTGTAATGCTTTTTGGAACATCTTATAATATATTTTACAATTCTACTTGAAACTATGTACCATTCATACCCTATGAGCATATTTACCATCCCATTTTATACCAATGATTATAAGAGTAATTTGTATCAAGATTTCTACATCTTATTTGCAATTAGGAAACAATTTATTACCATTATCTACCTCAAGTAGGTCAGCTCCATTCATATGACTTTTGTAGTGACTTTTTGTATATGAATTCACTTGTACAAATTGCTCTTATAAACACTTATTCTCTGCTCCATTTTAACCGAAATTAACATTCGCAGAAATCATTTCCTTGTACACACAATAAAGAATATTGTAACATCATTTAAGTGCAGATTACTGTATGGAGACTTTGAAATACCATTGTCATTGCATGGACAAGAGAGGCAAGAAAGAGGGGGAGAGAGAGAACAGTGAGTTATTTTTAAATACGCAACGGGATTTAGGTTGTAAATGGAATGGATGACGTTGTGATGATTTGTTTCTGACCTTAGTGAAGACCTTGTAGTCTAATCCTGTAGATTGCTCGGCAGCATCATTGAAGCTAGAGATCTTACCTCTGGACGTGGTCGCGGAGTTTAGGAAAAGTTATTACTATTGCTTGAATGATCAACTACTTCTCTTCTTTTCAAAGTTGAATAATTAATTCTTAGGAAACAAGTGTATTTTTTATACAATTTTTAAATTATGTAAATGCTGTCCTCTACCAAAGGGTGATTGATGTATAGATGAACTATTCTTATTTTACACTCACGCTAATTAGTGCATGTTAAAACGCGCGCGCGCGCGCGCACACACACACACACATACACACAAAATTATTTCTGCACATAATCGGAGAGACTTAAATCCACCTCTTACTCCTACGGAATTCTGATGCAGAAGGACCCTAATTTCAGTTAATCTCGTACTCCCTTCTTTGTGAGTTGTATAGCAAGCAAATTACTTATATTTTAATGGTACACGTCACCACATTTCGTAATCACATTCTTACAGTTACTAATAACGACAATATTACATAATATTTCACTCACATTGCATCATCCCGTGACCAACCTAATTTGACACTTCCATTTCCGTACAAATTAATCATTTCATAACAATTCCAAATCACTTTTTTAAATTTAGAAACATGAAATAAGCAACACAAATACAAACCAATGACAAAGAATATTTCGGAAGTGGTTATCTCCACAAACAGCATATGACACTTTAAGGAAATCCGCATTCTTTCTGTATTAAAATTTTGTCTATCTCTTAAGAGTTTGCAAGTTATGCAAGCGTCATCCAGTTGTCAAAGTACTTCAAAGTCTGCTCTAAGAAAATTCACGGTATATATTTTATTTCTGAAGAAAATACTTTGGGCCGACAATGGCAGTACCAACGATCCAATGACAGTACGAATCAGAAACATGGACATTAACTAAAACAAATAGTACTAGAATATAGATATCAGAAATGAAATTCATAAGAGCAGTAGCTGCGTATACTAAAATGACAGAAAAACGAATAAAGATATTAGGAAAGTATTAAAAGTAGAAGAAATAAAGCATATTATCGTTAACAACAGAAATAAATGGTAAAATTATGTTAAAATGATGAATAATAACAGATAGTCTAAAGTAGCCATAAACTATAAACCCAAAGCTACAAGAAGCCGGGAAGACCGGAGAAAAGATTGATAGACCAAAATGGAGCCGGAACGGATTAAAAGTACAAAGCCATGATGTGGAAGACGAGGGATATACATGTGAGCTGGAGGACGTAATCAGATGGTAAACTAGATAAACTTATACCTATTGTCATAAACTCTGACACCAAAATTAAATGTCTTTGAGATGTGTCCACATGACTGATTATGAATCTCGGCTTGTACAGTTTCTTCTTATGACCGCCATAATTAATGTTTTGTTGAAGTTCCTGAATGTGTATAATAAACCAGGGTGCAGTGCAAAGAAAAGGGACTCCTTCTTCGCTTCACTTTCACAAATAACTACTCTATTTGTTCCTTAAAGAAGAGTTCCTTATCTGCTAAAGAGCGTAATGTCTTGAAAGTAATAGCTAAAGTGGAGAGGGGATGTTTTTTTCTTTCGAAAAAGAAGAAAGTCCATAAAAGCAAACAAAGAAGCCATCAGATCATCTGAGTGAATGCTACGCAGAGTTGGCTTCAATCCCAGCACGTGATTTAAGCACCTGCTAGCTAAAGCTCCCTCAATTATATCTGAAAATTAAAGCTGGTATTTTCACTTCGCTATATATTCCAAAATCAATGATGGACGGTGCACTCCATCTTGCCAACGGAAAGCAAATGTATTTACTATTTATCTGTATTATAGTAAAGGCATAACATAGTTATTTTCGGAATTGGTGTATAGCTACTTTTTAAATTTCTCTACTGCTATTGCATTCCATACGTTTCACTCTTATGTAACATTATCAACTAATTTCTTCTAAAATGACTGAAGATCGAGAAAAACGTTAGCAACCTAATCTCTTTGGAAAACTCAGATACTTATAACACCTAGAAGAATGAATCACTCGGTTCACTGATTTAAACTATTAAGAAATGTTTCTGGTTGTAAAATTATTTATTGTAACCTGTTAACGAATGCTATTACATAATAAATACAAAAAAAACATGTAACACCCAAAAACGTCAATGCATAGGTATATTCTAATAATTTAGTAATTTATCAATGAGTTACTATCTGTCATAGGTATTCAATAAAATGCACTTATTCTTAGAAATGACATTTTATTTGGAACTTATGGAGGTATTTTCGCCAGTAAAACTAAGAAATATCATTTACCAGATATTATTTTATCCATAATGGGATTAATTGTGAATGAATTCTGTCTTGCGTCACCAATTCAATATATCTGCTTGTGTTTCCAAAATTGTTTATAAGTGAAAATTAAAGCTCTCTGCACCCATATGTAGCTCCAGTTAGTTACTCAACATTATCCAAAACCGTCAAACCTTACCTTAAGCCAATTTCATAGAACGTTGTTCTTTTGCAATTTTAAAATTTCCAATTTTCAGTGATCAGAAATCTCTTCTGAGCTAACATAAATTAATTACTATTGCTGCCAAGAAGAATGAAACACATATCGCTACATGCAACCAGTGCTTCTTTGACCGACCTAAAATTTGTTTACATATAATTTGTATAATTTGTATACGTATAATTTGTTTACGTATTTGTTTACGATATAATTTATCTGACTACAGGAGTGAATGACTCATCAATTGGAGCATGAATATGTGGTTTATTTTGTAGCACCATAACCATAATTTATTCCATTAAGTAGGGCTTTACACAACATTCAGTATAAAAACACAGTTCATGAATGATTGTTAACATTTTAAAAATCCTTAGTACGAGAACAAAGTACATTGTGGAACGTAGTGGCTAAATCTACAAATAATTTTCACAAGTTATAACAAATTAAAGATAGATATAACGTCATCCTTTGGGCCAACCTCCACCGTATCTCCTTCCTGTCCTATCAGAAAGTAATTTACTGTTTCATCGAACACATTTTTCTAGAATAAAATAATACCCGAAATAAGAACGTATCTACGATGTTTTTTTCAGTAGTGTTACCGTTCTTCATTTTCTTGAGTTTGCAATTCAGGTAAACAGGTCGGACTTGATATTAACAATACTTTTGATGGTTCACAAACATTTATTTATTGAGGTAATATTTGTAATTTATACTCTCACAAGAGCTTTACCCATATAATTTAGTAATGTGAAACGTCATTATTCTGCAAATTTGAAGTGGCTGTTGGCTTCAGTGGTCTGCAAATAATATTTTTCTAGATGATCAAATAATATGAGTGTACTTAGTAAAAGTATTGTGACTATGTGGGTTCGTAGAATTAAAAGTCCAATTTGCAGAAATTCTAAATGTTCTTTATTTCCGTAGAACTACACTCTGTTCAATTCTTAGGTAACAGCATTCCGTCACATACACAATCACAATCTACCAAGGTCGATGACCACAACAAAGAGCTTACTCAACCTCCATTATTTACAACACTCTTGTTATATATCTTTACAACTGTTTACTCCTGCTTACAACTCCTGCTCTGTTTACGACTGACTCTTGGCGAGTCGTGGTTTCCTTAAATACCTCATTGATAATTCGAGACTGTTCTGTAACAGTCACTAGATATTTCTGGAGTAAACAAGACATCGAATTTTCTGTCACTAGACGAAACCCGAAGCTTCCAGAGGCATAAATTTATCTGTGACGGCCAGCCGTTTATCTCCGGCTATCTTTATCTGCAGGCTCTTTGTGTACACAAGCCGCGCTTATCTCTCTGCACCGAACCTTTTGTATACGTCGCCGCGACAGTAAATTCTAGAAGACCACTTGTGAAATAAAATTCCAAAATTTTTAATAACAAGCTTGAAAAAACAACGCTGCAGTGGAAATTAAGAGTTCGGAAATTAAATCTAATTTTTTTACCAAATCGTTTGTGGGGGTAAATTTTGAAGAAAAAATTTTGTGATCATTGATTTAGCCTATCATACATATATACCATAACTAATGATATTCGCAGCTAATTTTTGTCCCCAATATATGAATAATTGTGATAATGGACTACCCTTATTTTAAATCATAATTTATGAAATAAACAAGTTTAAATATTTCATAAAAGCTTGATGATTTGCTATTCACAGCTGGTTTAGCATGGAGCACAGTGTTATAGTCCTTTAATAAACTGCAACAGCTTTCTGCTTTATACGTTTGTACATGATTAAATGAAGCTTCAAAGCAGAAATATTTCTCAACACTACATTATAAACATTATCTTAGCTTAAAATTCTTTGTGATATAAGCTGTAAGACATTTACCTTGCTTGTATAAATGTAATTATTTCTGACAAGAAAGTGTCTTTTTCTAGTGGTATTGAAATGTGGAGCAAGACGTCGTTGATAGGATCACAAGGGAAATTAATTTAATGTAATGCACACTAAAGGTAAATGCTGTTTTAGATATGTGATGCTGCTTTGCAACGAAGCCTTCTTACGGTTTAGATACTCTGATGGAATGTGCCTGTAGGAAATAATGTTTCTGTTTCAAGCTTCCTGCAAAGAGGTCGCCTGAGGTATCTGCTACGCGCAAAACATGACGGTAATCACGGGTGTATCTCTTTCTAACAAATCTGCAAGCAAGAACACCGTAGTCTACTATCTAGGCTTTGTAGTGCAAATGTAGAACAAGCTTATGTCTCTCTCATCAGCTGCACAAATGAGTAAAGTAGCAATGATGAGTGAGTAATCCATAGCTACACGGAAATTCTTCAGGCAAACTTGAATTTTGGAAAAGTAAATCTATGTCAGTATGTATAATGGTTCTACTCCAAATAAAAATAATACGTGTTAATGTATAATGTTATAACTTATTTTAGGTCTACATAGAGAACAGTAGATGAGGTAAACAGTAATATATTGTCACCGCTGACATTGTTAAGCTGCCGCGACAAGCGGGAGCCGGGCGCGTGGGCTGGACACTTGCCAAGAGAAAGAAAGAGACAGAGTGAGGCTCCGGAATTTTCTGTCCTTCTCTTGCCGCCGCATATGTTCTCGGAAGGTCTACGGCATTCTAGAAACAAAGACTGGGGGTATAAATACCGGCAAAGTATTAGAAGCAGCAATTGTGTGATGGTTGTTGCGACAGTGGGCGTTTGAAATGTACCACAGTGATATCTTTCATTTGTTTACGGGCGGCGAAGCAACGAGCCTACCTTGAAGACGGCTGATTGGCAATGTCACGTCTTTTTTACTGTAATAAAGGATGTTCTAAATTTCTGCAAACCAGACAATTGATTATAAGAAATCCTCGCAGTCACAATATCTTCTATAATGATGCTTCTTAAGAACAGTTTAAATAGTATTTTGTAATTTTTTTAATGACAAGCTTTCCTGTTTATTAATTTATGAGGATATGTTTTTCAATTCTGTATATTTTAATGTTGATATTGTAATAACTATCATACTATGTGAAGTTTGAGGGAAGAAACATCATAAGGAGGAGATAGGAATTTGTTTTGTACAATGCACTGCATTCTCTCTATTAACAGCAGTTTTAATATAAAATATTTAAGCACAAATTATCATATATTCCACTGAGAGGAAATGACAAGAATAGGTTAAAGACTAGCTTAGAGGGCAAAGCGAGGGCAGAGAGAGTGAGAGTAGAGAGAGAAGGAGAAAGAATATGAATTACGAGGGCTGTTCAATAAAGATTGATCATAACTTTTTACCGTCATAATTTATCGCACTAAAATTCAATCTTATTATATTCTGTTAGCTTAATGTGAAACAAACACGCCATAGTAGTTTTATTGTTGGTACTCCTGTTTCCCGCCTGTGAGAACCAGGTAAGTTCAGACATATTCAGTATCGCCTACCGCTGCAATGGAGATAACACGCGAGGAACGATATAGGGCTTCGAAATTCCGCTTTCGTCTCAACAAATCTTCAGTTGAGGACTATACAATGTTACAGGAGGCCTATGGAGGGTCTGTTCTTCCCTACAGCACAGCTCGAAGGTGCTTTAAAATGTTTAAAGAGGGGAGACAATCAATTTCAAAGGAAGGTGGACCCGGTGCTCCAATTACTGCTCTTACGGAAGAAAACATCAACACTGGTGCTGCCATTATGAGAGAGGATCGACGAATTACCTTAAGATCACTTTCTGAAATACTGAACATTTCATTGGGTGCCACCCAGGTGTTTGTGCGCGATGGGTTCCATGACTGTTGATTCCCGAACAAAAGGGCATTCGCATGCTGGTCTGCAAGCAGTTAAAGTTGATGTCAGAGGAAGATCGGGAATTTCTTTCAAACGTAATCACTGCTGATGAAACTTGGCTACATCATTTTGATCCTGAGAGCAAACAGCAAAGCTCAGTGTGGAAAGCTCCTTCATCACCAACCCCCAAAAGAAAAAGTGGTTGTTCTGCTGGGAAAGTTATGGTCATCTCATTCTTTGATATTCGTGGAATGATTTATCAGCATGTTGTACCTGCACACATATATGTAACTGGAAAATACTACAGGGAGTAAAGATAATGCGCGGCCGCATATTGCCAATGCTGTTGCTGAATATCTGGCAAAAGTCAACGTGAAGTACATCCCACACCCTCCCTATATTCCGGATTTAGCCCCATGTGACATTTTTCTATTCCCTAACTTGAAGAAACGCCTTTGTGGGAGGCATTATCCGTCATCAGAAACAGTGGTGAAGGCTGCGGAGGCGAGTTTGAAGGATCTCTCAAAAATAGTTTCCAGCGTGTCTTTGAAGACTGGCAGAAACACTGGGACAGATGCATCACGTTCAGGGGAGATTATTTTAAGAAGTACCATCAAAATTATGAGGATGAGTAAAGGCACGTTGTCAAAAAAAAAAGTGACTATTCTTTCTTGAACAGCCCTCGTATTTAGCCAGTTCAAATTTAAGGTTAATGTTATATATAAGGATATGAACGAATAAAACCCGTCTATTATAGCAATCAGTGTTTCTAATGGAAGAACGTAGTAGAGCCCGCCTTGGTAGTGCGGTGGTAGATGTCTGCCTCACGTTCAAGAGGCCCCGAGTTCGAATCTCGGTCAGGGTGAGTTACCTGGATAAGGATTTTTCCGGGGTTTTTACTTATCCTGTAAGACGAATGTCGGGTAACTCTAAGCTCCATGGACCCGGACTCATTTGAGCATCATTTCATCAATTCCATTTATCGTCCGATATGACTTAACGTTGTAGGATGTAAATTACAAAAAATAGATAAATAAGTTATAAATAAATAAGTAAATAAATAAATAAATAAGTAAGTAAGTAAGTAAGTAAGTAAGTAAATAAACAAATAAATAAATAAATAAATAAATAAATAAATAAATAAATAAATAAATAAATAAATAAATAAATAAATAAATAAATAAATAAATAAATAAATAAATAAATAAATAAATAAATAAATAAATAAATAAGTAAGTAAATAAATAAATAAATAAATAAATAAATAAATAAATAAATAAATACATAAATAAATAAATAAATAAATAAATAAATAAATAAATAAATAAATAAATAAATAAATAAATAAATAAATAAATAAATAAATAAATAAATAAATAAATAAATAAATAAATAAATAAATAAATAAATAAATAAATAAATAAATAAATAAATAAATAAATAAATAAATAAATAAATAAATAAATAAATAAATAAATAAATAAATAAATAAATAAATAAATAAATAAATAAATAAATAAATAAATAAATAAATAAATAAATAAATAAATAAATAAATAAATAAATAAATAAATAAATAAATAAATAAATAAATAAATAGATAAATAAATAAATAAATAAATAAATATATAGTAGAAATGAGCTATAACGTAATTAGTGTAGTGAAGAATATTAATTGGTGAGTTTTACCTAGATTCGTAGATTTGAAATATGGAATATATTATTCTAGATCTATAGTAAAGTTTGAGGCTATTGTTGTGTGTAAAGTTTGATGTTTTACATATTATACTTAAATTTAATCATTTGGAATAGAGATTTCTCGTTATTCTGGATTTCAAACTTATTTTTTTTCCTTTTAAACGAGTTTTGCATAACAAATGATTTCATTTAGAGGACAATGAGCTAGTGAAAAATTTCGATGAGGGTCGTGAGGCTTGGTTTGATCGCTCACCTCGATCCTGAGCTTTCCAAGTTTTTCCTAGGCGATAGCCGAATCATGGAGTGGTATCTTCATTTACTAAGTTTCTTTTCCATAACTCCACGTTTAGATGGTTTCTTCCTTAATCTTCCCGTATGTTTCAATGTTTCCTGCTGTGCGATGTGCGGACACCTACTCAAAGAAAAGAAAACTCTTCAGGGACACTTGAGGTCAATTATGAATTTTTCCATGTAGCTCCAGCAATCGGAATGATCTTCAAAATCTGGAAATTTTAGGAGACTTCACGCGCTCCTGTAGCCTCTATGTTGCTTCACTTCATCCTTTCCTCCTCGAAGATGCTAGGCACAATAAACCTACGTAAATCTTAGTATGCTACTTGCACCTTTTCATTGCTTCTCTATATCCTATTTTATTTTCTGCGAACTCAAAGGTTTTATAAGACATACTTAAAACAGTTTACCTTATATTGTTTTCAAATTCTTCAAACAATAACTGTTTCTGGATCAATTCTACAACATACTTGAAAATCCAGCCCCTGTCGATCATCTTGAAGTGAACGATAAACAAATTACCTCCAACCTATTGGTGCATGCGTGTGTGTGCACGTATTCATTGTGTTAGAGTACGCTAACTTATTTCTATTGACTAACACAAATACAGGTGCATTATTTGTTGTGCATAGTTTTAATCAAGTTACGACCAAATTGATAATGCAATTTCGTGTATTCTACAAAGCTAACTGATGTAGTTAGTGAAGGCTGCAATGGCGTAAACTGCTTCTGCATCAATTTAGGTTAATATGTTTTGAAACAGAGGCCATCTCTATTATCCTGGCTATCGACATCCGCAGAATACTCTCCATACAAAAACGACATGTGACCTTTACCAACACATTTTACTTTTTTGGATCGTATGCCACGTTGGATAAGCCTGCTTTTGTTGAAACTTAATTAGTCCTACTTTCAACAGTGGTTGTCAGGGCTGATTGGGACTAAATTCGTTTGCGACTCTGCAGAAACCGTGGTTACTGTGTTACTAAAAACAAAAGTAAGATATAAAGCGACTATTGTACATAAAGGAAAATCGAACTGAAAGCCGTAACACAGCGACTTATTCTTAAAGGTTTAACTGTGAAATACCTACTTTATTCCTCTAGTTTCTTTGTACCTATCTACAAGGAAATGTATAATAAAACAAATTCTTCAAATGCTTCTTCCCTCTGTTATTATCCTCAGGTAGAAATAAGAAGGGTTTTGTTAAGACTAGTTGAATAATGTTTATAGAAATTCTATAAGCATCAAATACAAAATTATAAAATTGTTTCGATTGACTTTAAAAATGCATAGCGGATATTGCAGCGCTCTGAATGCAATGAAAGCATTATATGTAAAATGTACCTACTAGTTTCATAATGAAGAACTTGAAAGACGCTAGATATAAAAGAAATTCACCTTAGCAGAATATAAATGCTGAATGGCACTAGAAGAAGCCACAATGCAGATGACATTTCAGCAGCCTTAGGTAATAAGGGCAAATTTTGACTGGTTTAATTATTCAAAATAACAATAAAGTGCCTGAAAAGAGACAAACAAGGTAAGAGTTGAGTCTCAGAATTCTCAATAGTAGGAGAGCAGGAAATTCCTTCATTCCTACATTACATCACAGATGGCTCAGCGGTAAGTGTGAGACGCCCATTTGGGAAGTCAGATTCAATTCCTAACCACCGCAAACTTTGTCTATTGGTTTTTCATGGTTTCCCCATATCGTTAAGCGAATCCTGGTGTAGTTCTTCTTCAACCAAGTCCTTAGATCTCTTCTAATTCTGCACGCCATCTTTATTCTCTCAGGATTGTATGACCAGCCGAACGTATTCGGGGCGTTGCAGCTGGACGGTAATGATATACTTACCTAGTGAAGGTCCTATCTTCGGGTCCTCGAAATTGTTGTTTCAATCCCGATTAAGTGCAATGGCTTTTCCCGGGTGTACACATTTTCGCATGACGTCCTTTGGAAATGAAGTAAAGTGGGTGGTCCTGTTGTGTGGATTTATAATATGTGAAAGAGCTTCATTAAGGGATCTCTGAACATTTTCAGTGGTGATTCGCGCTCAATATCGAATCAGAATATCAGAATATCGAATAATGTAGAAAACACCAATGTGCTTTTGTTGGCGTTTCTCCTTGGTGTCGGCTACACTGCTAGAGACCCGCCATCTGTGAGCGGGCCATTTAAGGGCCTGTGTACTCTGGGCTTGTAGACAGACTTTAACGCCACCGGATGTCTTCAGTCTAGACTGCTAGAGACCCAGGGCACTTCCCCTCATCCCTTCCTCCTGGATTTGCAAACGAGCACAGATGGTTACTTTGATTTAGTGCGATGCCCTATAGCTGTACTGAACCATGTACTGTACATTTATGTACCTGCACTTCCACTGGCGCTCCCTTTAACGGAATGATGTAGCCAGTCTCGGTAGCGTAGGTGGTAGATGTCTGCCTCAGATTCAAGAGGTCCGGAATTCGATTTTTAGCCAGGGTGAGTTATCTGCATAACGGGGTTTTCAGCGGGTTTCCTTCATCCTAAAAGATGAATATGCACCCTAGGTTCATTTGATTTCACTCATTTCATTCATCGTCCGGTATAACCTACGTTGGAGTAAATTAAAGAAAACTAAATAAATAAGGATGTAATATGGAATACATAAAATATGAAGCTATAAACAGTGAAGCAAAAAAATATACACAAATATAATAATTTGTAACTTAAAACTTTACTCATCTTATGCGAAATAATGACACTTTTGTTATAAATTGTTCGAACAGATTTTGAGAAAAGTACCATAATTTCTCATAAGATAAGTGAAGTTTTAGGTTAAAAATTTTTATATTTGTATATAAGGATGTAATATGTCGTTCTTAGCTCGTGGCGTTTGCTGCTAAGCTCAGGAAGTGGAAACTGCATCTCTATATGCATAGCTTCAGTGCCTTTTGCATAGCGAGTTACACTGTTATGCCTCTTTAGTATATAACTATAATTTCACTGACTGGCCTCTGCCATAATATCCGCTTTCTTAATATTTATCATGGGTGATGCATTCACAGGCTGATAGTGAACATTATGGGATTTTCCTTGGACAATGTGTAATTTTAGTGTTACTCTTAGAGCTGGAAGTTAAATGAGCTCATCAAAATTCAAGCTAGATTTTATAGATTTACTCAGATATTGCCTTTATAACCTTTTTGTATTATTACACCTAAAATGTTGGGTATATGTTTGCCATCATTTCTATTCCACCTTATTTCCCCACTTACTTCATTATGGAGAATGGTTACAAGAGATTTGTCTGAATATCAAGAAAATACTATAACAGAGATATATTGTAATTTTGTAAGATTTACTATTACTGCAGTTTTGTGAATTTAAATAAATCCCATAATGGTAGCTTAGGTGCCATTGGTTGTTGAAATCTGTAATGTTAGCATTTAGCAGTTGTCCGCTTCGTTGCATCCAGTAGTATGGTTTATGGGCTGTAAATAATGAAAGGGTAGTGCAGAATGATGCAACAGGATATTTTGCCCAACCATAAACATCCAAATGTATCCTAACAGTCTAGAATGTGCAGTTAAGTCCCTCTGCAACTCTGCACCAACACGTATACCCTTTCCAATGCTCGTTGAATAGCTCTTTTACGAGCGATTCCTCCAGTTTATTTGCTATCGTAACCGACACAACCATCTCCCCAAATTCAAAGCATACAACTCCATTCTTAACTAATACGTTCCCAGTGACCATTTTCAGTCGGTTACAGTGTCATGTTGCTCATGACTTCGGCAGAAGTAAGTAACACTGATCACTGAGCATCTCCCGCACTATGCATACCAATCAATCATTTCTATTAGAATTTTACGAGGACGACTAAACCAGCGAGAGCACGCTACCTGTTTGACCGTGGTCAATGTGTACCATTGAATGACTGCACACCAAATCACCGCAATAAAGGAAGGCTAGGGTGCAACCTTCGGCAGTAAAGATATTGGCGACATTAAGATGTTGGGAAATTAAGCGCCGGTGTGATTTTGATGCACGATAACGCAATATCTCACGCGGGCCACAGCAGCGATTAAAATGTTGGGTATGGCAACATCCTCATACAGTCCAGACTTAGCGTTATGCAATTATCATGTTTCCGTAAGATAAAAAACGATCTGTTGGATGGCCGTTCCGTGATCATTAGGTAATTTCAACTGGATCCAGGTGCTTGCATAGCACTGGAGATGATTTGTACGCATCCGAAATTGGTTGCCTAATCCGATAAATGTTTACAGTCTCTTGGGGACTATTTGGAAAAGTGAACTTGCAGTGAATGTTGTCATAGTCTTGTTGCTTATGTGAATGCGGTTCAATAAACGACCGTAAATTGTAGGTGTAACTTACGTTTCGATTCGCCGAGCGGAATGGCTCAGGTTGTTTCGTGTGTGACCCGCATTCGGGAGGACCGGGTATGATACCCTTGGCCGATATACCTGTCTAATGGGATATTTTCGGGGAGTTTCCTGGGTCACTAGGCAAATGCTTGGTAGGTTAATTATATTCCCCGAATTTCTTATACCTCTATTTCATCTTCATTATTAGTTAATATCATCTCATATCTGGTGCTCTCTTTCAGGGCAGAAGTCTCGACGGTGTATGGCGGGATGATGTGCTATGAGGAAGTTACTTCCTCTTCCGTTAGGTTGGTTGCCGGAATCCAAACAGGCTGCTGCGACCATTCCCGAACCACAGAAGGGGGTATATCCCTTATTCCGAACTTCCGAGGAGGTTTCTAAGTAAAAATGCAGGGACCATGTCCTCTGCACTGTCGTGGCTCCTTGGGACAGCCGCCTTCTGTCTCTTCTCGGCATGTTCTTCCTCCTGAAGATGTCCCACTTGGGACCATAGGTACAACAGATCAATACTTTTTTTTTTTTTTTGTAATTTACGTCTTCCAACGTCAAGTCGTATCGGACGATGAATGAATTGGGTTAAAGGATGGTCAAATGAGTCCAGAGTCCATAGAGCTGAGAGCTATCCGACATTTCGTCTTCAAGGATAAGGGAAAATCCTGTAAAAACCAGTATCCAGGTAACTCACCCTGACAGAGATTCGAACTTGTGATCTCTTGAACGTAAGGCAGACACGCTACCATCTACGCTACCGGGGCAGGCAGATCAAGACTGATCGCAGTTCCGAATCCCCACCACAATAATCCTAATCCTAATTCTACCTTTTGATACTCTCTCGTAGCTCTAATCTCAGCACTGTATGCAACTATCAATAGCACAGTTACGTGTCGACGTTTCTGGTTTTCTACTTTTATTTAATGTTGAACATAATTAATTACCCGCAGCATTGGATGAGGTTACTGCTGCAAGTACAAGTAACATACACAAGCATTAGCCTATGAGCAAAGGAACAATGTAAGTGAGCGATGCATTTCACCTGAATGATTGGAAGGCATGCTTTGGAACGACGGTTCACACCAGTCTCTGGATGAGTACGCATCCTATTTGGTCGAGATTAAAAGTGTGTCTGAAGCACTAACCATTGACTATAGGCCAGTTTCAGGCACAGGAACGAAGAGTGGCAGCAATAGAAATGGGATGGGAACTCAACATGGCAGGGGCGCTTTAATAGTTGGTTCTCAAATTAAACCACTATGCACTATACTGACATGATTCAGATATCTGACCATATAATACACAATAATTATCTTTCCAACCATAGTGAAATGAAATGTGTAGTGTTTAACGCCCGCTTTTACTACATACGGCACCGCAGGCGATGACATTGATGATACATGAGATAAAGATGGAGCACCGGTGGAATGAGATGGCGGGGGAAACCGGAGATCCCGGAGAAAACCCGCCCCAGCGCCGTGTTGTCCACCACAAATATTACTTTGCGGTCGCCTGGGATCGAACACGGGCCACCTTGGTGAGAACCAAGCGGTCTAACCACTGAGCCACGACGCAGCCATTCCAACCATAGTGTTTTCTAAAGTAGATTGTTTATTTTAGACTTACACTTCCAATAATTCTTTCCTTTTTTCCTTTCTTTTATGTCTATTTCCGCACATAAGCAATGCAGTTTAAGTTTTCTTTGTCTTAGTATCTTTTCCCGCTCTAATCTTCCTCAGTAGTTTCCTTTCTTAGTAAGTGTTTCCTCTCAAACAATGGTCCAACCAAATTTCTTTTATTCTTTGCACAGCATTTTATTGATGCTCTTCCTTCATCAACTGTTTCTTTAATAACGTTATCAAATGTTTCTCTTGTCATTGTTGCAATGTTTATAAATTACCATTTATATGTGTAATGGTATATCTTGCTAATGCCATTTCTTGCTCCTGTTTAAGGATATATTTTTATTTCTAAGTTCAATTACCTTTGACATCCTCTGTTTCACTTCTTCACTATTTATTTGCTAGTAATGGTGCAATCACAGGCCTTCCTCTCACTCTGCTTTCACATCTCAGACGAACAAATGTACCCACATTGCATTTTTTTCCTCGCCTGTTTGAATTTATCTTTATCCTGCTTTCTCACACTTCCCATTTAGTTCTTTCCATTACCTTGCCCCTAAAAGTATATTGCTCTTCACTAGAGCATCGTTCCATTTCCATCTCTTACATCCTTCATTCTTTTTCCTTTATACTGGTACTCCGTGCTTCGAAAACATTTCTCCAAGGGGATGTTCAACAATTAAGTTGATAAAGACCATCCTAGACCTTCCTCTAATGTTTCCTGTGATACATGTTCTACTTCTCTCCCCAGATGTTATTTCTGTTCTATTCTGTTCAGTGAAACTGGGTAGAGCTCATCACCGAAGTTGTATTTTAGAGATTTAAATGATAAACAGGAATTTAAAAACTTATATATGCGTACATTCACCGGCATACTTCTTGAATATGAACCAAGCTTTACATTTTAACTCTGGTTCTTACATTTCTGGGAAGATGATATTCAACGAGAGGATCCCGGGCATTTATGTATAATGCGTGCGCTACATTGCATCCATTACAAGGGTCGAAGATTAATGCCGCTCATCAGACAACATCTGTCCAAAATTTCGCCGAGGACTGCTGATAACAAATGCCTACCGCTGGTAAGAGAACTTCTTAGCGCCTCACGCTAGAAGACATAGTGATTTGTAACTTCAATCTATTTTCTAGAGTTCCCTTGTCCTGGCTTAGAAATGAAGCTTAAGGTAAATGGTAGATCGAATCACAAATGTATAACCTCTTTTTGGACTTGACAGCCCACAAGTGCTCTAGAGATTACTAAGAAATATATAGGTACTGAGGATAATAGTTACGTCACAAAAGGATGTGTTCTTCTAAGGGGAGCAAAGACAACAATATAGAATGACAATCTTTATAAAACAAATAACTTTCTGAAATAGTATTTTAAAAGAAGCAATGCAAATATTACACTTTAAGTATAAAAGAAGCAACAGCCAGAGATGCACATTATCATGCACCTTCATCTCTGGACTTCGCAAATGAATTATACAGGGTGTTAATTAGCTACTCTCAAATATGTTCAAATAATAGGGAAATGCCTTAATGAAATAATTTGAGATAGGATACTTTGACTTATTTATTTAAATTTCTAAAGTACTTGTATGCTATGTCTAATATAAACTACTCTTAAGCGCAACACACGAAGAGGGAAGGAAAAACACTTTAAAGGATAACACTGCCACAATCCAAATCTTCCGATTAAGTGCCTCTGAGTGGTGAGAGAGCTAATGCCAAACTCCCAAATAAGGCCCACATGCGTTTTTTTCCCCTTAATTTACCTCCAACCATAAGTCACATAGGACGATGAGTGAAATGGGTGAAATGATGCTCAAATGGGTCCGGGGTCCATGTAGCTTGGAGCTACCCGACATTCGTCTTACTGGATAAGGGAAAACCCCAGAAAAACCGTATCCAGGTAAATCACCCTGACCGAGATTCGAACTCGGGACCCCTTGAAAGTGAGGCAGACACGCTACCATCTACGCTACTGAGGCGGGCATCCACATCCGTGTTTGATCCTTATCTAAATAAAGTAAATTAAAAAAAGTCAAATTAAAGTCGAAGCGAAGCCAAGCAAAGCGAGAGCTAGGCCAGAGCGGAGTCAGAGTGGAGCGTGAGCGGAGCCAGAGCAAAGCCAAAGCAACGCCAAGGCAAAACCAGAGCAGAGCCAGAACAAAGTCAGGGCAAATCCAGAGCAAAGCGAGAGGAAATCCAGAGCAAAGTGAGAGCAAAGTGAGAGCAAAGCCAGAGCAAAGTCAAAGCAAAGCCAGAGCAAAGCCAAATTGGAGCCAGAGCAAAGCCAGAGCAAAGCCAAAGCAAAGCCAGAGCAAAGCCAAATTGGAGCCAGAGCAAAGCCAGAGCAAAGCCAAGCAAAGCGAGAGCGAGGCCAGAGCGGAGTCAGAGTGGAGCGTGAGCGGAGCCAGAGCAAAGCAAAAGCAACGCCAAGGCAAAACCAGAGGGGAGCCAGAACAAAGTCAGGGCAAATCCAGAGCAAAGCGAGAGGACATCCAGAGCAAAGTGAGAGCAAAGCCAGAGCAAAGCCAAAGCAAAGCCAGAGCAAAGCCAAATTGGAGCCAGAGCAAAGCCAGAGCAAAGCCAAAGGACAACTAGAGTAAAGCCAGAGCAAAGCCAGAGAAAAGCCAAAGCAAAACCATAGCAAAACCAAAGTGGAGCCAGAGCAAAGCCAGAGCAAAGCCAAAGGACAGCTAGAGCAAAGCCAGAGCAAAGCCAGAGCAAAGCCAAAGCAAAACCATAGCAAAACCATAGCAAAACCAAGGTGAAGCCAGAGCAAAACCAGAGTAAAGCCAAAGAACAGCTAGAGTAAAGCCAGAGCAAAGATAAAGAAAGCCAAAGCAAAGCGAGCGGGACCGAAGCGGGGTTCTGGCTGACTTTGGAAAGATCTAGAGTTACGAATTAGGTATTTAAGGACGTGACGGCTTGCAAAGTGGGGTTGTTGTGTAACAAGAGTGTTCTTCTAACGAGAGCTAATGTAATCAGTAGATAGGAACTTGTTATCTACAACGCACTGCATTATTTCAGTCCTCTCTATTAACATTCCAGAAAAAGCAGTTTTAATATAAAATATGTAAGCTCAAACAATCATATATTTCACTCAGAAGGAATGACAAGAATAGGTTAAAGACTAGCTTACAGGGCAAAGTGAGGGCAGAGAGAGTTAGAGAGAGAAGCAGAGAGAATATGAATTACGAGGGCTGTTCAATAAAGAATGATCATACTTTTTTTCTGTTATAATTTTTCGCACCAAAATTCATTTTTTTATATTCTGTTAGCTTAATGTGAAACAAACACGCCGTAGTAGTTCAATTGTTAGTACTCCTGGTTCCCGCCTGTGAGAAGCATGCAAGTTCACACATGTTCAGTATTGCCTACCACCGCAATTAAATAACACTCGAGGAACAATATGCGGCTTTGAAATTCTGCTTTCGTCTCAACAAATCTTCAGATGAGGCCTATACAATGTTACAGGAGGCCTATGGAGAATTTTTCTTCCCTACAGCTCAGCCCGAAGATGGTTTAAAATGTTTAAAGAGGGGAGACAATCAATTTCAAAGGAAGATGGACCTGGTGCTCCAGTTACTGCTCTTACGGAAGAAACCATGAACAATGCTGCTTCCATTGTGAGAGAGGATCGACGAATTACCTTAAGATCACTTCCTGAAACACTGGATATTTCATTGGGTACCACCCACACATTGGTGACAGAAACATTATGCATGAGACGTGTTTGTGCGCAATGGGTTCCAAGACTGTTGATTCCCTAACAAAAGGACATTCGCATGCGGTCTGCATGTAGTTAAAGTTGATGTTAGAGGAAGATCCGGAGTCTGTTTCAGACGTAATCACTGCTGATGAAACTTGGCTACATCATTTTGACCCTGAGAGCAAATAGCAAAGCTCAGTGTGCAAATCTCCTTCATCACCAACCCCCAAAAAAGAAAAAGTGGTTGCTTCTGCTGGGAAAGTTATGGTCATCTCATTCTTTGATATTAATGGAATAGTTTATCAGCATATTGTACCTGCACACACGTCAGTAACTGGACAATACTACAGGGATGTCCTGTAAACATTGCAAGTCCATATCAGGCGCCAAAGACCACATTTCTGTGAAGCAGGCTGGATGCTACACCACGATAATGCGTGGTAATTCGCATTACAATTTCAAAATAGAAGCCTCGACCCTCATTTTTTAATCATATAGTGATATGAAATTTGTAAAATTACTCTTACCTATATATTTGACCCATTGTACACAAAACCATGTGGATGCTTTTGAGGGTACAAAGCCCTTTTGTTGTCATAAGGATGTCATATTTGTACTAAACTCACGTACACGCCGCACATGTTTTCCTATCTTCCATAATTTTCAGATGTTATCTTGACTACAAGCAAGTTTCCGTCCTCGAGCTGGGAATTGATGTACAAGCTAGATATAAAAGCTAGCATGCTAATCACTAGCATGGCCGCCCATTACTGTGCGCTATTCACTTTTTTTTTTTCAGAGACTACACATACCTTTATCCTGAACCCTCTGGAGAATGTGTACAAAAGGACCAGTAGTTAGTAGCTAAATACCTGCAGTTTTGGAAAAGAAATAATGTAAAGTATGTAGGATACTTTTACAAAACCTTATAGATGTAGTTTTATTGCAACTAAAATGTTGATGGGCCAACCATCATGTATGTGGTCTGACTCGTTATGGAATGGAGGAAAAGTTAACCTTTTTACTCACGTTTAAATATACCTATACAGTGGGTACTTCATATATAAACGTAATATTACATTTTATTAGTTAATGGAGCGCTACAAACAAATTTACGAATTGTAGTTCATTACCCTGTGCTGGTTTAGGTCAAACAGAGCTAAAGAGGTTTTCATGTTCAAACAGAATAGCACTTCATTCCCATAGATTGCAATGTACTCCTGACAAAATATGAGAGCTACTAGTTTGTATCCATTAATGTAATGTCCTTGCACTGGGAATTTTTATCATATACAACTGTGTTTAAATGCCTACGCATTCTTTACTCTAGATACTAAAATATAAACATCACGCTGGCATAATAACTTCCATAACATAATGAATATTATTTTGCAGAGGATGTCAGAATAACGTGTAAAAATATCAATGTATGGTAACGCACTCTACAGATTAGATACAAATAAATTTGTGGCGTTACTAGTTTGTCATCACGAGATAATTTATCTCCTAACATTAACTTACTGTCCTGACCGATCATAGGTAGTCATTGCTATTTAATTTGATAGTTCAAAGGTTTATTAGAACACCTGTTTGCTGTACGCAGTTGCCCGCCTCGGTAGCGCGGTGGTAGCGTGTCTGCCTCACGTTCAAGAGGTCCCGTGTTCGAATCTAGGTCAGGGTGAGTTACCTGGATAAGGTTTTTCCGGGGTTTTCCCTTATCCTGAAAGACGAATGTCGAGTAACTCAAAGATCTATGGACCCTGGGCTCATTTGAGCACCATTTCACCTATTCTATTCATCGTCCGATATGACTTAACGTTGGAGGACGTAAATTACCAGAAAAACGTACGCAGATGAGGTCAGACATTGCTGGCACGTAATGCCAATCAGGCCTCCAGTGCTTAGACAGTGCTAGAGTTGTAATAAACCTTATATTTCATTTATCATACTGGAAATACTATTTGTGTGCACTGCCAACATTGGGATCAACAATGATCTTATTTATATATGTCATAAACACAAACTGAAATTCGATAGATGATCACTAGGTGGTATCAAAATGAGTTTAATGAGATAAACCTTTATTTTTTCCATACTTGTAAATATGAAAGTTTGGTATTAATGAAGACTGCTGCCTTTAATTCTGGGCTGGATGGAAAATACAGCGATTATGATTTTACTTTATTGCTTCACTTATCCAGAAGAGTTGTTCAACCATAACGTTCATTCATTTCGAATGAATGAAACGTTCCATAGACACTTGTATACAAATGGGGAAAGAGTGAGTAGAGGTTACTCATCTGTGAATCCAGCAGAACAATCCAAAACGTAAGACATGAGATATCACGGCGCATGGAAGTATTTGTTCTGTTAGTTTGAGTATCACAAATCATACTCGGGTCAAGACCGTAACTTATAGATGCACGCAGACTAATTTCAACACATAATTTGTTTGAGCATTGTACAACAGTGACATTGGATAACACATGTGTTGAGTTTGGAACAATTATGAAGTAGACAGTTGCAGATCGGTATGTAGAATATGTAGAAATCATATTCGCGCGCTGTTAAGTCACGGATTACAATAAATTTAAAGAGACATGCTACATGAAGCATGATTACGAGGCCATTTTGAAAAAGCAGTGCAACAGTTTCCCGTCGCTGTCAGAACATTATGCCGCGATAACTAAAAAGTATCAACAATAAAAAGAAGTTTGGTAACATTTGTTTATGCGCTAATAAGAACATAATTAATTAAGTTAACGACATACAGCTTTTTATACATTAAGCATCGAAAATCCAGGATCAAGAAATAATGATCGTCCCATTCTATGTTACCTATGTTACTTCTGGATAACAGATAAGGAAGTTCGTCTCTTTAGCTTACCATGCTGGAGACCCGGAGTAGATTTTCGATGCCGACGTGGAGATGTACTCCTACTAGGGTATCTGGTCCGAGGTGCACTCAGATTAGATTAGATACCTGAGAGGCCAACTGAGGAGCTACCTATTGAAAAGTAGTGGCGCGAAGACCATATATACCTTTGGGAGGGACCGGAATGCTGACCAAGTTCCACCCTCCTGTATTGTGACCTTGTTCGAACTGTTACCATGGATTTATCTTTGGTAATAGATACCTCTCAGATAACGCATTGATTACTCCACGTGGAGTGAACATATATATGTCATTTGTGATTTCTACGAATTCCATTGGTTGAAGTGATGCTTTCATTGGTGCTTAGCACACGACCGGGAGGCCCGTCAGTACTCCTCTCACTCTTACAAGAATAATCAGTGCGTTTACTGAGAGGTTTCTATTAACAAAGATAAATTCATGGAAAGCGTTCCAGCAGTGCTATAATACTGCATACCACTCAGAAAGTCTGTGGTGGAGATGCAGGATGCAGAGGCCTGGAAGAGCTATATTGTACTGTAGGTTATTCATTGTTCATCGCCGATATCTTAAGATACACTGATTAAGAGAGGTAATGTCAATCAACGGGTTCTTTGGTGGCCTCCAGAGCCAGCTTTTACACATTTTTTTAGACACAAGACAAGTCGAAAGTCATATTCCAAAGAATTCGCGGTCTGTTTTGTCTTCGGTGACTGGTTAATTACTAATGAATTACTTGCGGTAAAGCCATTCAGATGTTTTCTTTAACAGGGCAAAAACAAAACATGGTGAATGACAATTGCGCTATTATTTTCATGACGAATGCTATACTTCACTATACTAAATGAGATTCAGCTATTAGAAAAAGCATTTTTATCCTACTGTGTTACCCATGCATAGTTTAAAAGCAAGAGGAAACTGACCACTCTCCGACAAATCAGTTTATACAAAGAAAGGAACGCTAGGCGCGGCGACAAAGCTGATAACCCCTAAATGTCACCTGATAACATAGCTCAAGCCCCAAAGCAGCTTCCATTCAAGCCGTAGCTTGCCATTCATCGCACAATGCCTCCATCTAGAGCCAGTTATTGCAGGCGCAAGCACCCTATTCAAACAACAACACATCTAATTCTAAATGATCTGCAATCAGACAGATACCACACCATAAAACTATGGGAGGCAGGCCAAGCTGGAACACTTCTAGGATGGAAACTTCATTTAGACTTCAAAAACACATCAATGAAAGGAGCAATTATTTCAATAATATATATCCGCAAAGCAAAAAGAACTCTTGAAGAAAACCAAGTTCAAGTAGTTTAAAATATTGCAGATAACATAATTGGAATCCACCAAATGTCTGCAATAGCTCTAACAACATCATTTAGACTTCAAAAACACATCAATGAAAGGAGCAATTATTGCAACAATATATATATATATATATATATATATATATATATAACACAAGAAGCGCTCTTAAAGAAAACCAAGTTCAAGATATTGTTGATAACATAATTGGATAACATAATTCTAGCATAATAGAAAACCAATCTTATTTCAACGTAGACTGATAGTACACTGATGTGATGTGTATTTATATCATGCTCCGGGCTTTTCAGTTTTTGGTTGCAACAATGCCAGGTTAGTCAGGGCATCGTGCATTCTCTCTGGTCCGGAAATATCCGTGAATATCTTCCTATCTTTATGAAAACTCAGAAAGTAAATACAAAGTTTGTTAATCACAAAAGTTAATACTTTGGCTATTCAGTTCGCGCGCGCGCGTGCGCACACGCATACATGCAAACAAACTCAAATTAATGTGCTTCAAAGTGACTTCCCCGTGTCAGTAGAGACACTGATATGTAAAACATTTCGGCACTTTCGGCAGTTTCCAGCGTTGTTGGCAATTTAAGGTATATTCAAGATATTCTCGGGAAACAAGCCAGGTGAAAGGACGATTATATTTAGACGTTTTGGAAGCGTGCATCTCTCCCATCATCAGAATATTTATAAGAAATGTTATGAACAATACATTGAGATAACACAAAAAAATCAACAACGAAAAAACACTACCAATAGTCGCATTCCTGAACAAAAGACTGTTTACAGTAAATTAAATACCAAGTAAGGAGATGGCGTGAGTGTAGAAAACTAATAAGGTCATAGAAACGTAACTATTTAATTTTATGATCAAGCTGTACAGATCTGTGCTTCTTAAGTTAATTTATTTCCATTTTAAGGCCAGTTTCCAAGAGAAGTTGAATTGAAATCCAGCATAATGATTAAGCTTGCTCCTTTCATAGGAAACGGCCAAAGCCTCTTTAACTCTCCACTCCCAGCAACTGCTGCATTTTGCCAAGATAGTCGTCTCCCAAAAGGTGGCTCTGTGGTCGTTAACAAAGCAATGCTCTGCCATACCAGACTTCTCAGGTTGCATTTCATCTTTCAGGATAAGGGAAAACTCCGGACAAGAAAGAATTACTTCATAGCAATGATAATAATGCTACTATGGAATTAAATCATGCCATTATGTCAAAGAGGAACCAGCAGCTCAGTGTAATTTTATATTGTGACCTTGAATAACAGTAACATTAAAACAATGCACTTCAATTTAACCTAAAGAAAATAAAACGAGTTATGGTTCACGCCACTTTATCATAGTTAACAACATTGTCCTTCGTTTATGTGGTTTGTAATTTTAAATAAAAATATTTTGAGTAATATTTCCAGCAACATTTAAATTTCTAATAAGTTTCTATTTTTTATCATTGAAGTCTTTTATGGAGGCCCAACTTAGTTACCATTACAATTACATGAATTAAGGGATGATGTTGAAAGAGCCTCAACCATATATAAATGATTATTATATTGTTTGCCTCAAAAACAGTAGTCAACAGCAGTTGAAGCATTAAGGTGAACAGATCGATAAAATATTTGCTGCTTGTAAATGAGTTTTAGTTTATTTTTATTTGTATTGGTTTTATTTATCTTCATTTTAATAAAGAGCAGGGCAGCGAAACCAATGAACTCTCCATGTCCATATAGGTATATTCAGTTCCACTGAATGCACAACGAAGATCCCGAGAGGATTTAATCTCGTGCCCTCTGTGATATATTACTTACCTTCGTTGGTGGACAGGGTTTGTATATTCTGATGTGCGGGATGCCAAACCAATCCATCATGGCAACCTGTTGACTCCTGTTTGTTTGCCGCTAACTGTAAACTTCAACAGACACAAGCTGCAACGGATATGGATATTGAAGAACACTCTGTTTCAACATTGTGCTTTTGTAAGCACGTTTAAAATGCCAACGGGAGTGTTTAATATAAACAAGCACTGCTCCGCTGTTGCCTCTCGTCCTCGATGTTTTAGTCAACATTATTTGGTTAAGGTTTCGTTTCATAAAGTTCTAGACTCGTAACGGCTTTATACATGTATCCCCTCAGATACAGAAATAAAACCACGTAGGAGGATAAGCGAAAGGAGAGAATGAAGGAAAACATGCTTTCAGACGCAGGTGAAAAGGTAAACACATGTCTAGGAGTTTTCTCCACACATTTCTTTTGTTTTTTCAGCATATAATAAAAGGGT
Organism: Mantis religiosa; assembly: GCA_030765055.1. NCBI lineage: Eukaryota > Metazoa > Arthropoda > Insecta > Mantodea > Mantidae > Mantis > Mantis religiosa. Next base: position 177,984,141 of record CM060949.1, on the reverse strand, counting down.
TTCAAAGATGTGTCGCAGTGTACAAGGAGGTTCTCCATTATAAGATGACAGATAGTGGCGTCTGGCTCATTGATTCCATTTCGCCGCCTCCTCCTTCCTTAGCAGATTGTCTGTTGTCTTCTGTTAGAGGTGTCGCCACTATTCAGCGAATGGTTTTAACTGCTGATCCTCAACTGTCTACTCTTACCATCCACGTCCATTCATCTATATCATAGACCTGCATTATGTATATACTTTTTTCTCGTGCTATCCAACTTAAAACGGTAGAGAATTAAGGGTCATTTACAATGAAAGGTAAACGCAATTACAACATAAACGTAAAAGCTCGCGACCAGATAATTTAATGAGGGTCATTCATAATGAAAACGCAAACGTTAATGGAAACTCATTTCGCAGACGCAATCGCAAATTCTTGCAAACTTCAAGCTTTTACATTTGGGTTTATGTACAGCCAATAAATCCATCAATCAAAAAGCAATGGAAAATGGCTGCTTTTAGAAAAGCTTATTGTATTTTATCAGAGCCGTGCCTGTCGGTATGACGTAGCTTTGAATAATAAATTCTGGGCATTAATTGCACTTGAAATGGGAACAAATAATAACTATAGAAATATGCAACTACATGTGTTATTTGATGTTTATACTTAACCTAAATGTTGTACTCGTTTTCTTAAGTTTTGTTTCCACAACATGCCGTGGTAGATAGAAATAAAGTTCAATATTTTATTTTGAATGTTTTAAATGTTGTTTTTTTAATTATTTAAATTAGCCATAAGAATATATTTATACTGGTATATATTTCTGTTGGAACAAATGTCTGAGTACATCATTTTTTGCCTTGCTTTAGCGGGCCAACTACGTTTAATATGATATCAAATTAATCAGGAGTCATTCTCATGTACGAGGGCTGTTCAATAAAGAGTGATCACCTCTTTTTTGGCAACGTACCTTTACTCATCCTCATAATTTTGATGGTCCTTCTCCGGAGGATCCGGAGTTTCTTTCAAACGTAATCATCGTTGATAAAATTTGGCTACATCATTTTGATCCTGAGAGCAAACAGCAAAGCTCAGTGTGGAAATCTCCTTCATCACCAACCCCCCAAAAAGCAAAAGTCGTTGCTTCTGCTGGGAATGTTATGGTCATCTCATTCTTGGAATGATTTGATCAGCATGTTGTACCTTCACACACACACACACACACACACACACACACACACACACACACACACACACACACACACACACACACCCACACACACCCACGCACGCACGCACGCGCGCACGCGCACGCACACGCACACGCACTCACGAACGCACCCACACACACACATCAGTAACCAGACAATATTACAGGGATATCCTGAAAACATTTCAAGTCCATATCAGGCGCAAAATTACACATTTCTGTGAAGCAGTCCGGATACTGCGCTACAATAATGTGCAACCGCATATTGCCAATGTTGTTGCTGAATGTCTTGCAATAATCACCGTGAAGTGCATCCCTCACCCTCCCTATAGTCTGGATTTAGCTGCATGTGATTTTTTTCTATTCCCTAACTTGAAGAAACGCCTTCCTGGGAGGCATTATCCATCATCAGAAGCAATGGTGAAGGCTGCGGAGGCGATTTTGAAGGATCTCTCATAAAATAGTTTGCAGCATGTCTTTGAAGACTGGCAGAAATGCTGGATAAGTGAATCGCATTCAGGGGAGACTATTTTGAGAAAGAACATCAAAATTATGAGGATAAGTAAAGGTACGTTGTCAAAAAATGAAACGGCCCTCGTATTTAAATAAATGGAGAAACTCCAGTCCCAGATCTACTTCCAAGAATTTTAAATTATTCAGAAATACATTTTTTTGCCTTACCTAAGCTCTGCTAACACTTGATACACTCGTTCTATCAAGTATAACCAAACATCTAATTTTCTGCTTTCCACTTCGAGAAAGGAAAAGCTTCCGTTTCATTTGGGATAGAGATTTGCGAACGGCTGTTCAAGACCTCGAAGGACAGAGTAACTAATGTTTTTTCTGACTATATTTGCCATCAGTCCTAACAGTCTATTCCAGCACTTCAACAAATACACATGCCTGTGAGTTCTCTTTTACGGATGATCACAACATAAGGTTTACAGAAATTCCTCAACGTGACTGGTTGGCAGATAAGAGGTTTGGTGTGATACGGAGAGATAATGAGGGCGTGTACCTTATACTCAACTATTTCTGTCATAATGTATAACTTCGTCGTTGTTCGGTCGGGTTTTAGAGTATATTCATTGCATTAATGCTAATTGTGTGCAACAATAAACAAACATCGTTTGAAAATTGAACTCAATCCAGCGTTGCGAAGCGATTTAATTTGCTACAAAGTAGTAATCAACCGAAATATAAACTCAAAGAAATTCAATGCTTTAAACTAGAATGCACGTGCATTGAGATGAATTTGGCTTCTTTGTCTGCACTTGCCTGGTAAAGTGGTTGTATTTTATAGTAGGAGCATAAAACTTTATTTTAGAATTTAAAAACTACATTTTTGCAGGTAAACAACATTATCAAAAATACTTGCTCATATTTAGATGTGTCAACCAGAATAGCAAATACCACTAAACCTAGAATTCTGCGTTCGTTTTATGTACAGTAGAGAACTGGAAAATACATATGGCTTCCCAACATCTCAGGGATAAATTGTACTTAAAACACTAAATAATAATAATAATAATAATAATAATAATAATAATAATAATAATAATAATAATAATAATAATAATAATAATAATAATAATAATAATAATAATAATAATAATAATAATAATAATAATAATAATAATAATAATAATAATAATAATAATAATAATAATAATAATAATAATAATAATAATAATAATAATAATAATAGTAATAATAGTAATAATAATAATAATAATAATAATAATAATAATAATAATAATAATAATAATAATAATAATAATAATAATAATAATAATAATAATAATAATAATAATAATAATAATAATAATAATAATAATAATAATAATAATAATAATAATAATAATAATAATAATAATAATAATAATAATAATAATAATAATAATAATAATAATAATAATAATAATAATAATAATAATAATAATAATAATAATAATAATAATAATAATAATAATAATGATAATAATAATGATAATAATAATGAAAATAATGGCAATGAAAATAATGATAATGATAATAATGATAATGATAATAATGATAATAATAATGATAATAATAAATATGATGATGATGATGATGATAATGATGATGATGATGATGATGAGTCACAGCTGTACGGATTTCTGATGGTGGTAGCTACGGTAGCTATTGTGTGGAATTTTGTCCTTAAATTGCTTTTCTCTCCCTTCATCACCGATCCCGGTGTTAGTTGTTGTTTCTGAAATTCGGGGCGAGGCAGCCGAAGCCCTGACCTGATAGATAAAACCAAACTCCGCGTATGAACGTGAGAGAAATGTAAAATGAATGATAGAGCAATTGGTGGAATGATGGTGGAGCAAACCGGAGGAGACAGACGAAACACACCCCAGTGCCGTGTTGTCCACCACAAATCTCACTTACCGGTCGCCTGGGATCGAAACCGCGCGGCCTTGGTGAGAGCCGAGCGGCCTAACCACTCTGCCACACGCGCCCATATATTTAAATATAATAAACAGTCAATTGTCATAATAACGAAAAGAGTTGAACGTAAGGAACACAATTTATAATTTTATGAGTAGTTGAAATGTTAACACGTTAAAAATTTATCACTTAAATGTGGTGTGGTATGGCTAGAACGTTCTTGTGTAGTTGAAGAACGGCTCTTTGAGAATTACTGAAATTTAGTCGAAAACGTTCCAGTTATACAACACAACATCTAAGTGAGTAATTTTTAATATGTAAACATTTCAACCTCTCATAAAATTATAAAAATAAATTGTTAACAGACTTTCAATATAATTTGGAATCCAATTCCGACTAGATAGTAAAAATACCAATATAACTTTCACAAAAATCTATAGTATAACATTTTGTTCATAGAAAGAAACCAATATCTGTTGATTTTGTTTTAACTCTTACAACTGGAAGTTGTTAGAACATGAGATTAGTCCTCTGAAATAACATGATAATTAATCTTCATATTCATTGCACTATAATATGGAATAATAAAATATAAGCTTCTTTCATGATGTTTTATATTTTCAAAAACATACTCTATCACGTCATGGGTACATTAATTGTTTGAGTACTGACTATCTACACACAAGGTTGTAGGTTAGATGCCATAGCCTCATATCGACTATATCTTTTCATAAAAGACTGCTTGTCAAACTAGATTGTCTACTGGCGACATTAACTGGTTGTTCGGAATTTCTAGAGCTGTTAAGTACGCACAGCAATTAATTTTTAACTTTGTAACACCGATAACACATAGTTTTAGAATCGCTGTTTTTACCTTTGGGTTGTCACCTGTTTTTATACGAACAGAAACTCGTTTTGTGCACATTGATGACAAATGTAAGCCGGATTAACAAGAAAACAGAGGAGCGGCGAAAAGAGGAAAATCCACCAGTGTTGTTGACGTCACTGATATTATTGCTGGAGAAAGAATTACCTATCTATAGAGTTGTAACAAACAATGTGAAGCTCGTAATCAGCTTAGTACTGAATGATTCCGTCGGTTCGAACTCGTCGACTGCAAACTCTGACTTCGGAATTTTTATGATTTTCACTGGTCGGTTGGCGAATGCTACGGCGCTTCTCCTCCACCACTATTTAGTTTGCGTGCTTTCGTGGCATATACCTCCCTGTGATTTCTGTCACACCTGAAGGAACTTCAGTACCTCCTAGATGCAGGTTGCCACAAGTACATATGTATGTCACAATGTTCCGAGGCGTCCCCCTTCAATATCACTGTAATTACTAAACATTGTGCTGAGATATTAGAGATGACTCACTTGTCCTAATTACGATCTTCTAATACAGTCCTCTTTTTAGAAAGTTGCAACCTTACTAACCTTAAGGTATGCACAGAATTCATGTCTGTTTTTATAGTCTCATATTTAAATAAGCGCAATGATAATAGGGAGATCATCATGGTATGTAACATCTGAAAAATATGCCACTTGCGTGACTATAACCTCCAAATACATATGTAACTTTGATTAATAGGACCTATATATATATATATATATATATATATATATATATATATATATATATAAAGCAAATAGCACTGAGCTTCTGTCCTTCAAAAGGCCTAGTTGTTTTGATTTTTTATATGGCTTTACTAATTAAGAACTTAAAACTGCTCTGAAAAAAAATGTATTATAGATGTACCTGCTTGTTTTGGGATATGCATGGAAAAGTTTAGGATTGTATGAAAACTTTATCGTGTGGAATATTTTGAAAAATTGATGTGCAGAAAAAAATAATGATCGCACCTCACATTTGGAAATGGAAAACGGCTTTGTATTTTTAATTTATAGCATTTAAGCATTTTAAAGTCATGCAATAGAAGCACTGTTGCAAGATTTCTACTAACTTTTAGTGCAACTTCCCTTTTATAATAACACAGAGGCACAAAATAATATATATGGCAACGAAATGAAACATACATATAATACAATGCCTATTTGTATTAAGTAAACGTCTATGTGTCCCACTGGGGCCACAGTACACTTCCAACAAAGACGTAGAACACAGTCTGTATTGTTGCTAATGGAATGTCATTACAGACAAGTTAATCTAAACTCTCATTTTCCCCGTGTTCGTGATTTTGTGGTTTTGTGGTGTACAATGTGTGCTTTAAAGTTCCCCAGAGGTAGAAGTTTGGAGGGGTTAAATCGGGAGATCAAGACAGGGACTTTATAGCACTTTCTCTTCGTCCTGTCCAACTTTGATTGAATGTGAGGTAAAAAAATTCCTCAACTTGTCAGGAAGTGAGGTGAAGGTTTGTCCTGTTGAAACTTAAACCCTACTAAAACTCTCCAAAAGTGCGTGTGTGTGTCTTAGTTGGTAAGGCGCTAGCCTATTGGTCTCGGGTTCAAACGCAGTCCACACCGAGGAATTTAAGTGTGCTTAAAAGAAGTAGCTCCCTGTTAGTGAATGTACTGACAGGGGGCACAATTCTGAGACAATGACAGCGCTGACAATTGATAGAGTTCTTATAAAATTTTATTTCCAAAGAGTGCATTAAGTCGGGAATTGCTTTTTAAGATTTAAATACTAATCTGACCGTGCCAGTTGTATTGAAGAAGTGCGACTCAATTATTATTCTGGAAGTCAGAACACAGAACACTGGTGTTGCTCTTTCTGGAAAATTGAGGACAATTAAAAAAAAGTTTAGGTTTCGTTAACCTAGAACGTATAACTATCAGTTAATGTTGCTAATAAGTTTAAATCTGGCTTCACCTCCTTTTTAAAACAATCGTACATTAACCTAAAGAAAAAGTCGCTGACATGCTTCATCCTAGTTTAGTACATGGATAAGTAGCTTGGAATTCTAGAATTAGATGGACACTGGATTTTTTGCTATCTTGAACATTGCATCAATGATTTCTTTGGGGATTGTGTAAAAGTGTGCTTCAGTGCAGCAACACTCTCGTTATCAGTGCACACCTTTTTTACCCTTTCAGCACATGTTGCACCGATCCATGGACTTCACACTTGTCTCTTTCTTTATTTAAACCTCATTGGTATAAAAAATGCAACCATCCAACGTCATTAAGCCTCAACAACATTCTCCACGTTCTAATATCCTTTCAATACACACATTCCTGGAGTGAGTAATGCACCACCATGTTTGTTTATAAACAGATAAACGCGTTTCTACACTTTATATTGCCTTATGAATAATAAAAAATGTGGTTTTGTCTCATATAATTGCAAATAAATAGTGTTTCAAAGAATGAAGTGCCACATTGTGGCATTGTTGTGCTGCTGCCGCAAGCCAGAGCCGGGCGCGTGGGCAGGAAAGAAAGAGACAGAGAGGCTCCAGAGCGTTCGGTCCATTGTTGTCACGAAATTTCTCGGAAGGTCTGCAGGTTACTACAAACAATGGCTGGAGTGTATAAATACCGTCAAGGTACTAGAAGCGGCAGTTGATAGCTGGATATTGCGACAGTCGACGATTGAAGTGTGCCTTAGTGATTTCATTAATTTGTTTTCGTGCAGCAAAACACCGAGTCAGCCTTGAGGACAGCTGATTGTCAATTTCACGTCTTTTTACTGCAGCAAAGGTTGTTTTAGATTTCTGCAGAGCAGATTTCCGAGTCTCCGTAACCCGCGTAGTCACAGTATTCATCTATTTGAAAACCTTTAGCTTGAACTACATTGATACAAAGTATAAGGATTATCATAATATAATTATTACGTAATCTGTAAGTGCATGTAATTTTAATTAAATTACGTTATTCAAGATGTATCACTCAGCTGACTCTCTGCCCACCGTTGTACAAAATATTGTTAAAGCAACATTTCATTGGTGCTAACCGAGAAAAAGATTTCTAAAAACAGTTTTATTTTATGGTTCGTTATAGCTGCAATGAGAATAAGTAAATAAAGTGGAATTAAGTAAAATTGAAATCATAAAATGTGGTCGTTATATGATAGCTTAAAATTTAAATACCTTTTGCAGGCCAAGACATAAACAGTTCTGAAATGTTAGTTTATCTACTCCATACAACATCTAAAACTTCTCTTAAATTCATTTATTTTTCAATTTATTTCATGATAATCGTGATAAACCTTTGTAAAATGATCTTATTGTACATTTTCTATGGGTTGAACACAATAGTCTTTAGGCGATATTGAAATCTTTAAAAGCTGGTCTCTAATCATAGTTTTGAAATTACGATCTCCTCTGCATGTCCAAATGAATAACCACTATTTGAGAAAACGAAAGTATTTGAACTAATAAGAAAATATTGAAAATGGTTATCTCCACCCCCCCACACACACAGATACACAGACCTCATAAGGATTTGACAAATTATTTGCTTTAAGAGATTTGTACATTTTGTGCAGTATAACTTTGTCTGTCTCATAAAATACCTTAAACATATGGAATTTTAAACAAAATCGTTGTCAGGTTTTAGAAAATCTAAATATTAAATTTTACATATAGAATGGTTTGAATATGGGTATTCTTGAAAATCTTCGTGTCCATTCTTGCAAGAGGCTGGTCTTAAAAACTAAGTTTGGTATTTAACCGACGATTAGTTTTTGAATTATGATTTTAAAGGCATTCGCAACAAATGCACATACACACAAAGACATTTTGCAAAAAAACATTATTTTTGCACTAAGGTTTGTAACAGTATTTTTGTTTAGTAATGTTCGAAGGAATAATAAATATATAAAAATGTATGTAGTTGTGTGATTGGCCGAAGTAGTAGTGGTATGACGTGGTGTGATGACGTGTAAGTGAATCGGCCAATCACAAAATAAAGTGGGAATTACTATGGGGACAAGAAAATCAATAATCTAAAAAAAGTGAGAATCTGGTGTCTGGCTGGAGAACGAGGAAAGATGTTACGATGATTGTAATTGTAAAGGAAAATTAATAAGAGTCAAAAAGTGTTATTCAATATTTATAATAGATAAGAGTGAATCATAGTTCATATTATATAATTAAATAATATATTACAAAATTGGACTCATCTAAATTTTATTTTCACCAAAAATCCGCATCCACACCTGAGAAAAGATCTCACGACTCTCAGTAGATTAAAACTCGACTTGGATCTTATAAAAAGTTGGCTTGCTTCTTATTAGTTGAAGATGAACGAAAATAAAATCCCGTTACAAATGGCGCAGCAACGTGTAGGGCTCGAATAGGATAAGGAAGAGGAGATTAAAGCATCGTGCAGTTCCGTGAGAATTTAAAAGGAAAGAAGAAAGAAGAGAGAAGAAAGAAGAAAACGAGAACTGGTTTAAGTGAGTGAAATTAAAAAAAAAAAAATAATAATAATAGTAGTAGTAGATTTATGTTGTTAAGAAATCAGAAAATAGTTAAAAAGATGGCGAGTAGAAAAGAAATAATAGTGGAAGGAGAAGTTACTGATAGTGTAGGAATGAATAGGGAGGATGCAAGATTAAGCATAAATAATGAGTCAATGTTGGAAAGAATAACAAGAATGTTAAGTAATTTAGATTCTAAAATAGAACAAAATGCAAATGATTTAAAATCAGAAATAGGAGATGTTAAATCTGAAATGAGTAATTTAGATTCTAAAATAGAACAAAATGCAAATGATTTAAAATCAGAAATAGGAGATGTTAAATCTGAAATGAGTAATTTAGATTCTAGAATGAAAGATGTAAAATCAGAAATGAGTAATTTAGATTCTAAAATAGAACAAAATGTAAATGATTTAACTAAGAAAATGAATGATTTAGATGTAGGAGTAAGACAGGAACTAGCACAAAATGTGAGTAGCTTAGAAATTAATTTATTACAGAAGTTAAAACAGGAATTAAAATCTGAAATTTCACAGGAGATTAGAGAAGGGAGAAAAGAGTGTAGGGATAATATGGAAAGGCTCATGCAGATCATAGAGATTAATAAGGATGAGAATAGAAAGGAAGTCAATGAGTTGAGAGAGATAATTCAGGAAACTAGGTTAGGTCAGGACATTGTGAAACAAGAAATAAGAATGGAATTAAACAAAGAGTTAGAAACATTTAGGATACAACAGGCAGAAATAACACAAAAACAAAGAGAAGAATTAGGAGATAAAGTAGAACAAAGAATCAATGTAATTTGTTCTGAAATGCAATTACAACATGATGAAAGTAAGATACACCAAGAGGAAATAAAGTTACAAATTGATGAGATAAGTAAAGCAAAAGAAGAAGTAATTTTGCAAATTAAAGAGGTAAAAGAACATTTTGAAAAAGAAAAGGATAACTTAGGAAAATTGACACAAGTTGTAATTGCATTACAGGCTAGAAAAGTAAATAACGGGAAAGAAATGTCTAGAATTACAAATATAAACGATTGTGACTTACCAGGTGAATTAAGCAATCATCAGAAGTCTAGTGATGTAGTGAGTGAATGTAGTGATTTTGTGAGTCCAGATAATGATATTAATTATCACAGAAACACACAGAACATGTCCTCACACACACAACTCCACAGTCTAGGTCAAAATGAATGTGTACATTATTCACTAAATGATATTAGTCCACCAAGTTTTGATGAGGAATCCGGTGATAATCCAAAAGTATTTCTTAGGGAATTGGAAGAATATTTCCGTATTAAGAGAATTCCCAATGAATTTCGGATGGTAATAGTAAAACGCTGTTTGAAGAAAAATGCTCTTGAGTGGTTAAGGTTAACTTTGGCTTCACATGAAACATACAGTACTTTCAGAAATCTGTTTATAAATAGATTTTGGGGACCTGAGAGACAAAGAAGAATAAAAGTTGAGTTAGCAACGGGTAGGTTTGAGTTTAAAAAAGGGATTTCTATGACTGAATATTTCTTAAAATTAGCAAACAAAAGTAAGTTGATCAATCCCAAAATTTCTGAGACAGAAATTGTCAACATGCTAATACGTCATTATCCACCACATATCAGAAATCATTTAATTGTGGCTAAGCCTATCGATTTCTCTGATATGATTGAATTATTATCCGAATTTGAAGCACATAACCTCATTAATGATACTACATCCTGTGATGGTAACTATAATAACGTCCATATTGAGCGAGGAAGAAATCGACAGGAATCACAACCTACAAATAATAGGAATAATAGGACGAGTTTAAATTGGGGCGGGGCACCCGTGAGAAATCAAAGATTTGAAGGAAGAGGTTATGATCCTAGACGAACTTATGAATCTGTAATTCCCGGAACAGGAAGTGGAGTTCAAAATAATGTGCAAAGGAATTATCATAACAATCAGTCGACGAGAATTGGAAGAAATGATCAAATAAACCATGTAAGATTTTATCGAGGAAATAATCAGCGAATAAGTAATTTTAATAGGGGTAGAGGTACTAGTTTATTTAGTGCAAATCAAAGAGATTTTAGGGGTGTGAGATTTGAAATAAGTAATCAAAATGAAAGAGTCGAAAATACACAAAGCACAGAGAATGATGTGAGTATAAACGATAGCACCAACCTAACCAACAATGAAAGTAATAATCAGAGGGAGATGGAAAACTAAAAGCCAAATCATTTTGTGCTCTGGAAGGTGGTTCGGTGAGGACGACACAGGGCGAATTGAAAGTTGAAGATAACGGAAATAAGCTCACTCTCTTGCAGAAAAATAAGGAATTAGTTAACCCACCTCAGATAATTATTTACCTATGGGATAAAGAATATACAGCCTTGATTGATACTGGAGCCAGTTCTACTATGATAAGTGAGGAATTGTTTAAAAATCTGTTAGCTAACTATAAAGTGGAATATTTAAATGTGTGTAACGTTTACTGCAGTACTGCAATTGGGAAGAAAAAGGATAGGATTAAATATCAAGTATTAATTAAGGGGCGAATAGGTGAATGGAATTTCAATTTCATTGCGTTGGTAATTCCACATTTGGCAAGAGATGTAATTGTGGGTAATGATTTATTATATGAATGGCAAAGTGTATTGAATTTCGAAATGCATGAAATGAAGGTTAAGACAGAAAATGATTTATTAGTAATAAAATTATTGGAAGAAGATGGAAGAAAAGAAGAGAACAGGGATAATATAAATAATGAAAGGTTTTTTGTGGAAGATATACTTTTGCAAGAAAATGGTAATATTGAATACGATGAAAATGAAAATTGTGGGAAGAATTTAATTATTGATGGATTGTAAAATAATGTAACTGACCTAGAAAAGCATTGTTGCCAATTATATACAATACAAGATAAGAACGGCGGAAGCCAAGTGGAGGAAGAAATAGAATTCCAGAGAATATTACAAGTAAAGTTAGAAAACACATACAATTTAGACCAAGCAAGAAAAGAACAGTTGAAATTGTGTATATTAAAGAATAGAAAAGCCTTTAGTTCAACACCTGGACTGTGTAACAAATACACACACACATTTAAAGTAAATGATACTGATCCCTATACACATAAAAGCCTTGACAGTAATTGAAACAATATTGAATATCTACTATGTGTGTGTTAAATAATAATAAAAATAAAACATTGTTAAACATCAATATATTGTTGTATTTTAATTAATGTTAATTTATTGTTGTTAAATGTTCATTTATTATATTTCATCTAATGTATGTATATTATTATATTTTATGTATGTTGTATTGGTGTTGTGTAATATTGGTGTAAACGAAATTGTTAATTGGGGCTGTTCTTCGAAATATATGGAAACAGATTGTTAATTCCTTTATTTGGTTATTTTCCATATATTTCGAAGAGGGGCATTTGTAACAGTATTTTTGTTTAGTAATGTTCGAAGGAATAATAAATATATAAAAATGTATGTAGTTGTGTGATTGGCCGAAGTAGTAGTGGTATGACGTGGTGTGATGACGTGTAAGTGAATCGGCCAATCACAAAATTAAGTGGGAATTACTATGGGGACAAGAAAATCAATAATCTAAAAAAAGTGAGAATCTGGTGTCTGGCTGGAGAACGAGGAAAGATGTTACGATGATTGTAATTGTAAAGGAAAATTAATAAGAGTCAAAAAGTGTTATTCAATATTTATAATAGATAAGAGTGAATCATAGTTCATATTATATAATTAAATAATATATTACAAAATTGGACTCATCTAAATTTTATTTTCACCAAAAATCCGCATCCACACCTGAGAAAAGATCTCACGACTCTCAGTAGATTAAAACTCGACTTGGATCTTATAAAAAGTTGGCTTGCTTCTTATTAGTTGAAGATGAACGAAAATAAAATCCCGTTACAGGTTTCCTCAAAATGTGCACATCCAGTTACACATCGATATCCGAGTTTTGAATGACTTGCAATAGCTTCACTCTCTGCCATGCACATGGCTGGGAAAGTAATGTTATACATTTTAGGCCGTGGAATGAGAGAACTGGAATGTTAAGCATCGAAATAATTTTAAATGAACGTTTCAGTTACTTTTCTGCCTTTGAAGAGAATATTCATATGTAGCTTCTGTGATCCATTGACATTTAAAACCGGACGGTTGAATAAACACCCGTTCACTACCTCATATATGATGTATGCTGTGACGAAAGCAAACATTACCTGCTGGCATCAGTGAGCACTCCATTCACACACTCACACTGTGTACAGAATGGAATATTAACTAAACATCAGTGACGAATACAGATATCAGACTCTGATGACATGGTAAAAGAGACTGTCTTCTTCAGTTATTCAAAAGCCAAATAGTAATATACGAAACACTATTCATTAACTTTTGTCTACCACCTACCTGCGCGAGTTAAGAGAAAGTGTCGCATTTCAGCCAAGAAATCCTATGTAGAGATCCAGAGGAAATTAATCTTCTGAGGACCTTTAATAAACTACCTTTCCGTTGGAAAGATTTTACATATTGTTTATTTTACCAGAAAGGCTGTAACTATTATATTTCATTTATTATAGGCATTTATGTCACAAATAAAACATGTATCTTCAATTTGACATGAATGTAAATATAGTGAAATATGTACGACGGTGCTCTGAAAACTTTTCGGCTTGATAATGAAAAACTACAGTATTCATGCTTTCCAAGTAATTTCATCATTTTGTGCAGCAGTGTTCCAATGCCATTATCCCCTCCGTAATGTTCCTCTAGAAGTACTGCGAAGTACACATTTACAGCCGCAATTGCTTCTTCATTGGGCGAAAAGCGCCTACCAGAGAGGGATTTCTTCAGTTTTGGAAACAGATGGAAAACCGAGGGAGCCAAATATAGGAATTAGGGAGGATGTTCAGCACTTCATAGTGCACTTCACTCTATTTCCCCATTGCCAATACATTTTTTTTGGCCAGGTGCATTGTCCTCTAGGATTTGTTTTCTGTTTTTAACCCGGGTCTATTTTCACGAGTGCTTGCGTTCAGTTTCGTTAGAAGTTTTTTTTTTTGTTTTGTTTAATTTACGTCCTCCAACGTTAAGTCATATCGGACGGTGAATGAAATGGGAGAAATTATGTTCAAATGAGTCCAGGGTCCATGGAGCTTAGAATAATCCGAGATTCGTCATTTAGGATAAGAGAAAACCCCAGATAGAAACCTTATCCAGGTAATTCACCCTTACCGAGATTCGAACTCGGGACCTCTGGAACGTGAAGCAGACATGCTACCATCTACTCTACCGAGGCGGCCGTTTCGTTAGAAGTTGATAGTAATTCTACAGTAATGATTTTGTCTTTTACGAGATAGTCAACAAAATTCCTTTGGCATTACAAAACGCTGACGCCATAATCGCCCCCGCCGATCTTTGGGGCTGAAGAATTCACTTCTGTCCACTGCGTCGACTTCTGCTTGGATTCGGGTGTGTAATCGTGAATCCATGTTTCATCCATTGTGACGTGTAGGCACAAAAAGTCACTTTTGTTCTTCTGAAAATGCACCAAACATTTTTCAATAGTATCCTACGAATGCCTTTGTTATCCACAGTGACTATACGCGGCACCCATCTTGCACAACGCTTTTTCATGCTTAATTCCTGATGTGACCAATTCATTCCTTTAACATTCCAAGAATATTAGCAATTTCGAGCACTTTTGTACGCCGCCTTACAAGATCATGTCATGCACTTTTTCCAGGATTACCGGTCTGGTTACAGTTTTTGGACGTCCTTCGCGTGGATCGTCTTGGAAGCCTTCACGGTCATGTTTAAAATCGGCTGCCCATTTATTTACAGTGGAGACTGAAGGTGAAGAGCCACCACACAAATTTACAATCCGCAAATGAATTTCTGTAGGTGTTAGACCTTTTTCTATGAACAATTTTATCCAAGCACGATACTCGAATATCTCCATTTTCAAAGCATTGCGCACTTCCACTGCTTCAAAGAACTGCGTACAGTCAACAATTGCCTGGAATGTCTTCTAAGTTTACAAGTAATAGAATAATAGGGTCTATTATTGTGTATACCAACATAGGGAAAAAATCATGCAAGTTGTGTAGCGATCTCTGAGTAAGGCCTAGAACGTTTCAGATCACCTTCCTATGTTTTCGGTTATTTAATATCCATTCGTGTATCATCATCATTATTGAGAAATTTTACTGGGCATAAACCTACCAGATAATGAAATTCATGTAATTCATGTATTTATGCGACTATAGAATCATCACAAATATATGATTCAATAGGTGACATAAAGTAAACTTCTTCAACGTTTTACACACCAGTCTGAAAAAATTTAATTTTCAACCTCTTACCAGTATCTTAGGTGAGTATCCTGTCTAGGAGCAAATAAGCATTGAACCAGGAAGTTTGGAAACAGCGAAACAGATTGGCTGTAACCGCATATGTTAACTAGCACACGAAAAACAGGTATGTATCTGTTTACTGCACATGAGCTGTATGGTCAATAAATGGAGCAGTAAATCAAAACAACTGATGTACGAGATGTGATAAAAAGTACAGGAATTTTATTTTTTTTAAGTAACCTTCATGTATTCACCTAGCATTGATCTCCTTCATAGTAATCCCCTCGAACACTTGTGCCAAGGCTTTTTCCAATCATTGAAGTACTTCTGGAACTGACTTTTCGTTATGGTGTGCAGTGATTCTGTTTTATCTCATCAATGATGGCCAGATCTTGTCTGTTCCATGGTTCTCTTCACTCTCGGGAATAGAACGAAGCCACAGAGGGCCATGTCCGGCAAATACAGGCTTCGGCAACATCACGAACAAGCAGTAAGATGTGACCGGTGACATTAGCGTGATGTAATTTCCAGAGTGGTTTTGCCGCAGTTCTGATCAACCGCTCGGCTGGGGAATCGGCGATTTTCTAGAACCATTTTCATTACTTTCTCCAACCTGTGGTCAGAAATTGATGTGCGGAGGTGTCCAGAGTGGTCGTCATCTTCAAAGAATTCTTGACTCTGAAATATTCTTAAAATTCGTAAAGTTTGTCTTATTCACAGTAGACATACCAAAAGCCATAGTCAATGCACTACAATTTGTTACCTTGTACAAGCAAAATTTATTGCATTTCAGTAAACTCGTCGAGCATTTGAAAACGGTATAACCTTTCAGACCATCATCAGTAAACTAAATATTCAAGAAAAATGAACATGCATATATACATCAGGAACATGTGTAACAAGATAAATCAGGTTCTGTAAATCGGATATATAAAACCTCAAAATTAAAAAAATCCCGTTACATTTTGATCACACCTCGTAAATCTGACAATACACTGGATACACTACGTCATTGTTTCAAATATGACATTGTTGATTTTCATCGTGCACTTATTATGGTGGGATATATTGTTTATCAAGAGAAATAATTTATATGCATAATTAATTGATTGATGAGCAATAAAATGTGCACATTTTATAAGTATATAATTATATATATACTTTTACAAATCAAAATACTTCCGTGACATTTATATATCTATAGTATTAATAACAGATGTGCAGATCTTCATTGAGAAATAGTGTTTATCATTTTAATTTGCTTTATTGGTCCATTTCTTCTTTGTTGTACACTTCAGTATATAATATATTTCCTAAAGGATCGGAAAGCAAGTATATTGCTATTTTCTCTTAACACACCCTTAAGTTACCTCCAGGTCACATAATGTGATGTACACAAAGCGTAAATACTTGACAACTCATGCACTTTGTTATTCTAGGTGGATTACTTCCCTCCTTTAGATTTTTGAGTATACACAATTTGGCACATCCAACATTTCAATCAGGAACTGCAAGGGGGCAAGACCCACTCTATATTCTAACAAATACTCCAGTTAATCTGAGGTCACAAGTCTCTCTCCCATTGGTGTCCAAGTTTATCTGACTGATCACGACATATTCAGGATAAACAGCCCAATGCATGTATGGTGGTTAAGAAAAAGGAAATAAAATATAGGAATGAGAGAGATGACGGGATTACGTTAATGATCGAGGAAACCTTCATGTAAAGCTTCTGTCATGTTGGTCGACCCGTGGATTTGAACCTGGACCTCCGAATTCGCACTTTCATACAAAGAACATGTAAATAAGAGCTGCTTGCAAGATCCGAAGTTTTTATCACTACTAAACATTTGAAGTTATGATATCAAGTGTCGCTTGTTTGGGTGTCTGTTTTATGTTTTAAAGTTTCAGGTACATACGATAGAAAAGTTAGTTTAACAGTTTTTGAAGGAACAGCATTTATGTCTTCTTATCCCTTTCCTAGCTGCATTCTCTAACCACGGCGACCTAAGTGTTGATTTTAGGAGCAGCTCTCAGTTAAATCAATAGAAAGACCATGAAGTGCTTCAGAAACATTGAGCGCTAACGTGGTTTGAATTGAATGGGGAATGTTTGCAGTACGTGTAGTGTTTGGTTGAGGAGTTTCTGTTCCCATTGTGGTTTCTCTTAGTCCTGGCATTAACGCATCAGCAACTGAACCTATTTACTATTTTAGATCTAAATCTAAATGTTATATTGCCAATAAGGTGTCAAGAGTGTAACAAGAGCTACCTACTATAATTAATCAGATCTCTGAACCTATATAGGTTGGTCTAGTTGGCTTAATTTGTTAGGCACTGCCCTACAGATTCCAGGTACTGGGTTCAACTGAGCCCAGATCCATGGTTTTTATATGTGCTTAGAAGCGACTGGCTCTTATAACACAAACACATAAAATTAAGAGTAATTACTCATATGTATCAAGCAAAGAGAAGTTATAACTGCCAACCTTCGTTGTTCAAGGATTTCCATCACCTGCTTAGAAAATAACCCGTTACAATTTGCAGTTCCCTGTACTAACTGACAGCAATTTCTGGAAGAATGCTATTTTTAAATTTATCTAATGTGTGTGGATTTATTCTGTAAAATTCAGTTATTAATGCTCTCTCATTCCATGGATTTAACTTCCTGCGGTTTTTATCCTCGAGAGTAGAAGAAGATTACAATGCCGAAAAAAGAATGTAGGAAAGGAATAATTTAAATCAGAGCAATAATTATGGAGAAGAAAACTAAAATTAAACTGCTTGTTTTAATAAATGTTTAGTGTTAAATTATTAAATACACTAAACACGATGTTAACTGTAGATAATTTGTTAATATACAGCGAGTCTATGTAAAGGGAAGAAACTTCTAATGTTTTAATAATTAACAAATAAGGTAACGATTCATTCATACTTACACGTTTAGGGTGAACGGATTGACATAACCAAACAAAATAGTTTGAGTTAAAATTTTGAAACAGTCGTTTTGTTTATAGGGATTTTGATTATAACCTACCTGATGAAAGGGCGCCACACTTATGCCTACAACGAACTTTCCAGACAAATGACAAAGGCTTTGCGTGAATATAAGACGGATAATGCAATTTATTCTGCTCCTTAATAGCTGCCAACTGAGCGACCTTAAAACCGGTTTTAAACAATTGAAAATGCTGCTTTGAAACACTGTATTTCAAAGCACATGTTAGGAAAAAAAGTGGTGCTACATATTTCGTAAGTAAATTTGCTGCTTATTAAATTAGCTATGTGGGACAGAATCAGCAGCAGAAAGTATAGAAATATTAGAAGTCTATGTACTAGGCTAATTTAAAAGTACCGCATACCACAAAGCTTACTAATGCACAGAGTACGAATGAAGTAGCGGTACCCACAGAATATGTGCTAAGCTTGCTTCTAAAAGTAAGAGCAAAAGAGTAACAAAGAACACACAACTAAATTTGTAATAAACAAAGCGCTGAGAGAATTAAGGGAACTAGGACATATGCTGGAACAAAGCTGTGAATTAGACACAGATAATAAAGTAGACAAAGTAAGCAACAAATTTGAGGAAGTTATGAGAGAGGACAATTAAATGAAGATAGGAATATTTAAACTTTAAGAAGATACAACCCAGTAATGTCAGGAATTGAAGAGAGGATAGGAAGTTACAATATATTTTAAAAGGAACACTAAGAGTGGAGGTAAGAAGGTAGGAGATTTGTGATTCTTTCCATATTTAGAACAGAAATATGAGAAGAAAAGTATTGGAAGAATTCACAAGTACACAACTAGATTTTGAGACAACATTTACATAGGTCTGAAAATTATTTAAAAAAAAGGTTAATAGAACGCAGAAGAATCGTAATGACTCAAGACAAATTGGTGTGCGTTCAAAAGTTTTTACTAGGGACAAATAAGCTAGTAGAAGGAGAAACACTGACGAGGATACGTTGCGAGCAGTGAGCCCACAAAACGTAAACTTATTGACGAATACTGAAACTTAGCGCATTACAATGACAAGAATTGATGGATTCAGGGGATAGGAAACACCATTAATAACAAAGGAAAGAAGAAAGGAAAAACATATAAAAGGCAAAGAAGGAAATTGCGTTAGAAGAGACAGTGAAATGGAAGATAGAAAGGAGGAAAGATGACAGGCGACAAGGGAAGAGGAAGGCATGACGACAACTCAAGTGTAGAAGTTACCGGATAACCAGTCTCAAGGTAATTGGAAATAAATGTGGAAGTGAACAAAATTTAGCTTATGACTAGTTCGAAAGGATGGATAAGATAACGGGGCAGATATAAACTGACTGGGGGAAATAATAATAAAATAATATAGCTAAGAAACAGTTGGTCAAAAATGGTCGGAGGCGGACAGAAGAAAATAATGTTAGATGTACAAGAAACCAATGAGAACAAGTAAATCACAAATAGTACACGTGTTACAAGACAAAACAAGCGGGATGAAAATGCGATAAAAGTGTAAACGGAGATGGATAATATGACCATAGATTGACAACGTTAAGAAAACGGGTGAGCAAACTGTTACAGAAGGAGTCGACGGAATGCATATACCTGAAAATGAGACTATACTTAAACGTCAAATCATGATAGAGCATATTAGTAAAATGTTCAATGAAATGCCAACAATAAGAGTAAAGATGCAGAAAAACACCGAGAACGTTGGAAGTGAATAACTGTGAGAGATAAAAATAAAGTAGAAATTAATAGGAGAGTGGCAGCAACATAAATTTAGTGAAAAGGTAGGAAATAAACGTTCATATATTTAAATTGATGACGGATAAGGGTTACTATACACAAAATAAGCACGCTATTCGTATGTATTTAGTTCTGCACAGAATAAATTTAAAAACTACATATCGAGAAAAGTTGAATATTACTTAAATATTCATGCTACAAAACGTAGGAACACCATTCATTCATGTTAGAAGCAGAGCCAGAACATCCGCGTTCCATAGGGGAAAATATCTACCGTGTCGTATTCACATTTGTTTCTCTGCAGGTCAATGTTTAATTTCATATAGTTTATATAATCTATTTTATGCAAACTTATTTTTTCATTTAAAAAGCGAAATTAAAGTCTTTGTACAACAGCCATGAAGGGGCAAGGCCTGCCCTCCCAAGGCAACCCTCACCTCGACCCAAAACAGGCATCATGAGTGAGGGGCAGTGGAGTGGTTAGCACCTAAGTCCCTCCCGGCGGCAGAATAAGTATTTTGCAACCAGAAATGTGCAGAAGAAGGAATGAGAATGAGAATCGGGAGGGGGTAAGAGACTCCGATTTGGCATGAGAGTGCGAAAGAAGATTATATGAAATGAAGGTGAAAAATGATGAAAGGTAAGGGATGAAGCAGTCGGCATGAATGAAAAAAAAAAAAAAAACAGAAAAGAAAAACCCTGATTAAAACCCACTCATTGGCTTTTCGTCCATCATAGATCCCACATGCAGTTGTTTGGATTGAGAGACATGTGATCCAACCACCCCGACACGGCACCGCCATTAATTTATTTACCTCACAATTATAAAGTTAAATATTTACAGATAGAAATTAAAAATTCTATAAAGAAATTTAGGAAAGTAAATAAACAGTTCCAATACGTAATTTCCATATTGTAAAATCAATGCACAAATAGTTACAGGAATCCTGGGTTACAATTTATTCGTAGAAGTCATTATCAGCCTCCGTTTTAAGGATAAGAAATTTGGTGTAAGAATAGCTACGGTGATTATTGTTCCAGTGAGCCTGTTCAACAAGAAACTACTAGCCCAAGTTTTGGTAATTGTTAGTCATAAAGTCCGGTTTACCTTGCTATTTGAAGAGTTTAGAAAACAGACTGAAAATGGCCATCCAGTGGAGCATTTATTTTAGCAACATAAGTAGGAATATTAATGGGAGGCGATGGCATTATGTAAGTACCATGTTGATAAATGAGCATATATTTCTAATAGTTCCACCGTGTTTCACAATCATACAGAAATGCTGCAGCATTACTTAGCAGTCCGTAACAGCTCAAGACAAAGTTCTGGTTGTACAGAACTAGCGGTCATGCTAAGGGCTCTTCCGAGTAGCATTTCTGCGATTCAAGGAAGCTTTCTAATTCTTCAACTGTTAGTACCTCGGGATAAGGTTCAGAAATAGTTAATATTGTACTCTCAAAAAGCCGTTCCCACTTGAAATAGATATTTATTCGTTTCATTAAAAATTTATTAGTCAACTTATCTTTTTTGACAATTCTTACAGCATTCACGCAAACATGAAAATTATATTGTAGTTTACAATCGAAACATCTGACAAGCAGTGTTATCGAAGATCGGAATATTCGAAACGGCACCAGCAACACATCGAATCGTCATCCATTATATATTTGGTTGTAAATTCAAGAAGAATAGGGGGAAACCGATTCAAAAGTCAGTGTTTACATTTAATTACGTATGCCTCTAAAATTCCATACTTTTTCATGACTAGCAGCAAGAATTCGCAAACAATATTTAACGGATATCTCTAAAATGGATGCTGCAACAAAAAATTATTTGAAACAATTTTGATTTATGTCTTTATGGAGCACATTTTTGTCTGTTTCTTAACGCTTATCACTCACAGAAATATTTACAAAACTACGTTCGAATAAAGTGGACCCACTATATATGTCATTTAAATATCTGAAACATATGGAATTTTAATACAGACCATTATATCCATTATATGAAGTATAAGAAGTATCGAAAAATGCTCCTAGTTTGAGGTGGGGAGATTTCCCCAAATCTATTCACGTCGCTATTTTCAAGAATACTAAATCCCAAAACTACGGTTGATACTTTTTGACTTTTGATTTTGAGTTGTGCTATTTCATACACACGCACAGTTAAGTGCAGAGGATCTACTTCCATTAGTCCTGGACCGGTAGGACCTAGGACCCGGGCCTCCTTCTACCCGGGAGTGATGGATACTGCGGGGCTCTTTTCATAGGGCAATACCTGGCGTCTAAAATCCTCCCCCGCTGAGCACAACGTCAAGACGGGATGGAAATGGATACGCCACTTACGCGCGTCAACCCCGCAGGGAAGACTACAAAGAAACTTCGGTGGGACCGAATGGTGATCTAGCACACCTTCTACTAGCTCTGCAGGCTAGTACCCGGGACTTATCCGGCAACCCTCTACCCCCTCCGGGCGGCCGTAGCCTGGCCGGAAGTACCCATTTTCCCGTGGGTGTCGGAAACACACTGTCCCCTCGAGTCCAACCCAATCCAAACAACTCCGCTACGGAAGGGGCTCGGCAGTTCGGCCCGAGGTTTATATAGTGACGTTAGAGGTACCACGAGTGCTAAGGGTCCCCAGCGCCCGCACCTCGGCAGCTGAAGGGGACGGATCTCCT
The DNA here is from genome assembly GCA_030765055.1 of Mantis religiosa. Lineage (NCBI taxonomy): Eukaryota > Metazoa > Arthropoda > Insecta > Mantodea > Mantidae > Mantis > Mantis religiosa. The sequence goes on along the minus strand of CM060949.1, from coordinate 177,961,365 downwards.
CCCCTACGGAGACACACACACAGTCGGGCTTTATTTTTTTTTTAAATAGCTTTCATGGATTAAGGAGCCTGTATATATTCCCGGTGAAATCCTATCATCAAATTTAGAGCTGGAAATACTATAGTTCCTCTTATCTACTATAGCTAGCAGAGAAATTAGAAACGGAGAAAAAGAAAACAGGAAGAAAAGTGATCTGCTCTGCCGTCGCCTCTCTCATTTGAACAAGTCAGCTCCCTCTTGTGTTTCCCACATCTGTTCCTGGGCCAGTAAGATGACCACCTGAAGTGTGCAATATTTCATCCCCACAATCAACACGTTCTCTTTCCTTATACATACCAGGTACACAGACAGGTGATGTGTGCCAGTGTGGTGGTCATTCGGATTTTGGATGAAACTCTCTTGCGAAGTAATTAAATGTAGACTTTTGAACTTAAAAGTTGACTAGGAAAGCACAAAGAGAGTAAATGACACTTGAGAATATCAGTGAAGGATATAACGACAATGTCAAACGGGTTATATTGGCATTGTGTGAGAAATAGCTCTTTCACTACATTACTGCCCACGGCCAAATCTTAAGTCGACAAAGCGTTCTATAGAATTACCATATTTATTACATTTGCTTTCTTATACAATAATTGTTATGCAATGATAAATGCTTTCTTTATGCTGCTTAAGACATTTAAATGTTTTCTATACTGAATTCTTACAAATAAATGCCACAATCTAAAAAGTGCATTGAAATTATTTAAAATTACATTGTTAAATAATGACGTAGTCATAATAATTCTCCCTTAATTTATGCTATTGGCAGCCTTGCTGGTTTCTTTTTAAATATTAGTGTTTCAATGTCCGGCTGCAAATAAGATGAGATTAAATGTAGAACACACTGTGACTTTGTGGGTTCGTGAAATAAAAAGTTCAGGCTACAAACGCAAAAAATTGCACTTTATTTCCGTAGAAATACGCTTCGTACACATACACAATACAACATACAAGTCAACAAACACAGCTGCTTACCCATACGTGTGCAATTACCGACTGACCCGCTTTGGCGGGCCGGCTGCTTTTTTATAGTTTACTAACATTCCAGAAATTTCTCAAATAATCGAGACCCGGCTAGAACAAAGGAGAACTCCCGAGAAATCGATCTCCTGCCGCCCACCATTTCGGTGAGCTTTTATCTCTGCACTGCACTGCAGTCTCTTTGATCTCGTTGCCCGCGCAACCTCCACTTAACAATGGCCTGGTGACAATATTGAAGATGTTCATGCGAAACGCCACTGGGTAGCAGGCTCTTGTTCTTTGTCAATATGTTGTACAGTTGTACACAGTGACGAGTAGTACTAAACATGGCCAGTAATTTACTTGTAAACATGTGCAGCTTGGGAAATGTCTGTACAAATCCAAACCATGTTTTCCTGAACTGCACGATGGCGTGTTGTCTGGAAGGTCTATAGGTTCCAGCATGAGCTGCATTGAAATTGCTCCTTGAAGTAAAGCAAGTAATGAGTCAACTGTATATATATATATATATATATATATATATATAATATTTAATTTACGTCCTGCATCTGATATCGGACGATGAGTGAAATGGGTGAATAATGACCAAATGAGTCTGGAGTCCATAGGCTTAAGGGAAAGGATAAGGGAAAACTCCACAAGGAACCTTATCTGTATAACTCACACCAACCGAGATTCGAATTCGGACCTCTTGAACGTGAGACAGACACACCACCATCTACACTACTGAGGTGGGCGTATCCACTGTTAGTAAGGTATATCAAATTTGTATTTTGCAATCGTGAATAAACATAAAAATAAAGAATTAAATAACAGAAATAAAATATATCTCCCAGTCGCCATTAAACATTCGTCGTTGTACTATAGTAAACTACCACTGCATTGATAAGACTACCAAGCGACTAAAAACAGAATTATCCGACTTAGTTGGCTGTGATTGTCTGATTGTTGAAAGTAGGATAATAGTGAGGGTAAATTCACGTTATAATGCATTCCTTTTCGGCCATGAATGCGAAATGAACTGTTCCCTTCTCAGCTGTAATGAGATCACCAATATTGAAAAAGGGATTGAATTATGATTATCATCATCATCGGAATTGGTAGCCCTATTATCAGTCTGATCATCATCATTATTAAAGAGAGTCTAGACTTTAAAAACTTCATTCGCTGCTGTGTTAAAGAGATACAAATAACGAAACCATTGCTTTAAAAATGAATGTACTTAATTGCATATACAGATATAGAATGTAGGTACGCATCAGTTGGCATAAAGAGGGACGTGGGAACAGAAATTCATAAACAAAGCTCAATTATATTAACGGAGTGGATGCAGTTTAGCGGCAGGACTATTTGTGCTTGGATACCTTAATACAATACTGTACTCCAGTTATTGAAGGGCTTGAAAACAAGAGGCAATGAATATAAAAATAAAACTATAATAACTCATAACATCATAAGGATTTATAGCTGGTAATAAATAAAGCAATTTTGAATATTTAGTGTTTTATGCCAGCCTCGTGTCAGAAAGGAAGCAGACTTTCACAAGAAATAATGTTTCAGCCTAATTATATGCATTTATAAAACATTGAGTAGAATGAAGAAGAAATTCTCACCAATAGTGACATATTATCAGATAAATTGACTACTCATTAAGGGAAGTTAAAAAACATTTCTATGTAACGGTTGTTTTGGTTTAGGTCCCAAGATTTGAAAAAAATTTAAATATGTTTAAATATGCGGTTTAAAAAGTCCATATGGACATGTTAAAATGAATATAACAAATTCAGTAAGTCATGAGATGACGCAACATGTAAATGAAATGCTGTAAATGTTTTATGATGGGTAGTTTCAAAAATGAGATTATGTAATGTGTGACGTGGACAGTAAAAATTAAGTTTGATTGGTACTGATGGCAACGAAAGGATGAAAAATCAATAATTTTGTTAAAACAACTAGGAAAGAAAGCGTCTTTCGATTGCGTAACGTCGAAGAGAACAGACGTGTTTTGGATTGTGGAAAGTCAAAGTGAACGGACTAAAATATTAAAAATAATTAAAAATAATGTTTATAAAATTGTGTCGAAGAAATATCATTCTTATTTAAAGCGTTGTATAAAAACGGTATAAAGTATCACAGTTAAATTACAAGTTTGGATGTTTATAAATTAAACAAAATTTACTTATTTCTGAGTTTATTTAACAAAATGATTCTTTCGCTTGCGTCCACGCCTGAGAAAAGAGTTCTCAGGAAACGACTGAAGCAGCAAAGGAGATTTTTATTTTATATACATCGACACATCAGACTGACATATCTCAGCCAAATATTTCATCATTTTCATGGAAGGCAGCAGACGTACCACGACCCACACAGCAACGTGGGACGAGATCAGATGAGAATAATTCCGCTACACATGATCGTCCCAAACTCCGAGATCACCATCATCCCATCATCACCATAGAATCCTGTTAAATCTAGAATGCTAAATCTGCCAAATTCTCTCTAAACCGTTTAGAGCACATGACGGTATCTCTTTTAAACTCACTGTTCTACTTTATACAATAAGTTTAATTATTAATATTGAAATTGTATACTACAGAAACAATTGTACGGCAAAACTTTATTTAATTGTAGTTCCTTCCTCTACACTTTGTAGTATACTATTGTCTAAAGCAGTTCCGCAAAACAGTTTCAGCAGCACTTTCTAAATTCATATCTATAAGGTAAGCTAGTGTCTTGAGTGATGCAATAAACATAAAACCAATAGAAAAAGGTTAAAACGTTTGAGAATTTTCGTCTGATGAAAACAAATGAAGACTTTATATTTAGATCACCCACCAGTAAGAACACTGTTTAATAAAGAATGGTCACAATTTTTTTTAACAACTCATCCCCATAATTTTGATGGTCCTTCTCAAAATAGTCTCCCCGAATGCGATGCACTTGTCCCAGCGTTTCTGTCAGTCTTCAAAGACATGCTGGAAACCATTTTTTGAGAGATCCTTCAAAATCGCCTCCACAGCATTCACCACTGCTTCTGATGATGAAAGGCGTTTCTTCAAGTTAGGGAATGGAAAAATGTCACATGGGGCTAAATCCGGACTATAGGGACGGTGAAAGATGCGCGTCACGTTGATTTTTGCAAGATATTCAGCAACATTGACAATATGCGTGCCTCCTTCACGGAAATGTGGTCTTTTGCGCCTGATATGGCCTTACAATGTTTTCAGGACACCCTTGTAATATTATTCAGTTACTGATGTGTGTGGAGTTACAACATGCTGATAAACCATTCCATGAATATCAAAGAATGAGATGATCGTAACTTTCCCAGAAGAAGGACCAAATTTTACTTTTTGGGGGATTGGTGATGCAGGAGATTTCCACACTGAGCTTTGCTGTTTGCTCTCAGGATTAAAGTGATGCAGCTAAGTTTCATCAGCACTGATTACATCAACTTTAACTGCATGCAGATCTGCATGCGAATGTCCTTCTGTTCGGAAATCAACAGTCTTGGAACCCATCGCGCACAAACACGTCTCATGTGTAATGTTTCTGTCACCAATGTGCGGGTGGCACCCACTGAAATGTTCAGTATTTCAGAAATTGATATTGAGGTAATACGTCGATCCTCTCTCACAATGGCGGCTGCAGTGTTGTTGTTTTCTTCCGCAAGAGCAGTAACTGGAGCACCGGGTCCACCTTCCTTTGAAACTGATTGTCTCCCTTCTTTAAACTTTTTAAACTCCTTTCGAGCTGTGCCGTAGGGAAGAACAGACTCTCTACAGACCTCCTGTAACATTGTATAGGCCTCAACTGAAGATTTGTTGGGACGAAAGCAGAATTTCAAAGACGCTATTGGTCCTCGCGTGTTACCTCCATTGCAGCGGAAGGCGATACTGAACATATTGAACATACCTGGTTTTCACAGGCGGGAACCAGAAGCACCAACAATTAAACTACTGCGGCGTGTTTCTTTCACATTAAGCTAACAGAATATAATACGATTGAATTTTTGTGCGAAAATTTATGACCGTAAAAGATTATGATCATTCTTTATTGAACAGCCCTCGTACTTAAAAATACACATGAAGGTATGGAAGTAAAGAAACACTTCTGATGTTGTCCCTAATATCCCCGTCTTTGATGAATGTGATAGCAGCTGCTGCACTAGGATACTTTTCTCAAGGTATGCGTAGGTGGCTTTGACAAAAGACGCACCACTTCAGATGTCTAATCCATTAATACCTAACGGTCTAAAGTTACTGTTTCCACAGTGAAAACGGAAATGAATGTCAGTAAACATTTACTAAATATTTGGGAAAGCAACGAGATGGTGGAGTTTCTTGTACATCCTATATTAAAACCGTAGCCTTAGGGCATAATTCAAGAAAGTGGAAATTTAATTTTCTGAGATGTTATGTTTAGGGAAAGGCTGTTATAATTAAACCCACACAAGGAGAGGACCGTGATGGTATTTATTTTAAGCTTCTTTGTTAGTGACAGTTGGTGCGCCTGAGGTTACGAAGCTACTGTGTTAGTCTGAGAATTCTCTCTAAAGAACCAGCATTCTATTGAATTAAAGTAAGTCCTTGAGAATTTTCATTAGATTTTCATATTTCTTGGTTTAATTATTCCTATATTAATGGATAATCAGAGTTTGCAATGCTTTTAAGATGTTCCTTATTTCTTTCCTAAACTTTGAGAACAAAAAAGGTTTCTCAAAGAAAAACTTTCTTCTCGTATTTCTGAAACATTTAAATATTTAATTCTTCCCTACAAATCTTAAAGAAAAACCAACAATTCCAATGCTATTAAAGCCGCTGTTAAAGAATAGCTTCCTTCCAAGTTATTTTATTCATAGAAAAATTACCCCTACGTTTAACACTTCAACATGTCGTCGAAAAGTATTTTGCTCTTTTGTTTTAAATCGTCCAGAATGATTTGCGCCGTCTTTAAGTTGAAATACTTTCACCTGATATTTCGTCCTTGTTTATCAGGGACGTCTTGTGTGATGCTGTCAACACAATTCATCCTTCTCTATACTGAATACAAGTTAATGGAGACATTTCCTCATTGAAATTGTTGGTATATTTGTAAATATCTACAGCCTTTCGGTAGAAACAAGAAAAGTAATACGAGGGCAGATCAAATAAAAACGGAAATTTTAATAAAAACGCTTCTGTTTGTAATGATTTTAAGGAAAGACTTTGTCAATGTGTCAGTAAAGGTATCTGGTGAGAGGGTACTGCGCGCGCACGCACAGTGGAGAATGAGGCTGCATCAGTGCGGCATGAGTGAGTAAGAGGTGCACACGTCTGTTGCGCAAAGCCTCACCATCATCATCATCATCATCATCATCATCATCATCATCATCATCATCATCATCATCATCATCATCATCATCATCATCAGATTTCTAGCAAAAAAAGGCACCAAACCATCGGGAAATTTGAAACAGCTCCGCGCACGTTTTGGGGAAGAAACCCTTTCGAAGACTGGAGTGTATGAGAATATGAACTTCACAGGAGGAAATCGCGGACATGCATTACTGCAGACAACATTGTCGCCATTCGTGACATTATTGAAGAATAAAGGCGCACAAAATTATCCTAAATTGTTTTTACGCTAGGAATAAGTTGTGGAAGTATTCAAACATTCATCCGAGATGAACTCGATTACAGAAAATTGACTGCCTCGTCCCTCAACTAGGAACAAACAACATTGTGCCAGGAAGTTTGCCAGAGACACCTGCATTGCTATGAGGAGGAGGGAGTAGATTTCTTGAATCGCATTGTGATTTGTGAAGAAACATGGGTGCATCATTACACCCCAGGGTCAAAACAAGCAGGCATGGGCAGGCATGGAGTGGCGGCGGGGAGACGAATAGATCCCGTGAAGGTCAGAACATGCCTAGCTGGAAAGGAGCTTGCAACCGTTTTCTAGGACTCCGCGGGCCTTTTGCTGGTGGATTTTCTTCACGAAAAAAGGACAATTAACGCAGCCTGTTACTGTCACATTTTGGATGAAGCAAAAGCTGCATATCGCAACAAGTTCCACCGACAACCGATCCGAAACGCATTCATCTCTTTGACAATGCGAGACCACCTAGCCCGCCTCGGTAGCGTCATGGTAGAGTGTCTGCCTCACGTTCAAGAGGTCCCGAGTTCGATTCTCGGTCAGGGTGAGTTACCTGGATAAGGGTTTTTCCGGGGTTTCCCTTATTCTGAAATACGAATGTCGGGTAACTCTAAGCTCTATGGACCCTGGGTTCATTTGAGCATCATTTCACCCATTCCATTCATCATCCGATATGACTTAACGTTGGAGGACGTAAATTACAAAAACAAACAAACAAGAGGCCACATACTGCCACTTTAACGCCAGAAAACTGGAGAAAATCCATTGCACACCACTGAAACACAGCCCTTACAGTTTAGATTTATCGCTCTGCGACTAACATTTGTTTGGACCACTCAAACAAGACCTTGGAGGACAGCGCTTTGATGATGACGTAAGCGGAGGAGAGTTCGTGCGCAACTGGCTCTGCACGTGTCCTTCTTTCTATAAGGATGACATCTAAAACTTGCCAATCAGAAGGAGAAAATGTGTATCTAATACAGGACACTATGCTGTATATGAGCATTTTAGTTTGTTGATAAAATAAATTGTAAAAAATAATTTCCGTTGATATTTTATCTGCCCTTGTATCCACCCGACTGTAGAAATAGGTAAAGTATTTAAGAATCAGAAGTTAACTTGCAAATGGAAGTAAACATTATAAATGAATTACCAACCAGTTAAAATATGAGAATATCAGTTAATAGATAAAAAGTCTTAGTATTTGGGCAATTATATTATTATAATTATATCTATAATTGTATGTTCAAATTGTAAGTTTATAGTGAACATTGTGACTGAGGAAACATTTCACATTGAATAAATAAACAAACAAATCAACCAATCAATTGGAACCATAATTTTAATAATGACAAAATCACCGAAAGAGTTTCAATATTTAAATACTTGGAGTGTGCTGTTTTAGATCAAAGAGATTCCATAAAATTAATAGTATGTATTGCTTAATAAAATTAATACTAAGACAGGAAAGAAAGCAACAAAACTAAAACGACACGAGCTCAATCTGATTACTTTCTAGGTACACCTTCCAATAGACGTAGTTTGTAACGACTATCTCATCTTAATAACGATTTCAAGACAAGCATATTCGTTAAGTTTATAACCCATTAATTATTGACAGTGGGTATCATCTTAAGTGTTAATAATTAATATATTTAAAATATAATAAAGAAAATATGAAACAGTTAAAATTTGATCTGTTAAAATATACAGCTATACATGCAACTATAACGTGGGTCCTAAATAGGAACAGAAAAGAAAACTAGAATTGACAGATAAAGTTTCCAAGATATTGTCACCCAATTATCGGAAGGCCCGACCAGCGACAGCTGAGCGCGGACCACAGGCAGCCAAGTCACACCCCCCCCCCATTAGTCTCTGTCACTAACTGAGAGGTTGATTAGGGAAATGTCACTTGTCGCTGGCCGCCTCTTTCCCCTTCCCCTGTCCTCTGGAATTTTCGAGGTGATGCACTGAAACCAGAAACTTCTAGATTGGACAGCTGACCCTATATAAGCAACACGTCGGGCTGGAAGTCAGTCAGTGTTTGACGAACAGCTGCGAGGAGCGCTCAGTGAGGGGACGGACTGCGTACGTGCGTCGGAGGAGTTTACGTAATCGCGAGTGCAAGTGGAATTGTAACGGACGAACTGGTGAATCGTAATTGTGTGCATTACGTAATTCTGTGTAATTGGCAAGTGTTAAACTGTAAGTCGGTGGAAATAAAGAACATTTTTGAGTGATGCAATTGGACTTTTCATTTCACGAGCCCACAAAGTCACAGTATGCTACTCTTCTTTAGATCACAATTACAACCTGAAATTGAGGTAAGAAGTGAAAATAACCTATAATTAAATAAAATAAAGAAAAGTTAAAGTTAAAGGCTGCATGATCAAAGGATGAACCAGGAAAGATTTCAAAAATATTAACAGTATACAAGTCTAGGAAGAAGAAAGGTACACCGGAGAAGTCAGTTTGATTAATGTGGACGGAACGAATATTGTACATGTTGATGGGATAGAAGATTAAATTTTCATTAGAATAGCTTGTAGTCGACTGAGCAGAGAAACCTCTGAATGCATCATGGCGCATTAGTTCCCGGAGATTCAGGCTGTCCAAAATAGTGTATTTCTAATAAAATTGCTATATTAACAGTTTCGCTTCGAATTCAGCACTTCCTCCACCATAGGAGGGAAGCAAGAAATTAAAAAAGAAGCCTTTGAAAACCTCTCCAAGCACGGAAACCTTCCCCAAATGCAGTGCGTACAAACCAGGACGAGAAAGGTGTGTAGAGTACCTGCATTATTTACATCTAAATATAAACTGGCTCTGAAACCATATTTTCCAGTTCCTAGATGACAATAATAAAGAATACCTCCAGGTTACTGTCAACACACGCTATATTCAAATATTGTTCTCTACAAGAGATAATTTTATATATTCTGTTCGCAGCTAGGACAGTTACAAAACTGGAATTTCAAATCTAATTTACCCTTTGCGCAATTCTAAATTATGAAAAAAGCACTCCGCTTCCAAAAAATGTTAGTTATCAATATACCGCTTTTACTGTCACAAGAACTACTTTTATCAGAAAAGTTGCTTCTCCTATTCTACTGAGGCACATAAAGACAATGGTCTTCCTTTCCATGGGCACAGTTTCTGTTTAAATAAACAGAAACTAGCGATCATGATCGCTGTTTAACACATCACTAATGTACGTAAACTTACAAAGAGTTTATTCCACGGGTAAGTGTAAGGCCACGGTAGGTTATGGGTTTGATTCCTAGCAACTACACACCTTAACCTTAACCATGGCTCCCAATAGCCGTACACGTTTCCATCATCATCCATTTCAAATCGCCAAGTGATCGCCTAGTGTGTTCTGATTCTTAAGGCGGCCAGTACAAACCCGCCGGAGTAATATTTGTGCAAATAAATATGACCCTCGTTTGGAAAGGAAATAAAGCGGGTGGTACTGTAGCTTTTGAGCGGTGTTTCACGTCCAGTATAGAATGGAGCGCTTAAAACCGTAGCAATAAAGAACACCCATTAATAAAAACTCACTTTATTATTATTATTATTATTATTATTATTATTATTATTATTATTATTATTATTATTATTATTATTATTATTATTATTATTATTATTATTATTATTATTATTATTATTATTATTATTATTATTATTATTATTATTATTATTATTATTATTATTATTATTATTATTATTATTATTATTATTATTATTATTATTATTATTATTATTATTATTATTATTATTATTATTATTATTATTATTATTATTATTATTATTATTATTATTATTATTATTATTATTATTATTATTATTATTATTATTATTATTATTATTATTATTATTATTATTATTATTATTATTATTATTATTATTATTATTATTATTATTATTATTATTATTATTATTATTATTATTATTATTATTATTATTATTATTATTATTATTATTATTATTATTATTATTATTATTATTATTATTATTATTATTATTATTATTATTATTATTATTATTATTATTATTATTATTATTATTATTATTATTATTATTATTATTATTATTATTATTATTATTATTATTATTATTATTATTATTATTATTATTATTATTATTATTATTATTATTATTATTATTATTATTATTATTATTATTATTATTATTATTATTATTATTATTATTATTATTATTATTATTATTATTATTATTATTTCAGGGTTGAAAGTTCAGACAACAGTGCTGAGCGGAGAAATTCGTGAAAGTTTCTGTCTTGGACCTAGCATCCTAGTTCTGACTCAGTAGTGTTTCCCAGGAGCTTTATGGAATTTATAGGAAGAATTGAGTAGCGTTGGATTGGATGAAACTGGAAACGTTAAGGATCCTGTACACGCTTGCGCATGTCGTCTTCCAAATTCGATCGTACTTCTGGTTAATCCATCACTGTGGTTGAAGCACAAGGGCAAAAACTGGCCCTCATGTGGTGCTCCATTCCACTTTTGGTGGCCTTTCCGTAGCATGAACTTTTACCACGGTTTTAGGCGTAGCATAACATATATTGATGAGTTTTACTAATTTCTCTCATGATACCGCAGCCCTTCTCTAAGAAAACACACATACACACAAAGTAGCCTTTTTGGAAACCTGGAAACAACCAATGAGATTATTCTTCCGACTCTACATCCAATTTTTGTGTGAATTAATTATTTCTTATACTCTGAAAGAAGTGTGGAGCAATTTACAAAGAATAATACTTCATTTTTTTCAAATATCAGAAAAGTTATTCCTATCAGGTGAGGGTGACACTACAAAGGAGAACACTGGGAAATAAAAACGCGCTGAGGAGGAAAGGATGAGGTGAAGTAATCACAGGAGGTAAAAAGATCATAAGGGCTCACGTAAGACACCATACTTCGTCATTAAAGACTCGTCTTACTATTGGAACTGACTATAGTAACCGTGTGTCAGGCAGCCCTCTAGTTTCGATTTACAATACCCTTCACTTGGAGCAATAATTCACATTTTCTGACTGCTACCGCCTCACGCCAAGAATCCTAGAAGCATATCTGAAATATAGGAGGTTCACGAAATGAAAGGCAAGGGAGGAATAAAAAGCGTAGTCGATGAAAATCCATTTAGTATTCACCTACCGACCAGGACAACCATGAAAAAATAGAAGGGCGATGGATGAAATACGGACCCAAGAACTTCCCAATATGATGGTCATATGTTATCGTGCAGTCATTTCGCTACTGAAACAGTGCAAATAATTCCACATACGTGCCACAAAGGTTCCAGTCATAAGAAATTGTCTACATAACATGCAACTCAAGCGAAACTTTCAACTTTCTCAACAGCGAAGGAATCTTCTTATATCGAAGAAGCAATTTGCAATCTGACTTCGTGTTCAGCGGAAGTTTGCGAATTACATGTAAATAAGCCGAGGTTGCATATGGTCACGAAGGCACGTACTTCCAGTTAGGTTATCTCTTCCCTCAGGCTTTCCTTTTGATCAGTTCCTTATTACGAAATACACTTCCCATTACTTATTCCTTAGTTCTGGTATTAACAGAAGCGTTTTACATGCAAATTCTGATATATACTGACATGACTTCTTCTACGAAAGCTTATGTTTTATCTTCTTCATGTTTATTACAAAAAGGAACAGCGATATTCATATTGTTAAGTTATCTTATTTTATTTCTCATGCTGGTATCTTTAATATGTGGTAATTTAATAAAAACTCCCAGTGAACTTTTTGAAAAAAGTTTTGAGAATTCTCAATGTGGAGATAATTGCAGTGGACATTTTAAAAATCTTCATTGTCTTTTTTGGAAGATAAACATAAATATTAAGATTAGTATTTATCCAATATTTCACTTCGTGTAATACTGTTCACAGACAGATAGGCAGACGACCCGCCCCCCCCCCTACCCACAGAAGAGCCCCACTATATCGTCAGTGTAATTTTTCGGTGAAAAGCAATACTATCCTTAGCTAAGATGTAGGGGTTGGCGAAGTAAATATCATTACGTATTTGTAGTTTGAATACATTGTACATTGGTTCAGAATTTATCTAATTGTCTATATTTAGTGACATCTCTAGAGAAACTTAATAGTATTGTGACTGTTTTAATGGACAGATAAGTGTGGGGTGAACAATTGTAGTATACAAGTTAAATGGATTAGATATATGTATTAAAGTTAAAATATTCTTCTCTGGTGTAACCTCTGTATTATGCAAGTCAAGTAGTGAACCAATTAATTGTGACTCTCTCTGAAAATGTATGACTACGAATATTTGCGTCTTCAAGCACCATACGATGTACAAAGACAAACATTTGTTAATTAGACCCTTTGATCCAAATATGGTGTTTGATATCCTAAGTTCAATTACTTTAAACTTAGGCACCCACGGTTTAGAAATAAACACAAAATGAGTGCAACAGAACAAAGAGAGGTTCATAGGCTATTTCCAGAAAATTAAAGTTGTAAAATTCATTTATCCTGAATATATAGGGATCCCAGACGCTGAAATGAAAAAAAAAAACTGAAAAAAAAACAAACAAAAATGTGAGGCTTTGAACTTATGCTATCGGAAAACTGAAAGAACTGTTACATATACAAATATGGTAAATGATGAGTTAGTAAAAATATTAGCACAATACCATTAGCTGAACTTTATCGTATTGAACATGATCCATGATACCGGCTTTCCCTCCATGGCTAACGCTAAACACACTTTGGAAGAAATTGCACTCCTTTTCACATCCAGATCCAGTACTATCAACTTTACTCTCGTTTAAAAATAGAAGTTGCTCTTTTAAGAGAATCACTAAGAAAACACTTTCGCTTACGCATTTTTTAAAGTGATATCGGACGATGAATGGAATGGGTGAAATGATGTTCAAATGAGCCCGGGGTCCATATAGCTTAGAGTTAACCGGCATTCGTCTTTCAGGATAAGAGAAACCCCGGAAAAAACCTTATCTAGGTAACTCACACTGACCGAGATTCGAACTCGGGACCGCGTCATCTGTAGCAAATAGAATGCAACGTCCGCCGATAGTAAACATACGCTTCGGTAACATTTACTTGATTATATGAAGGGGAAAAAACCATATTTCTCCATGCCAAGGAATGCAAGTGCAATAAAATAAGGCATAATACTTGTATTTAAGATGCAAACATATTCAGTACTAATAAACCTCTAAAAAACTGGGACATTTAGCGTCCCGGATAAAACTTTTCGGGACACCGGGACAATTGAACGATAAAAGGTTAAAATCCGGGACTGTCCAGGTAAAACCGGGACGTCTGAGATACCTACGAGTACACCTTATAAATGTAGCCTTTTCTTATATTCAAGACATTCTCGGGAAACAAATCAGGTGAAAAGACGATTAGAAATCGACGTTTTGCTCCCATCATCAGGATATTTATAAGAAATGCTATAAGTTATGAATTGAGATAACACAAAAAGTCAACAACGACAAAACACTACCAATACTCGCATTCCTGAACAAAAGGCTGTTTGCAGTAAATTAAATACCATGCCAGGAGATGGCGTGAGTGTAGAAGCCTAATTAGGTCATAGAAGCGTAACTTCTTAATTTAATGATCAAGCTGTATAGATCTGTGCTTCCTAAGCTGACGGATTTCCATTTTTAAGACCGGTTTACAAGAGGAGCTGAACTGAAATCCAGCATCACGATTAAGCATGCTCCTTTCTGAGGGGATCGCCAAAGCCTCCTTAATTCTCCGCTCCTAGTAACTGTTGCATTTTATCAAGATGGTCGTCCCCCGAAATTTGGCTCTATGTTCGTTATCAAAGCAATACTCTGCCAGTCCAGACTTCTCAGGTTGCATTAAACGAATGCTCCGACCATGTTCGTTTATTCTGGTAGCGATGGTCCTTCTCGGTTTGTCCTATATACGGTGTCCCACATTCATAGGGAATACGGTACACTCGCGGAACTTGGAAGTCCAGTTTGTCTTTCAACGGTCTCAACAGATGTTTAATTTTCGGAGGTGGCTTGTGGATGGTCCTGATGTATTTGATGAGAATTCTGCTGATTCTGCCGGATTGATTGCCGGTAAACGGGATGCAGGCTGTAGCAGTAGACTTATCTGACGCTTGCTGCATTACAGGTTTCCCTTTCCTAGCTTTGGTGATGGAGGCTTCAACGTCATACTCGGAGCAGCCGTTTTGACGGAAAGTGAGTTTCAGGTGCTGTAATTCCTGTTTAATTGGCTGGGATCAGAGATAGACAAAGCTCTGTGGGACAGTGTATTGAGAACTCCCAGTCGCTGAGACTTATGATGAAAATTATAAGCGTTCAGATAGAGATCGATGTCTGTAGGCTTGCGTCTCCTCCTCCTCCTTTTCTTCTTCTTCTTCCTCTTCTTCTTCTTCTCCTCCTCCTCCTCCTCCTCCTGAACTCAAGGATTAGGCATAATACCTGTTCCGGCTTTAAAGTGTACCTGACGATCATTTCCTTGGTCTTTCCGGATATCTTCTTCCTTTCGGCTTGTAGTAAAATGCTTTTCTTGGGATCCTCACTGGTGACATTCTTTCAACATGTTATTTCTATTAATTTATGTATTGTATAACTTTTTTCTTCCAGAGAAACTATTTTTAATTCTTATCTTATCGTTAAAATGCTGTCTAAAAAGCTGTAATCCTTTTAATGTATAACATTTTAATCATAATAATTAAAGCCAATTTTGGGAAGATAAAAATTTTCGCAAAGTATCCCATATCAATTTGAGTAATGAGATTTACAAATCTTCTATTACATTAGTTTTAATTCGGGGACTTTAAATTATATATATGGTAAAATCTTGATATGGAGGTTTTTCAACACTATGCTTTCACTATTTACATAAGGTTCTTCGCACGAGCTCTCAAAGCAAAATAATTCTGTTCGTAGGATAAAATATCACTTGTAACTCTTAACCGTTTGCCTGAGGAGTGGTTTATTGGTGCCCTTATTCCCTCGTTGTTGCTGGTCTGTGTTGGTATTATTATCATTAGTCACCTCATTATCATCTACACCGAGAATTCTTACAGAGTTTTTAAGAACACTGGCAATATGAGAACAATGCGGACGATAAATTATTGTAGTTTCAGCCATGTTAGTTTTCCCGTCTGCTGGAATTTAAATCAGTTCTCCCTCTCGGCTGTCTGGAGACGGCTTATCAGCATGCAGGGTAAGTTACGAGCTACTTGGTACATGAAGGAGAGTAAATTCAGTAAGAGACATGCCCCAGGCTTTGTCGCGTGGGATTCATTGAACAAAGGCAACCTGGGATAAAAGAAATAAAATCTGTGGCTCTAGTACACAGAAGAGCAAAATAAAACCTGCAGGACGTATATGTAGCGTCGCAGTTAGCCTTCTTTTTCTTACCCTTATTCTTTTCCTCTTCCTTAGTTGCTGTTCGTCTTCTAACATACTTCCTTCCGCTCGAGCCGTATCCTCCTGACATTGCCGGCACCTTTCTTCTGACTTTCCATTATACTCTCCTCGTCGTTTCGTATTTTCTCGTTACCAGCTTCTCCTTATTCCTTTTCGTGTGTATTAGTAAGATACCTTTCTCGCCTGCAGTAAACTGCAGACGTCTGAGTGTCGTCTCACCAACCTGCATATGTGACCAATTTCTTCCCTGAGGCTTAAAAAGAAAAGAAACAGGATAGTTCCATTTGTAGCCAGATAACTGCAGAAGTAAACTAAGTACATCAATGCCTCTTCTTTTACTTGTATCGTGTTTGTACGAACTCAGCTGAAAGAAAGAATGCTGCGCTACGTTCAAATGTCTTTACCCATTTTCAGCAAAATATGAAAGCTTGTAATTTATTTATTTCTCGTCATTCAGAAAAACTGTTGTATAAATTGTTTCCAGGTGCAATAGACATTGGGTAACAGAGGAAGCTCAAGATAACGTCAAATGTTTTTAGAAGAGCTGCGATGGCATTGATATTCCATTTGCATTCAGGATGAGAAAAAGGAAAGTTCCAGTTGAGAAACGTATAAGTACTGAAAATTCAAACCAGCATAAAATAATATCTGTCAAACGTATATTGGACATCAAGTGTGTGCTTTAATGTGATCTCATTTTTTACATAGTAGGGTTTCATTTACGATTTACCAGATATAGAAAATAATTCAGGATAAAGAGTACTTCAGTAATTTTTAAGCAATTTTATTTAACATAAATATTTCATTTGGAATGGAGGTATCTTAAACTTAGTTAATTTGCTTTCGATCAGTTTTTGAGAAAATTAAATTTTCAAAAATGTTTCACATTGAATGGCATGTAAGTTAATTGTTTCTTTCTTTCTTTTTTTTTCTTTTAAATTTTTATAGTCTATCCCTGAATGAAGTTGAACATGAATACTAGCATATTTTTCGGTATTTTATGAGTCAGTTGAAGAATTTGATGTCATGTCGGCATTCATTTATTTATTCTTATGAACATAATAGGCTTGTAACCCAATTACAATGTTCATCATACATAGATGCTTACATATAATAATATAAATACTCAAATAAAACACAAGAAAAACATAAATGAACACAAAGTAACACAGAATGGGAAATATAGGTAATAGAAACAATGAATAAAAAGAAAAAGGAGAAAAAAAGAAAGTGAAGGTGGTATGGTTAAGTAATTATTTTACTATTCCTAATTACAGTAACGACACTACTATTGCCAATTTTTGTAATTTACTGATCTGCGAATAAGTAGTTAGGAGTTATAGCATTTTTGAATTGAGTTTCGGACATGTTGAAAATATCTACATCGAAACGTTGAAGTTTATTATATAAATACATAATTCTGTGTAATGGTGAATTTTTATGGATTTCTGTATTTGCTTTCGAGGTGAAAAAATGCCTCCTGAATCTGCCTAATTTTTGGGTACATAAAATAATATATTTGTTAGGATATTGATATCATCAATAATCGAATGTAATATTTTGTACAGAAATATTAACCCCGCAATGTCTCTTCTAAAATTCAGAGTTTTAAATTTAAATATTGCCAAATGGGTTTCATAATTTGTGTAAGTAGGGTAACATCCAGTTCTTTTAAATAGTATGTACTTTAGAAATTCTGATTGTACTTTCTCTATTGCGTTGACATGAATTATCATCTTAGGATTCCAAATAATAGGCGCGTATTCTAGATTTTCTCTCACAAATGAGTTATAAAGGTGAATTAATATTTTTTTTCTTTAAATGAATAGGAATTTCGAATAATAAAGCCAAGTCATTTTAGCGATTTTGATACGATCAAGTCAATGTATCTATTGAATATAAGATTTGATGTAAAATGTACTCCTAGATCTTTATTTTCAACCACTTCAACGAGCGGTATCATATTGATATTATAAACATATTTAACGGGATCTTTGCTTCTAGTGAAGGAAATTTTTACACACTTACTAATATTAAATGGAAGTTTGTTTGTTTCGCTCCATTCATATAAAGAATCAAGGTCTTGTTGAAGTTCCATGCAGTCTTTAACATTATTGATAATTTTACATAATTTGGCATCATTAGCAAAAATTAACATTTTTTAATGTTTTACACTACTAGGTAAATCATTTATATAACATAAAAATAGCAAAGGTCCTATATTAGAACCTTGGTCATAGTAGCTCAGTTGTTCAGAGCAGCGGGAGATCCGTGGTTTAAATCCCGGCTATGGCATTGAATTTTTCAGTCTGGCTCTATTCATTCAATAATACATCACATTTGTGCAATTTTATTGCTATTATTAATAGGTATTAATATCATCGTTAGCCCCAAGTAATACTTTCAAAGCCACAAGACTCCTAGTTCATCTTATAAAGATGCTGCGAGATTTGTACTTAAAAACTTGCATAAGCATTGGCAAACAACATGGGAGAAATCACCTCCTAGCAAACTACATGAAATTAGAAAACACTCTAAAGCATTATATCCACTCCAAAAGCTGAAGCGTAAACACCAAGTTGTCATCACTAGACTGCGGATTGGACACACCAAACTGTCGCATGGACATCTGATGAACAAAACACCGCAACCCGAATGCAGCATTTGTCATATGGCCATCTCTGTACGCTATATACTACCAGAATGTGTGCAATACAAGCTACAACGATAACAATGTAACCTTCCAGATATTCAAAAAGCCCTCAGTAATCCCCAGGTAATCTAAAATTAATTTATACAATGAAATATAATATACATTTTTATAACTACTGTTAAACTTATTATAATTATATTATGTAAATACCATTACCAACACGTTGTCGCGATATGACTGTATGTAAGTTAAAGCGACCTTAAATAAACATTATACAAAAATACTTTCTCTCTTTCTCTCTTTTTTTTTCCTTTATCTCTTTTTTCACTCTTTCTCATGCGTGTCTTTTTCTGTCTCTTTCTTTCTGTCTCCCCCTTATTCTCTCCTTCTTTCCTTACTTTTTTCTTTCTTTCCTATTCTCTTTCTCCCTTACTGTTTCTTCCTTTAATTAAATTAAATTATTTGTTTCCTCCCTTTACTCTAAAAAGCATATATCAATTCACCTTGAGCAGGCGAACCGAAATTAAACGCCACGTCTTACCACCTTAACCACCACGGCTGACAACTCTTAATATTTTTAAGCCGAGAAACGTACCATTTATATATGAATAAATTATCAACTGTGCATATTCCAAAATTTTACAATTTACAACTTATGGCTAAATTTTTTGTCTTTACCTTGTTTTTTAACTTTGCTTACATGACCAGTTGCAGTTATAGTTCCATAATAACTCCATAAATAAACAGAAGAACGTAATTAAATATCGCCAGAATAGAGTTAGCAGTTCGCAAATTGCATAAATCGTTTGTTTTACTAACAATATATAAATAAAACACCAACGTTCACTATCTTCCCAGTTCTCTTGCACTCAATTTTGACACCAAGTAAACGGTTTTTGAAGCAAAGCGATAAATACATCGTGAAAATCTCAACAACTTAAGCAAGAGAGATCAGCCTTAACCGCGCAGAACCCTTTTATTGCCCTTCTGACAAGGAGGTTTACTGCCATGGTGAGAAAAAAGGAGCTTAGGGAACATGGATAGACTCTTCTTTGTTGAACCAAACAATAGAACCTCTTTCTCTGCTCGATTGGAAGTGCATTGTCAGAAGCAGCCTAAAATAGCATTGTTGCAAAGCAACCTTTTCTAAATGAGCCCTGGCGACCTAACACAGCAACCAATTGATCCAATGTTGCCAACACTTTTCATTGTATGTTTGTTCTCGCTGGCTTTTTGGTTGGAAAGAACCAAATTTACTACAATTTAAACAGGCACTCCTTAGGCCATATTTGTTTGTAAAAATGTGCATGTGCTTTTATAAAAAGACATGAGAAATTCCACAGAGCAGTGCTAAACCTCTAATTAATAACAGATCTTTAAACTTACGTAAAAAATATAAAATATTTTCAGCGAAATATTTTTAAGCAGGCAAAGGAAATTCTTAAGGAGTTAGCTTTAAACCTCTATGCCAATTCAAAAACCGTTATATCATGGGTCGCTTACACAGAGACATAGAGTAGCAAAGGGTGATAGTCCTAATGGAGCAAAAATCCCACAGCTGTTTTGGAATTTTATGCTGGCAACGCCTTTGAATTAGTGGAGGCTTAATTAATGGTTAATGGTCAAATGTTCAGCTTGTGTAGTTTCGTTGTTTCTATGACAAAACCTTTCAACAAAGAGGCATGTCTGAGCTCTTTGGTTCCCGGGCTCATTTGAGCAACATTTTACCCATTCCATTCATCGTCCGAAATGACTTAAAACGTTGGAGCACATAACATTACACACAAAAAAACATGTTGTATTTTTAAACCATTTTATGTAATTTTTTATCGTTCGGGAAACGTGCTTCCTTCCTCATACATGATGCGAAAGCAATTAATGTTATGTCACTTCAAAGTATGGAATATAGGCTTCGAATTGCAATGTGTTAATTTGCTGCTGAACCGCATGATGGCAGCACAACTTAGAAAATGAAATTCCGGCAGTCGCAGTAAAAGTCCTTCTGCAGCTTGGGAGAAGAAGGCTGTTTGAGAAGGCTTGCTATTTTGAGAAGTTGCACTATTGAGACAGCTGTAAGAGCTTTTGATACCTGTCGAATAATGTCCTTCGACAGATTCAAGTTTAGTGATGAGGATTTTCTACGTTCATCTGTAACAGACCAGAATCTTGCTGCTGAGAAGAACAAAATGAATAATGCCAGGAAGAGCGCCATCAACTTCTGAGCACAGTAATTTGATGGAAAATTCTCCACAAGTTATAGGAACGTAGAAGCCAAAACTTATTTTCACTCCTCGTCCGATCTTGTACCTGTTTCTAAAACGCAAGTGCAGAGGCAAAAGATAAGCAATTCTTACATCATTTCCACACAAGATGGCTCTTGAAACAACAAGAAAACTCCCAACAGGAAGTAGAAATAGTTTAAATAGCCAGAAATAGAAATCTTCTAGTACGAGTAAGATATCTGAACCAGCTTCAAGTGAAACTGCAATGTGTCCTGGGTGTGAATTTGCATATGAAGATCCCCCTATTGAAGACTGGACACAGTGTCACTCCTGTAAAGTGCCGTGGCCTCAAAACTTACAATATAGGAGGGAA
Source organism: Mantis religiosa (assembly GCA_030765055.1). Taxonomy (NCBI): domain Eukaryota; kingdom Metazoa; phylum Arthropoda; class Insecta; order Mantodea; family Mantidae; genus Mantis; species Mantis religiosa. The sequence goes on along the minus strand of CM060949.1, from coordinate 177,940,008 downwards.
GACACTTTATGATGTGTTAGTTTTCATCCTTCAGTGTCAAAAGGTTTTCACATTTCAGTAGTCTACAGAATCTGAAGCATTTTTTTCTCCTTCTCTCTGTTTTTTTTTTTTCTACAGCGACTAAAGTGTTCAACAAATCTATCTGATTTCTTTAAAGACTAAAATAAATTAAACAAATGTTACGTGACAGTTTATTAGTGCCAAATCATTCCAAAAACCTAATTTTGGTTAGCTTATTTTTTCTAACTTAATACTGGCCATTATTTCTGTTAAAAATGTTAGTGTTTATCAAAATATTGTTCTGTTTTTTATTAAGTATTAATACAATAGATGTATTAAAGTGTTTTCTTAATCATTATTTTATGACGTAATATCATGCTATCTGATCTACTGGGACTTTTATACCATGGTAAGGGTAAAATTCCAATTTTAACATAATTTAATTACAGTTAATTATCACCTACAAGTATTAAACAACGCAGTACGTAAATTTTCCTTTGCCACCTTGAGGAATAAACATATAGCATATCACAGAGCAAAATCCAGAAGTATTTATCATTTATACAAAGAGTGATAGACGTTTATCCGAAAACTGCGAACTCTTACTCCGTATTGCTCTACATTGTAAACATCAAAAGATCGAATATATGCGAAACAGGAAAGTTTGTTACCTGCGACGTTCCTGCACAAAGTTCAGTAACAATTCAGATCAGTCATCACATACTGTCGATCTCTTTAACGACTGGTCTATCATTTCAGCCTACTGAACTTGCCAATTGTATCTACAAGGGAATATGCGATAAAATCAGTTTTACAAATACTTATCTCGATTAATATCAAGTACATATAAGAATAAAAATTAAAGTAGGGTTTGTTTACGAATTGGTGGCGAAATACTCGTGCATGTAATAGATCAGATGTGGTCAATTTTGTTCACGGCAATTTTGCAGTATATGGGTATTACACAATAATTCCTTTTAAATTGCATTCATACTACCCTTTCATTTCTTTGTGCACAAAATTATCTACTAATATTATTCTAGTAAGCTATTGAAAATATCGTTATGGGAAACATATTGTGACTTTGTGGGTTCGTGAAATAAAAAGTCCAATTACACCACTCAACAATGTTCTTTATTTCCACCGACTTACAGTTAAACACTTGCCAATTACACAGAATTACTTGCTGCACACAATTACAATTCACCAGTTCGTCCGTTACAATTTCCTTGTACTCGCGGTTACGTAAGCTCCGGTACACATTCACAGTTACGTACAGTCTTCCGTTGCACAATCTTCTCGTACATTAACACGTCACTGACTAACACTGCCTTCTTACACCAAGAACTGTCCTCACTCACGCACACTAACCAACTGATTGACCAACTCCAACTCCGTCTGTCTGTAACCCTCTTTATATCGGAATATCCCGCCTTCTGGTGTTTACAGGATTGTTCTAGTAACAGAAAGATCGAGAACCAGGTGTAAGGAAACATACGGCACAGTCATGTTTTTCCTCCCAACCGCCGCCTTGTCACCACTATAAGACAAACGAGGGGAAGGTGTGGCTAACCGAACCTCCCCTGCCTTCCGCTCCCAGCTGCTTCACAGGGTGTTCCAGCGCTCGCGTTACAATATTCTCATTATTGGCAGCGTGCTTAAAACAAAAGTAGCCCTGGTTTTGGAAACTTCAGCCAATCTACCGGAGAAGTTCTACTGCCCTGTGTTCTACCTTAAACTGGTTGCAGTGCTCTTCAGGGATTTGAATGGGAAGCGGTGTTCAACCACAAATGTAAATGGGAGAACTGCCATATTTCTTTGCATCTCCATTGTCTCTGCTCGTTCTATTATATCTCCATCAGCTTTACGCCTTCTTGCTTTCTTTGAGGATCAAATCTTTTTCCATCGCAGTAATGGGGTGCGCAGTAATGGCGCGTGAAACATAACTATGAAAATTGCTCGAATGCCTCTTCGTTCCAGCAAATACTCCTTTCCGTAGCTATGTAAAATTTGCAACTACTGGTATTTATATAAGTCCTTTTTTAGTGCATTCAGGCCAAAGAGAAGCTGATAAGATCGCATGTGCAGAAAGGAATGTAGCAAAGCGTATCTTTGTATTCACTTTGAGCCTTTGAGAGTGTCCCAAGGGACTCACGAATACAATAAAAGTTTCAAAAGGCACAGGTATTGCAGCAGCTTCTATTCGGGAGTCGGAAATTTCATGTATAAGAACAATTTCTACTGCAATGAAAGAAAAATTAAAGCAAAAGGTGCTAGAATTGAACTTAAGGAATACTATAAAATTCAACATATCAAGAGAATAGCGAGCATACATTTAAGTACAAATATTTACATTTCAGTATAAAGAACAGTTTCAGAGGTGGTGCTGTAAACAATTTCAAGAGCATGAAAATTATAATTATATAGTATCGCTACTCTCGATTGGTTTAACTTCCTAATCTATACCGGGATAAGCTACCTGTACCGTTAAGCCTGCTTTAAGATAAGACAACAGGTTTAAATTGAGTTTCAATGAATGGAAAAATGAACTTCATGTTTCAATTAATGTATGGAAATTAATGATTTCTTCGCACTAGTCGTATATAGGCTAAGGTTTCTGATAACATGAACAATTCAAACGGTGTATCTAGGATGCGAAAGCCCCTAGTGGTTTACCGGGGAAATATACGAGTCAAATGGAGAATTTAATGTCAGGACGGCACGTTGGCCATGGTAGCTCAATGGGTTAGAGCAACTGGATGGAAATCAGGAGATCCGTGCTTCAAACATTGAATTGTTGACTCTATCCACCAAAAACCTTAGCCTATATACGGCTAGTGTGAAGAAATCATTAATTCCCATCAATTAACTTAAACAATAAGAGTTAAATTTGAAGCCTGGGACTTAAGTACTTACGATAGGAAGTCGCCACAAATGGTGTATCTCGGATGTGTGAGCCCCTAGTGGTCTACCGGGGAAATATACGGGTCAAATGGAGAATTTAATGTCAGGACGACACGTTGACCATGGTAGCTCAATGGGTGAGAACGGCTGGGCGGAAACCAGGAGATCCGTGGTTCAAATCTCGGCCATGTGTTTATATTTACTTATATAATATCCACGTACTCTGAAAAATCTGAGGGCCGTGCTACTAAATAGAATATGCTAGAAACTACTACGGAATCTTTAAATTCCTAATTACAAATTATCTCAATTAGTAAGCAGTTACAAGAATTGAAGCAAAGAAGGGGAAGTCACATCAAAGTTACACATTAAATTTTTTGTTTATAAGTAGCACTGTTTAATACAAATACACAGTTATTTATTTATAACTACCACAAGCAATAGATAAATTAAAAGGCACAGAGCACACATAAACACCCAATGACCAAGACGGGACACGAACCCGCGATCCTCTACGCGGTGGAACGCCAGAATCATGTGATCTAGTGTCCACGACTACAAGGGTCGGCTAAAATTACTGTTGGTATAAAACATTGTCCATTGTCCCATATATCGACACAAAACTATTCACAATTTTATGACCCCTGCTTTTATTGCTACAACCTTAATTAAAGATGTGTGTTGCCTAAACCATATCCTGAAATATGATTTTTATTTATTTATTTATTCATTTATTTTGTTCTGTTTATATCTCGCATTTAACTGCAATGGCCATATCGGCTACCATTCTCCTGTAGAGCATATCCATTGCCCATGATGTTAACTCGTAGTCGTTGGATTGCTGGTACTTTACATTTTTAATATTTAGATCACACACACAGACACATTTGCACTGTCATTCGAATTTCCAAACTCTGGGGAAAATGGGGAATCATCTTGAGTGGGGGAAATATCTCCACTCCAGCCAGGAATCAAACTCGGGACCCCTCATATGGCAGGTTGGTGCTCTACCACCTGAGCTACGTGGCCAGTCGAACAGCTTTATTTCTGACCATAAATCTTCTCAAAGAAGAGGAAACATTGAATTGAATTTTAGAATTGCGTATAAGCATTCCAATTACTTGTAAAATTACCTTTGTTAAATACAAATAGATTAAGATAGAGCTGCCATTCATCTGAAGACAACACCACCAGTTACCACGAATAAGTTGGAGTACTACACATATAAAACGCTACAGTTTTAGATATACTAATTTATGCACTGGTTTTTATTTTATTCTTCATTGATTTTAAGACACTCTCACTAATTAAAAATTATTTTTGGCTTATACGCTGCCATCCACAAGAGAAGCCTTGCTCTTATATGCTTTTGGAAGTGAGGGATTTAAGAGACAAAGACTAGCACAAAAGTTACAATCGGAGAAATGGTTTTATAGCATGAGTGCTAAAAGTGACGTTTTCAACAAATAGTTGCTTTTCTAACTTCTGCAATAAACGTGTAAAGAATTGTCTGCTGAAATGCACATAGAGATCAACTTTTCGCGACTGTTCACAAGTGAAAATAAATGCCTTTCCAAATGGCGGGGTACACACATCTTTTTGAGAGAGAGATTATAAGCTCGGAAAATGTTCCCACTGGGAGAGAAGAGGCAGATAACCTCGGCGAGATGCGCCGTGTTATCAAGGGAGCCATAACTAACATACGGCGAAGAGAATTCTGCTGCTTCTATTATCGCCAGCTTTTTCATATGAAAACTGAGGACTTAGTCATAGAATGTTATTGTTTTCATCTTATCTCATTTTAAATGGATGCTGCACTATGACGCTGCAACATTCACAGGAAGTGAAGTAGTTATTCTTAATTAAGTCCAGGGTTTTACTTGTTTTGAAGAAGCACGTGAAAAAACATAATATTTTACATTAAGATTAGATGTAGCAGAATGCTTTTCATAGGCCACGGTGCTCCCTTGTTCTTCCAATAAGAGGAAGAAGTGAAGATAACGATTAAAGATGTGCGCAAGAAAGGGGCCTCCCTAACCATTCCAAAATGATGAGACTTAGTCTTGTCTATTATCAGACTCGGTATCCGGGTTACAGATGAGGTCATCCACCGTCGTCTAGTGCTACAACCCTAAAACAGCAAAGGAAATGTCGGCCAAGATATGTAGCAGAGTCAAAACACTCTCTGAGAGCCAGGGAAGATAAAAGGCCCCTCCGTGGCCTTATCCTTAAAGATAATATTTGAAAATTATACATCTCTGCCGAGATTCACCATGACGGAACTGGATACACCACTTTTACCTCAACCCAAAAATTAAGATCAGTGAGCAGCTCCGTCGGGCCCACAGACCGTCTCCTAGCTCTCTTCTAGACTGGTACCGGAGAACATTAAGGTGTCTCATAGCCCTACCCAAGCGTCACCGTCCGAATGTAGCAAAACTTGCCTGATTACTAGGTCCACGAGTCCAAACCAATCCAAAAGACTCCCTTGGAGTAGGGGCTCAGATATACAATTTGCTCGAGTGTTAGGCGTTAAGCAGCAGATGAAGGAGATTTAACCCTACATGAAACTAATCAACAGAAAACTCCTAGAAACCATGAAAAAACAGACTCTAAGGTTGGGCGCCAAATGGTAAATAATCTGGGATCTTCGAAAATTATCCCGACAAGTTAAAAAGTGATATATGAATGCCAATAACCAGTACTTGCCAAAAGAATCAGTAAAACAATCCAGCAATAGTTATTCTAAAACGTGGTGCAAAAGGAAGGGTTAAGCAATAACAACAGTATTGGTAATAATAGTAATAATAATAATAATAATAATAATAATAATAATAATAATAATAATAATAATAATAATAATAATAATGATAATGATAATGATAATGATAATGATAATGATAGTGATAGTGATAGTGATAGTGGTAGTGGCAGTGGTAGTGGCAGTGGTAGTGATAGTGATCGTGATAACGATAAAAAAATAATAATGATAATAATAGTAATGCTGATAATAATGATGATAATAATGATGATAATAATGATGATAATGATGATAATAATAATGATAATGATGATAATGATAATAATGATGATGATGATGATGATGATGATGATGATGATGATGATGATGATGATGATGATGATGATGATGATGATGATGATAATAATAATAATAATAATAATAATAATAATAATAATAATAATAATAATAATAATAATAATAATAATAATAATAATAATAATAATAATAATAATAATAATAATAATAATAATAATAATAATAATAATAATAATAATATTGCTATTATCATCATCAATTATTCTTTCTTAAAATTCTCCACTGGGTATACCTATGGGAGATAGAAAAGCTACTTTATTCTACACAAAAGTTAGAGATGGAGATTTGATCAGAAATACATGTTTTGATATCCCTGAATAAAAAAGACGTGCACAAAAAGTCCCTATATATCTATGTACATATAGGTGTATGAATCTGTATAAATATGTGTATGTATGAATTACTTAATTCAATATTTATCAATAATACCTAATAAGTGAACAAAATATCCACAACTTCCTGTTTTCTTTGATAAGAGTAACTATGGTATTCTTCGATTAATTTTTACTAATTTAAATTTCCATATAAATTAGTGACGATAGTGTAGATGGCAAATATTGGAATGGGCAGCCGCCTAGGATATGTTGTACTTTGAGTATGAATATCTTTTTGGTAAGATAGTGTGGCACTTTATGAAACTAGAATACTTGTACTTATTGTTATGTACTTGTACTACTTGTTATCTGCATGTAAAATCAACTCCTAAACTTATCACTTATGTTCCTTCCAAAAGGAATTAAGTCTGCTTTATTTTAAACTGTAAAATACCTAATTGTTATTACGATTGGGGATACGCAATATTCGCAACGAAATAAAAAGGAAAACAATGAGATAATTAAAGATACATGTAACTACACAACCTGATAATACACACAGAGCTTATGTGCTACTGATTTTTTATAAGTACATGTGAGAAGTACATTGCTACAGAAACCTTACGCTTTGCAACACCCCTCTACTACTAAATTGCATCATAAGGTACAGGAACAAAAAATTGACTATGCGTGCTTTTTTTTTTTTTTTTTTTTTTTTTTTTTTTTGCAATATGTTGTCGCTTCTAAGGATTTCCGTATTGCAAAACTGTTCGTAGCAAAAGAGACCATATTTGTCTGCATTTTTATTTTCTTTTTACAAGTTGGTAATGGCTTCCCGCGTTGCACGATAAGGAGCAGCTTCCATTAAACGTGCAGAGCGGCAGGATATTGCTTTGAGCAACCTCGTTACTGCCTCACCCTATGGGCGGAAAGAAGCTTGACAAACTTAATCCATGTTGCCGGAGATGATGGTACAGCCATAAGCATTAATTGTGTCTAGTGAGGTAAATACTGATTTAATGGGAATGAAATGGAATTTCAATTTCATTGGAAATACATGATTTGAGACTGCTTCATTCCAAAAAGGCATGTTTAGAACTAGGCCCACGTGAACAGTACGAGATAATACCAAACTTCATATGTGCGAACCCCATTTTCTAAGGAAACGACATAAAAATCGTCAGTTAAAATATACAAACAGAGAATATACAAGCACGAATTCTAAACTTGAATTTATGTGGAATGAGAGGAGAAAAATGCCCCATATAGAGGTTTTATTTTCTCTATTATATACCTATAATAAATGGAAAAATTATAGTATTTAGGCCAAAAACGTCTATGTGAAACTGCATAGAGAATTCATGATTCACTACCCAAGAAGCCAATTTTACTTTTTATCCACCCATGTATTGGGTAAAGAAAATATTGTATTTTACAGAAGCATTTGATATCCATGTTTTCTTTTCTGAAATGACGAGAGAGAAAGAGAGAAGTAAGGATAGGGGAGAGAGTGAGTATTTGAATGTATCTGTAAGCATCATGCTGAATAGAGAAGTATGTTGAATACAAAATTTTATATTTGATTCAATTGCGGTTTAGGCATGACTGGGGATAATTTTAAAGAGAGCTCCGAACCAACAATAGAAAAAGTGTTTGATATTGTGATAATATAGTCGCCAAGGCACTTTGACAGGCTATTGTTCCATAAAGTTTACAATCTGATATGGGTAATTTTGTAGCATTTCCTTTACATTAAAAGTTCTCACCATGTTTCGCTCCATCTAGATCAAATAAAATAAGCACTCCACGAACAGTCTATGAATTCCTCTTCATTATAATGAACTTTGCACAATTTATGAATGGAATTACACACACAGAATTTTATTACGTACCATCTATACAGCTGCTTGAAGTATACAATTTAGGACAGAGAAAGTAATATTTACGTTTAATGTTGGCCAATATCTTTGTTTGAACTGTCGTGTTCCAACTGTAAACCTTTTTTTATTAGAAAAGGTGTCTTTTTATCATTAACGACAGGTCCATTAATCAGCATTCAAAGATTCGATGTACGAAAAGCTGTGTTTGATTTTCCGTAAGATATCAAATCCACATGTCTTTTATAAAGTCAACATGAACAATTCAATGCCATGGCCGGGATTTGAACACGGATCTCGTGGATTCCGTCCAGTCGCTCTTACCCATTAAGCTGCCATCGCCAACTTGCCGTCATGACACTAAATTCTCCATTTGACTCATATACAGAGACTCCCATAAATAATCGGACAAAACAGAGTACTAAGTTTTGAAAGTGAAAATCAACATTTTATGTGCTGTTTTATTGAAATTAATGATAATCGACAGTTACATGGTTCGTTCTTCTAATAAAATAAATGTTTTTTCACATAAAAATTATATAATGCGTGCTTTTTCATGAATTAAAAAGAAATAAGGCATTTTTAGCCCTCAAAGTAATCGGACATAACAACTTGAGTGTGATACAAAATATGGCTTAGTACTTTGTGACTCTCTCTCTCCTTTTCACTATTTCTCGCAACCTATGTGACATGCTGTGAACCAGGTTTTTTAGGTAGGCTGTAGAAAGTTTGCTCCATTCCTCTTGCAACCTCTCCTTCAAGTGCTGCGTGGAGGTGATGGGGGCTTCTGCACGGACTTCTTCAGTTTATCCCATACTGCTTCTATGGGATTTAATCCGGGGACTGAACGGGTGTATGCAGTACATGAGGACAGTTGCAAAATACCCATAGCTGCACAGTGTGGGGCATATGATTCGCCTCATTATCCTGATAAAATGAGAAGCTGTTCCAAATATCCATCATTTCTGCACTTTGTTTCAAATTTTGATGTAGTAGTTTAAGATAGACTTCCTTGTTCATGGTTGTGTCTATGAACACCAGCTTTCCCACTCCCGTAGAGGAAATACAGCCCCATACCATTACACTTCCTCCGCCGTGTTTGTGCCTTGTAAATTGCGCTCTTCCATGTCCGTGTTGGTTTCCTCCACACAACTACCCTGCCATCGGAACCGGCAAGGTTGTATTTGCTTTCGTCACACAAAATAACTCGGTCCCACCAATCGGTTGTCTTTTTAACAAATTCTTTGGCAAAATGTAATAGCTTCCTTTTATCCTTGCTGGAAATGTATGTTATTTTTTTCTGGCTACGCGGCCATTAAATCTTGTTTTCGCATGGCCCTTCTGACCATTTCAGGGCTGTCAGTCCCAATTCTTCCTGAATCTCAGCACAAATCACCGGAGCACTTATACGCGGATGCCATTTTACCTTCCGAGAATATAAGACTCCTGCCTATCGGTAAGAAGTTTTGGTCGCCCTGGCTTTGCTCGAGTTTCAATTCTGTCTTCATATTTATACCGGTGAATTATATCACTTACTGTACTTTTCCTAAGATTTACAATCTCTGCTATTTGCCGGTATGTTTTGTTCTTTTCATACTGATGGAACAGTAACTGTCTCTGTTCAAAGGTCCTCTGCTTACCTCTGGGCCCCATACTATGTTCTTGCCTTCTTCTTGGTGCGCAGTTGACGTACTTCTACGATGTTGTTTTGTCTACTGACAGACTTCACCTACTCGTTTTTATTGCATTTTATTTGTGCTTTCCGATTCTTTTTGTGTCGTAAACTCACGGTATAAATAAGATTGAATGGGGAAGCTCTTACCTTAGCCACATTTTCAGTCTCTAAAATGGATACTCGTGGCAAATGATTTTTGCTTAACACAAGTACCTTGAGATTGACACACATAATCTATCCTGCTTTACAGAGCACTATAGTGAAATGCAAAGTCTGTCCGATTATTTATGGGAGTCAGTGTATTTCTCCGATAGACCACTAGGGGCTCTCGCAATCGACTTTCGACTGGCGACTTTCTATCGCAAGTAAATGAGTCCCAGGATTCATCAGTTAACTCTCATTATTTTAGTTAATTGATGGAAATTAATCATTTCTTCACATTATTCGTATATAGGCTAAGGTTTTTGGTACAGTCAACATGAAAAATTCAATGCCATGGCCGGGATTTGAATCACGGATCTCCTAGTTTCCGTCCAGTCGCTCTAACCCATTGAGCTACCATGGCCAACTTGCCGTCGTGAAATTAAATTCTCCATTTGACTCATATATTTCCCCAGTAGACCACTAGACGGAAACCAGGAGATCCGTGGCTCAAATTCCGGCCATGGCATTGAATTTTTCATGTTGACTACATAAAAAAGCTTAGCTTATATAGGGATAGTGTGAAGAAATGATTAATAATGATTAATTTCAATCAATTAAATATCTTTATTTGAGATGATTTATAGTCGAAATTTATCATAACAGTGAATAGAGGACCAATTGTTTACACGAATACTTGAATATGGGCTTAACGGGACGTAATTTATAGTGTTGGTAGTCCTAATATCACAATAGTGACATTTTTAACACAAAATTATTTAAGCAATAATGCCAGAAAAGCTTCTATATGATAAATATTTTATTTTGAAAAGCCTACTTTGCTATAAAATATTTAGCAGGAAGGTAGAAAAAGAAAATGAGGGTGAAAGAGTTTCGAAGTATACAGACGTTGATGAGACATTAAAATCTCACGTGAAAGTCTTCCATTAACATTCCCTTCTTCAAGTTTTATGGGAGCTGCAACCTAAAGTTATAAAACATGTATGAATATAAAGTTTATAAATGCAGCGACAACTCTCAACCTTAATGAAAAGCCATGCAGCTTTCCCAAGATTTCTGACAGTGACATGCAGCTGCACTCTTTTGTCCTCATTTGGCCATTCAGTCAGCTCGCGGTTCTATGTCGTCGCCATCTTCATTAACTTCCATACTTTATTACGCCTGTAACTTCACCTTGCTCATAAAACAGAGGAAAATTAATAAAGCAAACACAGCCAAACTAAACCTAGACTTTTAGAGCAATTGTGCCTGGCATGGACACACTAATGGGAATACTAGCAGTTGAATTAATATTCATATTACAGTACCTAAAGGCCAGAGGCTCGCATCCGGGGGGTTCCAAGTTCGATTCCCCTCGATTAGCGTACAACCAGCTAGGAAGTCCAATGGCAGCGCATGCGCACTGGCCACCATTGAGTGCGGACCTCTCCTCCATTTCTCCGTTTCGGCTACAAAGAATGACAGCAAAGGCAGCCGGGGAGGGGAAGTGACAACTTCAGCTCACATTCCTAGCCCCCCTCACATCTACATTCCCCTCACCGGAGGAATTACTATTTGGTCCGTACTTTACTTCTCTGAGTTTTTCCAGGCTTTGTTTGGTCGGTAGGCGCATGTTAGAATGGCTTCTCAACGATCAAAATTCCCTTTCCATCATTTCCATTATATTTCGTTTCCTTCTCATCTTTCAAGTGAAAACTTAATATTTATTTACATACTCTCATTAACAGTTGTGGTTCTTAACGAATACGCTGAAAGATCACATAATTTTACTCACAGACCTTCTATTAGGTCGAGGTTCTTTTATGTACCGTAATGGATATAAGTATATACCATTACTTTGTGTACGATGTGGGACCAGCAGGTTGACCACCTTTCGAAGGAATCCATGCTAAGTATTCTTCCGTGTGTGAAGAAAAAAGGTCATCTCCTTCTCCCAGATGTGAATCCGTGAACTCGGCAGCTAGACATTTTATCTCCAAATCTTTCACTTGTAGTTTTAGGTTCCGTGGCATATGATGGTGCAGATGGTAGCTCAAGGAAAACCATCACTCCCCGATGTCACTAGAGAGCTCCTTGATCGACGATTTCGTTGCTGCAACTGTTACATACTTCCCTGAGTTTCCGTGGGTACTTGACTTCGTGACATTTTCCATGTAGGTGAAAGGAGTGTTCAACTCTGCAGCATGTGTTCGCTTGCCTTACATATTTTCCTCCACCAGTGACCAACACAACGAGAGACAGTCCTAGTAGTCAAGAGGCAGATAATGTGTACATCATTAATTTCCTGTGCGTAAGAATGTCACTGCAGTGCCTTCACTGGAACGCAGTAACCTCGCGTAAGTGGGTTATTCTGCCACAACACGTGGAAGGAAGTAGTTGTAATGTCTCCTTTATTGCTTACAGTTAAGTATCGCTAATGTATATGGTCACAGTGTTCTCTCTATTGTACACCGGTCCTAAAGACATACAACACATTAGGTAGTAAATCTCCTTATGCTAGACTGCAGTAGTTTGACACTCACGACTGCGTTCTTTGAACATTGTATCAATGAAGTCAGAACAGGCAAGGATGAAGATTTGCAATGGGCAGATTGGAGCTAAGAGAGTAGACTGGACTACACTACGGAGGGGATTCGGCATGGTGGTCCAAACTTGGTTTATTGCACGTCTGCTCCCAAATGGGGCACACCAGGGAGAAGAATGAGGCCAGAGGACAAGAATGCGGCCGTCCATAGAAGCCACGACAGTGTAGAGGGCAGGGCACCTACACTTTACCGGTTGGAGACCCCCGGCAGGCTAGTACAAATGACATCCCATTTTACCGTCAAACTTAATAACACGAACATCAAAAGAGCAAATTCGGTTAAATGTCTTGGTATGTATTGTATATTGATGAGAAGCAACACTTTGATACCCATATTAAATCTGTAGCAATGAAAGCTAACGGAGTATTAATGAATTATTGAATTAAAAATGTTTAAAATGTTTTTTTTAAGTCAAAACTTTAGTGAGAATATAATAAGATCTACAATAGCTACGAGAATATTTAAGCTTTCCCCTAGTACAATTCATACATATCATATGAGTTTCATGGTAGGTATAACTGCGTATGGAGCGTCCATATGGGCACATAGAGTAAAATTGAGGAAAAATATAGATACTCTACGGAAATACCAAAGACAGGTTTTACTTCGAATGGCAACATGAATGGGATCAAATTGATGCAGGAAGAAGGACACACGAAATCTTTCCCAGTATAAATGAGAGGTTAAAATTAAAGGAGATCCAACCAAGACGAAGTGGAATACAGTACATTTCAGGACATGGACCGTACAAGACATACTTTAAAAAGATAGGAAAGGCAGATGAAACCATGTGCACAACCTGCATGGAAGAAGATACTCCGGATCACATCACATGAACACAAGAACAAAAGGATAGATGATTTATTAGGGATAGGAAGGTAGAAGTGGTTTAGATTGTGAAAATTGTAAGCTACAATTGTAGCAATTAGATTAGTTAGGTTAGATTAGATAGGTTAGTGTAAGTTAGCTTTTCTGCAAAATGTTTGTAAATATCAATAAAATTATGTTTGAGTAAATATAAACTTGTAATACTGTGTCTTGGTATAGCTTCTAGAAGCCAAGACATAAGAAATGCAGAATATATATTTTTATATTTTTTATTTTTATTTTTATCCCATCTTACTCCCGGAAATAGCCCCACCAGACCGGGTGCAGAGACGATAGGCCGTCGTTACCGGAGGAGGAAGTATTACCAAAATTCATCCTGCCACGCAACGCCGTCACGTGTACCCTGAAAGAGATCACTAGAAGAGAGATGATGTGAAATGGTAATCAAGATGAAAATGGAGCGAAAGAAAATTCTGGGATATAATTAACCTACCCAGCAATCGCCGAGAAATCCCCTGAAAAACCATGGATCAGGTTAGGTCGGTAGGGAATGGAACCCGGACCCCGTCCGGACATGCGGCTCCAGTCAGTCCGAGCTATCCCGCTCCGTGAGCTAACAGAACACAGGTTAGTTTTGGACAGTCAAGGACCCTTAAGTGACCAGGGATTAATAATTTTATTCACATAAAACTGAGAGAAGAGTAAAGCGACATACGCTGCACCACGTGCCAACTATTGAGAAAGGGTATTTACATTTTTTTCCTTACTATAAGTAAGTAGTGAGAAAGAAAAGAGTTATTCTCCGCTTAGTTCATTATCGACCTGTATCCAAGAGCAGACCTGCTGTTCCATCTGGGCTTGGCTTTACTCGATTTGAGTAGCCTCTCCGTCGCTCTTCGTTGGACCTTACCGCACATTAGTATTCCAAGTCTTCCCGAACTTCATTTGTAACCATGAATTCGAGCAGGCCGCCAGGGCACGTTTAATGTGGTTTTGCTAATGCCAAATAGCCTTAACACTCAATTCTGCTCCCTTTGCGCACAACATACGCATTTCGCATTCAAGGATCCTCAGAAGGTATCATAATTTATAACTTCACACGCTCACATAAATTTTGTAATCTATTAATGCCCTGAAACGGACTACACAGAATGGATATGCAGAGCATAGAATGGGAATACTAATTAAAACCAAAACTTGGCGCTGGAAGGCAGCACTTTTGTGAATTTTAAACTTAAATGCTTCTGGATGAAAATTAAAATACACATAAACAAACTACGAAATTGTGTTATAATGAACATGCTAGAGCAGGCATTCCAAATGTTAACAATGTATATTAATGTGAAAATAATTTTATGGTTGATACAAAAGTTTTAATTTGCTTAATAATTTCCAGTCCTTGGATTAGACATATTCTATGTTCCGTTTTTCACAATAAGTCTCTCCACCTCTTCTGCAGTCTACCCACATCTCTTCTCCCTACTGGTTTGTAATTTAGTGGTATTTTCGGAAGTCTATCATAATCCATCTTTTCCATATGAAACAGCCAGTGTTTTGTTTCTTCGATTATAGTTTTACCTTTAGCTCTGTTCTTATTACATCATTTATGTGGTCTAGGTTTGTACATCCTTTTAGTTTCTCTCAAGAACTTCATTTCAGATCCTTGTACCTTGCTTTCTATCTTCTTTGCTATAACACAGGTTTCACTTTCAAATAAAAGCACTAGTTTTGCTATTTTTGTTTATAAAATTTACTTCTTGTATCCTTTTTGGTTTTATTTCTTAAAGCGTTATTTAATGCTCCACATAAAGTTTGAAATCTTGACAGTTTCACGTATATTTCTTTCATTCTTTGAACCTATTTCACATCCATGGTATCTAAAACTTCAATTTTGTTCTAAAGGTTGGTCAACTAAAACAACTTTAGATCTTATTTGTTGCTTAACACAAAAAGCTATTATCTTTGTTTTGCTTTTAGAAATATTACAACCAGAGTTCTTTACATATTAAGCTAAATTCATATAGCACGATGTAAATCTTCGTCAATTTTCTGTATTGATACTACATCGTCTGCATATAACAAAACGTTTATCTGTAATTTATTATTTTATCTAATTTCTTTGTTAAAAATCTGATTCAATTTCAGTAAAACGGATATATATATAAGTGAGAAAATTGGTAAAAATTATATATTTGCAAGATGGAATAGCATCGGTGCATGCGACATCCGGTCACGTAGTTTGCAAGTCATGCTGGGCTGTTAGGCGGACGTCGAAGGCCCCTTGACTGAGCTGACGAAGCATTGACTCAGTTGCTACTTCAGCCGAGTTTTATCATTTGAACCCCCTAGTTTTGGCCCAGGCGGGAAGATTCACGCACGTGCTACCCGAATCTGCGTCGCCTGTTTCTTTTACGGCCACGACTCCAGTCTCCAAGGATGAACATTCTAAAGCCAGGAACCTTAGCCAAGGCAAAAGCCACAGTAATTTCTTTTGGTTGTATGTAGATTTGTAACTTTTAGTTTCTGTAGAATAAACATCCTCTAACCGGAACTACAGGACTCAAATTTTAAATTAACCAAAACCTTCACGGTAAGCTACTCCTGGTTAGGGAAAAATCTCCTTCCCGAGCTCCCCTCCCCCAGTGACGTTCAGTGGATTAAGTGTAACTTAATGTTAACTCAGATGTCAGTGCCAAGCCCAAATGCTATACCTGCCGTTAGCGCATCCGTGAACGTTACAATATATATATATATATATATATATATATATATATATATATATATATATATATATATATATATATAAACTAAAGCGCGTGATAATGCACACTATTGTCTAACTACTTTATTACTTTTATGGCTTATATTTTTTCTTCAGCTGTGTTTATAATATATTTGAATCTTCATATACACTTCTCACTACCTGAATTTGATATCTGGAATAACCATATTCCTCCGTTCTGTTGCATTAAATTTAATTTAACTAAATTAAAATGTATTACTTACACAATTTACATGACGGTTACATTAATCGTCTGTGGCTACCAGCCTGTAGGTGGAAGAGAAATAACGGAGGAGCTAGAGTAGACAGACATATTATAGTAACGCGTGGAAGTTCTCGTAAGTTCCTAGCTCGGAGACTGTTTCTAAGCAAAGGATAGTTTGCCTTGTGACATAGATGGTAGCGTCTCTGTCTTACTTTAAAGAGGTCCCGAGCTAGAATTTCGACCAGAGTGAGGTATCTGGATAAGGTTCTTTTGCGGGGTATTCCCTTATCCAGAGGGATGAATTTCAGGTGGCTCTAAGCTCAATGGATCCTAGGCTTATATGGACATCATTCTTTTTCATCGTACGATATGACTTAACGTTGGAGGATGTAAAGTAAGAAAATATAAAAGACTAAACGGACGAGGAATGATCCGGCGACTAAACAACCCTTTAGTATTCCCGGAGAGTACAATTTTCTTTCAGAAAGTAACCGCACTATGTATACCTCACTGACATACTCCATAAAACCTAGAAGCACCTAAAAAGTCAAAAGGAAACAAATGAAACTGATTAACCAGAAATCGTGACAAATGAGAAACAGTCTACTAACTGAAAAAGATCACGTAAAATCCTAAGTTGGAGTGTCTCAACGGGAATTTAATTTAGGACTTTCCGAAAGTAAGGTTCCTACTTGCCATATAGCTCTAATGCTTTCTAGTACTTTCCGACCATCTAAATACATTGTCCTATTACTTGTAGAACATGCCCTTCCTCTATGCCGCCTTTGAGAGTTTTTAAATTCTCTTTGCTATGTAAGGGTGCATGGCTGTTTATACCGTATACACTTGCTTTGCTGGAAAACCTACTAGTCAATTATGTTAACAGAATTTTTCTCTCTTTGTTGTGGTCTTTTGAGGCTGCAGTCACTTTTGGCCCCGGTAGTAAGTTTGGTTTTCTTAGCTGTTTTTGAGACACGTGCTGCTAGGCAAGGAATCAATGGCACTTGAAACTTGAAATGTTCTCTATAATTGCTCGTTATTTAATGTAAGCTTTTACGATGTTTTCTGTATTTCATTTTGGGAACAAAGAGTTTACTTTTACTTATGTACGTTACCTTAAGCATCAATTAGCGAACTTTATTTCTGCTTAGTGAAATGACAGTTTCTTTCCTTCTTTTATTTTATGGTTAATATAACGATTTAATTTATCTTTAGTGTAAGAATTTTCTTGAATTACGTATTCCTCTATGCTTACAATAAGCTGCCACTAAGGCCAAGTGTAAAATGGCTTCCTAGTTCGAAAGTTGATCAGTTTTAATAGTTTTCGTGATAACATAGAGGTCATTTCATGGCTACATTTCGTACTATAAACTTACTAGGTTACGCAGGGAAATAATCTTTTGTTCTCTTAATAGTAATAGATTTAGTTCAATAACTAAAAAGACAAGAAGATAAATCAAAGATATACTTCAATAAAGTTTCTTCAGGTAAATGTGAATGTACTGGTCTGAGACGCATTATTTTGCAATGAAATGTTAAAATATACCGTAGGAAAAAATGCAACACCGCCAAGGATTGCTGAAATGTCATTAAAGTTAAAAGGTAAAATGCACCATGATAGCTTAACATGATAGCAAAAGGAGGACAAATGAAGCTGACATGTTGCAAGAAGCCATGTCCAAACAGTTGCATCAATATTTAATGTACCTCCCTCGGGCTGCAATACAGGCATGTACTCTTGCAGGAAGACGATGCCATCCTGTGACACAGTTCCCCAAGTATCGCGCAGCTACACTTGCAATGGTTGTGGAGAACCATTCAGTATCTTTCCCATGATAACCCACACATGTTCAATGTTAGAGAAGTCACGGATCGTGCTGGTGAGGGCCGTATTCGTACACCATAAAGAGCATGGTGCATTGCAGCAAGTGTATGGGGACGTGTATTATCCTGATTAAAATAGCACTTCGCCTTCGGTTGAAGAAATGTTAGTAACACAGAATTAAATAACTACTGAATGTAGCTCGCACTGGTTTCACGCCCCTGCACAAACACTAAAGCTAGGCGTGTGTTGTTGGTGATGGCACCCCTACACCATGATGCCAGAGTTGGATCTTAGTGTTGTGGGCGAATACACCCTGGACGAGTTCGCTCAGCAGGTCTACGTCGTACACGTACCGACTATGTCTCGTGTACAGGCAGAATCTACTCTCATAACTGAAGACAACAAAGCGCCATTCCACTGTCCAGTTAACTAGTTCTTGAGCCCTGAAGGAACGGTCAAATTCGGAGCATTGTGCTATTGAAACCGCTGAGAATACGTTGCTGGTTGCAGCGATAATTACTTGCAACTAAATATATGCATGAGTTCGCTTATCTTCCTGCTCTGGTGCTCAAATGTGCTTTTGGTGGCATGCAAATGATAATATGTGGTTCGGAAACAGTCTCTATGGTAGCAGCAGTGATGGCAGTGTTCAGAAAATGATTCCCTAAATGATACAATAAAATGAGTTTCTGTGCGCTGAATTCCCCTTGCCAGTTCATTACTACATGTGGCACCGCAGACACATTGACGATACATAAAGTGAAGATGGAGCATCGGTTTGAGTGAGATGGCGGGGAAAACCGGAGCACCCGGAGGAAACTCGCTCCTACGCCTCTTTCCAGCACAAATCTCACATACGGCTGCCTTCGATCGAACCTGAGGCACTTTGGTGAGAGTCAAGTGATCTAACCTCAGCCAGGGCGCGGCCATCTCTTTCTTCGCTTCACTCCTCGCTCTTATAGGTTGCCGGAACACTACGCGACTGGGCGCGTAAGATTTGTTACGTCTTTCCGCTTTCTGATAACTATAGTATTTAGTCTTAAAAATTGTATTGTCTTTCCTTGTCTGGAGGAATACTGTTGATTTTATTGGCCAAATTGAATATGGTTTCAGTATCCCATTAAAAGCTTTAAAACACTTTCTGCAAACCCAGCTCCCCGTTAAAAAATAATAACAGTAATCAGTGTGCTTGTACTAAATATGAACGCGTGAATCACATCTGTGGTCTTTATTGACATGGCATTTTCCAGGGCCAGACAATAAGTTAATAAAGAAAGTCCTGATATTGAGCCCAGTTAAAATCTGCTCAAACAAGCATGACCTAATCTAGCACAATGAACACCTGCCCACAAATAAATTTAGATTCGGCGTTCTTTTTTGTTGTTGTAATTTTAATGCTCCAACGTTAAGTCATATTGGACAATGAATGGGTGAAATGATGCTCAAATGAGCCCGGGTTCCATAGAGCTTAGAGTTACCCGACATTCGTCTTTAAGGATAAAGGAAAACCCTGGGAAAATCCTTTTCCAGGTAACTCACCCTGACCGAGATTCGAGCTCGGGATCTCTTGAGCGTGAGGTAGACATGCTACCACCACGCTACCGAGGCGGGCAGATTCGGCGTTTTTTTTTTTTTTTTTTTTTTTTTTTTTGTAATTTACGTCCTCCAACGTTAAGTCATATCGGACGGTGAATGAATTGGGGGAAATGATGCTCAAAGGAGTCCAGGGTCCATAGAGCTTAGAGTTATACGACATTCGTCTTTCAGGATAAGGAAAATCCCCGGAAAAACCTTATTCAGGTAACTCACCCTGACCGAGATTCGAACTCGGGACCTCTTGAACGTGAGGCAGACATGCTACCACCACGCTACCGAGGCGGGCAGATTCGGCGTTGATGCGTTATTTCAACTACATGGGAATTTTCAGTAGTCCCCTCAACTGATTTAGAACATTCTTAACATCATCTTTTGTGACTTCGCCTCGTTAGTGAACAGAATATTCTAAGTAGACAATGAATCTGCATCATTTTTCATATGTAGAACTGTAATCTTGCAGGGTCATCTTGGGGCTAAGGATTTGGAACGCTGAACATGGTGAAGAGTACAGTAATGCTCAAACAATGAATAAATTTCCTTCGTGGTGCTATTCATCACAAATTATTTGCGGAACTGTCTTACACTAAACACAAATGTTCCTCTATCTGAGCAGAGGAATGTAGTATCATTGATAACAGTACATTAAGCACCTCCTGTAAACAAGTGTTTACATTATGAGTTTTGGACCAATGTATATTTATTCTGAAGGATCGGATACTTTCTTAACAGGCTGAAGACCACCGGAGATGAGAAACCTCTTGGTGTCAGAACATATACTCTGTGCAGTAAGATAGATAACCTTTACATTACGGGTGGAAACATGTTTGTGGCTTGTGGATAGACCTACCGGGTTCAATATCTCACCCAGTTCAGCTAGGACCAAGTTCCCCAGTGATATTCTGGTATGGTTTGCCTAGATGATGACACAAGCACAACTATTCGGTGCGAAACGCGTCTTTAAATTCTGAGAACAAAGTACATTTTGTTTTAAGTTACCTCCAAATCTGAGCTCCCAGAACAGTATTTTCCCAACGTGTTGTACTCTGGCTTCCAAAGGATGCAAGCTATCTTCAAAACTTTCTCAACCTTCTACAATGGGATTTTCACAGAGCCACTTATTTCCAAAAGCGGAAAAGTGATAGCTGGAAATATAATAACTGTCCTAATTTTTCTGAACTGAAACTTAGTTTAATAAAATATAATAGAAGAGAAAAAACAAAAGCCACTGCATCAGTTATAAGCATGTTTTCCCAGAATTTCAATAAACTCTCAGATAGATATTTAGGAGACTCTTTCCAATTGAAATTACAGTTATAAAACAGTTTTTTTATAGAATCCGCCTGAGCATTACAAAACATTTTAAAAACTCACGATTCTCTAGGTTCTCTTGAGATACGGATATGAGCACTTTACTAAGAGACTGGGTTTTGACATACCCTTCAGAACTCCATTTATTACTCTAATTAATGAATATAATGCTTCTATAGGAAACACAAAGACTTTATTTGTGGCAGTATATCTGAATTGTTGACATATCTATATGGAATTTGTTTTGTCAGATACTTTTATTCATTCGCTTTTCTCTTTCCTTGTTGACGTTCTCATAGACGTATTTATTCTTTCCTTTGATTTTCCTTCAACCGTCCATATTTCTTTGATGTCTGCTCTTTGTTAATATTTGCTTTTTATCGTTTCTAGTGACTTTTCTTTTTTGCTTTTCCATTTTCCTAATTTATTCTCCAATCCCTCTTTTGAAATCAAAAACTTTGCTTGCAAATGTTTGTTTACTTGCCTTTCTGTATTAAATTCTTACAGCCTAGTAACGCTGAATTGACATGTTCTCTCAGTATTTCCAGTCGCTTTTATCCCTCTTATTTACTGTTAGCTCCCACAGATCCGTACGTGCACTGCTTTACCTAAGATCCTGCGCAATCATATCCAGTAACATATAATACATGCACTAATTAACAATGGGATTACAAATACTTGCGACATTAAAGTCACCCAATATGACCGAAACTTACTGAGAAAATCCTGCTGAATTGTTGGGATAACTGAGTATATAATTAAAGGAATTTCAAGATCCTCCCGATGGTTCATAAGAAACAGAATGGTGGTACCATAATCCTTGACAGTGAATTCATTATAGGTGGTTCAAATTTAAAATTCAGGATATAAGTATATTTTACACATCGAAATATTTTTTTCACAGCGTTATTATAAACAGTTACTACTGCTAATCACCTTTACTCAGGAACCTCATGAGTAGTTAAGAAAATAGTTAATAGTTATTTCTTTCTAATGGTTAAATAAGGAAGTAAGTGTGAAGTTATCCTTTAGAAAAAAACGCCATTTCTAAAAGACGTTGCGATACTAATATAAGTTAGCAAACGATTTTATCGGAATTCCATGACTCAAACAAAAATGTAAGCAGGCAACCAGAAGAAGCTAACGAAAGAAAAACAATGCATTTAGAAAACAGGACTATAGGTTTATAACCTCCTTCCTAATTCTAAAACAAACTCTTCCAACATTTTTAGGCTTAAAGTCTATTCAAACTTTTTGGCATCCAGGAATTAAACGACCCAATTTTTTCTCTTGTGAATATCGAGGAAAATATAATTAAGACATTTCTAATACTTATTGTACTAAAATAATATGTAATAAAACTCTGTAAGTGGAGCTGAAGGTAAATATTTGCATTTATCTTTTCTCTTTACAGTAAGCTATTTAAATTACGTCCATACTTCTATAATTATATTATTTGTTGTTTATTTTGTGACAATAATTGAAGATAACACATTAATAAATTGCAAATACTAATTGGACAGTACGTTTTTCAATGAGGTGACCCAGGTTTGATTCCAAGAGATCGATATATGTTTTTTTTTTTGTGACGAACGCTATTTCTCCGGATTGTCCGATTTTCGGAGCCATTTATTCCACCAGCTACTCCACAATCAGTCTTCCATTCATCCATTAACCCGACATTTCATATCGTTCACTTGTTCACCCTCATACAGGGTATCAGGATGATCTCCCATCCTGAATATTCTCTCGGATCCAGAGCTCTTCTGCTCCTCGAGAGGCATGTGATACCAGGCGCCCAGTGTTAGGTCATGGGAGGTGAAAGTGCTACATACGAGGAGGGTAGAATGGAAATGGGTAGATGGAAACATTAACTGGAAGTAACGGAAGTAACAGTAAGTAACGGGAGTAACAATATCATTGGATGACTTATTGAAGACTAACCTCCGCATATTAAATACAATTTCATCGTATATATGATATTACAGAACTGGGAAGATGAACGAGTGTTAAAATGACTGTAATGAAAATCTTCATACTCAAATTAACAGAAAATGATATGTAGCTATATTTATTTGAATATTATTTTGCCATGCTTTATATTACAGTAAAGTTTTTCGTACATAGGGAGCTCTAAAGGAATATGATTTTTAAATGCTGCAATAAATGATACAATCGCAAACTCTTATTTGTGCCAAACACGGCATGTTTAGTGATCACTGTGTGGTCGCACACGTTATAGTGGCGCCACCTCGCTCAGTACATAGAATGAAACACCCGGTATAGCTTCACAAGAAAATCGAAGGCATGAATAAACACGTCAGGTAGTGGCGAATAAAACAGATGTCTCAAGCTGAAGTGAATCGAGCGAAGGAGAGGAATTAGGTTGGTAAGCCTGCAACAGCAGGTGGAGTTCTCCAGGATAATCTGAGAAGAAAGAAGTAAAGACAGGTTCGATGTGCGGAAGGATGTGGATTGAAGAGATAAGGATAAGAGAAGGCATTTTAGTGAGGAAAAGGGGTCAACTTGTTTCCTCATGGACAATTAATCAATGACCTGTTTATGGAACAGACAGTGAAGAAGCTGTGCTGAATCAGTTGAAGTTCCGTTGACAAGTGCTCGAAGCGTTCTGACCATTTAGAAATAGCACTGGCAGCGATAAAGATAATGCTCTTCAGGCTAAAACATCTAAATTGGCTCCCAAAACTCATTGTTTACCATTATTTAATCACAAAATGTAGCAAACTGAAAATGCAAAGAGAATTTTGAGTATTTATAGGGCTATATAATTTTGAATCAGGCTTTCTTTAGTAAGAACGAATTTTGAATATCATTGGATGACTTATTCAAGAGTAACCTCCACATATTAAACACAATTTCATCGTATATATGGTATTACAGATCTGGGAAGATGAACGAGTGTTAAAATAACTGTAAAGAAAATCTTTATACTCAAATTAACAGAAAATGGTATTTAGTCGTAATGTATGTACTTAGAGAAGCAAACCATATTTTAACGTACCATTTCCGAAGACTGAAAAAATACTTCTAACACAAACGATTAATGTGATTAATTGACGAGTGTTAGGAGCAATTTAACACAAAATCTCTTTTTAGAATCAATAAATTTAAAGGCCACACTTAGTTGTAGGAACGGTAGTCATTCCAGAGGATTTTTACTCTTTGATTCTGTTAAGGTTGAATGTATATTGTTGATAGGGAAGATTTTAAAAAGAGCAATCAATTAATCTGGCTTGCCGCTGGGCAGAAATCTGAGCACACGTGTTAATTCACATAATTACGTCACAGTTAATACACAATCAGAAATAAATAAGTGTAAAAAACTAAATATATACGCATACGTATGTGTCTGTGTGTGAGTGCGCTACCCAGATTTACATTATATTCCATAAATGCATTATTAGTAGTAAAGTTTTTGAAATACAAGTTCATCTTGGTGGACGAATTATTACAAGCGCCTCTCAGATTCACCATGGACAGGTGATATCGAAGTTGATATCGAAACTAAAAAACGATTGTTCTTAATTTTAAAATTTATGAATTTTTTGCTTGCATTTCGTAAATCTTGGCTTTACTGTATGTCTTTAAGAAGCTTCATGACCTATCCGCATATTGCAGACACGTTTAACAGCTTTAGAATAAATTTGATAATATGTCTATCACTGCGCTAAAACAGGTAATTTAGGTAATTTAAGTCTTATAAAAGGCTGCCAATATTACAAATAAATTGGCCTAGTGTTACCTAAAAAATAAAACATAATAACTAAGAACCAAGGGATCAATTCACTCGTTATTATGTCTTAACCCTTAATATGTTTCATCTGTGGAGAAAAGCAAAGTTACAGTAAAAAAGGATGGTATATAGCCTTATTTATGACTTTTACCGTATGTTCACAAAGTCATGCACTATTTGATAACACCAGTGCTCATAGAAACGTTCATCTCTTTCAAATAATAACATGAAAAATTACAACTGATGATGATAATAATAATAATAATAATAATAATAATAATAATAATAATAATGATGATGATGATGATGATAATAATAATAATAATAATAATAATAACAACAACAATAATAATAATGATAATAACAACAACAACAACAATAATAATAATGATAATAACAACAATAATAATAATAATAATAATAATAATAATAATAATAATAATAATAATAATAATAATAATAATAATAATAATAATAATAATAATAATAATAATAATAATAATAATAATAATAATAATAATAATAATAATAATAATAATAATAATAATAATAATAATAATAATAATAATAATAATAATAATAATAATAATAATAATAATAATAATAATAATAATAATAATAATAATAATAATAATAATAATAATAATAATAATAATAATAATAATAATAATAATAATAATAATAATAATAATAATAATAATAATAATAATAATAATAATAATAATAATAATAATAATAATAATAATAATAATAATAATAATAATAATAATAATAATGTTATAAGCTTTGCTCTGGTTGCTTCTACTTGTATTGAGAAGCATAGTTATTTTCAAAGTGTTTGATGTCGTTGTTATAAGATGGGAATAGAGTGCAGCGTGTAAAAGCTCTCTGGAGAGGTGCATTCATGTGGAAGCATGGGCTATTTTTCTCCGCCTTTCATAATCTGTAACAACTACCTCGGCCGACTGCTCAGTCGATCAGAGCTCCTGGATCCTGTGAGTTACCATAGCAACGCTAGATGCATATATAGGCCAAAGGTCAAGAGGTGAGACATTTCCCTAATACGTTCTGGTCTGATACACCTGTGTTTATTGCTGTCCCCAAAGTGATTTCAAAAATTGAGCTGGCAACCGTATTTAATACTACATTTTTTTTTTTTTCATTGGACGCTTGGGTGATCCTGGTCCATTATACACCAGGGTGCTTCTAATGGTGCTGAAGTTAACATCGAATATGCATTAGGCCTTTTAACTCACAAATATGTATAGTTTTCAATTAGATATGACATTTGCTTTTATGAGAGTGTTTTACTTTTTCATTCAAACCTAATTAATGTCCCAAACATTAGCTTATAATATAACTTAAGATAGTAATTAAAATGTAGAACCTAAGAAATATACAAATATAAGTATCGCTTTATTATTTAGGCTTTTGAAACTCTTTTATAATTTCGGCAACTTACGGTGATATTTTATTTCTGTAACACGTAACTAGAGAAAGCGTTGAATTCCACCCAACACTTCTATATCAGGATCTCAGCAAAATAAGTAATTGTATATACACCAGTTTAGAAAAATATCTGCAAGCCTATTTCTGTATCTGAATAGCATAACTTAAAACATGAAATTCGGATGAATACCAAACATGATATTAGCTTCACTATCTTACAACTAGTGATACGATCATTTCCAAGAAAATTCTCTACCCAAAAACTGCTCTTTAAAAACAAAATGTTTCAAAAAATTTTTCTTGTAGAACACCTTCATTGATTTGAATTAACATGCCATAGATTTAATATATATGTATGAAAAGTACTCGTAAAATGTATTCTCCAGAAATGGCATATGAGACCTGATTCATTCGGGAGGAATTTTGTATCATTTGGTGTAACCGATACATCTTAAGAAATAAACAAATAAACAAGAGTCCACGATTGGTTGAAAATAACTTTTTCTATCATCAGTATTTTCCAAGATATATGATAATATTGGTTAAATTTATTCAATGCTCAAAAGTTTTAAAAGTAATTTTAAAAGTCAAGAATGTTTTTCCGATGCTAAGGTGAGGGGGGTGTCGATTCCTTTCTTTTGTCCCTTTTGCATATAAAAACTGTAAGTATAACGCATCAGTATCTGCAAATGTATAACTATATTAAAGTGATGATGGGAATAGTGTGTTATAAAAGTAAATGACAGTATGTAGAGGAAGCCTTGTGAATATTACATATCAATTTTATAATTGACAGTACTTTGTTAGAAAGCTTGTACACAAAGCTTTTCGTACTATTCTTCATAAAGGCTAACGACTTCCCAATTGAACAATAGAGTTGCAAGTATAGCGAATATTCAACTATTATCGTACACTGAATCTATGACTGTTTTTGTTTTGTTTTTAATCCAAGCACCCCATTAACGAGATTTACTGCTGTGTTTAAACAAAAATTATATGAGGGAGAGAGAGCATATCACCATATTTAGCGCTATAACAGAAACAAGCAAAGAATGCTGTTGATTTTTAAATCAAAGAAAATAAATATTTAATTCCGGGGTTATTGTCCATGCCTTATATATTCTGAAGTACGAATATGGCAAAAAAATATTTTCGATAACTGGCACAAGTACAGTGCATGCAAAAGTTTCCAGTAACGTACAAATTATTCGATTTTATGGTTATAACTTAACCAGTAACAATTAACTATATATTTTTTTAGTTCGAACTAAGTCATTGTTCACTAAATTTATTATTTGATGCAATGTAACAAGAAGTTTTTATTACTGCAGTGGTTTATCGTCCAAAATACATTCATATGCACATAAATATGGTTTATATAGGCGAACAGAGCTGTATGAAGACCTAAATATAAACATGAAATGATACATACATTGGAAAGGAAAATACATAGTTATTGCCATACCAAGACACAGATTAAGTATATAATAAGCATTATAAAAAATATGTTCGGAGTTAAAACATGGTAGTGATACACGTTGTTAGAGAAGAGAAACGCACTTCATTATCTAACATTCCAAAATGTTTAGGTGATTTCATTTAGACACATTCAGTAAAGAGGACCATTAATAGTGTTAATCTTGTCAAATGATATTTTAGATCCACTGTGCCACTCAGGACCCATTTCGGATGAGATAAATACTAACCCTTCTTGCACATAAGCTTGCCCCGTATCTCTAAACGGACACGTGTCCTTATCACCTCTCACTGGCTGCTATTGTAGTATCGACTGTTGTGCGGTAAAAATTAGTTCGTTATTTAACATGGTGATATATCTTTATATGGTGGAAGAGAATTGTCAAATTTATATTTTCGTAACTGTTTGAATTAAATATATTACGCAACAGAGTTGATTTACCTGAAATGCATGTTAAATATTAAACGAAGTAAAGAGGAGGTTACTTTGCTCAAAATCCCGTCTTTTTCATGGCACGATAGCACGTGGTTTAGCGGTAGTGATGACATATTTGTTTATATGACTTTTATCACTGACCTTGTTTTGAACTGGATTAGTCATATATCGCCATTCGAAGGTCCGACAGCTAAATTATTTTATTAATCGTTTACTGCCAGTTTTTCGCTGAAGCATCGCAAGGGAAAACCTTTAAAAAGGCGGCGAAAAAAAAATTGTGATGAATGTGTTTAATGCACTCACAGAGAAGAATCCGTTTTTGTCAGTGAGATAAGTCGAACAGCTGTGCTCTGAACTTACAGGTGTTAGATGCGTAGGGATATCGCGACATGAAATTGAGACAACAGGAAAACTTACCACTCCAGGGGCGATATTGCTGTATGGCGAAGACGCTATTTAAGGACAATCAGATTGTACCGGGATACAAATCACAAAATATACTACCTTGACGAGACTTGGGTGAATGAAGGACACACAAGTATGGCGTGACACGACTTTTAAGATTGAAACACAAGCATTTTTGCAAGGTATGTGTGCTGGTTTTAAAAAATCCGAGTGAAAAATGCCGAAGGTCTTTAATTATAAACTTGTGTCAGTTTCATTGCTCATTCATTCAGTTTCAACTTGCTCATTTTCATTTAATTTTTTATTTTTGTTTTATTTTTGCATGCCTTCATATTCTTATTTGTATGATTTTATCTATCTTCGTGGCAATTATTATGACGTTTACTGGAGGTATAAATGTGACGGCAAGGTACCGTCTATGGCCTATGGCGTGAAAGCATTAGCCAATTAGGGTGAGGGGGAAGGTAGTTGAACGCGGAGTGATACATGTCAGCGGGGCAAGGTTATATGAAACAGAGATGAGTGATGAGTTGTTTATAATTTGTGATCAGCCATATCGAAGTACGTGCAGTGAATGCCGTCATTCAGACATGGTAACCGTTATCAGGGTAATTAATTTTTGTATTCATTACTTCAGGAACTAGTTGTTTTGTAGTCCTTACTTTCAAAAACGTTAATTGTCATTACTTCAGTAACCGTTAGGTTATTTTCTGCCTATCCCTATTCAAAAACAATCACCGCAGGATTCTTTTTTAAAAACTTCCTCAAACTATAGCATATTTTCAACCTTAAGTCCACGAGGTGCGGAAGCGGAAGTTTCTATGTTGCCCGCTTTTAAACACGCTTATTATACGTAGAAACAATATTATCAGTGAACCTATAACAAACCACAGAAACGTTCTTGAGAGAGTCACACAGGAAATTTGCCCATGTTATAAGAAAGACTTGCAATCTCTATTATTTAGTTGGTGCACTAAGCATATTCATTATGCGAATGGAACACAAACCTTGCCTTTACATCGGGGAAGGCTTGTGCTCTCTTTAACGACATGTACACAAGGGGAAAATAAAGGAAACTTCTCAGAATTGTTTTCTACTTACTAGAAGTTACTTCAGTGGACAGAGAAAGAACGAAGGTTTGCACAAATAAACTTTTTAAGCTAAAACGTTAAAAGTAGCGCCTGAGAGAAAGAGAGAAAAATACTAAGACTTGATGGCTTATAATGTCTGCATTTTCCATTAAAGTTCTTTCCGCCTTAGATTCTAGTATGAATATATTTTGCAGCTATCTTGAATCGTTCTTGAAGTAATTTAAATTCAATAGTTTCTCCAAGAGTTGTATTTGGCTCTAAATGGCCTTGAAGTTTTCTCGAGAATCAGCAGTCCAGTTCTATAAAACTTTGGTCTTCAATAAGTTGGATTTTCAGGCTAACAACAAAATCCGTTCGAGAGACTTCGATAACTTTTGCGAAATCAGTGCTACTCAAAACTTATTATCTTAAGACAGATAATAGAAACGAGCTTCAAGAAAAAGTTTAAAAGTAAGGAATAAACATGCCTACTCTACAAAT
The DNA here is from genome assembly GCA_030765055.1 of Mantis religiosa. Lineage (NCBI taxonomy): Eukaryota > Metazoa > Arthropoda > Insecta > Mantodea > Mantidae > Mantis > Mantis religiosa. The sequence goes on along the minus strand of CM060949.1, from coordinate 177,909,738 downwards.
GATACTGCAATTTTCTTCCCAAGCGTTTTAAATACAATTACACAGGTTCAAGTATGAAGTTCTATTATAACATAGACCTAACTGCAAAATTCTGGAACCTTTATTATCAGTGTAGATAATATCAATACTGGTGTAATAAGACCTAATGTAATTTTAGGTAGGTAAAAGGTAACCTATGAGAGGTCTTAGGAGGCCTATGTTGGGGTGATGGGTTATGTTTATCTATATAGACATCGGCAAAGAGGGCTTGTAAGGTTGTCAGCCCGACGAGGCAGCCGCCTTCACCCCCAGGACTTACCCTGGTACTCTGATGGGAGCTGAGTGCGAACAGAAGGATCATACCAGGAAATAAATGTCGATGGTACCATTGGGAATCGAACTCGTGACCTCCTGGCTAGCTGTCAAACACAGGAACCATTAGGCTACCGCGCGCCCAAAGTAATTTTAGCAGTTATATAAACATCTCTAAACAAGTCCAAACTTTGGAACACAAATAAACATAACTCGAACTGTTAGCGGTATATTTACTCAATGGCTTTCTAAATTCTAATGAATCCGCAAAATTTAAAATACGAAGGCTGTTCAATGAAGAATTACCTTTTTTGACAACGTACCCTTAATTATCCTCACAATTTCGATGGTCCTTCTCAAAATGGTCTACCCTCTGAATGTGATGGAGCTGTCCCAGCGTTTCTGCCACTCTTCAAAGATATGCTGGAAACCATTTTTGAGAGATCCTTCAAAATCACCTCCGCAGCCTTCACCACTGCTTCTGATGATGAATAATGCCTCCCACGAAAGCGCTTCTTCAAGTTAGGGAATAGAAAAGAGTCACATGGGGCTAAATCCGGACTATAGGGAGGGTGAGGGATGCACCTCACGTTGATTTTTGCAACATATTAATGACCAATATGCGGCCGCGCATTATCGTGGTGTAGTATCCAGCCTGCTTCATAGAAATGTGGTCTTTTGCGCCTGATATGAACTTGAAATATTTTCAGAACATCACTGTAGTATTGTCCAGTTACTGATGTGTGTGCAGGTGCAACATGCTGATAACCATTCCATGAATATCAAAGAATGCGATGACCATAACTTTCCCAGCAGAAGCAATCAATGTTGCTTTTGGGGGGGGGGGGCTGATGAAGGAGATTTCCTCACTGATCTTTGCTGTTTGGTCTCAGGATGAAAATCATGTAGCCAAGTTTCATCAACAGTGATTACGTTTGAAAGAAATTCCGGAGCTTTCTCTAACATCAACTTTAACTGCATTTTACCTCCATTGCAGCGGCAGGCGATACTGAACATGTCTGAACTTGTCTGGTTCTCACAGGCGGGAACCAGGAGTACCAACAATGAAACTACTACGGCGTGTTTTTTCACATTAAGCCAACAGAATATAATAAGATTGAATTTTAAAGCGAAAAATTATGACCATAAAAATTTATGATTAATCTTTATTCAAGATCCCTCGTATGTTCCATTTATTCTGTCCTTGAAATAAAACATATTCAGTCATTATTTCCCATGCATTCTCTTTCTCATAGAATAACAACGATAATAAAAACGTAGGTATAGCAAATATCTCGCAGTGGGTTTGATTATATCTTGTGGTGTCCAGTTTTTAGATGCGCTTGTACACAAGACCAGCTATGAATTTTAATTTTTTCTTGCATTCTACTTTTATTGCGAGGTCAAAATATTCCACAATATACAAATTTTGTTGAATTTTCCTCAAATTTGGTGGTGATAGACTTTATTCATTATCACTTGAGAAATATAATTATAATATTCAATTAAAACACTAACATTACATACGAATATTGATTCTCATAAGATTATAAGTTCTCTCTCCACAATTAATATATACAAACACTTTTCTCAAATGTTTGTTAGAGTAAATACATATATTTATATTATTACCTTATTATCCCTTCTTATGGTGGACCCTAATTAATTAAAGTAATTAATTAAGCACCATTAAAGTAATTAATTACACAATTAATGTCAACTAATGTAGATATTGGAAATCTATATTTATACCAATGGGATTTGACATATTTACTTCTTTAAATATTTATGTTCATAAAAGTGTAATATAAAAACATAAACAATGTAACCGTAAATGGTTAGTAAGCACCACAAAGGGTATTTTCTACTATAACATAGTTGTTATATACATGGTCGCTCCTCTCCAGTGATGACAACACTGAGATGACAATGCGATTCATGTGTAGGATTAACTTAATACATGCAGTCCTCATTTTCTTCAATTTTGGGAAGGAGTTTGACACATACATAGTTATAGATACGTTTGTCGCTCGATTTTAAAATTTTGATCTTGCATTTTGTTTGAGAATAGTTCAAATATATTTCATCGAGCGGGATAAGCGGGATACCTCAAGCGGTAACAAATGGTTTGCGGAAGTGTGGGTAGGAAAAGCTCTGGAAATGTAATATATATTATTTTTATTGTTTGTAACTGTTAAAACCAAATTAGCATGAAGTTTAGAGCTGGCTTTGTGTTCTCCTTCAGTATCATAAACCAATCCGCAGTACCTTCTGTGTACTAACAAACTAATTTCGTTTCTATTTTAATGTATTTTTGCAGATATTTCTATATATAGCTTTTCAGGTGAGCTTAGAGCTTCATTAGTTCCTACATTTAATAGTATAAAAATAATAAGTACCATTATTTTAGGTCTTTCATTTTTAAACTATATACAGAATACCTCTTATCTATGAACGCCCTTCAACTACTGCGATCCCAATGTCCCGTTCTACGAGAGTTATTCGTAAAGTAAGAGTAAGGTCCCTTATTTTTTAATAAATTAAACCATTATAGATACTTGCAAACAAAAAAAATTATTGGATTTCTTACATCTTTCTATGTTTTTCTACATAGTTGCCATTTTGTTAAAACATTTGTTCTAAAAACAAATACAACAATAAAACGTTGTACAAGCTACAGTATACCGACGTCATACACGTCTGCCGCCTGTGAGGATAACCAGTCTTCAACTGCTCCTTTCACCTCGTCATCTGTGCGGGAGCGCTTGCCACCGAGAAACTCCTTTAGGTAGCGGAACAAGTAAAAATCGCTCGGTGCCAGGTCTGGACTATATGGTAGGTGGTAAATCTGTTCCCATTCAAAAGAGCTGATGAGATCTTGTGTTCGCCTGACAGAATGTGGTCTAGCAGTCACGCAGCAACAACACTCCAGACGTCAGAAGGCCACGTCGCTTATTCTGTACTGCTCGACGGAGGTTAGAGTAGCGCAGTAAGCGTTTGCATTGGTTGTTGTCCCTCGTTCCATAAACTCGACTAGCAACACTCCATGTCTATCCCAAAACACGAATGCCATCACTTTCCGTGTTCAGATCACCTGCTTGGCGCTGCCCTTGATTGGTGATGTGTGGCGCCATTCCATCATTTGACGTTTTTGGACTCAGGAGTCATGCGAAAAACTCACGTCTCGTCCGTCCCCAGTGACAATTTGAGCGGATATCATGAGGAAGGAGATCAAATATTGGTACACAAAGTGCAGTGCACTAGCCATTCTTGTCATTTTGTGTTCCTCAGTAAGCAACCTTGTAACCCAACGCGAAAATAGCTGGCGAAATTGCAAATTTTCAAGAGACAATTTTGTACAGAGTTGTTCTACCCACAACGGAAATTCCACTGCTAAAGTGGAAATTGTGAATGGCTAGTTTTCACGGATCTTTTCATCCACGGCAGTGACCAAATCTTCTGTGATCACTGATGGTCGGCCTGATCGCGGTTCATTATGGACATTGTGGTGTCCGCCTTTGAAAGCTTGAACCCACTTACGCACTTTGCTGTAACTTATCGCATTGTGGCCGTACACTTCACTGATCTGTCGATAAATGTCCGCTGTTAAAATGTTCCTTGCCGTCAGAAACCGAATCACAGACCGTATTTCACAGTCGGCGGGCCGCTCGATTTTTCGAAACATTTTTCACTGTCACTGTTAACTGCTGTTAACTGCATGCCGTGATATGGTATGCATGCGCGTTTCAATGTTCACGCGAAATTCGATGAGCTACGGCGAATGGGACCTTACTATACGAATAACCCTCATATATATGCCGTGAAATACCACTTAATTTTGCTAAGGCCTCTTTATTAAGCTTAAAGTTCTTTTGCATGCCGTAAATCTACGGTATGGGACCATCGGCTTTACTCCCCTCCCAAAAGAAGCCATTTTAGCTGAAAATATCCATCGTTCCCATGTTATTTATTTATTTATTCATCTGAATTTTCGTACTTCAACGTTAAGACATATAGGACAATGAATGAAATGATTGAAATGATGCTCAATTGAGTCGAGGGTCCAAAGAGCTTACTCTTACCTTACATTTGTCTTTCAGGATAAATAAAAACCCCGGGAACCTTATCTAGGTAACTCACCCTGGCGGAGATTTGAACTCGGGACCTCTTGAACGTGAAGCAGATACGCTAGCATCTACGCTACGGAAGGCTGCCCCCGGGTTAAATAGAACAAACAATGAAAATAAACGTTAAGTTCCAGGCTTATGAGCCGTGGGCTAGTAGTTCTTGAAGAGCGAACCGACGTTTCGCCAGGAACTGCGCCTAGCATCATCAGGGTGGTGATCCATCCGCTCTGAAAGTCACAAGTCGAATGAAGCGGGTTGTTCGCACGTCACAATTTATATTTGCTGAAGAGGATACCGTGAAATTCTCATCTTACATAAACAGCAAACGATGTTTAGTCATCTCCTGTGGGAATTGGAATCATCTGTAAGCGATAATTTTGAAAGTATTCCTATGATTGGCTGTTATGGAACTTTCCTCTACGGGTATGCGTGAGTAGCTGTAAGAATAGACAATCCAGTAAAATACATACATGATCCATTTAATGGAGAGCAGTAAGCGAGCTATTTGGAGTGACTTCCCTATGTATAGCATCTGTAATGACACACTTTCTGAATCCTAGTACGAGAATCTGCAACTATTCAAGTATACATCTACTCACTTTTGAAGTAGCAGCAAATTTACCGCTTGCGTAACACGAAGGAAAACGTAAACTGCCGTGAATTGAAAATGCTTAAACTGAAATGCTAAGTGGTGTACACTTAGGAAGACGAGTCATTAAAGACTGTTTTTTTCTTACACATAAAATACGCTAGTCTTGGCCCACATTGGTGTAGTTTTTTTTGAAAGCATTCTCCATTCAGTAGAATGCACTTTGCCCAGCACTTCTGCCAGTCCTAGAACACGTCGTTCGACATCTTCTTTATAATCATCTCAGTCTTCATCACAACAGCCCCCGTAGTAGCAAAAAGCTTTCCACTTAGTTTCTTTGTCAGGTGAGCATCCCCATTTATCTCAACCAGACGTTGCAGTTACATACACACCTCCACCCACATCAACTTCTGTTCAGGAGTCAATAATCTTGGTACCAACCTTACACAAACACGAATCATGTTTAAGCGATTATACAGAATTGAAAAAACACTGCCATGGGAAATCTGTAACATGTCTGAAGGACGTCAGTTGTTATTTTGCGGTCTTCGTGAGTAATGTAGCCAACTGGTATAATCATGGTTTCGTTTATTGTTGTTGCTGAAGCACTTGACCCACCTTATTTTCTTATTCAAACACGGCCCTACTTAAATTCCTTGAACCATGATAGAACATCACCAGCACATGCCTCCAGCTACATTCTGTAAGCTTCCATAACGAGTATCCGCAAACCAAAGGAAAAACTTTAATGCAGCGTATTATTCTTCGCGTAACATCATTTTCTCTGCAGACGACTACCGAACTGAGTTAATTCGTTAGCTCCTATGCACAAACGCATGCGCAAACGAGAGCCGATCCATCGACATCATGTAAAATTGTTTCCACAATTCTGCCATTGTTGTGCGCGGTAAAAAAAAAAAAAAAAAAAAAAAAAAAAAAATACTCTGCCATTATTTACCCGCCCTCGTAATTGGCGACGTATATGTTAACCCGTACGCGATCTTTAAGTGTTATGGACAGTCGATAATAATCCATTTCGGTAAAGCACTTCAGTAATATAATGCTAAGACAATAAGGCATGCATTTTAGAAATACGAGAGCTGTTCAATAAAGAATGATCACAATTTTTTTGAGAACGTAACTCAACGCATCCTCATAATTTTGATGGTTCTTCTCAAAATAGTCTCCCTGAATGCGATGTACTTGTCCTAGCATTTCTACCAGTCTTCAAAGACATGCTGGAAACCATTTTTGACTGATCCTTCAAATTGGCCTCCGCAGCCTTCGCCTCTGCTTCTGATGATGGATAATGCCTCACACGAAGGCGTTTCTTCAAGTTAGGGAATAGAAAAGAATCACATGTGGCTAAATCTGGACCATAGGGAGGTTGAGGGATGTACTTCACGTTGATTTTTGCAAGATATTCAGCAACAACATTGGCAATATGCGGCCGCGCATTATCGTGGTGCAGCATCCAGTCTGCTTCACGGAAATGTGGTATTTTCGCCTGATATGGACTTGCAGTGTTTTCAGGACATCCCTGTAGTATTGTCTAATTACTGATGTGTGTGCAGGTACAACATGCTGATAAACCATTCAATGAATATCAAAGAATGAGATGACCATAACTTTCCCAGCAGAAGCAACCACTTTTGCTTTTTTGAGGTTGGTGATGAAGGAGATTTCCACACTGAGCTTTGCTGTTTGCTCTCAGGATCAAAATTATGAAGCAAAGCTTCATCAGCAGTGATTACGTTTGAAAGAAACTCCGGATCTTCCTCTTTAACTACATGTTACCTCCATTGCAGCAGTAGGCGATACTGAACATGTCTGAACTTACCTGGTTCTCACAGGTGGTAACCAGGAGTACCAACAATGAAACTACTACGGTGTGTTTGTTTCACATTGAGCTAACATAATATAATAAGATTGAATTTTTGAGCGAAAAATGATGACCTTACAAATTATTATCATTCTTTATTGAACAGCCCTCGTAATTTATGATTACACTACTTAAGTTCCTAAATTACACACTAGCAAATCTTATGAACAATGTTTTTCTCATCTGGAACACAACTTTTACTCCCCAATTTGCTAAGTTCTAAGAATGCTTTGACCTCTATTATTCTCAGAACTGTTGCATTTGTGTGTTTGAATGGAACTGTTATTTCTGAACGTGGTGAGTATTAATTATTAGAGAGGTGAGGTAATGGATTTCTACTTGGCTGACTTCACCGAAACGTCAAATTACCTTAGCTGCTATGACTTCTAATTGTTTTGATTGAACACAACTTTTATGGCTAATAGTTTCATATTCATGGAGAAAATTGTAATTTTTTATTTTTACATTACTGACTGATTTTAATATACACAGTTTATTGCATTTACTTATCCGATTTTAAACAAAATGATTATTTTTAGCAGTCCATAATGGTAGTTTAGGTGTCTAAAATATTATTTTTTTCTTTTCTTATTTTATAATTCTTCTTTTTTATTTGCTCTTATTTACGAGTACTTTCGCCGCTCCTCGCCATTGTTTTGTTTGTTTTCTTTTAGATTTTTTGCCCTTCTGATGTTTATATTTGCATTAAATGTCAACAAGCACATTCTAATGTTTATATGTATATTTTCGTTTACATATGTGATGTAGCCCATCTTTTTAATTTATATTTTATTTTATTTTATTTTTATTTATTATTGTTCAAAAATAACTGATATGCCTTATAAAACTTGGTAGATTTGCTGTTACCAAAGAGGTTGGCATGTTCTGTTTTCAGATTACTCACATAGTCAGAAGGATACACATACTGCAGCACATTATACACTGCATGGGCTAATAATCAGACGCAAAACCGATGTCTGGCAGGCGGATTGATCACAAAATTTGGTTCAAGAAGAATAACCAGGCATATCGGGTCAAAAGGAGTTTCTGTAAATAATCCATAAAATATCCCTTAATCAGCGTCACAATTGACATTTCAGATACCTACTTGACTTTGTGAGCCGTATTCTATGTAGTCCACTGTGGATTTTTACAAGCAAATATGAGCAGCTTATACAAAGGTCCCATTCGAGGTGTAGTCCATTTCTGTCGAAAGATAGTCTTGGTCATGCACATAGCTTCGCATATAGTTAAAGCTGTCAGAATCCTAATATCTAATAGGGTACCCAGTCTTACGATAGAAATCCAATATTGCAACCAATTGCTAGAGAAGGCAAAGTCTTTTTGTTGTAATATGTAATTAATTCCGAATAAAGAAAAACTCTCTAGATGTCAGCTCTATAGGTATATTCCAAAGACCAATACCACCTTATTTTGGATGCTGATAAAGAGTTGTCACAGGCACTTTGAAAATCTTGCCCTATCATATGTACCAACCAACAGCCGATAGTGTTGCTTCGTTATGGGAAGTATTTGTGTTAAATACCACAACCTGTTTGGTCCAGAAATATCTCGAATTTACGAAATAGGTATTTAAGGACATGACGGCTCGCAAAGGGTTAGTTGTGTGAAATGAGAGACAGCCAGCTGTGTAACGAGAGCTAGAGATGTAATCTGCTGTCACTGTTTGTTATGGTGATCGACCTTGGTGCTGTAGATTGTGTTGTAATGTTGTTACGTGAGAATTGAGCAGTGTATCTCTACGTAAATAAATGACATTTAGAATTTCGGCAAATTGGACTTTTAATTTTACGAACCCACAAAGTCACATTATGTATGGCCCACATTCTTTCATACACACAAATTTCTCTGTGATACATAGTTTTACAATGCAGTTCTACTGTCTGGACCATTGGCGCCCAATTTATCGACTGTATTCCATTTATATAAGCAGCATATAGGCCTCCCAAAATTCTTAACTGCATCACAGTCTTCAAGCGTGGTAGTGCATGTTGCACCCTCCATGGAACTTTGGGTAATATACAGGATTTATCATCATTAAGGGCCAAGCCACAGATACTGCCATAATCCGTACGCATAAGGATGCGTGTCATATTGGATGCATCTCATTAAAGCATAGGTATTGTTATTCTAAGCTGCTTTATTGTAGAAGCAGCATAAAATTCATCTGTGTTTTTGTTGCAGCTATCTTCAATGTATTTCTGTATTTTATGTAGAGATCTACTGTTGATTATGGATTTATGCTAAAAATTGTGTTTTCTCTTTGTGATTTTCACTTCTTTCTAATTACCCGCTCTGAGTGCCCTGTGCAAAGTATTACAAGATTAGTACTAAAATGACACCACTCTATAGCATTCAGCAAACTGCTGTTATAAGCAGTGATAGCCAGCTATACATTACACAACGCATGCAATGCCACTCTGATTTATATTATCCATGTAACTAGGTCAGCCTTTCGGGGGAAATGCGATATTTTATGCAGCACTCATTAACAGGATGAAATACGAAGAGAAATGAGATGGCAATCATTTTGAAGTTCCGACAGGGGCATTTTCGATATCGCTGTGAAAGCATGCACATAGATTGTAATTTGGAAGGATACAGTTATGATAACGTCTCTCTGGTGTATGACACCTGTGTGTGTATGTGTGTGTATTATATCGTCTCTAATATCTCGGACTTCGATGAATCTGCAGCTGATTGTTAAAGTAACGATTATGGGATTCTTTTCTCACGGTATGCGTGTGTGGGTGTGACATTAACACCAGCTAACTTGGCTAATAACTTTAATGGAACCTAACAACTGATTTACTTTAAGCTAAGAAGCCTAATGTTTAAAGGTATAGGGTCACAAAAACATTTATGAATCTTTATGTATTATAGCTTCTGGCATAACAATAAACTTTCTGTTATTGACATTTCAATAAAAGTCATATATATTTTTCTTGTAATATCAACGAGAAGCCTATCATTCCGTGGGTCGCTGAAATGTTAAGAATGGATAGCCCAGACTGCCAATAACCAATTACGTAAAATACTGTAATAATGTAAAACAAGGGGGGAAAGTGGCATGCATTCTAGTATCAACGTAAGTCTCGTCTCCTAATGTAACACTACGTAATAGTTGATTTATTATTTTTTACACCAAACAGGATCTAATAATCCTTAAGGGGTAAATAGAAATATTGATAAAATCCCTTTTCTTCAAAAATTGGGCAACAAAAAATGTTTGGGGAGAGGGTTTTTTGCTCGCTTTACTTAATTTGTTAATTATTTTAAAATTCTAAAAATTCCGATTTAATGTTGGAAAGCGATATTTCTTGTGTGCAACTGTTATTTCTTGTGTGCAACATAACACCTTACTCTGTGACTTTCTAAGCACTAAGATCTACCTCATGTGCATTTTTTAAATTTCTGAACCTTTTGAGTTCCAAATGTCGAACCGTCCATTGGCTTAGCTACATTGGCTTAAAATTAATTGGATTTCCTCAACTCATAAGCTGGCCAGATTGATTTCTTTCCCTGACAATATTTCAATATATTCTTCTTACATTACATACCGATCGTACAGTATTGTCGCGAACCTATTGTTGAGACTGGCGCGGCCGGCGCACACATAGGGACAGATATCGCACCGCGTAGATAAAAAGCTTGCCGAAACAGATAAAGAGGTTCGTCTTTCTAGTGCCGTCTTTATTGTTACAGAACATTCCATAAATTTCTAGGACAGTGAGTGGAGCTATAAAAGAAGTCGTGGATCGCCAGTTGAGTCAGTCGTAATTGGACTCGTGTGCCTGCAGCTGTGTTTTGAAAGTGAACTCTTGTTTGTGGTCGACGACCTTGAAGATTATATTTGTGTATGTTACGTAATTGTTTCTGCAAAAGGGTGTACAAATGTGTTTCTATGGAAGTAAAGGGCATTTCTAATTTCTGCAACTTGGACTTTTAATTTTACGAACCCACAAAGTCAGAGTATGTAAATTATTTATGGTATTTCCTTATATATAATCAACTATATACACCCTATGCCCTTCCTTATAAATGTGTTTGTTACCGTCAATAATTTCAGCATAGTATTTTTTTTTCTAACTTAATAGTGGAAAGAAAAAGCCACATGCTCTGTATATTAAGGGTTGAAATACAATGTGTATGTTAAGAAAACAGTCTTCTACTAGCTGTATATAGTCATAAATATTGGAAACATTTAAGAAGTTGCATTAGGGTTTCGATTCTAGCCACAGGACTTTATATATTAATGTAGGCTTTTAGAATATGTAAAACCCGCCCTCATTTCAAATAAAGTGCATCACTTTCATTTTAATTGGTGTTCAACGAATAAGAATCCGAATTCCACTTCACTGATCAAAACACTTTATGGATATTTCTGCAGCTGGAAGAAGAAAAATAAATCTTAATGCCCATAAGGATGCTAGGACGATAGGATAGAATCAAATCTACATTCAAAACGAATACATTTTTGTCGAGCTTCAGTAGTTTTATAACAAATTAGTAAAAACTGCCGCTATGGAAACAGGACATTTGTACCTAAAAGTAACATGGGCGCAGACAAACGTGCATAAGAAAGGCATTTTATTTTTTAAAGCATTAAGATGTTTAACGGTAACTGGAGACGTACAGTGATGACGTTTTAAAACTATTCATTTTCCATGCAGTAAACTAAAACTAATATCTATGAGAAAAATAAATTATTTTATAAATATCCTGCATAATATTTGGTTTAAAATTAGATTTAATGGCAAATATTTATAAAAGAACAGTATTTCAAAATTATACTTAAAAGCTGTTTAATTTTTATGTAAAAGAAAGTTAAAATTAATGTTTAAGCTCATTTGATTTTAAACTTCATGGACATCTTAGAATATATATGGGTGTGATTTTGCTTTATATGATTGCTCACAAATTGAAAACAAATGAAAAGATCAGTTGTATTTAGAGCGATTTGATACATTACAGAATGTACACAATGCAGAATACTGCAGAATCTACACAATGAAATCACTCGAATAAAACCTGGATCTAAAAATAGCCAGATATAGATATCGCAGTGCAGCTTTTATGGGCACTAGTAATGAATTCCTCTAGATGTAGCTGAGGCATGTCAACATTCAAGTGTTTATTTACTCACTGAAGGGCAGCAGGCGCAGTACAATACTAGCCCACAAATAGTACAACTCTTGCGGAGATAAGTGCGGGGAGACTGTATTCAGCGAGAAGTCGTAGCTCACGCTGGATTTGGATATTTGTGACCAAATGAAAACGATATTCCTGTTTTGTAAATGCTCTTTGCGTATAATTACAGTGCGTACACAGCTTGATGTAAAGCAGCTGTTATATACACTTCAGGCCACGGCATGGAGAGCGCCTTCCGAGTTAGAGACTATGCTTCTACCAACTTCATAAGCTTCATTGAATAATAAAAATTGATATGTTAAATTTGAAGGAATTAATGGTTTTCTTTTTGAAATGCAGGTTAAATTAAATATACGAGAAAAGAGGAATATAAATATGCAATGTAACATTATTTATTACTCTATACTAACCAAAAGCTACTAACAACACTCTCTTAGCTTAAAATCGGCACATTTGTATCAGTAGGTACAGTCTATAAAATTCCAACAGCTTCAACAGTGTTGCATAAGCATGAAGAATATTTCAACACATAGCGACAACAATAGCAATAAGTGCTTTGTAGAAATAATAATAATAATAATAATAATAATAATAATAATAATAATAATAATAATAATAATAATAATAATAATAATAATAATAATAATAATAATAATAATAATAATAATAATAATAATAATAATAATAATAATAATAATAATAATAATAATAATAATAATAATAATAATAATAATAATAATAATAATAATAATAATAATAATAATAATAATAATAATAATAATAATAATAATAATAATAATACATATAATTTACATAAATAATGCATTATTATTTAATTGCATTTTTATTATTATTATTATTATTATTATTATTATTATTATTATTATTATTATTATTATTATTATTATTATTATTATTATTATTATTATTATTATTATTATTATTATTATTATTATTATTATTATTATTATTATTATTATTATTATTATTATTATTATTATTATTATTATTATTATTATTATTATTATTATTATTTACCATTTTAGGTTTGTAATAACAGAAAGAAGAAACGCCTTGGAAATTTGCAGCCTTTGTGGGAAACAATCAACTATGAAACTATTTAAAACGATTTTGATTACTAAAGGAATATGTCTATCTTAGGTTAACAATGCAGATACTTAACTTGAAAAGTATTTTTAGATAGTATGCTTAAACATTTTATGTTAAACACTTCCTCTTTTGTGGGGAATACGGCAAAATTAAAGGGTAAAATCGGGTATTAAAGAAATTAATGTACCTGCTGATTCCCAAGTACCAGCATGAAAATTGCAATAAAAGTGTGAAAAGTAAAAGTGTACTTGAAAAGATACATTCAGGAAAGGCAAAGCATAGCGGAATAGCAGTTACTTAGACTGTGATAGAAACAGAAGGGGATAATTAAAACCTGTGTTTCATTTCTGTAGGACTTTCTCTGCATTTAAATAATTCATACTAGTGTATCTCTTATAATGTGATGTGAGTTTCGCTTTATAAATTTTATACGAGTTCTTAAATTAATCAGATGTGGGCGTATTTCAGTTACCGAAATTCTGATGGGTGGCCCTCAAATGCCCTACTTTACTCATTCTATTATTCTCTTTGTTTTAATCGAGACAGACATTTCCATAAATAGCCTCATCGCATATTTCCTTGGTACATTGGTAAAAGTGCAATACAAGAGCCTTAAATGAGTCAAATCTTTTAAGAGCGTGTTCTGTGAAATTCCTTTGGAATTCCGTCTTCTTTGCCTAACTAGGATGGGATAAATAACCGATGTGTGCCCTCGATTTCTCTATACACTCTTAAACAAACTATTTTTAAAACCGTTTTTCTTTTATTGACTACATGATTGCATGTTAATTGGGAGAAATGTCTTAGAAAGGTTTTATTGGATATTGCTTATAGGCAAAATGAAGCACGCAAAGTTAAATCTTTAAAAGCGAGTTACAATCAATTCTTTCTGAATGTGTACTAAGTTAAAAATTGGAATTACTTGCTGTGTCATAAACTTCTATCTATGAAAACGGTTATCTGCATAAAAGTGTATTTCAAATAAATGTACTTTAAAGAGGTTCACATTAAAAAAATGTAATACGACTCTGTGTGCCTTTTATGATTTGCTAGTTGATATAAAGATCTAGAGAGAAAAGGGCTTCATAGGCTGTTCCCAGAAAATGCAATTTATATTTTTTACTAGTGACGTAAGTATTTCAATGTATTAATCAAAGTCATTTAACTCATATCGTGGTGGTAGACTGTCGGCCTCACGTTCAAGAGGTCCGAGTTCGAATCTCGCTCAGGGTGAGTTACCGAGATACGGTTTTTCCGGGGTTTTCCCTTATCCTTCAAGACGAATGTCGGGTAACTCTAAGCTCCATGGACCCTGGACTCATTTGAGCATCATTTCACCCAATTCATTCACCGTCCGATATAACTTAACGTTGGGGCGGACCTTCATTGTGGAACTCTTCTCTCCAACTAGAATGTGACGTTCAACTGTTATCATGTGCACTGTTCCTTTTTTACTAAAATGTGTCGAAATAAACCTCCTTTCTTTATTCATGTACACTATATTTCCTGCTACACCTTTATATGCATGCTTACTGATGATTCGTTCCAATAGCTGTCATGACGATAAGTGTGGAAAACTTATTAGTAATGCTTTATTAATGTTCGGCCGAGACAATATACCATTTTTGTATGTCATCATCCATCCAGTTATTTGAGATTAGGGCCAAGCTTGGAACACCGCTGGCCCAGATGTCACCAAGACAATTTCACTACATCGACTATTTTGCATTTTGAAGAATGTCACGGGGTCCAATTAACACCGCAACATGGATGCTGATTCTCTCAGCACGCTGGTGTCTCTCGAGAGTAGTAGCAGCTAGTTCCCTCCTAATCAGATCCCGACAGGATTAAAGCTGCTGCAACGGATTATTTGGGGGAGGGTGGCTAAAACCCGCCTTTTTAACAACCGATCGATCAACGCGCTTGTTCGTTCTGTGTGCGCCTCCTGTAAAGCGGAGCAGATTTTTGTGAGCACCAATCTTTCTCAGCATCGCGTACAGACGGAGCAAAAATGTTATAGCTTATCTTCACAGAACAGAAGGTGATAGGAATAAATACTAGCAGCAGTTCGCTGGCTTTACTTCTATATTAAGTCAAAAGTTAATAAGGTATAGAAATGTTAATTTGTCCCTGTTTCTCAATTAGTATAATTTGCACAATTTGCAATTCAAAATTTGTAACAATTTCTTGGAAGATATAAAATGAAGCAAAATATCCTCACTCCAAATGACAAACTACAAACAGCAAACGGAAGTCCTAATTCCCCTGTGTTGCATGCTCTAAATGTGTAGTAAGTGTTACATGACTTTCTCTACTCATCCTTCGGCTTACTATATCCATAAAAGCATAGTGTTCAGTATATTTCATGTTAATTGGTTCAAATATTTATAGAAATTGTTTATTACTTATTAGCTAACATCTGCAGTGGTTTGATGGTTTATCTTGTCACCGCTCTTCTGGTTAACGTTATGCAAATTTGAGCGATGCGCGGTCTAGCCTCACTTTAGAGCAAGAGATTTTTCTCGGGGTCTGCGTGAGTATATTAGGAGTAAGCATCCTAGTTTAGGACTCGTTTAATGACTGCTTCTTTTTATAATCACATAAATTGCGAAGTTACCGATCAAGGGAAACCAATTTATCGAGTCACGTTTGTCCTCCTGGAAAGTCAGTCCAGCTGTTTGAATCCTTTGAAGAAAATTGTGCTATTCACGCCAGAATTCCCTTCCCCAAGTCGTCCTTTTAATACATTTGGACTTTTGTATCTTTTGTTACGGCCATCAGTTACTAAAGAAGGGTCTAAGAAATTCCACATTACCGTATTCGAGTGTCGACCGTATGGACCGTCTGCAATAATAGCTTTTCCTCCAGTGAACTGCTAACCCAAAAATCTATTTCACATTTAACAAATATACCCCATGTTCATATATAATTTACTGAATCCCTAATTTCGGTTATCAATCTTTATATCATTTAGCCTGAAGTTGTACTGGTCCATTGGCCTTGCGTTTGTTCATTAAAGAACGAGATATTCAAAATGACACCAAAAGAGACGTACGAGGGAGTTGGTGACAATATGGATATTCCCGTCGTCTTCAGAACTTGAGCTCATCGAGAGGGTGGTCTTCCGCATGAGTGTAACGTCATCAACTACTGTTATTCTCTCTTATTCTATGGGCAACATAATTCTACAAGTACCGAGCAAGGCGGCAGGTTCATTTGGGAGTTCCCAGGTTCTATCCCAGGCGACCGTCCACTCTGACCGACGGTTTTTCGTTATTTCCCCAGGTTGGTAGGTGAACTCTCAATTGGTTCCCCTTCTAATACGACTTTCCCAACCCTCATTTCCGTATCATAATTTTCTTCCTTGTCAACAGTTTCAGGGTTGTACGGTTTCGGCGTGCTAAGTCTGGACGGTGGGTGTGCGCTCTGGAACATTTATTCCATGGTAAGAACAGCCTCCGTGTGGTGCGATGAAGTTTAGGCGCTTGTGGGTGGGTTCGGGCTTTCTCGGAAACATACAAACTGGAAACCTTAGGGACCCTATACATGCTTGTACTCATCGGCACTTTACTCTGATCGCCCTTTGGGTTTATTCTCTTATCTCTCCCTCCCAGTGGTCAAAGTAGAATCACAAATGGTCTCTTTATCTTAAGTACCTTCACTTTTAACTCTATGAGGGAGTATGCATGATGTACTATATGGACATCTCAATAACACAACATCCATCCATACTTGCGTAAGTAGGTAGGACATCACGTTACTTATAGAGGGTTAACTGTAACGCATAAAACTTACGTTAACAACAAACAAATAAATTCACACAGGACTACATGCTAATTTGTACTTCGAAAGATAAAGAAGCCAGTGCATAGTACTCTATTGCAATTGAGGAAGCATCAATATACTTATATTCATAACGAATGCTATGTTTTGTTTATTTCTTGCACTGTAGCGGTACGCCACATCAGAAGTACCAACTATGGCGTATGCTGTACTGTGGAGTATAGAAATTAGTTACCATGTATGTCATTACAGTGAGCATCTGCTATGAATAAATATATTTGTTGGACATATAATTTATACGTATAAAATGCCATAGGGTTAATTTCAGTTAAAATACTAGTTTTGAAAATGAATGGCAATTTTTTCCTTGTAAGTTTTAAAAGTGAATTTAAATTATCTTTCTTATAGTTGGAGTGGCTCTTTTTAATTTATTAGAGTGAGAAGTATTAGGATATATTCAGTTTAACCTCTGATATATGGATATATTGTCCACAAACAATTTGCTCAAATTTTATGTCTCCCTTAAAACATTTTATATGTATCCTTTGTCCATCATTCTTCTGAAAAAAGTGCAATACAAGGGCCGTCCAGAAAGTAAGTTCTGTTTCAATTTATTTCCGCTGCAGCGCTGCTATCTCAGTTTCGCACATGCGCAGTAGACGCTCTCTATCAAGGAGAAGAAACGTGCGCCATTGTGAGATTGCTGTCTGCCACGTACACTTTGTTGTGCTTGTTTGCAATGTCGATGATGATTGAAAATCCCGCCGCTTGTGAAATCAGATCTGTGATTCGTTTTATGAATGCTAGGAAAGTAAGACCAATTGAAATTTATCGGCGAATTTGCGATGTCAAAAAGTGTTGTGTTTATTCACGACAACGCCCGACCACACACTGCAAATGCAATGAAAAACATCCTACAGGGATTTGGTTGGGACGTGTTTCACCAACTAGCGACTTTTATCTGTTTTTGTATCTCATATATTTCCTTGGCGGTCAACACTTCAACAATGACGAAGGGCTGAAAGAAAATGTTTCCAACTGGTTGAAGACAAAGGGGACAAACTTCTATGAAGAAGATATACAAAAACTTGTGCCTCGCTATGACAAGTAAAATTTCGGCAGTTATGTGAAAAAGTAGTTTAAGAGTTTAGAATTTTGTGCAATAAATAATTTTTTGTATCTGTACATAATTTAATTTAACTTTATTATCGAACAGAACTTACTTTCTGAACGTATCTCGTATTTAAGTAAGATTTCCTTCCATATTGGATGATCTGAAATGGAACAGGATATGCAGGTTGCGACTTAACATTTTTAAAAAAATGAGCCAAAAGCAGAAATTCAACAACTAACACAAACTACAAAAGAGTGAATTTCATTAAAAATTAGCAATTGTTCCAAAGTAAAAGATAATGAGGTTAAGACGCATATTAAAACAAGAAAACGTAAGCTAGAGTGTTATATAGCAATTGAGTCAGACGGGATAATAGATGGAGCTAAATTATCAGTTTTAATCACATATGTTTCTATTAACATTCCTATACATCCAGACAAACACATTATTTACTCAGGATGATCACCAATTATTTATAATTGTAAAGAGTTGTACACAGAGTTCCCACGGTGGTGTTAGCTTAAAGTGAAACATACAAATTTGCATTACCTTCTAAACAGGCACTTGAAGGATAACAACCAGCACACAACAAATATTCTCTCCTGAATGTTTAAAGAATTGTTTTTCCTCTATCCCATCCAGTCATGCACTATGAATTTGATAATGACCGATAACGTTTAAAAATGCTTCGGAATCCACTATTTAGGACCCATCTTAAAATGCTTGCAAGGATGTGATCTCTTTGGATGAAACGTAAGCTGCTACTTACCGCGATATCAGCATGCGTTGATGTATCAAAATTTCTATTATTGTAATGTCAACAACCACTGCAGTTTCCAGTGTCGAAAAGCTTCAGACAATCTCAAATTTAAGCTTTAAAGTTGTCTTTCTAATCAGCGTCAACTTCATACAGTGTCAACTTAAATTCTACTGCAAAGTCGTCATTACGTATTTATAATTCCTCACCTTCATTCCTGGAGCAGTCTTAATAAATTCTGCTGAAGTTTCGAGTTTCATCGTTTATGTAAATTAGCAAGCACTCGTTTGATTGCTTGTAACTAATCTTTTCATTCCATATAAACAACAATTCTCATACAAAATCAAAGAGCACTTCTTGCCATTTGAGAAGTCACTCACCCTTACTATCCATCTTCAAACATCAGTTATCTTTTCTGTTTCATAAGAGTTATCATCACATTTTTAAAAGTGAAATTCCAGCGTAAACATCAGTAACTAAGTTTCCTCTGCACAATTAATATTATCAGTTTTCTGTTCAATTTTCACGTTTTGGATGGCTCAGTTTGTTAGGCACTGAACTACTGATTCCAGGATAGTGGGTTCATATACGGCTGATACCGATGGTTTTCACGTGTGCCTGAAAGCGATAACACCACATTAACAGAATTGACATGTAAAGGAACCTCTACGGGAGGAACTTTCGACATACCGGTTGTACTGATATTATTTGCATCGTTAACAAATGACAATAACGTCGTTAACAAAAAAAATAGTTTACTTTTCACCGCTTCCGCTCCCTAAACGCCTTGATGTCAGTTTTTATCATACATAAACAACACTTTAATAGTCTATATGTTGCATAATCCTTCGACTAGCAGTAAGAAGACAGCTTCACTAAATAAATCCCAGTGTGTTACTTCCACTTCGTTAACATTCGCAGCTTGTAATTTAATTGAGGTGAGCACGTCTAGAAAATGACCGCAGAAAATAGAATACTCATAAAAAGAATCCATAAATAAGGTCGTAGACCATGCAAACCATTAGCTGTAGGAAATAAATGCAACATTGACGTTATTATTATCCAAAATAAATAACCCTATTTCATCAGTAAGTTATGTTATGGTTCTAGTTACAAAAACACATAAATACAAAGATCAAAGTAAACGAACATGATAATTATAACGTTTTAAAAATTTGGCCAATAAAGTGCTCAAAGGCTAAAATGTATCATTTTTAAGGAGTAAATTAAACAGCGGTGTTTGAAGATATGTATTACAATATGAAAGATGTTGAATAAGATTATATCTCTCTTTGGAATGACGATCACATCTAAATATTAAGTGTGCAACGCTTTCATCAGCACTTTCACATTTACAGAGGTATCCATCAGGAGAGTCTATATGGAATCTTGGAAAGTAAGTTTTAAATTTCCCATGTCCGTTAGCAAACTGGGTCAAAATAAAATTAGGTGAAGATTACTCGCAATTTACCCGATCATTAGCAGTAGGAAAAATAAATTTCGATTGATTTGTCCTTTATCGCTAATTATCCAAGTGCTGGTCCACATTTCAATTTTTTTAACAAATGAGATTGTAGACTCTTTAAAACTGAATTCCTTTTGGGATAGAACGCTTAGCAATTGCATCTGCCCTCTCATTGCCATGTATACCCGTGTGTCCTCTAAACCTGTGATACACACGTGATTGGTGTTTATAATATTGTTCTTTATTTTGTTAGCAAGTGAATCTGTAGTATATTAATCTCCGGTTACACTGACAGAATCACTGTGTATACATGCGCTATAGTTATTACTGTGGCAGCACTCCACTACTTGATTCAGTGCAAAAAGTTCGGAGTGCGAGACAGTATCCACCATAAAGCAACTCCACATTGTTTTTATCGGACACCACAAAAGCGCATCCCACACGAGCTGGATTCTCTAGATGATCAGAATATCGCGAGCCATCTGTGTAGATATTGTAATCATGTGTTTGCAGTTACTCTCGCTGAAAATGTTATTGACAATGATATTAGTTGTTGAAGCTTCCTTCTCATTTCCCTTTGGATTTTAATGAATCCAATATAGTCTTTTATGTTTGAGTGGAGGAACGAGAAGATTGTCTGAACGTCCCCTTATTCAAAGTGTTTCTTGGCTTTGAACTAATACGCAATCCAATTATACGCAATTTGCTTCCACAGATTCGCACGAAATTCCAAAAACAACCAAATATTAGGAGCAAATCGTAATCTACAATACATGCGTGTTGGACTCCCTGAACCAGAGAATTCTTGGACGACTATCTACTTCTACCTATTTGTATTTTTACATGTTTTGCTATCTGTTATCAAATTGATATAAGTAATATCATTAAAAGTTTTAGTTTTACATTGTTTACATTCTATTGCCTAATGTCATGGTTTCTAATTTCTATTCCTTTTATTTCTTCCAAAATGTAAGAAATTTGGCAAATCTATGCAACACTGATATTAGTTATTTAAAAATCATTTAACTCTTTCTAAATATTTACAAAAGTTCGAGTTAAGATCGAACATGCTATGGAGGACTTAGATGGAGAAATTGCTTCGTACATTCCTACAGATGTACCGTATCATTACATTAGCATGTGTGTGTCGCTGGACTGACCGCAACAGATCGATCGTATGACCCCCAAGATCACAGGACCTAACCACCGTGCAATGGCGGTTCATTAACGATTCCGTTTACGCCCACCATTACCTCATGAAATGGATCGCGTAAAGCAATCTGTTGATCCAAAACCATAAAGCAGTGGCACTTTTCTGTCTGTTCTGTCTGTTCGCAATACAATATCTGTAAATCACAGACAGCGGTGAGTGTTGACTGAGTGTGTAGATTGCATATTATAATAATAAGAGTAATAAGGATCCGATTATTCATCTAACTCCTCTTTATACGAATGCACTGGCCAGAATGTCACAGCTACTAAATACACAAGATTTTTCAAGTGATTTACGAAATTGATCTGACCTAAAATTGCGGCGTGCTCCATAGCCATCTTCTTTGATTACTTCACAGCTTGTTTGCATATTTACATAAACAGAAGCTTGATACTCAGTTATAGCAGGAAATCCCCGAAAATAAGTTGCTCTGGATTAAAATGCTGCACTACACAAAGATAAAAATTGAAGGTCAATCTAAAATAGGGAAGCTTTTTTCTAACATGGATCTTTGGTACGAGGCTGTCGGAACCAAAACACATAGGCGGCACAAGATACAAGTTAAAATATGCTATAAGATTCTACTAAAAACCCTTCTACACCTTTCTATAAACAGAGACGGTTGACAGATGCCTGTTCAGCCTTTGAAGGCAAATCCCGTCTTATGAGATTGTTCCATTCAGTCGTTCAAGGAAACAACAATGGCCATGAAAGCTGGGTATTCCATTTTGAATTCGATTTGGACGTGCGAAGTTCAATGGAAACATGATGTGAAATACAAAACCCAGGATGTCTCCAAAATACGTGCGCTGCTACTACTACTACTACTACTACTTTTGGTCAAATTACTTACCGTTGACATAGAAATCGAATAAAATGTGGGAATTATCCCCAAAGCTTGTGGCAGCAGAAGGGCGACAACAAGGAATTAAACAGAGGATATTTTTCAAATAAATTATATTGTATATATAATACTGTGTATTTATGCAAAATTCCCTACCAAAAATAGAATTAAGTGCTAAGCAGTTATGCCGAAGCATGCAATTTGATGACAAAGGATGGAATATAGTCCATAAAATATGAATATTCGGAGGGTACATTCTGATTTTAAAGAACTCATGCCATTAATGGTACTCTTACCATAGATCTTAGGCTTGCCATGCAAATAATTTACACTAAAATGAAGAAATAACGAAATCCGCAAAAAGAAAAACCTTGTAATCCGATTCATTCATGTAACGGAAGACAGCTTTCTGAGTATCATCTAGTATACCACAGGAAAGAAAGTCTCCGGGGAATGAGATGCAGGGGGGTTTGAGAAGGTTCCTACACCCTCCCTCGGTTGTTTATGACGCCCCATGTCAGCTCAGTTACAGTCATTCAAAAACATTCTGAGGACTTCTACTTTAGTGAATGAATCTTCTCCGTTTTATTATACAAAGTGAACAGGGCGCATGCTTTTTCTAACGGTTCTGCTCCTTGTGTAGCATGCGTTCTCTGTCACACACATTCGCGATCCTTATCCCATTGTGTAAGGTTGGCGCATTCCTTTCAGGGACTTACTTTTCGTTGGTGGACAGTACCTTCCGATTAATCGTTTAAACTGTTATTTCAAATTTTCTAAACGAAAAATGTTTCCGATGAAAGCAACACCTCCTCACTATAGAGCTATAGCGCACAGCATTTAGGAAACAGGTCATGCTGGGATGTACCTAGGTGTGCAATCGAGTAAATAGATTATTCAGGTACTTTATTTGCCTTTGATGCAATGAATTACCTGTGGGACCTAATCTATGTAAGAATGCTGGCCGCAAATACATTCACGCATGACACAGAGTAAGCCACTGTAGCATGCTAATTTAGTTGTGTTTTTGCTGAAATATATGCGGATCCAGTCAAAGGCTTCACTAATGTCAGGCATGTTGTATAAAGTCCAACCAATTATTGCCTCCACTTGAAACTACAGCATGTTATGACTTTAATTGAAGCATGCAGAGCTGAAATTGTGTATGTTTAACGGTAACTGGAGATGTACATTGATGACATCATAAATTCAAAAGAGAGGACAGATACTAAGACATAAAGTACATACCCTGAACTTGAAACATGACAAGGTTATATCGTAGAGCAAAAGTTGCTTATAGCCGCAGTTAAGCAGTTAAGTAGATGAACAAACCTAATTTTTAAAACATAACTATTTTCCAGTACAATAACATTAAATGCCGTTTACTTCACTAGGTTTCATAGATAATAATGCGTTATCCCGGCTTTGCAGAGACAATAATGCAGTGCAAATGTTAACATACTCGTACAATTAGTTGGAAAAAAACTAATATCGCTTTCGGAAAATGCATATCAGAAAAAATATATGTGTTAAGCATTGTTGTTTTGTATTACACGTTAATTCAATCTTCTGCGGGGAGGGGGTTAAGGAGCTATCAACAGCTAAGTCATTTGGTTCCGATATCAAAACATAAGTCTCAAAATTTTACAAAACCTACGTTAAAAATTAAAACAAGGAGTTAAAACACACAAACGCAAAACATTAAAACTATAAAAATTGCACATAAAAAGTATCTAAAACTAGTGTGTTAAAACCAGACTTGGTGATAAACTGCAATGACTTATCTACGGACACCGAGTCTTCATTGTAACACTTTTCGTTCAAGAGGTCCCGAGTTCGCATGTCGGTCAGGGTGAGTTACATGGATAAGTTTTTTCCGGAGTTTTCTCTTATCCTTCAATACGAATGTCGGGTAAATGTAAGCTCCATAGTCCCTGGACTCATTTGAGCATCATTTCATCCAATTCATTCACCGTCCGAAATGACAACGTTGGAGGACGTAAATTACAAAGAAAAAAAATGTAACACTTAGTGCGAGAGACTTGCGCGCACTGGCGTATTGCGGACAATCACCGAGCACATTCGACACAGAGAGATCGACATCCCACAGTAAAGATGAGCACACGTGTGACCGATTCTGAACCGGGTTACAATAACCTCGGACCACCGGATATCCCTGCGGGATGTTAGCCAGGGCAGTATGGTATCATCCAGGACTGCAACCAAGCAGTAGGGAAGTAGGGCACGTCCTGGTAGGGACAGTGTGAAAATATATTGATTTCTTTTTTTTAAAAAAAAAAAGTCTCCAAAGATTTAACTAACAAATTAAATGTGTAAGAGATGTTCATGACAATGATATATATTAAATATTCTGAAAATAGTCCCTGAAATTTTCCCCATAATTGGTATGGCGGTAAACCATAATACCTTCTCTCTCTCAAACACACACACACACACACACACACACACACACACACACACACACACACACACACACACACACATACACACACAACCTATTATTCGAAATTTTACTTCCCATAGGTGGGCATCATTTATGACAAATGCTTTTTACATAGAGTTGATCATTTCTGATATATTCATTGTAAAGGTGTTTCTCAAAGGGGAACCGTTATTCGTTGTTCTGTTTGATCCCTCTCCTATCACTCAAAGCAAATAGAACTTCAAAGTCTGAAGTCTGTCAAGTAGTGATCAGCTCTCAAAGGATTTTCACCATCGCTTAAGCTTTCCTAAGAACAGTTTGCGGCAGATTCGGCAGAGAAAGTCATAAGAAACTGCAATATTTCTTAATTTTCATTTATAACGGATTTTATTTCTTGAATTGCATACAGTTATGTATGCAATATAATTAAGTAATAATAACAAAAAGTGTAAAGTAGTTTGGTAGATGCTACTCCAAGAACTAAAATATAAAATTATAACATTATTTAAATATGAAATGTGTGGATATTTTAATAGAAATGTAAGTAAACTGTAAACTGTAATAAAAGTAATTCCTATACAAGACTTTAATACTGCTAAATAAACCTCTGGGCAAAATTAAGCAGTTGTTCACGCTCAATATACTATGGAACGCTGGAAACTACAGCAGTTAAATTACGTCCATAAATAAAATCGCAATTTAAATTTATAGCGCTGAAAACCAGTGGTTAATAAATAGGAACCTATTAGATTTAAATTTTAGGTATATATTGTAATATACGGATACAAATAATGTTTTTGCTGAATCCAGCATACAGTTATTAAATAATTTATAATGGAGAACAATTTTATTTTATTTTACTATGAATATTTATTATGTTTATATCTTTATTTATACTGTGCTATTACTTTTATTCAGTTCTTATTTTTAAGTGAGTTAGGTAAATCTGTAGCTCAATTAACTTACAGAAATTTGAAATACACCTTCTTGTTTATGGACGAAATTACTCAGATTTGGTTTTCTTCCATAAAGAACAGTTGAAAGACAAACGCTCTTCAAAATCACAAAATTCCAATGAAATGAAATGCGTACACATTCCAGCCTTGATTACGTTGTTTTGACAGTGATGTTTTATAGCTGCTTTAAGAACCACGAAACCTTACCTTATATTCCTTTAGAACCTAGCTAAGCATAGGAAAAATTAGACGCCCTATCCCGTATTCATTTAATTTGATTATTTCACGTCCCACTATGTCAATATGTTTAAGATAACAGAATTAATTAATTAGAGCCAACTGAAAAATTCAATGCCAGGCCGGGATTTGAACCACGGATCTACTGGTTTCCGTTCAGTTGCTCTACCCCTTGAGCTACCATGGTCAACGTGCCTTCCTGACATTAAATTCTCCAATTGACTCATCATATTTCCCGGTAGACCACTTAGGGTTCTCATATTTGAGACAACCACTTGTGGCGACTTACCATTGTAAGTATTTAATAACGAGGATTTTTATCGTAGATTATTTTTATGTTGAGGAATTAATCCTTAAATAATTAATCCTTTTAAATACATTACTCCGGTATATGGGTGATTTTTAATTAATTAGAGCCAACTGAAAAATGCCAAATGCCAAATGCTATGGCCGGGATTTGAACCACGGATCTACTGGTTTCCGTCCAGTTGCTCTACCCCTTGAGCTAGCATGGTCAACGTGCCTTCCTTACATTACATTCTCTAATTGACTCATCGTATTTCCCGGTAGAGTTCTCATATTTGAGACAACCACTTGTGGCGACTTACTATTGTAAGTACTCAATTACCAGGATTTTATCGTAGATTATTTTCAATGTAAATTTATTTTGAGGAATTAAGGTTATAGTAAATGTATACAAATGTATTCTACCTCGAGTAATATGTTTCTATATAATTAGTTTGTTTATTAAGATAAAAGTATTTTCTCAGCCCTATCTTCTTTTGATTAACCTTTATCGGCAATTCTTTTAGAAAAGTTAAAGACAAATTAAGGGAAATCAAAGTATGTTCACTGATTGAAAAATGCAAATATCACTGTTCCCAAAATATTATAATGACAAGTCCTAATGTAAACTTCAGTTGGTGAAATAGAAGGTCTAATATCAGTGTATAAAAACAACAGATGTCAAATACAAAATAGAAAATCGTTTGAATAAACGAACTTTGTACAACAAAGAGTTTATTACAAAAGTGTAGTTTATAGATGCTAATCTCTGAAACATATGTAAGTGTTAAATCACAAAATGGAATATTCTGATGGATATATCCGTCTTAAGGAAACTGATCATCTAAACAGAACTTGGAGGAAAAAATTAAAAACGACAGTGAAATTATACTTTAGGTTTTATTCTAGTAGCCACTAGATTTGGCTCGGTCAAAATTCAGAAAATAACTAGAGCTAGGAAAAAAATTGACTGTTTTACGTATTTAGTTCTTTCACGCAAAAATACAAAAAAAAAAAAAAAAAAATATTTTAACTAAAACAAAAGGAACCATCCTATGGCCTAGGTAAACATGTTGATCTCTGATTCCCGCGGTCGCAAGGTAAACTTCACAGAGAGCGTGGGATTTCCTCGGATGTAACTATCTTTGGCATGGTTTACAAGGGAAATGAAGCCGGTGGTTCAGTGCCGTAGATTTTGGTACCTAAAGGAACTAAAACTTGATAAAGAGGACTGTGAAGGTATTTAAGCTTTTACACCGAATGTAGAATGGGACGTAGAGAGCGATAGAGTGCCTATGAATAAAACTAAACTTCAAATTAAAATAAAAGGAACAATATAATAATCATTGGTTGAAAGTATATAGTCATGTGGAGCTGAAAGCAGACATTAGATAGATGACACGCAAATCAACTATTGGCTACGAAATTGGCACTTTGGCGAAAAGCAATAAAAGTGACACTTATTCTCGTTTAGGGTCTACTATAGCATCCCTTCTTATTATTAGTGATGGAAAGAATTGAAATTCATGCACCTGTATAAAATATTACAGTAAACAACACAAAGAGACGGGAAGTGTCATAGCAATTGATTTCTTTTGGACATTTGAATAAGCCTGTACTTCCAAGAAGTGCTGATTCCATTAGACTACGAAATGAAATGAAAGCTGTGAGAGATGTTGAATAGATTTAATACAAATTACTGTCATCTACCATACAATGGCGTTAAAGCTCTACGGTGCCGATGAAAGGAAATCCAGCAACCCTTCTCTGCCCTTTGGAGGAGATATCCTTCTCTATTCTTGGCACGCGTCGCTGTAATCTTGAAGTGGCATTAATAGCGTACGAGTACAAATCCAAAACCCACGACCTTAACTAGCAAGGAAAACTCTCCCGTTATCTCACAGTATTTTTCTTACGTTTTTATAAAGTTATCGGCTTTCTTGTAAACATTTCCAATTTCAAAATCCTCTTGGAAACATACATTTTTATTTATTTTGTAAGGAGCACCATTTAGAAACATTACATTTGGTGTGAAAAATTGGTATTAATTTTCTCTGTTTGTCATTATCCAATTACATAAAAAGACATTGCTGAAGAGGTGTGTATCTCATTGTATATGGGATCCCGTAGTGGTTTACCGAAAAAACTACTAGTCAGTTGGAGAATTTGAAGTTATGTTAGTATGTTAGCCAACGTTAAGAGCAACCCGACAGAGACTAGGCGACTTACTATTCTAAGCACTTGCGTTTAACCCGAATTCTCCAGAGTAATAATTCCATTATTTCATACTTAAATATTAATATTAAAATTAAACATTTTAAAACTGTGCGTCTTATATTTGATGGATGGGAACGAGCAAAATATCAAACCTTTATACATGTATTATAAACCTTTACTTATAAGTACAGATAACTATGTAAAATATGTAATAAACTTCGAATCTTCGAGTAATTTCCTGTACTCATGGCAGTAAACTGCAGACAAGTGAAGTGCCATCACAATTCCAGTTGCAACTGCACCAACCAAAAGACACACGTCTTTTTGAGCAGTTAAGTTACGAAACCTACTGAAAACCTACTGACCTACTGACCAAATGAAGGTCCATTGCTTGGACACTATAGCAACTATACAAGTAGAGGAGAAGGTTCACAGATGGCATTACTTCTGTGGCTTCCGTTCTCCAGACACGTTTGACGCCGGAGTCTATTGCAGTAGTTGAATCTATTATAAATAAAAAGCTACGTGTGGATGAAATAGCTGAAAATCTAAACATTAACCACAGCTGAGCATGTCATTTCATCTCGGCATACTTAACGTTTGTAAAACGTGTGCAAGATTTATATTATATGATTTATACAGCAACTCACGCAGAACGTACACATCCGCCATACACAAAAGATCTCGTCATGTCTCAATTGCATTTTCTTAAATGCCTCTCAGGTATTTACGTATTTATATTTTACAGAAAAATGCACTTCCAGGTGCTGAAGGGCGTGCGTTTCAACGTTCACATCATGGAATCTATATTTAAAAATGACAAATTTGTATGACACTTTTTTTCAATAAAACAAAAGGTTGAAATGCCTAAGCTTTCATTTGATTCCTCTTCGCATACTTTAATGCCGCTAATAAAAAACAGTATATTCCACCCCATATAAAATGTTGTGTTCGCCTAGTTTACAGCAACCAGAATTACAACGAAGTAAGAGAAGCTGCCGATATATCAAGGAGTTCTGCCAACTTTTTACGTTTCTCAATAATCTCACTGCCACTGCGGCAAACATTAGAAAGCGAATATGCATTACGGAGACATACAAGTGTTTAGTGTTTGGTGTACACTTCTTTATGCCTAAACTGAGCGGTTATTCCATAATGCACAGTGTTCTTTAAATTGCATGGACTGTGCTGTGTAACGGGTCAGCATAAACCGTAGGAATACCGACAGTGAATAGCAGGATGTCGTTGGTGATTACCGAGTAAATACGTGATTTGTAATCTAGCTTCACAGAGACGGTCAGGAATGTGAAAACGTATTTAAACCAGTCTTTAGGAAGGGATACTTCCCTTCGTAGTTTAAAGCACTCTGCCGTATTCACAACAGCTCTAAAACAACTCGCTCGGGCTCTTTTATGATCGGACGAAGAGCTCGCTCGGGATACAAAATGTGAACGTTCCTATTCATGTAGCGCTGGTATTAGCAGAGCACTGAATCAAATGGATCGTAAGCTAACGTGAAGCTCATTGTAGACCACTTCGTTACCAGCGGCGGCATTTCAGCCAGACTATATTGGTAGTACAGGAACCAAAGGAAATAAATACCCGATCCTTTTTATATACACATGGGTTTCTGTGCCCGTTGTTCAGTAATATATTCTTTAAAAATACAATTATTCTACCCAGTTTACGTAAATGCATGCAAGCACTCTTGTTATGTACTAGGACATTATAAAACCTTAATCCTTTAGAAATTTTTGAAATTAAATCAGAAAGCGCCTAGAGCCTCTTATCCGATAGAATTGGACTTATAAATGGCGAAATTTAGAAATCGGTTGAGTTGTATATTTATAATATTAATATATATTATAAGTACATTTCCTTGTAGGAATTATTGGGATAGGGAAATGCCGTAGACTTATAGCTATATTAAAA
Organism: Mantis religiosa; assembly: GCA_030765055.1. Classification (NCBI taxonomy): domain Eukaryota; kingdom Metazoa; phylum Arthropoda; class Insecta; order Mantodea; family Mantidae; genus Mantis; species Mantis religiosa. The sequence continues at coordinate 177,879,321 of CM060949.1, read as the reverse complement.
TGACTTAAGAGGTGAGCACTATGAGATAGCTTTGAAAATTCTATCTCTACCCTTGAATAAGAAGGGGGAGGGGAAAGAAACAACAACGCTTTTACATTTCAGAAAAGCATAGCTATTGCAAAACTCAAACGAATAAAAAGGAATATCTCATATATGATTGACTTCACCAAGCATGTTTTGTTATACATGGTGTGCTTTAGCGAGGTGTGTAATTAATTTAATTTATTATTTTCGCTTTAATAATGCCATATGGCGACTACAATACATTTTAAATTACAATTATTTGAAACAATTACAACATTGACTGTATAAAATTAAACAAATAAATTACTTTTAAAAACTCTACTATATTCTGGCAGCAATGAGATCACTTAATGCCAGCAAGAGATCAGCGGGAAGACCACAATAAAGTCGATGCACATCGCAGAAGGGGCACTTCGTAACTTCCTATATTTTGAACTGTTAGCATGGAATGACAGTGCTTACATCCAGGCAGTGAGTCCTTTGCATGGAGGTATGAACGGGTAGGTAAATACTTCTCCAATAAGTATTCCGGTGAGAACAACCAGGTCTAAACGAATTGTGTGACCTTCTTGAGCAAACAAAAGCATGTTTATGGCGTTTAATTTGCTTTTGGATGTGGAATTACAGTTTAACTTCCACTGCTTAGATATGTCATACTTAGGAAATATTAGAATATGATGAGGAATCTTTAATTCAACCAGACTTGGCGAGCAGCATAATACTTCTTTAGCTGCTTCATTAGCTGTCTCATTTCACGACAACCCTATATATAAAATTTTGAGCATGCCACAGATTCCATGAAACATTCCCGCTGGTAAAGGACGTACACTGGAAGAGCCAAGACAATCGTATCACTGCCGATGAAGAAGATGAACCAGAAAGAAAATAGCGGGGTCAAACGGGCACTTGTGTTCACAAAAATTGCTTGGAAAGTGGTATGAACGCAGACAACACGAGAAGATAATCCTGCAGTAATAGGAAACGAAATGAAACTCAAGAAATATCAGCGCAATAACACTTCTATTTGGCGAAGCAGTGCTGTAGTTTTCTAATTTACAATCGGATATCTTGGAACAGAAATACTGGAGTCTAATCTGAACATTTACCACGTGCAGCTGTGCTACGATAATATTTAATGCAGTGGCGTGACAATATGCTCCATAATTGAAATATATCAAATAAATAATATTTTTGCAACATTAACCAGTAATTATAAATCATTAAATGAAATAAATTTTACTTTGGAATTTAAAATCACGTACTTAATTAAATTAACTTCAAATGACTCCACAGGTTCATAAACATTTCCATCTATAATCAATGTAATAAAGTACCCAGGTAAAGATTCATCATGATTAGAAGTTTAAGTGTTATAACATGGACGCAAAATGATCGTTAGTATGGTTCACATTTTTTATGAAACAGAAAGAAGTGTGGCGTGTATATGACTCCACTAATGTAACTAAATAAGTGTCTACATTTGCGACTGCTCTTACTTATATAATTGCACATACTAAAGTCATGTTACGATTTTCTCCCCATAAAATTTGCTGTTAAAATTGTTAGATCCAGTCACTTTACACATTAATAACGGACATGCTATAACGGTCACAAACATAATTATCAAACTGATATGACTTTTGTTGGAGGACGTTTATAATGATGATGATGATAACGATAATGATAATGACAATAATAATAATAATAATAATAATAATAATAATAATAATAATAATAATAATAATAATAATAATAATAATAATAATAATAATAATAATAATAATAATAATAATAATAATAATAATAATAATAATAATAATAATAATAATAATAATAATAATAATAATAATAATAATAATAATAATAATAATAATAATAATAATAATAATAATAATAATAATAATAATAATAATAATAATAATAATAATAATAATAATAATAATAATAATAATAATAATAATAATTAATAATAATAATAAATAATAATAATAATAATAATAATCATAATAATAATCATAATAATAATCATAATAATAATCATAATAATAATCATAATAATAATCATAATAATAATCATAATAATAATCATAATAATAATCATAATAATCATAATAATAATCATAATAATAATCATAATAATAATCATAATAATAATCATAATAATAATCATAATAATAATCATAATAATAATAATAATAATAATAATAATAATAATAATAATAATAATAATAATAATAATAATAATAATAATAATAATAATAATAATAATAATAATAATAATAATAATAATAATAATAATAATAATAATAATAATAATAATAATAATAATAATAATAATAATAATAATAATAATAATAATAATAATAATAATAATAATAATAATAATAATAATAATAATAATAATAATAATAATAATAATAATAATAATAATAATAATAATAATAATAATAATAATAATAATAATAATAATAATAATAATAATAATAATAATAATAATAATAATAATAATAATAATAATAATAATAATAATAATAATAATAATAATAATAATAATAATAATAATAATAATAATAATAATAATAATAATAATAATAATAATAATAATAATAATAATAATAATAATAATAATAATAATAATAATAATAATAATAATAATAATAATAATAATAATAATAATAATAATAATAATAATAATAATAATAATAATAATAATAATAATAATAATAATAATAATAATAAATACTTCCGGAAGCTGTTGTGCACAGATAGAATTCTGATGTTAGTACACACACAACTGGAGAGTCACTATATGAGAATATGTAATTTACACTGGAACTTTATTAAGTGTAAAACATCAATACATCTTGTCCAATCCCTGATTGGGCTCCTGTCTTTGTGTCCTAGATACTTCTCTGCAAATAAACATTTACAGACTTCATTAAAATGACATAATTGATATATGCTATTTTAGCTCTCTTAAATACGCTTCCCCACTTGAAACCCTTCCTTCAATTAATTTCACTTATTTCTCAATTTTTGTCTAGTATCTGGTGCTTAGCTATATCTATATCACATTTTCCATTAATGTTTTTGCCATTATCTCATTGGTTCCAACGATTTCAGTTTCTTATGATCATATCTTTTTTAATTGTAATTTTTAATAATTTTACACTTATTAAAATGCTGATATTCAATTCTCTGCTTGCAACTGTCATCTTCCCATATTTTCGTTGTTCTCTTTATCTGTACTGATTTGGTCTGCATCGCTTGCTATCCTTTCCAATTTTGTTATTTTTACTTAAAGTTCGACATTTACTTTCACTATCTAGTGACATGAGGCGTAGGCTTCTAAGTACGTACATCTACATAAATATTATGCTCGTATTTTCAACTTACAACTATTTAAATGGCGATAGGTTTTCGCTTTTATCGTTTTAAAGGTAAAATTCTCGAACAAATTGCAAATTTTGGGTTAAAATTGTTTCTAATTCCTAGCGGCTACGACCAGACAACGCGATAATTTTATTATCCGTTAACTCCCAAATCTAAATATAAAAGAGATGACCTGAAAAGATCAAGGTCAGTTAATTAAATTTAAATTCCAAACAGTACTCTGATTCTGATGGGATTGGTTGTTGTATTATTTTGTAAGCTACGGCTCAGCAGATTTAATTTACTGGAGTGTGTTTCATAAGTGTAATGGAGCACATGAGCGGCAGATTCACTTCCACAAGTGCATTGCACTTCATATGAGTGTCGGGATAACTAGGTCGATTAAACCCTTCAACAGCAATCTACATATTCACAGATATCGCACTATCGAACTGGCCGCCTGTACCGCAAGTCAAGGGAATTAAATTGTCCGCCTGTTTAACTGGTTCTTCACTATTAAGTGTTTAGGGTATTTGCTTGCTAATACTTTACCTAACTAAACTTAACATTCTCTTGAATGTAAGTCTTTCCCGAGTGTTTGGTAAGATAATCAACCATCGGACTTAAAATTTTTCATTTTAAACAACAGAATTGGAAATAACCATTTTATATGAGAAATATTAAATCCCTGATATCGAAAACTGTGTAGATATTTTTGTGAGATCAGCGATGTGAGATAACAAAGCCATGAGTAGAATAATTAGGTGCCAATTTTAAATGCAAGATCTATATCTAGAAAACATACCATGCAACGGTAGGTCAATATACCACATAAATGGACATTCCTGGTTAGTGTACACCAAATGACCTGCTACATACTGTCACTTGTCACGCTTTACCAGGTCATGCATTTCAGGCATTTAATGCAAGTATTGCGTTCCCAAATCTATTTCTAACAACAATAAAAGCTGACTGCTATAGCACTGCATGCTGCCGTTTCTGGACAAGTAGTTAGTTGTTGATATATACTTTCTTGCTACAACTATAGTACGAAGTACGTCCAGAAAGTAAGTTCTCTTTGGAAATAAAATTAAATTGTGTATAGATACACAAAAATTATTTATTGCACAAAATTCTACAACGCTTAAACTACTTTTCCACATAACTGCAGAAATTTTTCAGACATTTGTCATACTGAGACACAAGTTTTTGTATACCTTCTTCATAGAAGTTTGCCGCCTGTGTCTTCAACCAGTTGGAAACATTTTCTTTCAGCCCTTCGTCATAAGTGTTGACCGCCAAGGAAAGATTTGAGATGCAAAAACAGATGAAAGTCGCTAGGAGCGAGGTCAGGGCTGTACGGGGGTAGTCAAACAGATTCCAGCCAAATCCCTGTAGGATGTTCTTCGTCGCATTTGTACTGCGTTGTCGTGAAGAAACATAACACCTTTTGACAGTCGATAAATTTCAATTGGTTTCACTTTCCTAGCATTCAGAAAACGAATCACAGATCTAATTTCACAAGCGGTGGGATTTTCAATCAACGACATTGTAAACAAGCACGACAACACCTACATGGCTGACAGCGATCTCACAATGGCACACGTTTCTTCTCCTTGATACAGAGCGTCTACCGCGAATGTGGGGAACTGCGATCGCAGCGCTGCAGCGGAGATAAATTGAAACAGAACTTACTTTCTAGACTCCCCTTGTAATTCTGCAGTATTACATGCAGAACTACTAAGTAGAACATTTTACCACATTATTCAATATTAAAATAATATTTACAGCTTACCTGATTAATTTATATACTTGAGAGGGACATTAATTAATGTGAAAATTACAATATAAATTTTTATGCATGGAACCTATTCATATGGTATTCTAGCTATAAACAAAACCAGCTTCACAGTTTTCAATGACAATCAATTCTACCTAGAGAAGCACCAGATAGTTTATACCCGGTTACGAATTTGTCATTCGAAATCGACATATGAGCACCTCCTAAATAAAAGTAAGGCCACTTGGTGTAACTATTGTAGTGTAATATTTACAACAAAATATATGTTTGAATATAAATATTTAGAACCTTACAGACTAAAATGGAAAGCTTCCTTACGACATAAGGAATCACTGAACAATTCCACATCTGTTGTACTTAATCTCTGTTTCATATGACCTTGCCCCGCTGACATGTATCACTCCGCGGGCAACTACCTTCCCCCTCATCCTAATTGGCTAATGCTTTCGAGCCATAGGCAATAGGTGTTGCCTTCCCATCACATTTAAAACTGCAGTAAACGTCATAAATATTGCCAGGAAGATAGATAAAATCATACAAATAAGAATATGCAAAAATACAAGTTTATAATGAAACTGAACAAGTTGAAACTGAATGAATGAGTAATGAAACTGGAACAAGTTTATAATGAAAGGCCTCCAGTCTTTTTCACTGGGATTTTTTAAACCAGCACACATATCCTGCAAAAATGCTTGTCTTTCAGTCTTAATAGTCGTGTCATGGTATAATAGTCGCGTGTTCTTCATTCACCTAAGTCTCGTCAAGGTAATATATTTTGCGACTTGTATCTCGGTACAGTCTGATTGTCCTTAAATAACGTTTTCGCCACACAGCAACATCTCCCCTGGAGTGGTAAGTTTTCCCGTTGTCTCAGTTTCGTGTCGCGATGGTCCTACGCATCTAACACTCACACCTGTAAGCTCAGAGCACAACTGTTCGATTTCTCTCACTGACAAAGACGGATTCTTCTCTGTGAGTGCATTAAACACATGCACCACAATTCTTTTTTCGCCGCTTTGTAAAGGTTTTCCCTTGCGATGCTTCAGCGAAAAACTGGCGCTAGACTCTGCCATTATACATATAATAAGTACAGAAGCAATAAACGATCAATATTATAATTTAGCTCTCGAACTCGGCATAGCACACCTTCGAATGGCGATATATGACTAATCCAGTTCAAAACAAGGTCAGTGATAAAAGTCATATAAACAAATATGTCATCACTACCGCTAAATCACGTGCTATCTGCCATGTGCTTGAGAGCAAAGGAACCTCCTCTTTACTTCGTTTAAGAATTAACATGCATTTCAGATAAATCAACTCTGTTGCGTAATATGTTTAATTCAAATGGTTACGAAAATATAAATTTGGAAATTCTCTTCCAACATATAAAGATACATCACCATGTAAATAACGAACTAATTTTTACCGCACAACAGTTTGTACCACAACAGCAGCCAATGAGATGTGATAACGTCACGTGACCGTTAAGAGATACGGATCAAGCTTACGTGAAACAAGGATTAGTTGTTCATGTGACCTGAAATAAATAAATAAAAATTAAAATCAGCATGCATTTCTTATGTTGTACTTCTCGAATAAACAAGTTATTAATATTAATCATGAGAACTTATTTAACCTAATCTGGTATTGTGGACTTTGTAGAAAGCACGAAGGGAAAAAAAAGCTCAATTCTCTAATCAGAAGTTTACTTTTTGTTACAAGTGAATCAGAATTTTTAAAAATGTTCACACATTCTGCACTAGATATAGCTGAACCTAGGAAGACCTAAAACACCTATCAATGAATGGTTGAAGATCCTAGTGCTCCGAAAAAAGAAACGTTAGTTTAGAACAATTTTACAAATTATTAACGAACTCCAAGTTATAAAATTCAGATGTGTTATAGCCACTATATTGTTCTACTAACTTTAAATAAATAATTCTTACAAATACTTCTTCTTTTATCTGCTTTACAGTAATTCAGATATACATTTACATAAATGTTTTTATTTGTATATTAGCTTTGAAATACAATAGAAATAGGAGGAATTCAATAGGCTTAAGCGACAGTCAGATCTTTAAGAGCTTGGTGTTACGTCATGGCTTTGAATTGCATTCTCTTTGCATAACTAAGAGGAAACGCAAATAAATAAATAAAAATAAGGGAAAGAAGGAACCAATAAGGACTTCTCATTTGAGGAAAGCGTAAATTTTCAAAAGTTCGAACTAATAAATGTATTTGAAATAAAAGTAATGTCTTGGTTATAACTCCAGACATGTATAAAGATATAAAAGGTAAAAGTAGATCCATGGCGTAACGGCCCGCAAGTGGACCGGAGCCTACCAACCCGCTGGTCTCACGTCAACATATGAAAGGTAGAGGTGGGCTATCATCCAACCGATAAGTGTAGGAAATGTGGTAAATATCACATCATACCCAACCGGAAAGTTGGCTTTCTAGACCAGGGTTCGCTACCTAGCGTAGCTCCTCAATTTCTTCATGATTCTAAGTGACACCGGTCCTATACGCAACCCTCAGAGGTGGGATCGGTGCCAGACGCATTCCGTAGCAGGGAACCGAAGTAAAACGCTCTAGCCCACTATGCCACGGCGCTTGGCATACAAAAAATGTACTTGACATAACATGTATGCTTCAAGGAGATACACTTTTTTAAATTAGATTTTCTCACCTCTTACTGTTTATTCATTATACAAAAGTCATCCAAAATAACTTTAGAGGTTAAATCAGAATGCACATTCCATGTATCAAATTCCTTAAATATCTGGTAGCCCAATGAAAATTCCTAAAGAAGTTGTTGAAAAATTTACAATGATCAAGGATATTTTAGATTGAGGGATTGTTTTGAAAATTGTCTCATTATTGGAAATTTTGTGTTTGACCAACCTAAAGTTTTTAAATTATTTATTCCAAATTTAATTATACAGAGGATTCTAAAGAAATGTTTTCCTTTTTGGAATTAGCGAGTCTCTAATCACGTATTTGAGCTTTAATCTCGGTAGCAATATTTTCTCTGTTTACAGTAGTTAGTGAAGCCAAATGTTTAACAACAAGCACAACTTCAGAGGCTGTTGCTAATTCAAAATATGCATTTTAATCAACGTACAGAATATACCAAACCTACAATGGTTTAATAAAACTTGTTAAGCATATTGTAAAAGGAAACAAAATGAAAGGTCTACATATAAAATTGTGAATCACATGTTATTAAAATGTTTTTTCTAACATTCATCAGAAGCGTCTGACTGAAATGAGAGATTTGATATTCATCTGAATACACATTTTCGATTTCGATTTCGTTTGTTAAGAAACATAAGACTGATAGTATTTTTCTATCAATTTTCTATGGAGAGAATGAGCCTCACGGGACCAAAGACCAATGTTTGCGTGTAGTCCATATTGAATTTTTGGAATGATCGCAGCACTGCCTCTACGACTTTTAAGCAGAGACCTTATATATATGCGATATAAAGTGTATGAATGCATTAATTTCCAGAGAAAGTAATTAAGAAGAGAAAGAAGCATCAAGAGAGGTTAGCAGATTCGGCTTCTCTTCTCGGGTCAAGAGTTTGAAACGAATTATATCTTGTACGGTTTTAGAAGGCATGTGACTCAACCAATGCGTGCACGCGGTGGCTGCCCTCTTGTCAGCTGATGTGCCAGAGAGCGGAGGAGGGAAGTAGCATTTGTCCTTTAACAAATTGTGAGAACGTAATCTGACGCAGCAAAGGATAATTATGATAAACTATAACACTGAATTTAACATGAAAATAACCTACCTGGGTTTCTGAAAACGACTTACTGTAGAGGAGTTGCTAGCTTAAATAAAATAGAGGTTCACTAATTTCTGTGCTAAAAGTTTTGCCGTGTTTCACAATAAGTAACACAGTAAGCACAGTCACATTGTCATGCTCAGGTTGTGAGTTCCTGACTTTGTAAAAAATTGATCCGGTCACGCATTTTTGCAGATAATTCCTTAAAGAAACTGTACACTTTAAAAATAATATTTCTGTCCTGAAAGCGGAGTACTCTACCGTTAGCCTTGGGCCACTGTGGTACCATGCTTCGAAAGTAACATTGTTAACAGTTCACATTACACAATGTGAGCATGTGAATTTTCTGCTTATCATCACAGTTACCCAAAGCGCCTTACACTAAATTTACGTTATTCACTGGACTTGTACCTGTGCGCGTGCGTGCTCTTGGAAGCAGCGCTCGGTGGTCAGATAATTTATGAATTAATATATGCACTTCCTAATGACACTTCGTAATGTCTTATTCAGTATATTTATATAAGGAATAACACAGGTTAAGAATGGAACTTGAAGCATACCAGAAGCGTAAACACGGAGTCAACCGTTTATTCTCGAAGCGATACCTCGAGAACCATACATCGTAGAAAAATTGCCTTTGTACAGGCTGCCTCAAAAATTCTTGTCACATATACAAAGCCATATTACAATGTCGAATTTTGAGTAGTTATTCTCAGCGCATGAAAAAGAAAAATCTCTGCTGCTCCGCTATAGGCTAGTCTGCACGCCTATGATAGGAAAGTAGCTCTACGTAGCCGTCCTTAACTCCACCTCATATACCTTCTATTACCGTAGGCCACTGCTGAGCTTTAACCACTTTCTCTTTAATAAAAAGCGATAAAGATATATCATTTCTTTTTCAGATTTCTAAAAACCTGACTCGCTATCAAACTGCGATTCATGTCATTTATATTTCATAGGCGTTTAAAGTCCTTAAGTATTATAAAATAAATACAAGTATTCTTCATTTACACATCTTTTTATGGTCTCTGAACTGTAAAAATTAATTTGTGAATATTCATAACATTTTCATAATTACAACGAAGTGAAATTTTTTTCATGTTACAAAGAATTTATTACGTTGAGTCTAGTCCCATTTAATACATATTTTTGCTACGTTTCTTGAAATACTGGTTCACAGTGCTTTACAGAATTTTCAAGTGAATTTCAGCTTCCTTAATTTACTATTTTTAATATCAAGTCATGATATTTCCATTTAAGCATTTATATTTTTATGAAGCATTCCGACAGAAGGGATCAAAGCAAACAAAGAAAGCTGGAGAAAACCTCATATCTGGAATTGATTTTGCTGTCCCTTGTAATTGCTCCACAAGGTAGTCGTGTTTTTGTCATGGAGAGGTTTTAATTAAGCCACCATCAGGCACGCTTGGCGAGGTCTGTTCTTGCCCAAGAAGCTGACTTAATTATTATGGAATTCCTCTGAGAGGAATGCTGTGAATGGGGAACATCTCTTGATGGTGCGATATCATAACAATATCTTACAAAGTGGAATGCCTGGTTGGTAAATTATAGTTCTATATTTTATATTAATGGCCTCAATCTGCACTTTGAATTCTTCTAGCAGCTTTGGTATGCACATAGCTCATGAAAACTTCCATTTAACTACCTGCTTTATTGTGAAACGATGTTCACACAATTTATAGCAAGCATTGTAGCAAGAAGTCATTTAATTGGTTTAAAAGTGTCCTTAAATATTTAACTTAGTGATAATTATATGCTGATTAAAGAATAAGTCAAGCAAATCCTTCGTTTAAAAATATTACGTTACATTTAGGTGATTTTCACCACATAACTTGTGGCTCCGTCAATTTTTAATCAGCCTTTAATAGTTTCCACTGTTACTAAATAATCTAGTTCGTTTTTCTCTAACACTTCGTTGAACTTACACTATCAATAAGCTAATTTTAACTAGATGCACTGTTCACTATCAATTCACTTTGTTTTCACACTCATTTCATTTTCTTCTCGTCAAAGTGATATACGCCCGTTGTAACCTCTTCAGGACGGTTCATTCGCTGAGGAGACAGTGGAGACGCGTCTCATCGCTTGACGTAATAGCATTCATTGCGTCACAACAATGATGTCACCAGCCTCGAAGAAAAGAGCCTTTCGTCGCACCAGAAACTCACTCATACATTCACTCACTCATTTACTTCGCAAGACTGACTCAACTTGAGAGAGGCTCTTTTAGGTATATAGCCATTGAAGATTTCCACACTGTTCCAGAACGTTCGAGCTGACGAAACTTCTAGAAGATTCTGGTTACCTGGTAGTAGCATCTCCGATGTATACGCTGAGTAAGCGCATCGTTTCCTCCATTTACAGTTTCAAGCGCCCGGCGCCGACTTCCCGATAACTTTGGGTCAAAATCGTTGCGTCACAATATAAATATATGTTCAATATATGCTAGCTTTGATATCCCATCCTTCATGAGAAACAACTGATTAGCGACATTACTTTAAAATGACGAAATATTGTACATTACAGGCTACAATACCCAAAACATACCTTGGATATGATTGATGCCACAGAAAGAAGGTATAACATGATTCGTTATACACACTTCTAGAACTTGGACCACTGCAGATATTACTTCCAAAAATATACGGGGGATGTTCAGAGGCATAGCCAAACCGTTGTTATCAAGCTGACGACATGCATATATTTCTCTGACAAAGAGTAAGAACTCCTCGTTGTTTCTTAGATCAAAATTAAAAAAGTTCCAGCTCACTGTTTTGCCATAAGTTACCTAAATTAAAATAATACCAGTATTAATTGTTCTAAAACTTGAGGCTTCTAGAAGTCACGTTTCATTCCACTAGGCGCGCTTTTGTTAAAAGAAATCTCATTCGTAGCATTCCCTATAGACTAAGGTACAAATTATACAATCAATTGCCTATTTTTAACCTGAGCAAATAGTGAAAATGGAAGGAAACAAAGGGGAAAATGGTCTCCTGAATAAGAAAAACAGTTTCCAATTTCATCTTTAGCGCTGATTTAATACGCACTCTCCCCTTTACCATCCGCGACCTTGTTACAATACCCCAATTATATTTCTTTTAGATTCTGACTCGTTTTCACCCTCTGGCTTCTACTTCAGAGTATCAGTTTTCCTGAAACTTACATTTACTTCGTCAATTTTAATGATACAAGGTACCTTCATTAAGATTTTCAAAATATAAGAAAGAAATAATAAACAATGAAAAAACGGGGAGCTTAAAATCAGAGAATGTTGACGAGTACCACATCTAATGGAATATCATCGTCTTCATCTATTATTGGTGGTGGTGGCAGCGGTGGTGGTGGTGGTGGTAGTAGTGCTGTTATTCTTATATACATTAAAATTACCATGGGTTCTTAACGGCTTTTTAATATTCCTGTACATCAGAAAATGGTTATCTACAAGTCTATAAATTATTAATTAGTGATACATAAAGGCCGCAGGCGTGTGTGGTTTTTCACAAATATACTGTGCATGGATTTTACTGTTATCCGTCGCTCATGTAAACAACTGCAGGCAATTACAGCCTGACCATCACAGATACAGTAAGAAGAAACAACAGTCGCGTTATACTACACCTAGACCTTTCGTCTGCATATACTTGCGAGTCAATGCTTCACTATTGCACAATGACAGTTATTTATAAATTTAATGGCCGAGCAGTACATCTGACGTCATTCATACTCTGCGTCCAGTTAACTTGTATCCATGCGAGCGCACATGTCTGTGTCCTTTAGTGATGTACCTGGCGTTTTTTGAAGAAAAGGCAATTGTTCCATATAGACGTAATACAGGGTTGAAGCGATACGAATATAAGTAGTGTAACTAAAGAGGATTCTGCTGGGCAATTTCAGCAAAACTGTAGTACATATTTCCATTCCTGAGTTTTACTGCATTTCAGCACTACATTTGTGCAACTGAGATTGTTAGTGAAAGAAATATGGAGGAAATATAATTAAAATTACCAATTCTATTCTTAATTTAAATGCATTAAATGGACATGTATGAGCTTCTTTAATAGCTGTTATTCAACAATTCCTACTATAAGCCTCCTGAATGGAACAGAGATATCATTTACTGTCTCCTATTGTTAGACGGCTATTTTATTATACTATTTTGAAAGACATTTATTATTATTATTATTATTATTATTATTATTATTATTATTATTATTATTATTATTATTATTATTATTATTATTATTATTATTATTATTATTATTATTATTATTATTATTATTATTATTATTATTATTATTATTATTATTATTATTATTATTATTATTATTATTATTATTATTATTATTATTATTATTATTATTATTATTATTATTATTATTATTATTATTATTATTATTATTATTATTATTATTATTATTATTATTATTATTATTATTATTATTATTATTATTATTATTATTATTATTATTATTATTATTATTATTATTATTATTATTATTATTATTATTATTATTATTATTATTATTATTATTATTATTATTATTATTATTACAGTTACTATTTTACAAAATTTATTGCATTTAATATATACAGAGATGTTACAGTCCTTTTTGTTTAGTAAATAGTGCTCAACAATGGTCATCTATACTTTGTTAAATTCTGATTGAATTCCTATTAAGTAAAATACTTTCATAATGCATACACTATTGCTCAAAATTAAAAATGTATTCTTTATAATTTTTAAATATGGGAATAATAAGAATTTTGATACACTCCTGATTAATATAAAATTTCATAACCAATATAAAATATGATATTTTGAACAATTTGACGCAAGTGGCTAAAGCTATCCTTAAATCTAAATAAACGCATTTGGTTAAAGATTCACATAAAGTATTAGACCACTAACAGCATAAAATAATGAAAATTTTGATTTATAAACTGGTTCATATATGTTAACATTATTTGCGATTTATTGAAACCTATTTGGTTTAGTTTTATCTCATTCATAGCTTTTGAAAAGGAAGTGTTAAACTCGCTAAAATAAATTACATGATGTGTAAGAAAGCTACCCGAATACAATAATAAAAGTTCACAATGTTTTGCTCAAAATAATTTATCTCCCTACTTAAGTATGATATATTGTACACAATAGATTTTTGTGCCTAACATAAATTATATGCATACAACTTCTAGAACCAGTCTTGCGAAATAATATTTTTATATATGCCTTAATGTTATCGAGATAATCTTTTTCAGAGTAGTATAAGTACGTATCATTTGTAGGTACAAGTTTGGTGCGAATAGAAGGCAAGTGTATAACCGGTTTGTTATTTTTGTCACTCTTGGGAGAAAATCACATCAATAAAACGAGTATAACAAAATGAGTAACTGTGGAAGTAAATTGTGTGATTTAAAGATATCAACATTCTTATGCTGAGAAGCTTTTATTTCGGTTTTTAAATGTCTAATATCGTCCCAAACGAAGAGGAAGTCGCAAGCGATTGCCAGAAAAGAAGATATTAATTTATTTTAAATAATAAAAGCATATAGTATTTTAAACAAAATCGAGCAATTTTTATGAAAATGCCAATATAAGTGCTAGTCTGAATACGGAGAGGTTTCCTGAAAATTATTGTATCGCGTTCTGAGAGAACACTGAGTATAAACTTTCTTCACTTACCTCAGAAGCATAGTAAAATTAATTTACAACTTGCTATTTAATATTTGAAGCAGAATATGGAGACAGCGATTTCTGAAAATTTCTGCAAAAGAAACCTAAATATTCAGGTAACAGTTAAAGCTAACCACTGGCGCGATAACTCCATGAGGGCAGGGCCTACCAACCCGACTGCCGTCCTTACGCCCACTTGCGCATAGCAGAGGTGGGCGATTTTCCAACCGATACGGGGAGATGTGGTCAGCTTCTCGGCATCCCCCAGCCGGAACGCTGGTTTCTGTGACCAGGGCTGCTTACCTAACGCAAGCTCCTCACTTTCCTCGCGATGCTGAGTGGGCACCGGTCCTATAACCGAGACTTAAAATCTGGGATCGAACCCGAGCCGCTTTCCGTGGCCAGGGACCAGGGACCTTAGCCCGCTATGCCACGGCGCAGGACATTCAGATGTCAGTACTAGTATTAAAGGAGAGTAACATCGTTCAGTATTGTAGCTTATCGAACCGAAATAACTTAAACCTTCGAAAATTACAAATTACTCTTCATAAGAGGATTTGTTTTTCTAAAAATAAATTAGCTCCTCTTATTTTCCCAATGAAGACTTGCCGAATGGCAAAGCATGCTTAACAACTAATAAATTGAAATATAATAAAACAATTACAAAGAAGAAGCATAACATAAAGGAGTTTGCAATTACTATACAAATACAACAAATTAACTTGAAACGTACAGATATTGTGTTAACAAATAAATACTCAAGTTACATAACTTATTCTTTTTTAAAAGTACATAAAGTTTTAGTACGTGACAATCATACTTAGAATGACTTGGATTCCTATACCACAATTCTGGGAGAATTTGACTAATGGATCAGAGCTAGTGGCCAGGCACCAAACATCAGACTAATGAACTTTATGTTAGATTGTGTTTGCTTTTATAATATGGAATGACTGGTTCACAGATTTCGTTTCTAGGGCTAGCGGTCGTAAGATTACATTTAAACAATAGACTTCCTTAAGAAAATTTTGAATCAGCTGAAATTATATCAATGTGTATGTTACTGCCATTCTGTGCTTTACCGTGGAGCTCTTCATAAACTTGTAGACCTTTGTTCCTTAACATATTTACTGCTAATTAGTTATTTTATTTCATGGTGCCTGGTTTTCCATATTGTCATGATGGTAGCGCTGCTGCTTACCAAGCGGGAGTTCCGGTTCGATTCCGAGAACTGGTGTAAAGATTTTCTCCTGCCTGAAGTCCTGGTTCGGGGTGCACTCAGCCTCGTTACTTCCCTGAAGGCCAATTGAGGAGCTACTTGAATGAGAAGTAGCGGCCTTAGGCTGGAAAGGCCCCATCACTAGTCTGTCTAGTGAACGGGAGTGCAGTTTGCCCTTCAAAAGAAACTCACACTTCCGCCCACTAATGACCCTCATAAATCTATCTCCACACTTCAGAAATGGAGCCCTGTCGTTGAAGACCAATAGCAGCCCTGATTTTCTCGAAGTGACAGTCGCATGTTTACTCCACTTGGAGTCTCAGTTGCCAAAGTTCCGACTTCCAGTTAATCTGTTTCATTACGTGCAGAAATTCGTTGTGCGTCACGATGTGGGGACCGTGGGAGGGAAATGCAGTGGTAAATGCAAATGAAGTAGTACATAACTTTCAGTCAAGTGAAAATAATCAAAGTGATGACAATAGTGTGAATAAATGGGCCGAGTTATGTTACTGGAAAAGTCTCAAAAAACAAAGTTATAACGGGAACTCTTTCTAAGCAAATTCAAGCGCTTGTTTTGAACACATAAATATTTGCTGAAAACTAATCTTGGTAAGGGGTCATGGAATAAACCTGATGATAAATTCTGGGTATTCACAGAAATACAGTAAGAAATATTGTGACGAAAGGAATACCAAAGACGCCGACCAAGTGTGAAAGTAAATCTCTAAAGTAGATAATTTCACATGCGATTTTATTCGCCGAGAAATTTATAGATTCTATGCGAAAGGGACAGCGCCCACCGTAGTCGAATTGGTTGCACATTTGCAAGACATTTGTGATTTTCTATATGGGCACTGAACTTTGCGCGGTCTCCTAAAGGAGCTGGGTTTCAAATACCGCATTTTGAATAAGTTAAGGGTTATTGTGGAATCCAGTAGAATTGAAGCTTGGCGGTATATATCATCAAAACTAAGGAAGTTTTGCAGTAATGGACATAAGATAATTTATTTAGACGAACTCTTGTATGATACCCATGACGTATCGAGAAAGGTGGCAACTTTGCAGAACGGACTGCGAAAAGGAGGGTCAGTGTTGTAAAACGATTATAAGGGTTCCTCAAAGGAAGCGGTCGACGTGCACATGAGTTAACTAAACAGACTTTACCTGCTGGCAGGGAACGGAGCATTGACCACATGCCACTATCCTCCAGTACTGCACCCCAATCATAACGCCTGCGGTGGGCAGCGGCCAGGAAGTAAGCCATGGCTCGGAAACAACAGTGTTTCTAGAATTTACCAATGACAGGAACCCAGTCTTAAATTCAAATCGTAAGTGACCATTAATTTATTCAGTCTCCACTTAAGTGTTTGGCGTTTGTTTAAACAATTCAGAGCCTATGATTTAACACACGTAAAAGTGTTCTGATGAGGCTTTGGTCATTTAGTTGAGCGTTACGCCACATTAAGTTTGGGAAAGCTATTATCCAGGCATTGCAGCGTAACTGATTATATAACTCGGAACTTTAATAATATACTTGTAAAATAGCACCATAGAACTGCACAGGTTATTTTGTGTCATCCAATGAAACTGCCTTGGTAAACGCAAATACTACACAAAAATGCAATGTCACATAAATTTAGTTACGCTCTTACTTTTCTTTTATTATCAGAGATAAACTCCAGTAGAACTAGGGTTTGTTTGTCACATATGCCTACGTTGCACTAGACGAAGTGGAATGCATCTACCTGCACTTGTATGTGTCCTCTTGAGCCACCGGATATCGATCCTGCGTCCGGCTGCATAACAGATACCACTATGTACCCACTCCACCTCTGGCTGCATTTGCCCTTTCCCTTTATTTTGTGTCTCTCTCTGGGCGTTCATTACTAACACATTCCAATTTCCAATGGGGTTCTAAATATTCTCCTTCCTAACTGCACTTTACCTCACACTTAACACGATTATCTGATGCTTACTAGGATAATATAACAATTAACACGAACGTGAAAATAAGCGAGAGATTAAGGAAGGATTTTTCAGCACTGCAACACCTCATCAATAGAGGAATTTTATAACCTTCTATTTTCATTGTTCCTTTATGTTCGCTTGTGTTTGCGCCAGACAAGTACTTCGTTTACAATGCAGTACTTTCCAGCACTTCATCATTCATATAGCATTATCCATTTACAACCACTCCACAAATTTGGTTACGTTTCAATATTCCTAAAACAGCTGTAGGATATTGTAAAAATTACGTTTACTTTCTCTATTGCATACCGTAAATACGAAGTATTGCACTTTGGCAACAAAATTGAAGTTTATATTTCACTATATAGGTTTTGAAATTCTCCTATATATAAAGCATTTACAGTCTATTTGTATAACATTCAAAACATGTAAACTGCACATTTCATGAGAATGTCTTAAACTTGAGGCTCTTTAATTAAAATCATTGAGATTATTTTGCGAAAGGAAAAATTGTTCGAAAAATCCTCTACATTAATAGGGGTGGTAGTACATTTCTCAATCCTTTTGTGTCGCATCTTTGGAAGGTCCGACACGTAAACAATAAGTTATTTATTTAACTGACCGCGTTATAGAACTATTCTGTTCAGAGATCTGGCGTGTCGGTGTGCCTCAAGTTCAAGAGGTCCCGAGTTCGAAATCTCGGTCATGGTGACTTATCCTGATAAGGTTATTTCTGACAGCTTTCTTATCGTGATAGTTCAATGTCAGATAACTCTAAGTTCTGTGACCCCTGGGCTCATATGAGTATCATTTCACCCATTTCATTCATCAATATAACTTAATGTTGAACTTGAATTAAAAGAGATCGCGCACTCACGCGCACACACAAACTATTTTCTAGAAATAGATTTTTGGGCTCAAGGATCCCAAAAATATGTATTTCTAACAACTATTAATATAGAATTCTTGGGTGGAACACAATACTCCGTCCAGTTACTTGAAGTATGTAGTATAGAGTGATCAAAAACCGATACGATAAACATCTGAAGCACTTGATGATACTCTCCTCTGTACAAAATACAATTCCAACTTCTTTGTCAAGCTACGTGATAAAAAGTAAAATTTTCTAGAAATGTGTTCTGATGACTGAGTGATCAAACGTATTTAGGGCGATCTCGGTTATCCATTTCTTTAATATTTTTCCCTTCATTTCCTTTCCTTTATTTGCTTATTTTGGGAATAAAACTGCGAAAACAATCTAACAGGACATAAATTCTAAATAAACAAGATGTGTATGAATTTTTAGGCATTCAAGTCTAAACATAAACATATAAATTACTAGTTGAGTTGCAGATGCATTTCCCGAAAAATAAGGGCAATAATAGTATCGAAAAATAGGTATTGTTTATTTTTTTCAATTCAACTATATTGTATAACTTCTATATTATTTTCCAAACCACGATAACTGTTGCTACATTTGTGAGAACATAAAATAAGGTTTTGCAATTGTAAATTATACTGTCTGCAAAAATAAACAATAAATATTCTGCGCAGTGTAGACACTTCTTATTTAACAGCCTTCTTATACCACTACGTGGTGTCAGGGTATTGCTGTTCCTCTAAAATCTTACGCGGGTTGAGGAACGGAATCTCTGGATCAGTGAGAGAGAGACTCCAGGATGCATGATCAGCCTGATGCTTGGTATGAGCGTGAGGGAAGTGGATGACAAAATGAGGGTCAGATGAAATGATAGAAAAGATGATGGACCTATTGGTGGAATGCTGGCGGGAGAAACAGGAGTACCGGGAGAAAACTCGCCCAAGCGCTGTGTGGTCCACGACAAATATAACTTTGCAGTCGCCAAGGGACAAACCCGGGCCGCCTTGGAGAGAGCCAAGAGGTGTGTAGAAACTTTAGTAGATTTTACTACAAAATCTTGTTCATAAATGCTCAACTTTTTGTAACACTCACGTATTATTGTAACTGATGACAAAGTAAGGAATGCTAGTGTGAACCGAACGGTAGTCTTCGAGAGTTTTCTCAGTTAAATGAAGGTACCAGATTAGAGTTATGAACACGTAGTGATCATCTTAAGATCTTCATACTGATTTCTGTGTGTTCATTTCAATTCCCCTCCACAAAAAAAAAAAAAAAAAAAAAAAAAAAATGCCTAAAAAGAATAAGGAGAATTATATAGTGAAAATGTTTAATACCGCATGTTTGTTGAATTCTACTTGGATAATTTTGTGAAGAATTGTTTGTCTAAAGGGGAAGAACCACAAAATAACTATGAACAGTCGTAAACTTGAAAGCCGCGACTGAAGAAATAATGACAAAAAGTCCCAAAAGACTGAAACATGTAATTAAGAGACTATTATTGGAATAAAACGTCAAAACTTTCCTACTCTACCAATCGCCCAATTCTCATTTAGATGACAGAAATTTTAAGCCTGTTCCTTGCATAAAATTTTTCTTTTAAAATTGTATAATCCTTTCCCTGCCTGTCGTAGGAAAGGGTACGAAAAGGTTGTAGCTTAATGTTATTATTAATAGTAAATCTGTCTTCATATAGCAGTATATCCACCTTTGGTATTACTTTAGTGGAAAAACTAAACTTCGTATGCCTAAGTTCATCCAAAATCAGAAGGAAATGCAGAACTCTCTACGCATTTATCTAGAAACTATTCTTACCAAAACTTATTGTTCCACTTGCTGTTAACTGAAACACATTTACGCATTTCGTTGAAGCACTAAGGAGAAAATAATCCAATGCGATTGTCAGACTTTTAAAAAGCCGAGCGTTGTGTAATAGCCTTCAAATTCCATTGCATGTCCATGAGAAGAAAAAGGAAATAGTTCCTTATTATTCGAGGAAAGTATAAACATTTGAAAATTAAAACAAACAATAAATAATGTCCTAAAATGGCAACGGCCCAAAAATATATTTCACATATATTGCGTGCTTTAAAGAGACCTAATTTTAAGAACATATCTTGTCTATCTGTTGCGATATGTTACTAAAATGGTAATTCAGAATGAACAGGTTACAAAAGTTTCAAATGTTTGAAATATTTTAAACATGTGGCATTTTAATGATTTTCCCGTAGTCATTTGGGCCGACTTTGGGTAAATGAGGAGTAAGTGAACTTTTCACTGTAAAGGGAGTTTTTCACGTTCAAGAGGTCGCGAGTTCGAATCTCGGTCAGGGTGAGTTATCTATATAAGGCTTTTCCGGGGTTTTCCCCATCCTTAAAGACGAATGTTGGGTATCTCTACGTTCAATGCAGCTTGGACTCATTTGAGCATCATTACATGCGTTTCATTCACCGTCCGATATGACTTAACGTTGGAGGACGTAAAATTACAACAAAACAAAATAAAAATAAAGGTAGTTTTAAGGGGGGATTTTCTTGAAAATCTCCATGTTCTATCTTAGGGGACGCTGAGTTTCTTCAGTGTTCAGATGATGGTTTTTGATTGCACGCTCAGATAATCACAGTCACAGATATACTCGGAACTCAAACTAAAATTGTTTTATATACTTATTCAGGGCGTCAATTAATGCTTCTTCCACTTAACTAAAGCTAGTGGTACCCACTGTTGTAAAAGAAGAACAAGAATAAGTGTGCAGTCCATAGAAGCATAAATAACATTCAATATACTATAGTTAAAATTTTAAGCGTAAGCTCTAGAGAACGTTTTTATGAATAATAATCACTCTGCATTAGCAAACCTGTGCTGAAGAGCATAAGAGCTTACGGTGTTACTTACCTCCGCGAGAGGAACTAACATAACCTCATAAGAAAGTCTAACAAATAAACTGACATGAGACCTTAAAACTTCCTTCATTTATATGAACTTGTGCGCACTTCAACTCTTACGTGAGGGTAAGACTTAATTGCATGGCTCCTTTCAAGGTAATGAGCACTAAGGAAATATTAATGTCCTAAAAAGTAATAAAACGACGCCATATTACCTGGTTGGAGTGTGAAGGTTTCCCTTCTTGCGACAATAACGGTAATTCTTGTATAATATGCCCATAAGGCAACACATCAAGATAATTACACGTCATCGGCTTGTGGGTAATGTACAGTCTCACTTATACCTTATTCATCAATCACAGTCGAATTATAATTATTACATAAATCATGGAGCTCAAAAATAATAACTGATAGCATTTATGCCCTATATTAAATTATTCTTCCTCTATTATCTATTTAGAGTAATTGGAATCCCCTAAATTATATTTAATAAAATATTTTAATATAAGGTTTGTGCCAGCCAAACATTTGCTCACATATTCTCACAGCCGCCTGAATCCTACGCCATAGCCTATACTGGTAAGCGTAACAGCAACGATACGGAAGTTGATGGCGGAGTTAATTTTGCCCGCGTTTATAAACCACAAGCTTATGTCTGAAAATCCCGAAAAGGTTTAAATCCCAGCCAGAAACATTGATTCAGAGGGGCTTCCAGCAAAATTCAGAGCATACGCTTAAGAGAGAAAGAAATATAAATGTTTCAATTAAAAACTGGTATAAGATATATAATGTTATTCTGAAGAAGTGATGCTGACTTTACTTACATTCGCATCTCTTTATTACGCTGTTATGGGTTTCTAACATAACTTCAGAGGCACATGCCTATCAACCTGACACAGAGTTGCTTTAGAGAGTGAGTAGTAAACAAATTTGTTGTATTCTACTCACATGATCTTCTCTACCCTATTACAAATTCCCTTTCAAACGATTATTATTCTTGATAAGTATCCATAGCTTGCGATGAAGGCCTTCACCGGACGCTAAGGATACTTATCAAGACACGGGCCGTGGAAGCCTACGCAACCATTTGATTATTATTCTTCTCTCTACAAGTTAAATTGATATAGACATTTCTAGTTTGTTATGCTATTCCATATTACATTACCTTACCATTCAATATTACCTTATTACATTAAAATAAGGAGATATAATAAGCTGTAAGCGATTATCATGTTCGAGGCGTGTCCGTAAAATAAGGTCTCAAATTTAATTTAATACAGAACACATGTTTATTGTCAATGAAAATTACATTGATGGAAAGGCGGAACTCACAGCTATTTTTCAATGTAATTACCATTGTGATCGATGCACTTTTGCATGCGCTGTGGCAGATTTTCTTATACCTTTGTCATTGCACTCTTCCGCCAAGTTGTGCAGGTAGCGCTCAACCTCGTTTTTCAAATCATCGTCGGTCTGGAAATGTGTCCACCCAGGTGTGACTTCAACTCAGGAAACAGATAATAATCACTAATGTTAAGTCTGGACTGTAGTGGGGATGGGTGAAAAGGTCCCATCTGAACTGGACCAGGAGATCAGCCGAGCATTTTGGGGTACCACCTCGCACACACCTTGCGATAATGCAAATGTTCGGACAAAATCTTGTCAGTCGTACACTTACTGACTTCAGGGACAAGCTCGCACAGCTCGCGAACTGTCACACGCCGATCTTTAAGCATTCCTTGCGCCACTTTTGCAATTGAAACCGAAGGCCGACCAGAAGGCTGTTCGTCATGGACGTCTGTACGTCCGTCTTTGAACTCTGACCCACTTTCGCATGTTTTTGACGTCCATATACTGTAGCTCATAGACTTCGCATAACTTACGATGAATTTCAGAGAGGGTAGTGCCCTTGTCATTCAAAAACCTGATCAGTGCACGCAACTCGCACTTGGCGGCGGAAGTGATAGGAAGCTCCATCGCAAACGGCTGCCCAGCCAAGACTAATTGTTGCAATGGGTTCGTTGTGGTGGGGATTTGAAGAGATGAAACCACGCTACACGCCAGTGTTGCCGGATCTCGCTTAATATCGTTCCTCACGGCTCCGGCGCCTTGGAGACCTTATTTTACGGACAAGCCTCGTATTTTAGAAGCTGATCGTTTTATGATGTCTTTCATATGAAGAAAAAAAGATAAACGTACATATGAAAATTCAAACTAGAGACAGGGATTTTACTTGTAAACAATTTCTTTGTCGTGATACACTTTTTGAATAGTAACATTTTGACTATCTCTTAAAACTTACCAGTAATGCAAAAGCCGTTGACGCAATATAAGGCATGCATTTAGTTTCTCATGAAAATATATTAAATTGTTTGTATTTCAACACAACTCAATAGTGATAGGTTTTAGAAGAACAAAACTCGAAAAAATTGTCTATATCTGGTTAGAGGGATTTTCGTTGTCTTCGAGTCATATCCTCAGAAGATGGTCAAATATTTTAGTTACGCTGTTAATAGACACATAGCTAGTCCGTACAGAGTGTCATATAGACTTTCTCTATGCATGAGAGCATATAAATACTTTTATAAAAATTATTTTCTTTTTGGAATCAAGGAAATCAAGGAAATGTCTATTTCTTGTGAAATTTCCGTTATTTGCTTTAGTGAAATATATATGTGTGTTTTGTCTCCAAAAATATTTGAACCTTTCCTGAGTAAGGACACACCCTCCTGTAGCAACCAATAGAATGACATGCCTATAGTTAAAGGTCACAAAAAACACGAGACCTGGTAGTGCCATACATTTATAGAAAAAAATAAAGAAAAACGGACATGCATCTCTTAGTAGGCAGATCTCAAATTTGACGTTTCTGTTCTTCGCCTGTGTACCATCCTTGACGCTTTGTGACAGTTATTACACCTGTTGTAATTTTGTCGTAGGTGGAACTACTGGTTAGCCACGAATTGCCTCTGTAGAGTGATCAGACGACTGACATTAGTGGCCAAAGTGCCAGCTGCATCTTCTCAACTGTTCCCTCATCAATCATCGTGTCGTGGGCAGGAATTGCCTCGCTAGTATGCAAACTGTCATCACCGGGAACATTTCATCTGCAGCTAGTCCATAAATAAAACAAATGCTTCAAAATACCTAACGGTACTAGGAAATATTTCTTATGAATGTTTTGTGTTTCTGTTGCACTTTAAGCTTGCAACTTCCACAAAGTTGATTGTCTTCCTCTGTCGTCCTTTACAGCAGTATAATTCCTCATTTAAAGTCATTTTCTTTCCACAAAGCTTCTCGATAGATCTCCGAAAGATTCTTTTGGCGCAGTTTCGCTGATTTTGTGTAGAATACAGGCGTTCCTTATTGGCGATGCAATCACCTGGATGCAAATTCTCAAATATCCCCATAATATGACACTCAGTTTAATTGCCACACATTTAAGCACTTTGTTGTCCATATACACATCAGAAAGTTGTCCATCTATTGTGATAGTACTTGTTCTCAAAAGGGCGCTCATTGTTGGGTTTCAATTTTCCAAAAATTGGAAGAGCTTGTTGGAAGAGCTCACAACCATCATGATTCAGAGCCTGATACAGTAAGTTATGGGAGTCAGAATTCTGGATCGTTGATAACAATTCTGGGTGGTTGTGTTATCAAGAATTTTACTACGAAGTATTCATGAAAAATGTAAAATACAAAGCACAAGTGTGCCCTTTTACCTAGCTAGTAATTCGCACTACATGAATAAACATTTTAGAGGAATATACAATCAAACTGAGAACCCTTCTCTACACATAATAAACTGATCGGAAACTTTTAACTGTTCACGTAAGTCTTGTCAAACTGACAGAACTGTCTGAACACAGTCCACTGGAAAAAAAATCAGATTGCCTTCAACATAGGAAGACACTGTTTCGGATACTCCTAAGAGTTAATGAAATATGTGTTCACCACAAGAACTCATGTAATTAATAATGTAATGCTAGGTAAGTTCATCGTCGATGGTTTTTTAAAATTATGCTGGATATTTGGACGACATACTACTATATAACACATTTCATTACGAAAATTCAAGATATAGGGAGCAATCGGTGCAGATTATAGCAGTATCAAACAGTGGCACTTTATAACACATTATTGCATTTTGAACACCAGAGTACAGTGTAATAATATGAATAATTTCATGCTCTAAGACCAGTTACTCCAAAAGTAATTTTTTTATTATATTACTTAATAGGTAGTAAGAAACTTATATGACTGTGGAAAGATTATTCAAATTATTAATGCAGTATGTTGAAATATAAAGGTATAAAGCCATCACCGGATTTACCCTATGAAATTTCATAAGATTATTATATGTATTTATTTATTTGAAAGGCAAACTGTATCTGGTATCTGCAAATAACCCCTCTTCTCATTGGAAGAAGAAAATTACACCCATGATTACTCTGCTAGCACATTCTTACTGTTTTCTGCATCATAACTGCCTGCTATAATTTGTTTAAGAGATTCTCAAGTGACAGCAAGAGAGTGGAGGTAGGAATCCCGTCCTTCCATCCGCTGCGTCTGAATGATCCATTATCCGTGGTTACCGAGTTCCAGTTACGGCACCACGGTGGCATTCTTACATTCGGGAGGCATACTCATTATATACAAAGGTGTGCACATTCATCAGCATCCTGTCTGTTTCTCTGTCATGGCCACTGTTTGGCTGGGGTGTAACACGTGAAGGGGAACCGTGCGCTACAGTTGATCAGCCCAGATCATAACGATCCTATTTTAAACATACGGTAGGGGAGCAAGAGAATAACAAAAACAGTGAAACGAACTCTCTTAGGCCTCTGATTAATGGACGGACTGCTTATAGAGGCAGTTGTTATATAATAAAAAAGAGAGGGAATAAACTGAATTTCCCTCCACCCACAGCTGACCAGGTTAATTTCCTTACAGTGACTTTCTTTCTCCTATATAATTTCAACACGATGGCTGTAATTTGAAATATATTAGACCTAAATGTCATTGGAAGATTTACTCCACTGCATATCATGTTTTGTTTTACCATGTCGACATTTTGGTTGTGAAATCGAATGTAAAGGTCTCTCAATTTGGATAGGTCTAGGAGTTATTTTCTTCATTACTTTTTGCTAACTTTGAAAGGATTTGCTGGACCGTTGAGATTGACTGAACAGCATTAGTTTCTCGGGCCGTCGAGGGAGAAGAGGAACATCATGGGAACGCTACGTCCCGGAGATGGGATTGGATCTCTGTTACTATCTCTGTTTTGGAAGGCGCAAAACAGCTTTCGATCTATAATAATAGATCTCATGAAAAAGAAAACCTTTAGCTACCAATTAAATGAAAGATATTTCTAAATGAAGTATGTTAAATATGACTGTATAGAATACTATATCCAAACTATCCCGGGAAAATATATTCAAATTTTCTCGCTCATCAACCAAAACGTCGTTAATATTATGCACAAATAATCCAAAACAAAGTGCCACTAGTTATTCAATCTATAATCAATACATCTAGGCTGCATTATCCCTTTATGTGTTAATTTCGGAAAAGCTTAAGGTAACAGAACACATTCTTATAATTCATAGAAACTACAAGAGCTTAGTAATAGAAATTGCTTTATAGACACATGCTTTACATATTCTTACAAACCTGTACGATTGTGTTGTACACAGTCTACAAAAAAATAATAAGATGGCAACACAAATATCAGAGAAACACTTGCACGCAGTTAAGTTTTCAAATTTTTCCCGCTATTCAAAATACTCCTGCACAATTTCTTGTTAATATATTCCAATCATTATAAAATATAAACAAGCGACTTACAAAGAATGGTGTATAAGTTTAATGAAGCAACAGATATGAGAAAATGCAAAATAATGTTCTTAAGAAGACAAAATCGTAGTGATTTATAATTAACAATTATTGTATCACGTAATATTTATCCTAATAACCAATTTATTTGCTACTTCTTGGTCCGAATCCTTGCTTGCAAAATTAAACGTGTAAGTAAATAATATAATTTTGAGATAATAATTATTAAAAGTTATTCGTGATGTAATAAGTACGTGTCAATTATATGTGTATTATATTATAAAATATAATAATATTCCCTTAGATAATGATCTGTTTAGTCAGTAAAGATATAATTCAGCACCTTTAGTTAAAACACCAATATATTTAATATCTTTTTGATTACCTAGAGCCTGAAAATGATTATTTTAATTCATTTGAATGAATAATATGTCAACCCATGTTTATATTTATTTTAGCAATGATTATTATTATTAATTAATTATAAGGACATTGGGATGATATTTTACTTTTGGGATGCAGCGAATAGATAGCTGTCCACATAGTTGCCACTTATACTCTGGGCAGCATTCTGATAACCATTTGTAATGCATGTACTGCTTTGGTAGTGTGTTCTGTATAATGCTAATTGCTCTGCCTTGGGGAATAAGGCATTCTTTACAAACCTGCTTCAATGAAAGTTTTCATTACAAAAGTTTATAGTAGTTTCATAAATGAAAAGATGAATCAACGAGCCTGGGCACTTACAAGGAATGTCTTCTGAACTTACGAGGGCTCCCAAAATATTAGGTAGCAGAAAGGTGGCCTTCCATTAGCTAGATGGAAGGATTCCTTTGCTACCTGTATGAAAACAGGTTTAGGATCTAATTTCATGAATTGTAACAAGATTAGGACGAAAAGAGAAGGGAACATTAGGGGAGAAAAATTGAGATATATGGCAACAAGGATACAGACTCCTCCTAGCGTTCCTCTTAAAATGAAGTAATGTTCCACACCTCCACATGCGCATAAGGAAGAAGAATGCATTCATACAATAAACAAATATATCGTGCTATAAGTCTCATTTCTTAGGCAGAAGGAGAGAGAGAAAGAGAGTTGTAACACATAAGATATTTCCTTAAAGGAGGAAATACAAAAGTAAATTTTATCATATGTAAATTAAGCTTTTAAGATAAGTATAGCATGCATCGAGGGTTGTGGTAGACCTATTAAACTTAGTTTTTCACATGGTTAGCGACAAATAGCAAACTTCATTATTTTGTTTTACAATGCATACCTTGCAGTTATGTTCGATCTCAAAATATTCATGATGATCTTCTTATGATAATCAACAGAATCTTCAGTTCCATGCACCATCTTCAACAACGAGAAGATTCAATTGACATTGCATGAAATAAGACGCCTTATTCCACCCTTATTCACCAACCATTACCTCCTGAGAATGTAGTACATTTTCCAGGCATCTCCAGTCATAACAGTTACTACAAATCTGTTACGAGGGCTGTTCAATAAAGAATGAACATAATTTTTATGGGCATAATTTTTCGCACTAAAATTCAATTTTATTATGGAAATAAATTGTTATTTCACACTAGCCGTGTGTAGGACGCACTATGAAGAAGTAGAGCCAGACCGAAAAATTCAATGCTATAGACGGGATTTGAACCACGGATCTTGTGATTTCTATCCAGCCGCTCTAACCATTTGAGCTATTTTGGCCAACATGCCGACATGACATTAAATTATCCAACTGACTCGTGTTTTTCCCGGTAAACCACTAGGAGTTCTCATAAACACATGAGACAACTACCTTAATGGCGACTTACTATGCTGTAAGTACTTTAAGGCCCGAACTTTTATAGTAGGTACAATTAATGGAAATTAATTGTTCTTTAACACTAGCCGTGTGTAGGACGCACTATGAAGACGTAGTGCCATACTATACCAATGTCTGTCCTATACCAACTTCTTCAATCTTATTATATTCTGTTAGCTTAATGTGAAACATACACGCCGTAGTAGTTTCATTGTTGGTACTCCTGGTTCCCGCCTGAGAGAACCAGGCAAGTTCAAACATGTTCAGTATAGCCTACCGCTGCAATGGAGGTAACACACAGGAACAATGTGCGGCTTTGAAATTCTGCTTTCGTCTCAACAAATCTTCAGCTGAGGTCTATACAATGTTACAGGAGGCCCATGGAGCGTCTGTTCTTCCCTACAGCACAGCTCGAAGGTGGTTTAAAGTGCTTAAAGAGGGGAGACTATCAATTTCAAAGGATGGTGGAAGCGGTGTTCCACTTACTCTCTTACGGAAGAAAATATTAACACTGATGCTGCCATTGTGAGAGAGGATCGATGAATTACCTTACGATCATTTTCTGAAATACTGTACATTTCAATGGGTGCCACCCACACGTTGGTGACAGAAACATTACACATGAGACACGTGTGTGCGCGATAGGTTCCAAGCTGGCCACATATTGCCAATGTTGTTGCTAAATATCTTGCACAAATCAACGTGAAGTGCCTTCCTCACCCTCCCTAAAGTCCGGATTTAGACTCATGCGACTTTTTGCTATTCCATAACTTGAAGAAACCCCTTCGTGGGAGCATTACCCATAATCAGAAACAGTGGTGAAGGCTGCGGAGGCAATTTTGAAGGATCTCTCAAAAATGGTTTCCAGCATGTCTTTGAAGACTGGCAGAAATGCTGGAACAAGTGCATCAAATTCAGGGGAGACCATTTTGAGAAGGACCAATGAGGATGAGTAAAGGTACGTTGTCAAAAAATTTGTAATGATTCTTTATTTAACAGCCCTCGTAATTTTCGATTTTAGACAACCTTTTGTCAATCGCTCTTACAAGTTAAGACCGACTGATACAACTATGTAGTATATACAGGTACGTACACATCGATAGCTATGCTTTTTTATAATAAACATTACAGCTACGTTTAATAATGCAAGCATATTCATTGTGTCTTAGGAAACATGTTTGTTTACGCATCACATGGCACTATAATAGGTTTATTGAAAAGGGAACCTATGTGTAGGGATTCTTTTTCTACGAGATGAAGCTCTGTTAGAAACTGTAACGTCTTGAAACTAGGATGGTTAAATAACAATGAAAGTTGGTTTAATGTAACAGTTATAGAGGTAACGGCGACAGTACTAATTACCCATTAATGTTAACAAAGTATAGAAGGTGTTTATCGAGTGTAGGTTATCAGCTGCTGCACTCATCAGAATCAGATACTACGTAGGTCCTTGCCTCAGCTCATTATGCAGCCAATCCCTTCTTCAAGATATAAGTTTGGAATTGAGATCTTGAGAGGCAATGTCTATTCAATATACCTAACATTTGCAAGAAAATTGCGTAATAATTGCCCGCTTTGACAAAAATATGTACCCAGTTGTGATTACTTGCAAACTAGCTGTTTCAACATTAATATTTCAGATTGGATAGAATAACAAGGTTAAGTTTAATGTACATGCTTCTGCTTTTACGGCCGGCGTTAATCCAGTAGAACGTTGGTTCCGGGCTTGAAAATTGTGATCCAGACGATGGAAAACTTAAGTATGTTTCACACCGCTCAGTTTGAAATGTGGGTATAGGACCGGTGTCCACTCAATGTCGTAAGCAATTTGAGGAACTGCAACAGCTAGCGAATCTCGATCAATAAAAACCAACTTTCCGGCTGGGGGTGCTGAGATGTTCACCACACCCCCTCATCGTATCACTTATGTGATCGTTCATCTCTAAGTGCGTGGGCGTGTGGTCGACAGTCGGATTCACCGGTCTAAGGCCAATTTGGGTTGCTATGCTGTGGGTTATTTTATATTATTATAAGTTTTGTTCTGAGGCCAAAGTTACTCTTATATTGTCCTGGGAAACTTCCCCCTTTCTGCTTAAGCTTGAGTGAGAATATCCAACACGATATATGATAAATACAGTTCCAAATTTTTACATTGGTGTCTATTGAGTATTCTATCAACCGCAGTCAATGTGCAGTTTATTAATTCATATAATTATGGATACTTTTAAATAAATTCAATAGAAGATACAGTGCTGAAATTATTCAAGATTCCTCCACTTTGTGAGGGTTTCTCGCTTAGCTCTTTGGCCAATTTTTTTTCTAATATATATATATATATATATATATATATATATATATTTGTCATTATCTCCGTTTATTTTCTAATCTATTTGCCTAATTTCACAAATATTCACTATACCCATAAACACCCATGCGACCCTCGACGCAGCGGAACACCAGAGACATACGCTTTAGCGACCATGGCTACGAGGGCCGGCCTTTTAATGGAATGGGTGAAATGATGCTCAAATGATCCCAGGGTCCATAGAAATTAGAGTTACCAGACATTCATCTTTCAGGATAAGGGAAAACTCCGGAAATTACCTTATACAGTTAACTGACCCTGACCGAATTTCGAACTCGTGACCTCTTGAACGTGAGGCAGACACTCTACCACGCTACCCAGGCGGGCTAAATCGTGCCTCTATGTAGGAAACGGTGATTCTATCTTTATAAGGTTAAATATACCATGTATAAGCTGACTGATGCATTCCTGAAGACTTGCCTTATCCACTCAGATTAACCACGCGCATTCAACTTGCATTTGCAGAACTGAAGATCCGTGATACCAATCCTTGCCAAGACGCTGAATGGTTCAGTAATAAAAACATCAACTTGGTCCACACACGACCGATGAAAAAGAGTAGTTATCAAAACATGTAACGATATCCCGGAATATCAGTGTGTGCCATTCATATTGAAGAATAGTTTTCTTTGAACTTTTTTTTCTTTCTTTCAGTAAAATCGAACAGTTTGCAAAAAACTCCTGCACAGTTTTCTGGTGCACTTCTAATAGCAACATGGATGGTCTTCTATCACTTCACGTGTGATAGTCTATGACAGATGTTTGAAAGGAGATGCATTGAAGATGAGTGAGAGTGTATGAGGAAGGCAGTAAATATGTATCAAATTATGGAAGTTTTAACAATTCGGAGCTAGTAAACTGGCAATGAGCTAATGGAAACAAGGGTTAAGTGCTGTAGTGATGTTAGAACTTATGAAATTAAGTTTTCCAGAAAAATCCTTCGTGGTGTTTAGATCGCCATCGCTATTATTCAATACATGTGCTTTACACCAAAGCTCAGTCAATTCAAACTACTACAGGACAATAGCAGTGGTTGCTTTAGCTGATGAATGAAGATGTAAAATTCAGAAGGGCAGCGGAAAAGCTGATACACTGCATTCACTTGACTTTCTATAACACCCTTCTACATAATATTTTTAGACCTTTTTAATCTATTTCTTATTTATCTAGGTAACTGATCATTACATATTTAAAGCGCTTCGCTGGAAATTTAGGAAGAATGTAAGAGACTTACGTGACAGTTTTTTTTAATCTGGTAAACATGGAATAAATTTAAAATGGTATGCTCCTTGTATGACAATTTTGATATTTTAAATAATATTTAAAATGCCTCTTATAGTTTTCCACTCATAGATTGGAATGAAGAGGTGTTCACACGAAATCTGTAGAACATAAGCTGCCTTATTTAGCATAAAAATATGTTCAACTTTTACCAATTTAGTCAAAATCTTTCTAGAAATTGGTTCCATTCGTTTTTCATAGCTTTTCCTTTAAGTTATTATTCATCCGCTTAATTCAAAGGAATATGTATTTTCCACATAGAGTCCTGAGTGAAAGCAAGTTTACTTCCGGCGATAACCAGCTGTTCACTTTGTCACCTAACCCACAGGCTCGATTCATGTCTTGAATGCATTTGCATTGCAAATCGATTTGGACGCAAAACCTTGGAGGTGGACCAAAGCTTATCACGAAATTTCTGTTCCTTAGAGCTCTTAGCAGACAATATATTATTTTAATACATATATTTCTGCCCATGACCTCCCGAATTCAAATTATTTATGCAAATATCCTAAGCATATGGCATTTTATTCCTAAATATTACAGTATTTTTCAGAACAAAAATACCAGAGACTCTTCCATGTAATGAAGAATTAAATGAAAAATTGTAATGTATGCGTCTTTAGTCTATGAACTTGAGATACTGGGAATGGCACAATCGTCACATTATGCGTACAACCATCCAGTAGCATTAGTAGTAGTAATAAATCTCTGCTTCAACCAGTTATGGATAATACTAATACAGCATGGCAGTAGTAATCTGCGACTCTCTCCGTTCACCCACACCTAGCACATCGTGCGCAGTGTCCTAAAAAGGCGGCATTTTTTCAATAAGGCAGCGCTTACTACATGCGGATTCCAGGACCATTATCGCTATTATTTCCGAAAATTGACTGGCTGGAAACAATTCATTCTGGCAGTGTGCGAGAAATCGATCCCAAGGAATACAGAGGGAAGCGCTTCAAGGACTGATACCACCAATACCATCTCCAACACGATCAATAATGATGATGATGATGCTGCTGCTGCTGAGGATGATGATGATGATGATGAAAATAAAATTACAAAATTGACCCGGGCAGAGTATAAACTGTTTCTAATGCAGGTTGACCGGGTTGAAGAAGTGCAGACTCTACTCTGTATCATGAAATGTAGGGCCAACAAATTGTGAGAGTTTCATATTTAGAGATTGAATACCATTTTAGCAATATACAAATAGTGAATATTTGAAATTTTGATACCTTCAATGTTGTGTTATTTTTTTGACAAAATATTATCTTTAATATTATCTCCGAGTGACGATAAAAATAAATGTCTTTTGAGAGCTGAAGCTGCATTGTAAAGCTCTCATTCACCGAGGCACCAGTTCGCCGCCGGAGCTGTCAGCCGACTTCCTTGCTGAATAATATACGTGGACTGTTCTAACCAATGGCGTCGTCAATTATTCGGGTTCCGCGCTACCAACCGCTGTGACATCATAACCACCATTTGTGGCAGCACTTGTTAATACTACAGTGCTTCCCTTGATTGGGCGGGATCAATAGTTAACAAGGGCGTGCTAACTTCGTCGAGACCTTCCAGTGTGGAAAAGTTGGAATTGTAAACTTCAGCTCAACCTTTGAAAAGTACATAAAATAAGAAGTGCACCCAAGAAGACGGTTCATGGCCTTTATCTTTACCACATTTCATAAAACACTGCAAATAAAACCAACTTCTTAAGGGTATCCAGAGGTAAAAGCTTCGACATCTTACAGTACTTGCATACTTTCTACTCTACAACAATTATAAAATGTGCGTGGGTATGTTCTTCTTAGATTCCATGTAGATATTTTTATGCTTCTCTAGCAAAAAGTTCCTTCTGGTATTAAAATAGTCAATGATATGTCACATGGACAGAGAAATCGTAATTTTAAACACGATAAACACATCAAGTGCCTACTAAGAAGCAATGGCTATGGCTAAAGTTTCAAGGAATTTCAGAACGCTAACAAAATAAAGTGATTGCCCAGCGCAGACACGATAAATGCTATCACCAAATCAGCCGTTGGACGCTCCGCCATTCGAACGTCCTAGAACTGTGTGTAAACACTACACGCTTGCAGGTTTAGCACCCCGGCAAAGTTAGTTACTGAGTAACCACTACTTCAGACAGCCAGTTAGAGAATGATTTCATTTCTGTACGTTACTGTGACAACGGTAAGTGCCATCTCCATGCAAATTTGTGGTGACTGTGACACGTACAGTGTTAAAAATACGACAATGTGTTCCATTACCCAGTTTGTGAACCCCGCTAGAAGGCAAGACTATTTAAGGCGTATTTCTTTATGGCACTACAAGGACGCGAAGAATGCAATGTGAATGTAGAAACAAAGTGAAGTGGCAGTAAACAATAGAACCAGTTCACATTCATGAAACGACAGTTTAGAAACTGGAGCAAAGTCTAATTGCTAATACAGAATACCAGTACTTACATAAGAAATACATAAGAAGTGAAGTGTTTTTATCTTACTAAGAAGTTTAAAATATAGACGTTACTGATTTTTCCAGAAAATTGATTAGGCTTGCGGGATTAAAAGAAATGTAATCTTATTTTTTTCTCTCCTGCAAGTCTAACACTCAGGTTTCGTCGTGCCCTAGAACAAATTATTAATTTTAAAAGTTAACCAGTTGCGAAAGTCCTAAGAGGTCCAAGGCCTACCAACCTTACTGCCGGCCTCACGCCCAATTACGCACGGCAGAGGTGGGCAATCATCCAGCCGATACGGGGAGGAGTTGTGGTCAGCATCTCGGCATCCCCCAGCCGGAATGTTGGTTTCCGTGACCAGGGCCGCTTACCTAGCGTAAGCCACTCACTTTCCTCACGATGCTTAGTAGTCACCGGTCCTATACCCGGGACCTAAAATCCCCACTTCATGGGTGGGATCGAACCCGGGTCGCTTTCCATGGCTAGGGAGTAAGGCATGCTGCCTTAGCCCGCTACGTC
This sequence comes from Mantis religiosa, assembly GCA_030765055.1. NCBI lineage: Eukaryota > Metazoa > Arthropoda > Insecta > Mantodea > Mantidae > Mantis > Mantis religiosa. Next base: position 177,843,409 of record CM060949.1, on the reverse strand, counting down.
ACGGCGCAGAACAAATTATTATTGTAGAAGAACTTAAACACACAGTTTAAACCCCTGATACACCGGCAACTTCTCTGCTTTAAGTGTATAGCAGGACGGTGTATTCTAATGGCACTTAAGTAATATTAATTGATAGCTTTGATTGATAATAATAACGAAGTGAAATATATCCAATCTCTCGCCAAAATATGTATAATAGACTTCAGTGTGCATCTAAATTACTTGTAGAATCAAATTTTATTTTCTGCATGAACCCCTAATGTGCCGGCAACTTCTCTGCTTTAGTTGCTTAGCAGGAAGATCTGCTCACAAGGAACTTATAACCAGGGCAGGAACTTTGGACACCAAAATATTGGAACGAGGCGGGTGCAGGTTGCGAGACACTGACCTATGGAACCTTCTGACATTCCATTTCCTCCGCGACCAGTCACAACGCGATGGGGTACTTGGCTTCACGCAGTTAAACAATAGTTGAAATTATCCACAATTTTGACGACGAAGACAGCTGTGCGATAAAAACTGTGAAACCTCTCCTCACAAGCAAACTTTTCGAAAATATTTGCTACTTAGCAAATAATTTCAAATGTTTAGCAGAAACTATGACCTATTTGGTGTCTGAGTATTGAAATGTGTGCTGCTATAGGGGCTGTGGAAAATGTCTGTGAAAAAATAAACGAAATACCCTATGATGCTAATAGGAATTGTATTAAACGAAAACTCAACGCGTTCTTAAAAACAATCCATCATAATCGAAACTGTGTGAAATGCGAAACTGTTTAAATAGCAACACAGATTCAAATATAAACTATTTCAAGTAAGTTACAGTCACATCATGCGATGTAGAGAGAACATTTTCTCAATACAGAAATATTTTGTCAGACAATAGAACAAGTTTAAAATTTAAGCATTTTCCAATGCACGTAATTGTGCACTGTAATAAAATGAATGAATATAATTAAAATTAAAACAATGTTATTTCAATAATGAGTGAACTTAAGGTCTTTCAAATGTTATTGAGACTTTCTCATATTATACAACATTCTCATATTGTGCGTACCCAAGGTCTGAATCAGGTGTAGAGTGCTCTACAGAAGTCTTTCTCTCACCTTCAGTTGTTTGTAAACAAACCTAATTCTATGGTCTCAGCGCAGTAAACGTATTATATTCAGTGTCTTAAGTTCTTGCCCTACTTATAACATCGATTCACAGCTTTAATTTTTAATAACATTAATTAAGTGAAATGCTCAGCTATGTAAGTATGGATGAACTTTTATTTTACTGCACTGATATCAATTATTGAATTTAAGCATCTATTTCAGTATACAAAATGGTATTTGCCATTCAAGTTAACAAAGTTTAAAAGCACATTTATCTACTACACCGAGATAATTACATATATTTAGAAAACTGAGTTTTCATATTGGGATAGAACCTACTTTATAAAAATACTCTTTAAAACCCTTGGAAAGCTATTCAATAGGGTGTGATAAACATGATAATTTGAAATTTAGATACATTAATATTCTGAAATAATACAAAACGTGACAATATCGGAATTTGTCGAAGATATCGCATTATACTGTTAATTGACAGTGTTTATCTTTAATAAAACTAGTCTTCCACCACCATTTGTGAACTCTGCATAATCTCTGAACACGATCTCGCAGTGAGAGAGCTTCAGAATGTGTGGTAGTCACGTGCACTGTGAACGTTTCTCTTCTTACTGCTGAGGAGTTTTAGCGATTTACGTACCATATGAAAGATAGTGTTTGTTGAACGCTACAAAGTGCAATATACAGTAGGAATGTTTGTGTCCTTATACCAGCTTTAGATAATAAATTATGTATTAAATAAAACAGTATTTTTGTTTAATATATTATTTACCCTGTTTGGAACAGGGAGAGAAGGAAAGAAAGAAAGAGAAAGGAACAAAGGGAAATAAAAAAGAAAGAAAGGCATAAAAAGGAAAGAAAAATAACATGTTCATAATAAATGCTTATTTTAGAAAATGTTATATAAAACCATAACCGAAATTCTAAGAAACATACGCAAAGCTTCTCAAACATAGCTTCAACTTCTTTCGATTTATTTTAATAAATAAAAGAAAAACACAGTTCTCTATATATACGAGTATATGTAGATAAGTAACGTGTTTTTTTATTTTGGCGTTTCGGAAAATGTATTAGGTTACTTTCGTTTAGCAATTCTATGTACAGAATGCCACGGCTAGTGTGTACATTGCGAGCATGTATCAGTCTTCAGTTTTAATAAACAATCACAAAATGTAGATAACAAAGTTTGAAGTTAGAGTCCTTCTAAAACACTACTGGAAACAAGATTATAAAGTTGCTGTCGCAGTTCGAAGAATATGTGAAATGGAAGGAGAAGGTGTCGTTAGGAGATGAAAGCTCTGAAGATTTACCACGTTCCGGAAGACCTAAAGTATTCAATATTGAGGATACACGCCAAATTTAGCAAGAGAATCTGCAAAAGAGTATCCCTAGCCTTTCAGAAAACTTGGAGCCTCAAAAGATACCCCATGGTTACATTAAGACACGTGGAAAGTCCCACAGACGCTGAACTGACACCTCAACATGCTGAACGTAGAGTGAATATCTGTCGTCAGTTTGTTCGTAATCCCATGGATGATTAATTTGTCAGGAGAATTGTCACTTATGATGAAAAATGAGTATAACATCGAAACCCTGATGCCTCGAAACAGAGGCTTGATCCCCATCAATCTGCCAAAGTCATCGTTAAAAAAATCAGTTCGGTCCCAAGGCAATATTGTGTGTCTGGTGGAATTTTGCAGGTGTGATTCACTGGGAGTTTGTTCCAAACGGGGGCACGATTGATGCTGATCTTTATCAACAACTGGAATGATTTCATGGAATTTTAAGACAGAGATACCCAGCATTAGTTAACCGAAATAAAGTTATATTGAAACAGCACAATGCAACAATTCATGCTGCACAAACATGCAGCATACAACCCTGAGTGTATGCACCATAAGATAAAATCTCCTTTTATCCATAGCCCGTTTTCAACTGGGAGAAATTTTGACAAAATTGAACCAGTGCAAATGGATGTCATCGATAAAACCAGAGATTGGTACCATCGTGGAATAATAAAGCTCGCTGAACGATGATTCAAGACAATTGAATCTAATGGCTATACTTTGAAAATTAGTTAATTGCTTGTCAGAGCACATTTCAAATAACTGTCTTTCCTAAAATTGATGTTATTTATGAGAGAGTATATTATACTGGTATTTTGTGACGAAGGTCGTGACGACAAATCCCGTTACACTTCTCATACTCTGTCCCGTTTACGTCACCAAGGTGCAGAAGGCAACTTCAATCTCATCTCTGTTGCTCTGCTGGCCTCGCAGCTAGTCGGTAGGGTACCTGCCTTCCTGGGGGTCCCGGGTTCGATTCCCGGCTTGGGTGGGGATTTTTCTCCAACCAACATGATTCCGCATCTTCCCCAGATTCTGATAGTATGAATGAGAGTGCGTGATCTAATGATACAATCCAATGATTACGAAATAACACCATCGATATGTACCAAAATAGAACGGCGGCCGATATGACCACTGCAGTTAAACACGGGGTACAAATGGGGGAAAAAGCAGTAGACATGTGTAGAAGATGGGGACTAGTCTGTAGTGGAGATTCTAATCAGAAAGCAGCCCAGATAGCAGCTGTACGTATTTCAATTGTGTACATCGGCGCTCCTATTGTTCTTTTAAGTCCCGCTTTATTTACCCTTTTTCCACTCTTTTGGATTTAAAAAAAATATTAAATAGATACCATACGGCGAAATTAGGATAATTTTTGTGTGGAAGTGCATACTTCACTGCAACGTCGAAAGGACTTTTTTTCTTTTAATTACATTATTTTTGGTTCCTCTGGCCTATGTCTTCTTTGAAACTTCGTACTTCAATAAAATAGATTATTCCACTGTTCAGTAAAGAAGAGGGGTTTCAGATATATTAGGGACTTAAGAGTATAGTTTTATTTCTGCATATGGCCTATTCTTTTGGCTACACAAATAATTACCCCGAATCTAAAGAACTTTCGACATAATGCGTATGAATTTAACACTTATATTTGACAGCAATTAATAACTTTTAAAATATAAATCAAACTTCAAATAATAACTATGACCCTAATAAATGCTCTCCGGAATGGTTCCATGCTATATATAAATATATCAATTGAGTGTAAAGCAGCCTGGTCTAACCTGTCAATACCCGGCTTATGTAATTTCATTACTGCAGTGTTGTGATGTAAATTTAATTAATTTCTGAAATGTCAGTTACACAAAACCAAAGCTCTCTAATGTACATGTGCTTTCTGTTTCGTTTATCGCTGTTTAGAGTTCTTACACCTAACTCTTCAAAGAACTGATTACTGCGAAGTTTATAATTAACAAAGTATTTAATACACCTTTGCCTTCTGGCATAAACAACCAAACGCCAATTATAACTGTCGTTTTACCAAGATCATAATGGTTGATCTTTTAGACCTGCTTTGAAAGAGCCTTCCCGTTTTGTGTGAAAACGTATCTATATAATCACAAAAAGACAGAATTTGCGTAAAGAGAACAAAATGAAAAGTGTCGAGTGAATGTCACACGCCTTTAGGATATTGGATGATGTTTCAGTAAACTATATTTGATAAAATATCATATATTTTGCACTCACATAACCCTCAGCACACACTCTTATACAACCTATCATTTCGAACACTTAATGCTCTATTATTTCATGTTAGTTAAGATAATCATTTGCATAAATAATTTTACTTAAGTCTTTAGAAATTAATAGACTACAGAACGCTTAAGCAAGTCAAATAATTTTAGAGCTGATCTCTGTGTGACTGACGTCTACCGGTCTATTTATAATCTGCTACATGTATTACTTACTTACTTATTTTACACGAATTCTATAGAGTTATTTTCACCAGGTATATAATCACTCAAGTTATCTAATTATGTGAACACATTTAGTTTCTTTTAAACTTTACATAATATTTAGTTTGTTGTAATTTATTACAGTAAGCTGCTAACGACCGAAGTATTACTGCATTTTCCTAGGTACGTTTCCCTTCCATATTTTTGTAATAGCATAAACTGTTGATAAAGGTTTGTATAATTGCATAAGACAAAAAATCCACTGCTGTAAGAAGTTATATTGCTGAAGATATGAGCTGAAAGTCAAGCGACCTCTTCATAGATCAGGTGATTTTGGGACACTGAACAAATAGAAAGGCAAGCAAATATATTGCTAACATTCTATATAATGAACAAATACAAAATACATATTTTTACAGTTTTTGAAAAAATAAATATGTTGGGCATTAAAGCTTTATAATCTTGTTCTCTTTATTCAACAGGATACTCTCACAAACACAGGCACAAACACACACACACACACACACACACACACACACACACACAAAATAAATTTCATAAAAGTATAACGAAATGAAAATGTAAAACAACGAGAAGTGTCTAAGAAATAGAAACTCATAAAAGTACCTATGGTTGACTTTGACAGGATGAATATGTTTTATACATCAAAGATTTGGTTATTTCTTAACGGCTTACCCCAAAGGTATTCATGAAAAATTCAAGATATGCATTGTCTTTGTTAGAAAATATTTTAAACATTGTAATCACAACACTATGCGTTTAGATCAGTTTTTTCTAAATGACCACCTTTGAAACACTTCTGATGAGAGATTATTTATGGATGAGATATCACTTCAATAACAGTAGATTTAGAAGATGTTGAACTTAAATCCAGGTTTAGTATTTAACTGAATTTTTGTTTTTGAGTTATATTGTTCAGAATAAATACACAGATATTCTTCTAAAAAGTCTTTTATGAATTCTGGGTGTCACAAAATACATTCTTTGACACAAATTAAGCAGCTGCTAGAAACAAAATTCGATTAGGAAAACTTCGGAAGAATTGGCTGACGCTGCGTTCACAATGTACGCATAGGAAAGGTCAGACCGAAAAGTTCGATTATTTGTATCCCGACTATGGCATGAAGTTTTCAATCTGACTACCTTTCCTTACTTTGGCCATACAAAGCTAGAGCGAAAGGACAATTAATTATTCCAATATACGTTTTGATACCACTCTGGCTTCATTTCAAAGCTATGCGATAGAGAGTTGCCGTGCGGCTTGGCCGTATGAATGGTAGCCGAGCGGTAAAATGCATGTGTCTCGTAAGTAGAAAAACATGAGATCGAATCCTTGATGTACATCTTTCTTTTTATTATTGTCACTTTAATAGCAATGCCTTATTTTCTTTTTGCATAAGATAAATAAAAATATCTTAAAACGCATTATAAAATAATCATTTATAAAAACGCAGATAACATACTGTTATCGTTTTCAAAATAAATGCAATGTTATTAGATAATGGCCTTATTATTTGTTGTGTAAACGCTCCGGCTCATTCATCTGTTATGAACTGGCATATATTGTGTTAGCATATCTGGATATCATATTATCTGTGCTGACATATAATGCGAAATATCCTCTCGTGAAAATTTCACTAGGCATTTCTTCTCATCCATGTCCCGGAGAATGAGGGCAGTAATAAAAACAGAGGGTTTACATACCCGTTATTAAGTTAATTTTGTTAATTTTTGTTTGATTTTATATATAGATAGATATAGATAAAACATTTGTTTCAGTTTAAAAATAGACTAGCGTGTTTCAGTTTTTATGTGTGTGCACAAATGCCATAAAATCAAGTAAACCTTAGCAATTGGAAGTTATATTATAAAGTACGTAATAAAATTTTCGTATCTATACAATTAAAAAAAAATTATGTCGTCTGGGATTCGAACCTTTGTAGATATAACTCCTACGTACTTGTCTATAACCGCTCGACTATCTGTGCACGTTTAGTAACTGAGACTCAATTATGAGACAATTATGAGACTGAATTTTTCACACACATTACAGTATGCGCAAAAAGGAAGGTTTCCATATGTGGATATGCGCGGACCATATAGAATAATACAAAATGTGTGAACATTCTCATTAATGTTATAATTATGACAAGATTTAATAGGAGGAAGCTAAAAAGATGCGTTCCGTGACACCATTGTAAACCGGCCGTGGGCACGATGTCAACTTTGAAAGAGTCTTTCAGAGTAAACTCATTTTTTTTGTAAAGTCTGTATTTCCGATGAAAACTCGGAATCGAATTTTTGGGAAAACACAATAGGTCGTCTAGTTATTGCAGGCAATAAAGTAAGTAAAATTATTGAGGTATATTAATAGAATAACTTTAACAGAGTGAGGTTCGTTTGAAATGATTACCAAATTAAATGAAGATACGTGTACATAATGTGTGTAGTAAAATTTAACTTAAAGCAACATTTTGATTTATAGCAAATTAGCTGGCTTACACAAGCTTAAGGGTGAGCTCTTTTAAATTCCAATAACAAAACCTTGATTTAATTTACTTCTATTCTTTCATTGTGAAATCATTAAATACTGACCTAGAGTATTTTAAAACGAATTCCTAAATTACTCCCTTATTAATACAATACTAAAACATGTGAAACATCACTGGAACAATTAATTCCCAATGTCCCTGCAACAGTCCTTCAACTTTTAGAAACGCTACTAGGGAAGCAATTCTTGACGCTGGAAGAATACTTGGTTCGAATTAGTCATAACAGCTTAAATTTTAAACGCGTACCATCTTTGTGTTCTTATAGTTGTTTAATAACATGGTACATCATTTTTATTTAATACAGAATCGCACCCCATATACAACAATTTTCCACACACACAGGCCACCAAGAGAGAGCGACAGTGTGCAGTGTGATGTGAAAAGTACGCAGAGGATCCGACGATTATCTTATGGCAGCACTGATTGACAAACAGTAATATATACATGTCTATGTTTTTATAAGTTTCTAAGATAGGCGATGCTACCTTGGTAATAAAATGTAAATAAACGTGTTATTGATTTTATACAGTTTGTATGTGCAAATAAATTCTTCCAACTGTAATTCTGCACATTAGAACTCTAAAATCTCATTTTATATAAATTTCGGTTCAATGGTTCCTTACCTTGGTAGGTTTCTCTCTTTATGCAATTATTTATCATGTCCTGGTAGCGAAACTGACTAAAACATTTTTTTTTTTTTTTTTTTTTTTTTTTTAAAGAAGACATAGTCAAGTTATTAAAAGTGAGATATTTCTTGTATAGAAAATGAGTAGTTGTCAAACATTTTTATGATTACTCACTCAGATGAGATGTTCTTCATATCCCCAAAAGCGCTTTTCGATCAGGTTTTGATCATCTTCAGTGTGTGTTGACCAGCTACTGAGGTGGAGACGAGCCGAACCTTCCAAGAAACTTCTGCTCCTGTGACTGTCATTTGGTTATCTCCTGATTTGTGCTGCCAACTTCTGGGACTGGAACACTGTGGCTGGACACAGGTGGCTGATGGTCATCTGTGGTGTTGACTGGTTGTAACTGTTTTACCTCTGGATGTGGGTTAATTGAACTGTCGACCTGTGGTGGCGGATGAAATTCCAATTTTTCTTTTTCCCCCTCGTTCTCTGGACCAATATTTAAGTTACTGGTTGTTTTTGAGAGATGTGCTTCCTCACTCATATGTTCCTGAAGTAAACTAGATTGGTTGACATATGGGTTAATTTCAACTGGGTCTAAGTTCTTTAAATTTGTTTCAACGACATCAATGTTGGATTTTTTAACTTTTTTAATAAGTTGTAAAACACTGTTTAATGGTGGTATCTCAAAATTCAAAAGGTTTTTTGTTTCACTATTTAGGATATAAATTTTTTCCCAAATATCTAATTCATTAACTGTTTGTACATGTTTCAATAGTTGTATACTTTGGCCAATTTCATGGTTGTGTTTCCAGAAATGGTTGGCAACTGCAGACTTTTCTATTTGTTTAAGTTTTATATTCCTCAGGTGTTCCGTTTGACGGGTTTTTAAATTTCTCTTAGTTCTTCCAATATAATATGCTTCACAATTGTCACATGGTATTTTATATATTCCAGATAATTTCAATTTATCAATAGTGTTGTTTAAAGGTTTTTTTGAGCAGATTCTTAAGATTCTTTTGAGCAGATTCTAAAACATACACACAAAGAGAATGTAAGAAAAGTTTGTTACATAAAGATTATTAGAAAGTTTGGTATTCAAAACTTAAAAGCATATACTTACACAAGTAGTATAACTATTATTTAAATATTTTGATACAATTTCAGTGTACACATCGTACTATTTGATAAGTGGAAAAACATAATACAGGATCAATTGTCCTTTTTAAACTCTGTCATCTGTTAGTTGAAGTATTCAATCATGTCCGTTTATGCATATTATTTGTTATAAGAAACTGTCTTTGCATTTATGCTCCATAAAATGCTGTAGCTGCTTATGTTCTGCGCAGTAACAAAACAATTGAGGTGTTGACATGGAAAAGGTAGTAACTGCCAAAAACAAAATTTCTTTCAGGGGAAGTAAAATGTAGATTTATGAACACTTTTTCGACAATAGTGATAAAGAAACTGGTTTAAATGGAAGGCATATACTCATTATATGTTTGGCATGAAATTTTCGAAGTCTGGTACAGATTAGTCCTGCACTTCTCAATGAAAAGCGTAAAAGTTCACGCAATTCACATTTTGGCAGTTAAGACTTTTCCCATGTCAATGCCTCAATTGTTTCCTAATCCATTCTCAAACAAAGTTCAATGCCTTCTTCGTAAGAATATTCCTCCATAACCCCAAGGTAGTCGCATTCAACTACGGGAGCCTTGTACATTATTAATAATTTATGAAATTACATATTTAATAGTAAATGATTTTGCCACTTAGAATATCTAAAAGGCTATTTTATACCTACAGAGCAGATTAACTTTTGGGGAACAAAATAGTGATAGTTTTATGTAATGTAGTTGCTACCTTCCGCAGATTGTATGTAGAAGGAATTATCTGTTAACCCATTTAGATTATGAGAACCATTGTAGGAAACTTTAATAAATAGCTTCCCCTCGTTATCGAACTTCAAAAGATAAAACAAAGAGGTAATCGACAGCGTAATAGCTCTGATTCGGCCAAGGCATACCACTCCGACTGCCGGCTTCGCGCCGACATAGGAAGTGTAGAATGGACGATCATCCAACCAACAAGGGGTGAGGACGTGGCTAGCATGTAGCATCCTTAGCTGGAAAGTTGGCATTCTTTGAATGGGATTCGCCACCTACTGCACCTCCTAAAATTACTCACGATGCTGAATTGACACCAGTTCTGGGACCACGATTTAAACCTGCAACCAGAAAGGTAGGGCCCACATTCGATAGGCTCGGGTTCGATTCCCGTGGCCAACCTATGAGATTTTTCGTGGGTTTTCCCGGGTCACTAGGCGAATGCTGGGTAGGTTAATTACATTTCCCGAATTTCCTGTCCCTCCATTTCATCTCCATTATCATTTCATATCATCTTTCATCTGTGGTCTATTTCCGGGTAGAAGTGTCGGCGGGTGTCTCGGCGGTATATGGCAGGATGATATTCTCTGAGGAACACTACTTCCTCTACCAGTAGGTCGGTTGCCCGTCTCCGCTCCTCTGCTGGGACCATTTCGTGAGCGCCAGCCAGGGACCTTTGGGGCTCGGATCGCCTGCCTGGGACCATTAGGGCTCAGCTGCTGGGCTCGTTGCCGTCTCGCTGCAGGGTGCGAGTTCGTTGTCCTGGTCTCTATCCAAGTAAACTGTATGGACCATGCCCTCTGTACTGTCGTGGCTCCTTGGTGGACCGCCCTCTGTCTCCTCTCGCCTCATCCTTCCTTCCGGAAGTACCCCCACTTGGAGGCATAGGAACAATGAGCCCAGCATGGTGGACTACGTACCGAATCTCCTCAGTAATGAAATCCCAGTCCTCAATTTCAGACAGGTAGGATTAAATCAAGGAATGTCACGGAAATAAGTGCAACATGTTGAAAATTTGACATTTAAAAGCTAAGAAATGAGATAAACCGCAGTTATTTGGAAAATAAGAAAGGAAATATGTTTAATAGTCCAGGAGAAAATAACACAATTTTGTAAGTGCAATTTTGAGTAAGTGCAATCGTGAGTTCTCTATCTGATCCAGATTTTCTATTCCTGAACACAAGGTCAAAAGGTATAATGAGTAAAGGAAGCAGATTCTCCTAACCCCACAATATTGGTAAATCTAGGGAAGTTGAAGAACAAATCATTTTTAAATAACCAAATTGCATTTCTCATTGCCTTTTACATTTCTGCGCGAACGCTTCACATTAACAATAAACCGCTCAAATTTTATAAGCTATTATAAAGTAAACCAAAATTACCAAATTTTATTTCAATAACTGAGTATTCACAATTATGTACCTGGATAAGGCCAGAGTGTTTCTCCTAAAATACCTAATAGCACTCTTACATAGCCAAGCTATGATTATTTTCCTGTTAAACTGTTATTTCAGCTTTATGAACTTACTAATGAGCAATTTCCATGCATGGGCGTTTTATTTTCTGTTTGCACCACGTACAGATAGTTGTTTTACTCTTTCACATCCATAAAGTTCAGAGTGCACTTACCGAGCGCCTCTCTTTGGTTTAATGTGCCCAATATTGTACAAAGTTGATAAAGTTATATAATGGTGGCTTCGGATTTCAGTTAATTAAAACATGGCTCTATGGAACTATATCATAAAAAATTGCATGCAAATACCTCGAAATTACTTCATACAAATCTGCTACCGTCAAATTATTATTATCAAAAAGAAAAACGTAAGCATTTTATAGTTCTTTTCAAAATAGTCGCTTTCAGAAAAACGCTTGAGAGAGACTAAATTTAGAAATGATGGAATTCAAGTTATTAAAGAAGACGGAAAATAAATGTTTTATACTGGAGTTCATTTAGAGTAATTGGCAATGTTATGGTATTTCTCATAATGTGTTGCTGAATATTACATTTGAGTATATTTTCTTCATTTAAAAATTGTGGTAAGAACATTGTCAACCACTGCAACTAATTATTCGAATGATTGCCCTTTTTCACTCCAGAAAATACCTAGACAATAAAGATTTACGATAATCTCTAGAGATAAAGTGTGCAGTGTTGTCGTCCTCTCCATAGATTCTGACGTTACACAGCAGCTATAATGTGAAGATATGATCGAAGAATTTACATATAAGAAAGCTTCCCATAATCACTCATTGGCTGACAAGCTTGGCAGTTCAAATGCATATGTGTTCGCATAATTTATCATCATCATCATTATCATTATTAGTAAGTAGTTATTATAGGTTATGTGGTGATATGTTCATATCAAAGTAAGGGGGAGCTGTGACATCTCAGATTTATACACTAAAATTGCATGCGGTCCATTGACTGACCTTTACTTGAAGAGTTTGTCAGTAACAAGTTCAGATATTTTCTATTCACATTCCTTTTGATACTGTGAGCTGCTTCTATGGTGCAAGGTAAACAGGAGATCAGTGCCGGGCATTCAGAACCAACATATATGTTCCAGTAGCCCCCCTCCCAAAAAAGTAACAGCCATTTCTTCAAGGGAGTAGAGTCGTCTTGTATTTGACTCACCAGGGAGTGAACCATTCGGAAGAAGAAGCTCTCATCATGCATACTTCGTTACACTGCTATGTCGCAAAAGAAGGTGAAGTAAATATAACATACAAACTAATGTGATAGTAAACAGTGGAGCTAGATCAAGTTAAATTATTAAGAGAGAGTGAAAATTATTGAAGTAACTCACAAAATTCTAATTGCTATTATAAGGAATGCAGCGTATGAGATATACCATGGGTAATTAATTTTTACAATATTTCGAGGAAGGTTTTCACTTCTGGAGAAAAGAAGTGCTCAACAATACAAAGTGGTAGCTCTCTTTGAACCACCCAATCTTCTCTTCAACTTAAGACAGCGAAAGGGTCTTTTAATTGCACCATAAAAGAGGTGTGTGTTAAACTTCCTGGAGTCAGTTAATCCTATTCCAGCAGAATTTAACTGCTTTTCAACAGTACCTTCCCTTTCACATCAAACATTACTTCACCGCCAACTCTTCGCATAAATTATTTCTGAAATTAAACACTGCTGAGTTCTGCGAGTAATTTGCGTGCAGTAAGAGAGCTGTGTTGAACTTAATGAAGTTAACTGTGTTTATTTGAAATAGAGTTTACATTCTTTTAATTATCTATGCTACTTTAAACTGTGCCTCCTTGGTCTGCCGCAAAGCGTTGTTTTTCCTTTCGAAAACAGAATACTTTGAATGCAACGATTACATACCATTCCAGTTCACTGTTAACTTTCTGAGTGATAGGCGTTAAAAATGTATTTAATCTTCGGTTCTTCAACTGAAGAATTTATAAATGTAGATACGGGCTTGCAGCTCAGGCTATGGAAAAGCACGGAAAAAACGCTGTCCCAGAGGAAAAATGTTGCATTTACATAGTCTCTACTAACTTTGCCATATATAAATCTTACATAGCTACATTTTTCTGTGAAATTTTGGTCTGTTATAGATTTACATATATAAGGAAAGTACAATACGCTAATGTGATACTCAGATTATAGAAACCCAATACGTAGATATGGGTTTGGAAGTTTTCGATCCATTCATAAGCACGAGAAAGACAAAACGTGAACTGTCAATAGCGAAAGGTATGAGCATTAAAAATTCAGACCAATCACGATTATTTGGAAGATGCAAAAAAGGCTACAAACAAATTATTTGAAGGAAGTGTGCGCTTTTAGATGTACTGTTTTTTTTAGTGTGTAGTAATATTTTGTCAGTGCTATCCACAAAGAAATCCAGCGGCACATGGTCAAAATTTTGAAGTGGTAACATGGATGGACGCGAATTAGGACTATTGACACAAGCAGCAATAGAAGAATGAAGAACGTTTCCAAACTGGCTGAGAGGTATTGCCTAACAGCCACCTTGTTACGTAAGATGTGCTTGCTTAAGGGCTAATTCTAATTATAATATTTTGCATATTTGTTACAGTTTACCAGTTATACAAAGGTTGTTCCAGATAATTCACTGGAAATTTTGAATAAGCATTTTGTCAAACGAATACATTAAACATATGCCATTTTAATCAAAATAATGAATCAAAATAATTTTGAGAAAATAAAAGCTAACACGTTTTTTCTCGAATGAGATGTGTGAGGTAATATATGATGAAACAGCAGCAATGTGTGTGACTCGCATTCGGGAGATCACGGGATCGATTCTCAGGATCGCCCACTCTGACCATGAGTATTTCGTGGTTTCCCCAGATCGTGAGGTGATGGCTTGGGTATTTGATTTTCGACGAGGACCTTTCTGCCATCTTGCCCATACTCATTTCCTTAATCTTCATGTGTTTGAGGGTTAAAGTACCTGTCGATGTTGACGGTGGTTAGTGTCTCTTGTTGTCCCCCAGGGTTCCGAGCCAAATCTCTCGATTGGGTGTCTCTGAGTGGTGAGAGCGCTAATGCCAAACGCCCAAACAAGGTCCACATCCGTGTTTGACTCTAATCTAAGTTAAAAAAGGAGTAAATTAAACTAAATTCAAATTAAAGCTTAAGCAAAGCCAAAGCAAAGCCAGAGTGAAGCCTGAGTGGAGCCAGAGCGGATCCACAGCAAAGCCAGAGCAAAGCCAGAGAGGAGCCAGAGCAACGCCAGGGCAAACCGAGAGCAAAACCAGAGCAAAGCGAGAGCACAGCCAGAGCGGAGCAAGAGAAAAGCCACACAAAAGTCAGAGCCAAGCCAGAGCTTAGCCAGAGCGGAGCCAGAGCCAAGCAAGAACCAAGTCAGAGTTAAGTTATAGAATGAAGTTAGTGTGAGGCCAGAGCGGGACCGGAGAGGGGCCGGAACCTAGCAAGAGCCAAGTCAGAATGAAGACTGAGCCAAGCCAGAGCCAAGTCAGGGTGAATACAGAGTGAAGTTAGAGTGAGGTTTGAGCGAAGCCAAAGCGAAGCCAGAGCGGAGTCAGAGCCAAGCCAGAGCGGGACCGGGGTGGTGGTCGAATCCTAGCCAGAGCGAAGCCGGAGTCAACCCAGAGCCAAGCCAGAGTTAAGGTACAGAACAAAGTTAGTGTGAGGCCGGAGTGAAGCCAGAGCGAAGCCAGAGCGAAACCAGAGCCAAGCCAGTGCGAGACCGTAGCGGTGACCGGTGCCTAGCTAGAGCAAAGCCAGAGTGGAGCCAGAGCAAAGCCGGAGCGTAGCCAGAGCGGAACTTGAGCGGATCCAGAGCCTAGCTAGAGCGCGACCGCAATGGTGACCGGGGCCTAGCCAGAGCGAAGCCAGAGCCAAGTTAGAGTGATTTTAGAGTGGAGTTTGGGTGAAGTTAGGGTGAAGCCGTAGAGAAACCAGAGCGGAACCAGAGTGGAGCCTGAGTAAAGCCGAAACAAAGTCACAGAAAAGCCAAAGTGGAGCCAGAGGAAAACCAGAGTGAAGCTAATGCAAAGCCACAGCAAAGCCAAAGTGGGGCTAGAGCAAAGCCAGAGCAAAGCCAGAGCAAAGCGAAGGCAAAGCCACAGCAAAGTTAAAGGAAAGTTAAAGATAAGTTAAGTGAAAGGAAGAATAGTAAAGTGAAATACAGTTTTTGAAAGGGCGCTTATGACCACTAAGTTAAGCGCCCTTAAATACAAATCATCATCATCATCATAGTAATCATAATCATCATAATCATCATGTGTCTCTTGTAGAGATATTTTCCTGGCGTCGGTGGACGCAGAGACAGATACAGTTGGACTGATCTATCTAAATGGAAACGTCGGATGTATTCGAAATGGAAACGTTAGGGACCGCTTTAGTACAATCGTCAACCGGATCTGATTCCGCTTCTGGCCATCTCCTCATTCTAACCTCTCACGGATCACGATAAAGCACATACTGCTACATGCGATGCTTTGCCCCGGTTGCTGGGTCTCCTCCGTAATTTGCAATCTTAATGCTACATGCAATCATGACGTAAGAACTCTTATCAGCAGTGCATTACTTTGACAGAACCTTTATTAAGTCGTATGAACCTATAGTTATCCTTAATCTTCTTTTATTACAGTGAAGGAATTCGGTTATAATTTTGCGTTCAAGTGAGCTGCATTTACTTTCCCTTTTGATATTTCAATTTTATCATTTTGTGCTGGAAGATTCGCAACATATCATTGAAAATATAGCCTAAATTACAGCGCATTACATTTTGCTTTCCTTCGGGCACTGCCAACGTGGTACTGAGAGGCACCGGCAACCTTAGTTCTATTTCTATGGTAATGTCAGAGTTCACTTCGATACTCGTGTCCTTGTATCCTCATTTACCGTAAATGGAATCAAGGAAACGCCTCCGGAAATTTCCTTTGAGAGGTTAACCTTGTCATATACCTCACTTGGTGTTCTGAAGCAACGGGGAAATTCGTACATGTACCCACTCACCTTTCTGCATAGGATCAATGCGATTCATTTTATCTTTCGCTGGCGTATTTTATTATTATTTTAGACGATCAAAATGATAATGTTTTATCTTGTTTAAGACGATCAGACAAGGTGATATCTTATGCTTTATTGCATAATTTTAGCAGTTAAAGAATGGTGATACAGCACAGAATTTTCCATAAAATTTGATTAAATAAAAGTTACTTCCCATGTAAGACTGAAAGTCTTAATGTTCAAATTAATGATTCGATTAGAGAGGGACTAATACTTAACATTCCACATCCAATTAATGTGTATACAATGTAAATAAACGGCAAAAAATGGGGCAGAAAATGTCCTCAGGTCCATGTGAGCTTCTCGGTTTGACTTCAGATAAAATCAACCTTTCAAACCATCAATTATAAATACTACAGAGGAATTATGAACAAAATGAACTTCTAAAGTGAGAGTAATCGACGGGATCTTCATAGTTGAAAATATATAAAGAAATAAAGAATAGAAAGCAGTAAACTATTACATTACAAACACTTTTGTTACTTATTAGATCATGAAGATATTGTGCTTCTCTTACTAACTTTTTAGGTTCCCTGCAAGAATTTGTTAAACCAACACAATTCTTAAACAACCCGTTAATAAGCATATCAGCTTAAGGATATTGAGAACTTCAAAAAGCAATTCTCTGGTTGTGTACGTAACAACATATTTCACAAGTATCCCTGCAGAAGTATACCCAATAGATACAAAGCAGGTTACACACCATAGTAATACTCGTGTATCATTTAAACTAGCTTACTCAAGTATCACATCCAAATATATATCGTTTAAATTAATGTTTCGAAAACTTAATACATAAATAAAGAGTAGAAAAAAGATCTTGGTCGTCACCTTCGCATGCATTTATATGCATATTCTTCAAGAGACTACACATATAAAGGCCTATTACTCTGTTCTACTACATGTTGGTATGATGACACTGACATTTATTTCATGTTAATTGAAAATATTTGTATAATTGCTAATATTATGTATAAACTGTGGGTAAATATAATGGAAATGGCGAAATGCAGGAGGGATAAGTTACAACGAAATATCTTAAGAGCTAGTAACTCAACACGGTGTTAAGTTTTATTCGTTATTTCCCACCTTCCGATTGAGCAAGAATGACGTCATAGTTGACTGGTGAGTCTATCTCTATGGAGAAAAGCGGTAATTTTTCGGAACACTAAGAAATTACAGCGCTCGAGCGTGGTCATGCTCGTAACTAATACAACGAGCTTCCACTGGATATGAACACATAGCACCGCGTCTTTATGGTTGAATGCTTCTTTCGTACCGGCATTAAAATTGGTATGACATATAAATATAATTTAAACCGTTTCATAGAGGGGTTTATGCAGAGCTATCCGGCATTCATAAAAGTCCCTCGGAGCGTAATGTTGTCAAAAGTGCCCAGGTACCGTCAAATTGACATACTTTTGTTTGCAACATAAACGTCTTACTTCAGTTTACGATGCAAATTTTCTGTCATTCTCACACTTAATTAAAATGTCTATTAATGTTGGTATCCTTATATTTTTTAAAACCAATAGGTGCATTAAACATTTCCAAGATACAGGATAAGTTACTCTTAAAAAGAGATACACCGGACGCTTGAAAGTGACTGGTTGCTATCTAGAGGCAATAAATAATGTTATGACAGAAAGACCTCAAACATACTTTTCGCAATACAGTCTTTAAGGGGAAGAGAGAAAGGAAATGTAAGAAAATAGACACATAAGACCATGTACTAGAGATATTTTCTTGTTTGGACTTGGATAAAAGCTTTGTACATATTGTAGCACTACTTTATTTTGCATTCCTAGAACATGTTCTGCTAATTTTCTGGTTTGTAATGAAGTTACATTGTGAGGAAACTGTGGGTGATAGAAAAGAATTGAGATCAAACTGAAATATTTCCATTTTATGTGAGACGTTTACAATATGCTTACATATCTACTATAATAGAAAAACAGATATTCGTTGTGAAATAAGTGTTCATTGGCTTATCATTTCGTATATTCGTCATGGCATAGTTTTATGGCTGCATAATTAGCTTTGCAGTGTAGTGCATTGCATTGCATTATATAGTTGTTTTAAAAAGAGCTATCGTATCTATGCAACAGGCGAAATTACGCACCTTTATATTACGTGGGTAGCCCAGCTCTCAAATAGTATATTTAGATTCCAGTAGAGGGAGGCCTCTAAGCTGCTGTCAGCACATCAAGTACGATTCCAAGCCGCTAAGGGAATCTTATATATATCGCTCTACCAGCGATGCTATTGATGACGT
Organism: Mantis religiosa; assembly: GCA_030765055.1. Lineage (NCBI taxonomy): Eukaryota > Metazoa > Arthropoda > Insecta > Mantodea > Mantidae > Mantis > Mantis religiosa. The sequence goes on along the minus strand of CM060949.1, from coordinate 177,824,606 downwards.
CAAATTTTGCGCGGTAAAATCACAGATAAAAAGTAACTCCGTGTATACTAGTAACTCTAAAATGGCTTTGAAATACCGTTCCCTTTGTATGATAAGAAAAATAAATAAATAAAGGAAAGGAAGCAAGAAATCAGAAAGAAAGAATTTTTTCATGTGATAAAAGTATGAGTATTTAAATCAATAATAAGCAATATAACGTAGTTATGTCAACGAAAATTTGGACAACAATTGGATTCCTTAACGAGACCTACACTTTGTGTGTAATAACATTTCGTCTGTTCTCTTACTCTTTACTAAAATAAAAAGGATTTCAGAGTTTATATTTAAAATATTTGAGATATACACTTCATTTATTATAAATATCTATTATTTCATCAAAATCAGAGACATTTTTGAGAAAGAATAACTATACTTTTAAAGGGTAAAAATATTTGTTCTTGGAAGGTGCTGAAATTTGGTTTTTAACTGAATATTTGTTTCTGAGTTACGCTGTCCGCAGATCCCCACAGCACATTTTTTAAAAAGTGTATTTTTTGGGGGTTAGGGTGCCTCAAAAATAAGTATGTTGCTGGAGAAATCTGGACGTCAATATATATATATATATATATATATATATATATATATATATATATATATATATATATAGATAATAAAGAATAAGCTAAATGTTGACCTTTCACCATTGAAAAAACAATTAATCTGAGGCGAGAAAAGGACAAGTGGCGAGAGACAAATTGAAAGCCTAACAGGTAACCCGTCTCTGAGAACGAAGACCTGCAACATTGGCGTTGACTACAGGTGACAACAAAGCAATGGTTGTCAGATATTATAACGGCACAGCTTGTCATTAACATTCCCTGCGGTTCTTTTTTGTCTCTGTGAACAGCCAGCCAGCTGAAACACTAGGATGAAAATGGAATATGCAGCTGTCGTGATTGTATGCTTCAATACGAGCCAGACATCAGTACTACGCTAGCGTGTGCAGCAATAAATCAACACATAGACGTCATTTATCTCCAACGCCTGGGCTACCTTGAATTTATGGTGAGGATATTCATCACATTATAGTGACGAGCAAGAGAAGGAGATTATGCAGGAGAGAGGAAGGGCATTACTACGCGTGAAATAGCAAAAGCTTGCATAAAAGTAAAACAAGTTTTGACAAGTAACACATTTTAACAAACATACTGTTTTATGCTACAAATTTTTAAAAAGTGGTTTTATTTTGCAATTTGGAATCCAGTATACGAAATAAAATTACATCCAATGTCTTTATAAAGAGATAATAGGGATATGAATGAAGAATTTCACTAAATAATGCCCGAAAGTGAAAAATCCAATAATATAAGAAGCAACACTCGGATTTTTTCATGAGAAGTCATCAGCAGGAAAACTAATTACTGTGTAGCGAGTCCAGAAAGTAAGTACCGGTTTGAAGAAAGAGACATACATACCTTTTTCCACTGAGACATTTATCTGTATATTGTCACGAGTGACTGTATTAATTAATAGCTGAGGTGACTTCAGTAATACGTGTGACGTCACTTCCCCCACTCCATCACTTGTTGGATAAACGCGTGTAAGCCGGATGCTCGCTCTCTCTTGGACTAGCTCTTGGCTCGGCTACACGCATCTGTACACAACCTCTTGAGGGAAGGTAAATGGCCTTTATGGCCATCTTTGTAATATGTTTATTTGTAGTAAATATTCTTATTAAGTTAATTGTAATGTTAATTAATGTCCCTCCTATTTTTTGTAGTTCTTTTGTAACCAAATAGAAAAGCGCAACCTCTCATAAAGCATGCATTTCCTACCCCTGAGTAATTCCCCCGTGTACGATCTGACTAGCTGCTCCTTAGTTTTTACAATCCATAGTCAGGTCAGCACAATATGAAGGGTCTCTCCTTAACCTATTTTGGAGACATTGTAACAGTGCAACCATCATTGTTCAGGCATTTTTATAGGTAGAAATCTACTTTTGTATACCCTCTAGGAAGAAATATGGCGCAAGTGAAGTATATCCTCTGCTGAACTCCCTTTTCTGTATCGCCATCCTCGCCAATGTTCTTCTGAACTGGTGCTTCAGGTTCAAAAGCAAGTGGTAATCAGAAGACGTGAGATCGTGTTTCTACGGAAGGTGATTGAGCTGCCCCCGACGGAATTGTTGAATAAGGTTTCGTGTGACACCAGTAGTATGAGGACAGGCGTTGTCATGGAGCAACGCAATGCCTTCACTGAGTAATACAAGTCCCTTTGCTTTGAGATGATTTTACAGTGCTTCAAAGTATTGCAAAACCGCAAGGACATTCGAAAACCAAAGGGTAAAACAGTTTCTGAAATTTGTGGAAACATATTATTGTTTAGACGATTTCATTATTTCACCTGTTCAACCAAACTATGATTGAAAACATTAGGTTGCCCACTTCGTCCTTACTTCTGAACAATGCATCGTCCATAATTTAACTTCCTAACACATTTTCTCGCAATTCTGTTTGTCATTACACTTTCACCACACATCTCTACAAGATAATGCTGAATTTCGGTTGACTTAACATTCCTGGCGTTGAAAAACCGTATTAACAAACGCACTTCAATGTCGACGGTAATAGAAATCGTATTCAACATGTACAACGATCACAAAAGTAGAGTATACACAACGCGATCCGGTTGTAATGCACATACATGGTACTGTAACTTTTGCTGGCGGCAGGAGGAAATGGTACTTCATTTGACATGCCTTTTGTAAGGAAGTACACCTGAGGTAATTGCTGTTCCAGTAATTTCATTCAGAAAAATCCATTACTTCAGGTTCCGCTAGTCAGAAGTCACTTCCCAAAGTAACCAAGTTCTGAAAATTAGAAAGACGAAAGATATTCGGACTATTTCGTATATCATGAAGCAGAAAACTGTAGAAGAAAGTGAAAAGCTAAGAAGATTTGAAGTTTGCAAAAGTCGAAAAGTTCTGGGAAAGAGGGGAGTGTATCATAGCTTTAAATGTGATAAAAGAGGACCTGTTTTGGAAATGTTGTATTTGTATGTTCCTGTGGCATTATGGAAAGACGCCACACTATTGTCAAGTTAGTTATTTAATCAACGTTTCGTTTACTTTAATTATACTACTCACAGACACTTCTGCCCGCCTCAGTTGCGTAGATGGTAGCGTGTCTGCCTCACGTTCAAGAGGTCCGAGTTTGAATCTCGGTCAGGGTGAGTTACCTGGATAAGGGTTTCTCCGGAGATTTTCCCTTATCCTTCAAGACGAATGTCGGGTACCTCTGAGCTCCATGGACCCTGGACTCATTTGAACATCATTTTACCCAATTCATTCACCGTCCGATATGACGTAACGTTGGAGGACGTAAATTACAAAAAAATAACCCTACTTCTCTGCTTAATATAGGTAAGCGATAGAGAAGATCAAAAGGTACACCCTGATATTAATACTTCTTCCAGCCAAAGTTTGAGGATTTTTACAAGTATACGAATGTATGTGTCCAAATTCTAAATGCGACAGCACCACTCATTTAGACATTTATAAAAAAATGCAAGCATTCCCTTGTGTGAGTGTTACACACGGGCATAGCTTTAAACACATTGCTTCAAACAGACTGAGCTTAATGTTGCATATGCAGCACAGTTTTTGATCAAAGCCGCGCTTGTTAAGTAAATGCATATCATTCGAAAACTCGTGGAGGTAGCTTTTTTGTGTGTATTTTTAACAGCAAGCACAAATCCCCCTTGCCAATCTCCCAGGCTTTTATTGCTGGTTCTGACGTTTAAATGAACGCTTATATCCACTACATCACACATAGCTTACTCAGCATCCATTTGAATCATAGCTGCCAACGTGATAGCGAAAAACGTATAGATAGCAAGTGCCATGTTCATGATTTATGAAGCATTCAATATTATTATTAATAACGGAACAGTAGTAAACTGAATAGTTCTGGTATTCCTATAAGAATATTACTTTTAGTTAAGAGAATAAGCATAGTAAAACACAATAAAGATCTGTAATAGATAAGTGTATATGTGTGTGTTCTTTAGATATTATCCGAAAAGTGGTTTTTGTTTTGACTGCATTAATAGCTTCAAATAATCAATAATTAAGCGTTTATCTCACTATAATACGCAGACAGTTTTTTCAACCGTGACACTGATGGAATTTTGGAAACGAAAGAAATACAAAAATCGCCAACCTTCAACTTTTACTTGGAAAAACATGCATAAACAGCGAGAAATGTTTCGAACATTCTAACATCACTAATGTAGAAGAATTATTTGGTACAATGTATAAATTAATCTATGCATTTTTTCAAGGCAAATTTCTTGCAACTTACTGTTATACAAAATTATTCCCAATGCAATAGGAATGAGGACAGCTTAGGATATTTACACAAAGCACAAACTAATATATTTTGTCATTGCTTAAGTTACTCAAATACATCACACGTTAGTAAAACTCGATCACTAATACGTCAAATTTGCCTTGGTTTAGGGTTTTTATTTTAATATGGCATTATCCCTAATTTGAGTCCGCTGAATCAGAATACGAATTTAGTTTTTTCTCAATGATGAAATAGTCCTTCAAAATATAAGAAATAATAAAATATGAGTTTTTATATTCTGCGCTATCGAATATTATGCTATATTATATAATAAAATTTCATAAATCCACAACTGTTGACACAACGCTCTTCATAACAAACTACTAATATTTCCATCTGTGCTAAGTAATACATGTATTTGAATATTAAACCAGGTTTTTTTTTTTGTATTTTACACTTTGACTTTAAATGCATGTCTTTCCATTTCCTTTATGTACTGGTGAAATCGTTTACCCTGCCCCTTGCTGAGACAGCGAGATTTTCTGGAAAGAAATCCAAATGAGAGTGTAGGAAATGTACTTTCACACTCATATTGCAACCCAGTTTTCGAAATTTCTAAAGTATATCTTCCGCAATAATTTTGTAATTAGGATCCTCGTAATTTCCCAGGAAGGTTTCGGTGACACTCTTAAAATTAATCCACGCCTATTTTTTAGTATTTGTCATCATATCTTCAAATAAGGTACACGAAATTAACCTCATAATTTGTGGCCCAACAAATATTCCCTTTTTAACTTTAGCATTAAGTATTTCAGGGCACTTTTGCAGACTTACTTGTAGTAGTGTCATTCTTATTTAAAAACTGCTTCATTAAGTCTAATTTTATGTGTAGAGGTGGTAAAAGAATCTTTTAGAGACTCAAGACACTCATGAATTACTTTTTTTGGGGGGGGGGGGCAGGAGACTTATTCTGATTCCAATTTTTTCTTCTCCAGTTCAAATATCCCATTTATAAATAAATCATAGCATTTTAATACTTTTATTAGCAGTAATTTTAGGTTATGGTGTGTTCCCTTGAGGCGATCTTAATGGGCTACTTCAACTGATACACATCTATGTCCATTATACAACAGTACACCTTTCAGCCTAATCTTAGTATTGTTGTGAGAGAACGTAAGCTTTCACGGCCGGAGTCAATATTATATTAATTATTTTCGGGCTGTTTTGCAGTGGTCTGCTGGCGTAAGAACGGCCAAACGTTCGTCCACCTCTGCGGTAGACATCTTCAGTGGTGCGGTCGAAGTTTCCACGGAGACAGTTTCGGAGACAGACTACGACAAAACATCCCGGAAATAATTAATTATAATATTTATTACTGTTGTCTGCTACATTGGTGTCATTATTGTGAAAATTAATTTCAACAAACAAATTATTAGTATTACTTAGTTCCATGCAATATTTATGCGCAGAGCCACTTTAAAACGTTATAGATACAACTGCTAATTGTGGAAAAATGGTACATAGTGGGGAAAAACTATTCTTGTGTTTTACAACCTTTCACAGGAAGTACATTTTTTTTATTTTTGCTTGTTCCATTTATACCCCGCCTTTAACTGCTATGGTCATATTGGCGGCCGTTCTCCTTTGGAACATACTGAAGGTGTTAACTCGTTTCTTTGGGTTTTTAATCATTACATCACGCACACATTCACACTCTCATTCATACTTTCAGACTCTGGGGAATTATCTTGGTCGGAGAAAAATTCCCACCCCCACCGCCGGGAATCGAACCCGGGACCCCTAGCACGGCAGGCAGGTGCTCCACCGACTGAGCTACGTGGCCAGTCTTTTCTTTTTCTTTCAGGATCCGGGCCTCACTTTCCACTGGTAGTGCCATTGTTGAATAAAACCTTAACTGTCTATATTTCCTAAATTTTTTCGTTTTATTTTTCCACAAATATGTTGAAATATCTCCATTTTCTTATTTATATCTTGTTTTTCATAGGTTATATTACAGCCCAAGTACTGGAAGTGAGAAACCTGTTTCAAAATTTTATCTTCTATTATTATTTTTGTTCTTAATACATACTTTCCATGGATTAGGATTACTACGGAAGATATTCGGCACTGCGACCAGTCTTCATCTATTGTACCTATGCTCCCAAGTAGGCCATCCCCAGGAGGAAGGATGAGGTGAGAGGGGACTGATGAGTGTTTTTAAGTTTTTAAGAATATATTTTGGATTGATATGTGAAGAGTAATTTTACAAAAATAAAAATGTGAAATTAGGTAGGCCACGGAATGATACAAAACAAGTTAGATGCTATGTAATGTTATCGGGATTGGAAGTTTTAAGAATGTTAATACGTAATATGCTTACGCGGACCAATAAAAGATAAATTAATTGTTAGGGCCATCAAGGTAAAAAGGAAGGAGGAGAGAATCGATTACAATTAGCGTCCTTCTTCAAGCGAATATCTTGAGAGAAGACATGTTATTTGTTTCGCTTCGCAAGTTTGCAGAAAAATTTTATGTGAATGCATATGTGTTGCACTAGCGGCGTGTGCAAGGGATACACAGTTCATGGATAGAACAACCATTATTTGTTAAAGGACTGCATTTACATCATTTGAAATTGTATCACGATTTAAAATTGTTTCGCTGGAATAAAATCCACAATATTTAAAACAGAATAATTGTTATTTATTCTCCAGCAATTGCAGTGTCAACTCCTTAAGCCCCGAGACCGTGCATAGAGGTAAGATTCATTGCTCCAGAGCTGCCCTGGAAATCAGAATACTTCTACAAGATCGTCACCAAAGGTGAAATGAAATGTGTAGAGTTTAACGCCCGCTTTTACTACATACGGCACCGCAGGCGATGACACTGATGATACATGAGATGAAGATGGAGCACCGGTGGAATGAGATGGTGGGGGAAACCGGAGATCCCGGAGAAAACCCGCACCAGCGCCGTGTTGTCCACCATAAATCTCACTTTCCGGTCGCCTGGGATCGAACCCGGGCCGCCTTGGTGAGAGCCAAGCGGTCTAACCACTGAGCCACGGCGTCGCCGCCACCAAAGTTGAGAAACTATCGTGAGCATCTTCCATTATTCCCATTTGCGACAAAGTTTTTGTTGCAAAATGATCGCCACAACGCGGCGCTTCTAGAACGTCGTCTACCGTCATTAAATTTTGCAACTCACAAGAAATCTGGTTGCAGCGGTCGTCCTAAGGAACCACGACAGTGCATAGGGCAGGTTACCTACACTTTACTTAGGTAGAAACCTCCTCCGGTAGGGCAAAACAAAGAACATTTCCCCCATACTGTGGTTCGAAAATGGACCCAGCAGTTGGTGCGGAGACCGACAACCTACCTACGGGAAGAGGAAGTAGTTTTCTCAGAGCATATCATCCTGCCATGCACCGCCGAGGCACCCATAGACATTTCTAACCTGAAAAAGACGATCAGATGAGAGATGATGTGAAATTATAAGGGAGGAACAGGAAATTAGGGGGATATAACTAATCAACCAAATATTCACCTGATGACCTGAAAGACCCCGAAAAAAGCATGGGTCAGGTAGGTCAGCAATTGGAATCGAACCCGGGCCTTCCGAATGCGGGCCACAGACGAAACGCCTGAGTCTTCTCGCTCGGTATACTTTCCATGGAACGCCATTACTTTAGATTTTGTGATTATATAATGTTATATTTTTACATACTATTTGATTAATAACGCGCTCTTTGTAGCCTGTCCGATGTCAAAACTTAATGCTACCAATATCGTCTGCAAAACACGATTAATGTTTTGTTTCATTTAATTGATGTTAGCATAAGGGAATTATTTACTGCAATTGTTTATTTATCATGTTTAAGGTACTATAAATATTAGCGTCAATAATGCCGATGTAAACATTTAGTGTTTATGGGAACATTTTGGGAATAAGTTGTCTGTCAGAAACTTTGCATACAGTTTCACATCAGCAACCGACGGGGAAATCACCTCTCTTTGATGTTCGTCTGTCTAGTCTGGTTTTCTTGTCACTATTCTGCTTTGCAGACGATCTCTCTGCTTAACAATACAATAGCATATAACTATGCTGCACGTCTGTCGTAATCTCATCCATTCAAAGCAGATCTGTGTACCTCAGTCACCATATAACTACAACTCAGACACATCAAATTCAGTTTCATCTCTTTGGAAGTCGGCAAGCTCCGATATTATTCGAGACAAAGCAGCACCTTGAGGGACATGGATTACTACACCGTCTAGTTTAACTGTCGTGTTGCAGTAATGGAGGAAACTTCTCCCTTTGAACTCTACTTCTAATAGCAACTAATGTGCGACCTGGTCCCAACAGACACAAATGTGCTGGGTTGCAGAGGTCAAAGATGTTGAAGATTATAACGATAACACTAATCTTCAAGGAAGTTTATTTCTATTAAAACATTTATAACCAGCTTCATATTTTGGGGATACCGAGTTCGATTTCCACGTAATATGCGAATTCTTGGTGATTTATTATCAATGTTATATTTTTGTTTCCATTTGCTTCCATTTACTCCTAATCTTTAAAGTTTTCTATTAGGTATTGGTTGACGGGGGTAGTTCGTCTTCTCTAGGCAGCTCCAGGAGCTTCACCAGTCTTCGACATTCGAATTGCTCAAGATATCTGCGCTTCTGTAGTCTGTCGACCTGCTACCTCATCCCTTCCTCTCGCGAATGATAAGCGTGATATATGTTGTCTAAGAGTGCGAGCTGTCACCAAGATTAAGATATGTCCAGGATAATACTGTTCATGTATACACACCAAAAAGCAATAGTCACATCGTGTTAAAAAGTTTTGTCAGCTGCCAAATACTCGACTACATATTCATTATAACATCCCAGTGTTATATAGAATAAAATAAATAAAATAAAATAGATCAGTGAGGAAAGAATTTACACAATTAAGATATGTCCAGGATAATACTGTTCATGTATACACACCAAAAAGCAATAGTCACGTCGTGTTAAAAATCTATCTTTGAATCAAATTGATGGGAACAAACAATATGATACTGAAAGCAAACAGAAACTAACACATTCGAAAAGCAAAAACTTATTTCAATATACTATGCTACGCAAGATACAGTAAACATCTTTATATATATATATAATCAATAACATAATACTCCTTCTTAGTGACTTCTGTTTAAACTGAATTACAGTTCATAGTGTAACCTGAAACTTTGAAACGAAATGAATATGATTTTTATTTATTGTCATTAACTGCATGGGTTTACAGCGTCAAATACAGCTTAATTTTGCTCAAAGGCCGCTTAATCAGCGTTAAGCTTCTCTTGTGTTCTAAAAGCAACGATGGAACTACCAGCTTCATTTCCCTTCAGAAGGAAACCTTGCTAAGATTTGTTACAGCCTAAAACAATTTATCGCCCCCTGCTGGGGCTGTACTCGCGAACTCAGGATGAGAAGCTGGCACATTACTTATAGACAGAGGCAAGAGTTTTTGTTTTTAATTATTTTTTTCTCGAATGTTCGTAAATTTTTCCTTATTTAGAGAATAACATCTTTTAGCGATAAATGAGAAAATTTCTATTATTTTTAGTCTGCATAGAGAAATTTACATTTATTTCAAATTGCATAAATATAACTTTAACTTAACATTTATGTCTTCATAGCATGAAGCTAGAAGTCATGGAAAAAATGTTTACAAATTTAACGAAAGTAGGATAAAATTTAACACTTAACAAAGCCAATACAATGACATCATCATGCGCACTGAAATAGCTTAAGCGGTGCAACAATAAACTGACACCACAACATCCGACTGATCCGTGATACTGAGAACTGTTTGTCGTATGCTAACTGGAAATGTTACTAATTGGTTAGCACACCGTGCACAGCAAAAACTCCTATTATGCTGACTAAAGGTACTGAACTTCTAGGAAGCTTATCTCAGACATTACTTTAACATGAAAATATTGTCCTTCATGAGTTAAGAATGTGTTCTGAAATGCTCGAAAGTTAAAAGACGAATACAAACAATACCTAACTGAAAACTGCCCAGATTTAGAAGCTAAAAGTGTTCCCATTGTCTGTACAGACACGCTGGTCTAACTGGTTTAATTCATTAGTTTACATTGCCGGTTATTTTGATGCAATTGTCGATTTCTTTTCTAAAAGTAAAGCTTGCAATTCCTGCGCAAAGTGTGATAAATGATAATTTTACTATACCAAGTGCTGCAATATTGTACAGGTACAACAGCAACAACATTTGTTTCTGAAAATTGCAGATTGATAACAGATCCAGTATTATAATTTCAATAAAAAACTGTGGCTCATCTTGTTTTATCCCGAATTTACTCGCTGAGAACCAAATATGAAATATTACAGTGGTCACTTTGAAAACAGAGTAAGTGCACTTGTAGATCATATCATGGATCCCAGTCTTAGCAAATCAGTAGAAGAGAATCTAAAAGTTTGCTGCCGTATGACTTTGTCTAAATTAAACTCCATTATGCAAAAGAAACTGATGATATAATAACCACAAAAACTATGTCATTTGTTTGAAACTTCAATGCTGGTTACTAAATCAAGTATAGGTGATTTAAATAACGTAATGGCAGCATTTAAATAAACAAATGCATTTAAAACCACGCTTCTCGTTAATTGCAGAGACAGTTACTTGAAACCATAAAATATTGATACATGAGAAGTTAACAGATGTATTGCTTCGATGGTTACATATCAAGTAGTCAAATTCAGAAACAGTTTAACTCTACATCCTTAAACAACCAACACGCCTGAAATAGCTCATTGTTAACCTCCATTAAATTTATCAGCCAATTTATTCGGTGTTTATTCTCAAGATCCACCCACTCATGCTCTAAGAAATAGTTGACAACTAGAACATCCGGCAGAAGCAAATTCATATACGACTCAATACGGAGACGGCTTTAACCCTTCTTCGTTAGAATATATTTATACGTATAAATAAATATAGGTAAGTATTATTAATTTTTGGTTGTGACCCTTGAATTAGACATGAGAATGGTTGACAAGGATAAAGCAGGATGTTAAGGGTGCTTAAAATAACAAGCGATCCCCGCTCAAAGCGCAAAAATGATACGCATAGAACAAATAATAAGGAAGAATTGTTACAATAAAAAGTAATGAGAGATCTCCAGTAAGAGCCAATTTTGAGCCACAGTAGAGCACTCCAGGGAAGAACTGGCTGCCCAGAAAGACAGAAAAGAGCGTGGGTGTTCAGCAAGAAACATGTCTTTATATTAAACTCACCTTTTCAAACAGAAGTTGTGGGCGAAGTTGCTATAAAAAGCAAGTCTTTACTACCCACTCGTTATATGGCGTCACACGTCACCGGCATGTGACTGTGTCAGACAAACAAGCTGCTATGATGGTATATAGCTATTGTAGGATGTTCTACAGAAGGATGCAATTGATTTATAACACATACTCACATCTACACATTTCCTATATGTCACAATAGAAGTTCTTGGAAATGTAGAAACATCATTAAAAGTACTGTGCCATATCTAGAATTTCAGTAACGATCTTCGACTGTCCGTTCTCTTTGTCAACACAGCTTAGTTACCATGGCAACATACCAGTACATTTAGGGTAAGCCACAAGGCGTTCTAGGGTTTATGATGAGTTAACATACTTCAATGTAACGTCAAATATACAAGTACTTTACGTATGACATCAGTCTATAGCAATTTTCTTTCACACATACCGTTGGTAGGCTAAATGAGCAGCACGGAAAACCTAAGATACGGGATGAAATCTACACTATGACATAAATTTTCGGTTTGGTACTACCTGTCCAAAATAAGCATACATACGGGTGTGAAACACAACAATTATTTACATCAGAGATTGCTTACTATAGCTAACACACACTTAAGACTCATTGACTGCCAAGAAATAACTATGGTGTTCTAAACATTCTATAGGGTAACCAGGCTGGCATTTTGTCCTTAGACACAAAAGTTTGACATAGTGATAGGTTGCTAATATAGTTAAAGAATTGATAACAAAAAATTTAACCATTCAATTTGCTCCAGCGGCCATTACTATGATTTTGCGTGGCACACATATGCCTGCTTGCTCAATATTCATTTTCGACTAATTCGGTAACTAAAAGGTGTTAGGACTAAAGTGAACAACACCATCTAAAGAAAAAGATTGTAGAGACGACAGTACGGAGCCAGTCTTTGTAGCTTAAGCAAGCTCTCTTTCGCAAGTACACATGATACTGTCCCCTAAGTAACGTATTTTAGGAAAGACAATTATTTGAAACGTGTTCTCACAAGCAATTAACTAATTTTCAAAGTACACGCCAATCTTTTACTTTTTGTGGTAATTTTACGTCCTCCAACGTTAAGTCATATCGGACGGTGAATGAAATGGATGAAATGATGCTCAAAAGTATTCAGGGTCCATGGAGCTTGGAGCTACCCGACATTCGTTGTTTAAAGATAAGGGAAAACCCCGGGAGAAAACACTATCTAGATAACTCACCCTGACCGAGATTCGAACTCGGGGCCTCTTGAACGTGAGGCAGACACGCTATCATCTACGCTACCGAGGTGGGAGTACAGACCATTGGATTCTATGGTGTTTGAGGCATCGTTCAGCGAGGTTTATTATTTTGATGCAAGAATTCGGTGACATCCACTCGCACTGCTTCAAACCTGTCAAAATTTCTTCGTCTTAGCAACTGGAGCCATGAAACGAAAAAGATGATAATCTGATGTTGAGACATCAGGGCTGTATGCTAGGTGTGGTAGCACTTCAATTCCTCCCAATTCCTGAATTTCTTCCGTGGTTGTTGCAGTATGGGATGTTACACTGTCCTTTTTTTGTAATTTTACGTCCTCCAACGTTAAGTCATATCGGACGATGAATGGAATGGGTGAAATGATACTCAAATAAGTCCGGGGTCCATAGAGCTTAGAGTTACCTGAAATTCGTGTTTCAGGATAAGGGAAAACCCTGGAAAAAACCTTATCCAGGTAACTCACCCTGACCGAGATTCGAACTCGGGACCTCTTGAACGTGAGGCAGACATTCTACCACCACGCTACCGAGGCGGGCTTGCATTGTCCTGTTGCAACTCTATTTCGATCAACTAATGCTGGTTATCCCCGCCTCAATTTTAATGAACTCATTCCAATTGTTGATAGTAAAAATCCTCATCAATCGCCCGCCTGTGTGGAACACACTCCAGTGAATCACAGCTTCAAAATTATACCAGACACACAGTATTACTTTGGAACCGAACTGGTTTTTTTGACGATGACTTTTGGAGGTTGGCAGGAATCAAACCTCTTTATCGAGACATAGGGTTTCGCTAATATACGAATTTTTCATCTTAAGTGACAATTCTCCTGAAAAACTAACATTAACGGGATTACGGATAAGCTGACGACAGATATCCACCCTACGTTCAGCCTCTTGATGTGTCAATTCATAAGATACATGTCTACAGCTTCTGTATTATTTTCCAAGTGTCCTATCTTTTGATGTACCAAGTTCTTCTGAAAGACTACGGGTACCTTTTGGCGCATTTTCTCGCAAAACTTGGGAGTATCTTCAGTATTCCATACCTTATGTCTTACAGAACGTAGTAAATCTTTCGTGTCTTTCGTGTTTTTGTCTCCATTGTTGAAACTTTGGAACCTTCGTTGTATTACACACTCATTAACGACACCTTCTCTTTTCACTTCACATATTCTTCGAGCTGCGGCAGCGACTTTATAATCAAATCTTATTTCCAGTAGTGTTTTAAAAGGATTTTAAGTTAAAACTTTGTTGTCTGCGTTTATTAACAGGTGAACACTAATACATACTCACAATGTACGCAACACTAGCTAAGGCATAGTGTAAATAGCGTCGCCAAACCAAAGAAATCCAGTAAATTTTCCAAAACACCAAAATAAAAAACACAGTACTTATTAGAGAACCTAATATTTACATGCTGTAAGTACTAAAACCGATTGCTAAGGGATTTTTTTGGTGGAAACACAAAACCCGACAAAAGAGAAACAAAACTCTAGTGTGCTTGGTCAGGATGTTTCGATAGTGAAAGCAAAGAAAACAAAGAGATTTTATAGAAAACGAACAGGATATACGATTAGGTTTCATCTGACCGCTGGAGGAGAGCATCAAACAGCAGAGAGAGTTTTTGCATGTTTGTCATATGAACGAATAAAACAAGAAATAAAGAAGGGAGCTAATAACATCACACGACTACGCTTCCATCTGATTTTCATTTGTTCGCATCACTAACGATGTCCTACTAGTAATTTTCCTGAAAGTGACAGAAACTAGTGATAAATGATGTTGCGAAGGTTCCCACGGGCTTTGACTTCGTGATACTCATACCCAAGCCTTTCAGAAAGTGATGTATGAAGACGTTTCTCTCCAGACATGCAGAAAGATCTGATGCTGATAAATATCCACTTAAGAAGTAGAATTAAACTTCCTAGCTGCAACTAGCCAATAATATTTCAATTGCATTACATCTTATAACGATATTAAGTAAAAATTGCACACCAGGTTGTTAAATCTGTCAATGTTATGCGATAGGGCTGAGAATATCCAAGAAAAAGCGGCTTCCATGTTTGTTTTAAGAAAAGAAACAATAATACTGTAATCAAATAGCTTTTCTGCATTTTGGCCAGCATACTGTTGTGCATGTGTGTGCGTGTGTGTGTGCGTGTAAGTGTGCGTGTCTTAAAAATGAAAAGTTAAATAATACGTTCCATAGTTCTGCCGTTTCATTCTAATTGAATCACAAGTGGCAGTTCCATAAAAAGTATAGAGATTGTTTAAATTTACAATTGCTGATAACTGCTGATAACCGTTGTCGAAATTTCCGCCATTCTTGGATTGAAGTTTCTATTCCTTGTGTAATAATATCCCCATCAACGAAACATTTCACTATTGACCTGGTTTCCGTATGCTATTGCACTCTTACAAAATATGTTTACCCAACTTTAATACAGCTGAAAGCAGTTAGACAGAAATAAGGGTTTTAGCATGAATAAATTTAGAATACCTACGGAACATACCAGCAGATAACCTTCTTTTCTTTTCATTATTCCATATTCACAATATTATATATAGAAAATTACAAATTAGCTGGAATTTTCTCAATGCTTGCCCGGTATTTGTGCGCAGGTTTTTGAAAGTTATGAAGGTAAAGTCGCAGTATTGACGTTGTCTAACAAATGAAACTTGCAAAGGGAACTTAAAATTCACAAATGATACAATAATATTTAATATTTTAATACAATCCCGTTTATTATGAGTATCTAATTTATCATGTAGAAACTGGCTTCAAGTGACATAAAGGCATATAGAGATGTAATAAATGTATTATAAAGAATATATTGAAACTGTATTCCTTCAAGGTCCCTCCAAATATAACTTTTCTCTTCAAAAACATGCAACAGTCAAACATGGTTTGCTATGGATACTTATTTATTCTGATATAACAACATTAAAATTAATTTAATATTAAATCCCAGCGCGGTTCTTAATAGATTTCTTCCAACAAGATGCAGAACTGATTCGATGTATCCGAATATGTGCAATAGTTATATGTTTCATCATAGTGAATGAGTAAAAAACCGGTTTTGAATTCTACCTATCTGGGTCTAGTTCAAAGAAACTGAACACTTCTAGAACAAAAACGGGAAAGGAAAATAAAATGCGCGAATGCTAAACTATTATGTGTATGTTCGGTTTGAATGACAGTGTTCTTACATATATTATAAAATTAAATAGATATTATTTGAAAGTTTTTAGTAGCAGCGTCTGATTGGTGGAACTATAATCGTGTTCACATAACAGGGATAGTTGCTGCGTTGGCCGCAAGTAATCAATGCTAAAGATATAACATGTCCTGAGTAAAACAACTATTATTCTGTTATTGCTAGGATTGAGTGCAAATCTGTCATAATCTTCTTAAGTTCTTCTCTTTTGTGCCATAACATAGGATTATGCAGTTGTTAAATGAATACCTCTTATGTAGGGGACCCACCTCGGTAGCGTAGGTGGTAGCATGTCTGCCTTACGTTCAAGAGGTCCCCAATTCGAATCTCTGCCAGGGTGAGTTACCTGTATAAGGCTTTTTCCGGGGTTTTCCCTTATCCTTCAAGACGAATGTCCGGTAACTCTAAGCTCCATGGACCCCGCGTTCATTTGAGCATCATTGCACCCATTCCGTTCATCGTCCGATATGACTTAACGCTGGAGGACGTAAATCTTTAAAAAAAAAAAAAAAAAAAAAAAAAAAAAAAAATCTTATGTAGGGGAAATAGATAAAAGTAGGTTTACAGTAATTGTAAAATTTCTCCTGTGAGATGAATATTTACTATTAAGTAGAAGTGGGCAACACAGTTATGAAGACCTTTATTTTTATTTTTAGAAGATGCTCACTAAATGTAAATATAAACGTTGTCAGACTTTTCAACTGACGAAGTTTCATATAGTTGAGTAGAATTGACAATACGTTGAGCAAGAACAGAATAGTCACTAGTATCTTCAGAAGGTTTCACAATGAATTTTTTAAAGATGATTTTAAATACGCGCCCTTTTTCAGGAAAGTTATACATAAACGAAATAAATAAGCAGCCAAGACAAGAAATTGATAAAAATATATAACTGAGTAGTAAACTGGGTTGAGTGTTAAATTTAGATTATGTCAATGTCTATGTACTGAAGAACGACAGGCGAATGTCGGGTAACTCGAAGCTCTATGGACCCTGGGCTCATTTGAGCATCATTTCACCCATTCCATTCATCGTACGATATGACTTAACGCTGGAGGATGTAAATTACAAAAAAAAAAAAAAAAAAAAAAAAAAAAAAAAAGGACTGACAGCTCGAGTTTACATGAAGAATATTCTAATATTATGTCTCTTTGCATATACCGTATGCTGTATTAGTTATGCTTACGTAGTTATTTTATTATAGTACCTATTCCCCAATTTTGCCCACTGCTATATATGCCCAAAATATCTTTGAATACTTTTCAATAAAGGTAAAGGTCCAACAATGGTGTATTGTTGTAAATATCCCCAATTTTCTAATGGAATGCAGAAAATGAAAGCATGTTTTTCTTAGTATATTCCTTGTTTTTAAAATTAATTTTATGTCTGCATTTTGCTTGAGTTGTTCTTGTTTAGGCAGAAATAATAAAAAAATGACCTAAGTTTGTTGTAATATGTCATAAAATATATTTTTGAGACGTGGTAATACAATTATAAACTATTAAATGACAACCGTATAAAGACATTGAATTTGCAGACAGCATAAAACATTTGGTCAGTGTTTGGCTATGCCATCTTATTAAAGTGAACCTATAAGTAGCAATATCCACAGCCACTTATTATTCCTCCTTAACTTTTTTAGAAATTATTAACATTTTTGAGACAGTGACTTGTTCAGTAAAGGAAAATATAACTAGAAGCGAATCGAACTGTGAGAGCATTATGCTCTCGGATGAGGTTTTCCATAAGTTTCAAAATAATTCGCTAATACTTGAACTGTTATCCATTTGCTGGGCACCAGTCACTTGTCTGTAGAATAGTAAAGATACCGTAATTAATCATAAAATACAGAAACACAGTTAAATACATTCTAGCAGTGTACCTACAATATGTACAACCAACCTCCATTACCGTAGGGATCACCGTTATGCATAATTGTCAGGCAGCTTTATATTTAAGCAATGTGGTACGACGATACGATTGTGATACATTCTGTGCAATAAATAGCCTTGGCTAAAGTAGCAAAATTTAGTCAAGTGTTACCAGTTTTTGTTAAGCAGTTTGTGGCCTGTTGTTCCACATGCCTCACTTATTTGGTGGAAGGGATTGTGTGTAGGACAACCTGGCATTTCGCTGGTATTTGGACCTTTGAATGTATCACCACAAATGAGAGCGAGTCTGCACAGAAACCAGGAACAGACATTCTCTGGAAATAACCAAAATGTGTTCCGGTGTGCTGGAATCTGGAATGGTCACAACAATGACAAGCAGATGTACCAGAATCGGATGAAATCCAACCTCAGCAATCTTCTAATGAAGAGCTGGATGGATCTTCGGAATTGTTGCAGCACTGAATAAAAGCATCACAATTCCGACATAAAATAATTTTTGTTTTGTTTCTGCGTTGTTGTGCAATATATTCTCTTTTATTTTGTAATAATGAATGCATTAATGCTTATATAAGTATAAGCCAGCTAACGTTAATTAAAATATTGCAATAATAATTTCGTTTTGATACTTGTTTTATTAATATTGCTATGTATATATTTAATTTAGTAACAACAATTTGTGTTTCATCTGGGAATGTGTTAACTATAATACTGGTGGATGACGATATTATTGTTGTTGTTTGTTGTTTGTATTATTATTATTATTATTATTATTATTATTATTATTAATATTATTATTATTAATATTATTATTATTATTATTATTATTATTATTATTATTATTATTATTATTATTATTATTATTATTATTATTATTATTATTATTATTATTATTATTATTATTATTATTATTATTATTATTATTATTATTATTATTATTATTATTATTATTATTATTATTATTATTATTATTATTATTATTATTATTATTATTATTATTATTATTATTATTATTATTATTATTATTATTATTATTATTATTATTATTATTATTATAATTATTATTATTATTATTATTATTATTATTATTATTATTATTATTATTATTATTATTATTATTATTATTATTATTATTATTATTATTATTATTATTATTATTAATATTATTATTATTATTATTATTACTATTATTATTATTATTATTATTATTATTATTATTATTATTATTATTATTATTATTATTATTATTATTATTATTATTATTATTATTATTATTATTATTATTATTATTATTATTATTATTATTATTATTATTATTATTATTATTATTATTATTATTATTATTATTATTATTATTATTATTATTATTATTATTATTATTATTATTATTATTATTATTATTATTATTATTATTATTATTATTATTATTATTATTATTATTATTATTATTATTATTATTATTACTATTATTATTATTGTTGTTTAAAACTAAAACTCTTTATGTTCTTTACCCAATAGAATACACCAGTCCAACCAATTTAGACATTAAAACAAGTATAACCATAAGCACAGCTCTGGTTTTAAACTATGCCACAAATCTAAATGTATTTGTGTAGAGCCCTGAGAACAAAATACAAACTGACCGAGATGTCTCAGGCGGTTTCATCTGTGGCCCACATTCGGGAGATTCGGTTTGGAATCCCGTGGCCAAAATATCTCATCATGGGCTTTTCGAGGGTTTTCCCGGGTCACTAGACGAATGCTGGGTAGGTTAATTACATCTCCCGAATTTACTGTCACTCCATTACATCTCCATTATCATTTCACATCATCTCTCATCTGGTGATCTATTTCAGGGTAGAAGTGTCGGCGGGTGTCTCGGCGGTGTATGGCAGGATGATATGCTCTGAAGAAAACTACTTCCCCCTCCCGTAGGTCGGTTGCCGGTCTCCGCTCCTGTGCTGGGACCATTTCAGGACCGCCAGCCAGGGACGTTTAGGTCTCGGATCGCCTGCCTGGGACCGTTAGGGCTCGGCTGCTGGACTCGTTGCCGTCCCGCTGTGGAGGAGCGAGTTCGTTGTCCTGGCCTGTCGGGGAAATCTCAATCCAAGTAAACTATAGGAATCCTGCCCTCTGTAATGTCGTGGCTCCTTGGGTCAGTCGCCCTCTGTCTCTTTCACCTCATCCTTCCTCCCGGTGGTGCGCCGCTTGAGGGCATAGGAGAACTGGGCCCAGCATGGTGGCCTAAGTACCGAATCCCCTCCGTAATGAAATCTTAATCATTATCCTAATAAAAGACATCAATTTTGTTTTCAAAAAGTAATGTTAATTGCAATTGTTGTCCTGACATACAATTATCTGAATAGTGATTGTATATCTCTGACTCTGAAGACCCCGAATTTGCTGGAAAGAGAAAGGATGTTTTTTTTTTTTTTTTTTTTTTTTTTTTTCAAGAGATGGGCTTTTGTTTCATAATAGTACAGCTTGTAAGCTAAGTAGTTCCAGACATTGCTTTAACAACAATATTTAATTCGATACCTTTTATGACATCAGAAAATCCTGAATAGTCGTTCCTTTACATCCTGTATAAGGATGGTTTATGGATATTGTAGTTACACAAAACTGCCTTTTAATATACATGAAATAGCTTCATTGTGTTACCAGAGCAGTTACCTCTTTTAATCTTTACATAGCATTTCCGGGATCAATAGTGAGATAGCTCTAGAAAGACCCTGGAACCCATTTGCTTTCCAAAATAGTTTAGATATTTGAAAGAGCTTCTTAGCAGTTTCCTCTTTTCTCACTCCCCACTTCCCTGACTGAAGTTCCACTCAGCACTTCTTTTCAAAAGACGTACTCAGTGAAAGGAGAATAAAGAAAAGAAGAAAAACCAAGATCCATCAAGAAAAGACTATCTAGAGGATAAGGGTCTTCCTTCCTACAAGAGTTGTCGCTCTGCAGCTGATCAGGAATAGGGACTCAGTTAATATTAATTTGTCGATTCAACGATACGCTTTAGCTTTCAAGTGCTCTATGAATGAAAAATGTTTCCATTTCTCAAGTGAGCTTCATCAAGTATATAAAGGAGATATAGAAATATACCCATTAAATGTTGATACCTAATTATCGCAGGATTATATTATAAAATGACAAGGTAATGGAGAATAGCTGTAATAAATACCTTGGATGCCTTAAAATAGAAGTACAATGTACGATTAAATACAAAATAAGCGGTAAAAAGGTTAATTAATTATTTTCTCTCCTAGGGGAAAGTAGTTAGTATAAATCAGTATAAGCAGCAGTTGAGGGAAATCATGTCGATAAGAAACCCAATTTTTGAGGGTTCACGGTGTGCAAATACATAAGAGAACAACACAGAAAATTAAAAGGCAAAAGGATTCTTAATATTTAGCAGGTCAGTCATTGGAAAATTGTACCTTAAAGGAGAATGGGAAGCTTCAAACCTGAAACATAATATAGCCACTCCGATAGGGATTCATCAAATGGGACTTCGGTTAATAAAACAGCGTGAATTTAAAAAGTTCCTGTTTTTTAATCGCGTTTTATGGTCTGACATAAGTTTCTACATGAACGACAGTTCGTAGCGCCTAAAGACCTTGCCTATATGACACATATGTACTTCCAGCTCTGTTTCTCTGAATGGCGTTGTTGCGACTCACGACAACCCGCTATTAACACTGTTATTAAGATATCCATTTATATACATAGAGTTCATGACTTGTCGGAAGTTAGCAAGATAAAGTTCAATGTTCATATGACGAGATTCAGTATCGGTTTAATTCTCTGCCCTTCAAACAGATGGTAACTGGTTTCGAGCATCTCATTATTATCCTCCATTAGATTTATAATTAGTTTAGCCCTTCGAAAACCTTGTCATACACATAGCTAATGTGGAAGACAATTAATTTCCATCAATTAACCTAATCGCGTGGAAAGGTAGTCAGACTGAAACATTCAATGCCTAAGTGGTTTACCAGGAAAAATACAAGTCAGTTGCAGAATTTAATGTTATATCGGCTCGTTGGTCATAGTAGCTCAATGGTTAGAGCGGCTGGACGGAGACCAGAAGATCCGTGGTTCATATCCCAGCTGTGGCATTGAATTTTTCAGTCTGACTCTACCTTTCCGTGCATTAGCCTTCACACGGCCATTGTGAAAGAAAAATTAATTTCCATTAATTGACCTAATGGAACTCAACTACTTACAACACAGAAAGTCGCCACGTAAGGTATTTATCTCATTGTGCATGCGATCTTCTAGTAGTTTATCAGGAAAATACAAGTCATTTGGAGAATTTAATGTCACATTGTCATGTTGCCATGGTACCTCAATGGTTAAGAGCAACCGGACGGAAACCGGTAGATCCGTGGTTCAAATCGCGATTGTGGTCTGCCCTTCGTTAATTGGTGTTGTTAGTTCTCATATAAACCCACGAAAACCCTGTGAAAAATATCTCATTATTCCGAAGAACTATGCAAGAAAACCTTCGGCAACTTTCACAATCAGTCGGTGCGAAGATTAAATGTGGTTTACTAATTTCCTGGCATGCACTCGTTCCCTAAGGAGAGTGGGTTTCCTCAGGAGGTTCTTTGTCTTATTTCTCATTAGTAGACTATGAAAACTCTTATGAAGTAGGACAGCAAGCAGATCAAGGGAGCTTGAGCCAGTACGTTTGAAGTAGAATACTTCATAAACATTTTACTGGTATAAGCATTTTACATATACAAATTTTCTCAAAAATTAATTACATCATTTAGGTAATGAGTTCTTCTGAACCTCATCCTACAAATGTAGCTTTTACACTAATGTGCCTTGCCTCATTTCAATTGAATAAATTAAATATCTTATCATTTGTAAGAAGGGAATTCGTTAAATACATATTAAATCAACTGATATGAATCCAGCTCATTTCTACTTCTGAAGATATTTACATCCCCTGGCTTATGTGACTTTTTTACCGGATATTGATACATTGGGGCAGCGTATACGCCTAGATTTTATTAATTAGAAAATAATATTTAGGAATTTGGAAGTAAGTAATGAAAAAATGCAGGTTTAGGACATGCATAAAGGCAGCAATGTTTTAAACTTATACTCTGTAATAAATTACTTTCAAACCCAAGCCCCTATAATTCTTTTTTATCGTTTTAGTATTGGTAGGGCACCCCTAAACTAATTTTGACATTAGTAAATATGCATCCAACATTAAACTATGAACGTATTGAAAGAAGACTCAAAATGTTCAAATATCAAATTACTGGCAAATGCGTGGTAAAAGACTAACGAGGTGGTAAATAATTCCAAAATAATTTCTCAGAAGTATGACGTCAGAAAAAAATTTAAAATTCTAAATCTTTTGCTCTTTTTTGGCAGGGAGCACAGGGACGTATTCCCATGTGTTGGAAGGTTTTAATTTTCTAATCAATCATGATTTAAATCAATTGCGCTTTGTACAGCTTCTTGTTAATAAGAAAATGAAAAATTTTGAGATGCGTTTTTGCTAGTAAGCTTAGTTGTGATGTTATCAAACAATAACATGAGTACAAGCTATACACATTTTGGGAAAAGTACTAAATTCTCCTGTTTTGCTTTTATTTTCTCACATCTTACTAGAAATACAATTCTGATTGTAAGGATGAAATTGTATCCATACAATTTATTTGTGTAGCAATAGACAATTTGATCATTAAAGAGATTTTATTTCAGAGTAAATGTATCTGGAACTAATTTTCTCAAATTAGTAAAAATAAAAGTGTAGAGATATGACATCTCTGGAACAAATTTAAAAAGAGGCAAATAATATGATATACACATTATATAATAAACCTTAATTGAGATTTTAACGTTTAAAATTAATCGTGCTAAAATTATGGATTTTCAAAAGATATATGTACCATTTTTTATTTAACGTACTCCAACATTAAATCATATGGGAGGATGCATGAAATGGTTGAAACGATGCTCAAATGTGTACGAGGGCCATAGATCTTAGAGTTACCCGACATTCATCTTTTATAATTAGGGAAAACCCTGGAAAAATCCTATAATGATAACTCAACCTGACCGATATTTGAGCTTGAGACCTCTTGTAGGTGAGGCGGACGCTCTACCACCTACGCTACAGAGGCGGGCATGTGTTTACTTAATACCTGAAGATGCAGAAGATGATTAACACAAGCAGTTTATGAACTAGAGGAATTCGTCACTGATCCGATCAAGAAATCATCTTCCATTTGCTCTATGAAGGTTGAAATTGCAAATACAGTGGCGTTGCGTATACTAAATACAATGTTAGGTCACCAGCTGGAAAAGAGAGAGCGTGAAATCTTGGAGGGAAGGTTGTGCTGCTTTAAAGATTGGAGTTGAACCTTCTCGCCAAGGTGTCATAAAGAGAAAGTTCAGTTGCAGTTTGGCATTGCTGCAGGAGTACTCTCAGGGAATGGACGTTTAACAGTACACCGGTGAACTACGGATATAGCACTTTCAACTGCAGTCCCGCTTCCTCTTTGCACCGGCATGCATAGTAATGCTACTTTTAAACAGATAAGATAACTCTGTGAGGTGGAAGTAGCACGTCTGTCTGACATTCACTAGATTCCGAGTCTCTTTTAGGGAGAGTTATTCTGATTAGGTTCCTTTTTCCGTAGTTTTCTCTTATTCTGAAAAGATTAGTCACAAATAACTTTATGTTTACGACATATCTAAAACAGACGAAGCTTATACCTGTAACCTCCGAAACCCTTTTCCTTTTGGACTTCTGCATATTCGGTATGAAGTTAAAAGAAATCTTACCACATAAAACGCGAGTGGAGGGGGCGGGGGGGGGGGTTCAGACGCTAACATTTGTGACCTTTATTTGAGAGGTGGCGGGTTCAATTCTCGCCGCGGGTCTTTTAGATCTTGATTTATTTTCAGTGTTTTTGACTAAGGAGAATGCTGGGAACAATTACTTTATATTTTTTCGTTTCCTTTCCTTTCATTTCATTCTTCTCATTCTCTCCATCCAATTTTTCCTGTTAGCAGTGAAGTTGTTGGCGGGCTAGGCTATGACCGTGCTTGCGCTCTGGTAATACAGTGCTTGGCTGAGGGGAGACGCTCTGGTTCGACGGTCACCCTTCCACAGGAATGATTGACCTGGCTAGCTAGCGCTGGTGAACTGCAATTGCTTCGGGCTGAAGAACTTGCCTACACCAGTTAGGAACTCACCGCGGCTATAGGGTCGCTTGTGATATGTTTTGGCCGACTGTAGGTCACTTGTACTCCAATCTTCCTCCCTGAGTCTGATGAACCATAAGCCGCTGGCTGAAGTACTGGAATCCCCGCCATGATAGAAGGGTCACTAAAAGGTGTAGACATGATTAAAGCACACATTTTATGTTTTTCCCTTTTCTCTGTGAAAAATTTCCAAGAAAATCTATTTTAGTTACTTGAATTTTTCAAGACCTATATATTTCTCAAATGAACAGTGAATATTTGTTTTACTTTTCTCACAGGCATGCAAAGAGAATATAATGTTAAAGTAATCACACGTCGCCTAGCTCTTAAAGATTTAATTATCGCTTAAGCCTAATGCATCCCCTATCTGCTTTTACGTACAAGTAAATATTGAATAAAACCATTTTTACAAACAGTTACTTGATTAAGCGGAAGTAGATAGGAGAAAATTCTATTTATGGAAGAAAATGGAGCAAATTATAAAGCATATCTCAGAAAGGTTTAATTCTACAGAAAATAAATAAAAATATTTTATACAAATCCCACGTTTTAGCAAAATCAGTATATCTGTGTAATAAAACTTTGTATATTTCTTTACTAGTTATTCAAAAGTGATTCAGATTGAAGAGAACTTCAGAGGCTAGCGCCAAAATTCAAGATATACATTTCATGTGTCGTAAGAATTTGCTGAGTGTATGGTATTTTTTAACAAAATAATTAAAGCCAAATGGGAAAAAATCAATGGTTTAGAAAA
Organism: Mantis religiosa; assembly: GCA_030765055.1. NCBI lineage: Eukaryota > Metazoa > Arthropoda > Insecta > Mantodea > Mantidae > Mantis > Mantis religiosa. The sequence continues at coordinate 177,798,587 of CM060949.1, read as the reverse complement.
TTTGTTCACGTAAAGGTTAGTTGAAATTGGTGAACGAGGGGAAGACTAACTTAATCTTTCTTTTACTTTTATCCTCCAAAGTTTACTCTAATCGCCGATGAATGGAACAGGTGAAACGATGCTCAAAGGAAACCAGATATTCATCTTTAAGGATAAGGGAAAACCCCAGAAAACAAACCAGATAGCTCACACTGACCGAGATTCGAATTCGAGACCTCTTAAACGTAAACCATGCACGCTACAATCGACGTTGCAGAGGCAGACATCTATAACATCTTATCTATACCATGCATAAAACTTAGAAGTTGGTAATGAAAGACTGTGCTTTATTGTTACAGTTTTAATATATTATATACAGTTTTGTCCCGTTAGAATAAATTACATTTTGTCAAAAAGCATCCGAACTTTAGAAAATTAAATCCTGGTAAATCTCAGAGTAGAAAATGTAAATTGAATATTTGATTAAAAGGAATAATTGTCTTCTTAATCCGTAAGGTAAACTAATTAAATGCCTTACAAGTTTGGAAAGCAGTGTATTGTTGCGTGTATAGGCTGAGCGAAATCTGGAAATTACTATAATCATTATTATGTAACATTTATTCCCTCTGCTTTGAGTTTGGGCAAAGTTGTTTGTTGATGATTAAGCTTAAATTCTGCTGACTGGCAAAACATGTCCTTAATGTTAATGGTTAATCACATTGATTAACCATGACTGGTTAATCATACATCCTGCTGATCAAGGAAAATAATGCTTAGGTGGCCAGAACAGGTCGAAACATGTTCTCAATTATGTAAACAATGATTGCACAATATGGTGCAATAGTTGGAGGAAATTAACAGTTAGCGTGGGAATTGCTGAGTTGGCTTTTGGGTAGGACTCCTATATAAGCTTGGTTGGGTTAGCACCCGCGGGGACTTGGCAGAGAGATTTGAGAGGGTACTTGCGGATGGTCTCTATGTTGGATGGCTCTATAAACATTGGCAAGCGTTTATTTTAAAGTGCTACTACGAGTAAGATCGCCAGCAGGTTGCACCGGACCGTACATCTCTTGCCAGTTGCACGAGGTTCTGCCATACAAACAACGCATCTCTAAATGTATAGTTGCACTATGTCACTATGTATTGGAATGTTACTAAAGCGCCCCTGATCTCATCCAGATCCAGGAAGTGCCCTGTAGAGGCGCTATGTATTTTTGGAATACAGTTAATAAGTTCATTTTGAATTATGTGTTTCTTCTGCTCTACCTCATCCATAGCTACACTACCAGTTACATGAGGTTAAACGGTAAAACCCCTTACCTTTTAAACCCCTACAAAACCTCGTAGTTTTGTAATGTAACATATGGTCTCGATACCGGTTTCAAAATCCCGTACCTTTGCACCTCTCACAATTTCTATCAACCCCCAAAACCCTTATGTAACATTATGAACATCTGTACATTTGCATTTCTGATTCTTATTCTTTTGTAAACGGCACTTAACGTATTCTAGTGAATGCCTCACGAAGTAAATAGTATAATTTCCTCCGCAGAATGCAATTAGAGATTACAGTGTTCTCAATGTTCGTCAAATGAGAGGATGCATAATGACATCATTTCGTAAGAGATTTCTTACAGCGTTCATACTTACTCAGAAATGAAATAAAAATCATCTTCTTTCATTCGTTCTGGAGAATACGGCTCTAATTGCAGTAAATTATCGAAGTTACATGAATGAGCTACAAACTTCAGAAACCAAACATTCATGCCTTTAGAAATATGCTTCCAGATTGCAAGAATTATTCTCAAACAAAGTTTTGCAATTTTCAAGAAGGGTGTTAAAAGCTATTGAAGACATCTAGAAGATGTAAGGTAAGTAGATTTGGCTCCAATAGCTCTAAATTTTTGTTACCTTCAGCTCTTTTGTAGAGCCTTTATTTATATGAAATATCTACACCCTAGAATATAAGCCAAAGCGACAGTTGGTTTATATAGAAGTTTTTTACATTAACTTTGTCAGCTCGTAACTCCCTTTAGGGTTCTATGTGTTTACACCTCTCTATTGATAATATCGATTTTCCTGTCGGGTAATAAAACGATATAAAATAACCATTGCTTTGCTTTATTTTCTTAATATTTCTTACGAAATGAATAATAACTAACTTGGAATACTTTATTGTATACTGTGCCAAAAAGATCATATGTGTGTGTAGTGTTTAACGTCCGCTTTTACTACTTGCGGCAACGTAGGCGGCAATGATTCATGAGTTGAACATGGAGCACCGGTGGAATGAGATGGCGGGTGAAATCGGAGACCCCGGAGGAAACCCGCCCTAGCACCGTGTTGTCCACTACAAATCTCATTTTGCGTTCACCTGGGATCGAACACGTGCCGCCTTGTTGAGAATCACGGCGCGGCCAAACAAAAGAGCCTCATATTTCAAGCATTAAAGCCATTTAAGTCGTTGTTTAATTTCTTGTTCTCTATTTCATCAAGAAATTAACATAAAATTTAAAGTAATAGAAGAATACGAAGCAAACAATTGATGTTAGGTTTACTATCCCATCACAGAGGCAGAGCTAATGCGAGGAGATATTAAAAATCCAGCAATTTCTCTTATTAGTTTCTATTCATAGGGATTATTTACATGAAATTCCGTAATTATATGTCACACTTTGAAATCCTGTAACTACTTGCAGCCTGAGGTTTCAGATTCCTTTTACGATCGATAGGTTTCCACGAAGGGATGGAATTGTTTTGTTGCAACTTTGTAGGTAGTAAGCTTGAGTATTCAAACGATTGTACAGAAAATTTGAATATGCTACAATATACAGTTCATCGTTGAAGCCATCTGAAGTGAACAGTGTGATAGCTGCGATTGAAACTGAATTTCGTGTTGTTATTAAACAGTCTCATTTGAAGGGCTGGACAAGTCAAAACTGAACTGGATGAAGTTCACGTGGACTGTGCATCATCATTAAAGACTAGATATTTTTGGATCAATGGATTTCGTAGAAGAACCGAAGATGAATTGCGCTCAGGTTACCCAATTGAAGTCACCACACAGGACACTATTGAAAACTCCATGATCTGGTTATGTAAGATGACCGAATGAAAATTTGTGAGATTGCTGAGGCTGTAGGCATCTCAACTGAGAAAGTTCACAATATCCTGCATGAATAGTTGGCAATGAAAATGCGGTATGCAAATTTATACCAATACTGGACTAACACATGGGTGTATCTTATCACCTACTCTTTTTAGTATATATGGAGGATATTTAATCCAAATGAATGGAAGATTTTAGTGGACCCAGGAATTAAAGTAAAAGAAAATATTTATAGTAATACCCTGCTGTTTGCGGATGACCAAATATTGATTCATCGAAATGAAAATCAACTGCAAAAATCAGTTTCTATTTTAAATATTATAGTACAAAAGTATAATTTTAAAATATCAGAAGAAAAAAACAAAAATTATGGCTTTTAAAGGAAATTATAATGTAAGATCAAAAATTGTTTTTGGAAATAAGATTTTAGAACAAATATCGAGCTTTAAATATTTAGTATGCAACATATGTAGAATATGAGTAGTTGTCATGCAGTTTTTGAGATTACTCACTCAGATAGTTGGTCAGCACCCACTGAAGGTGGTCTAAACTAGACCGAAAAGCGCTTATAAAAAACTTATCTAAGTGAGTAATCTCAAAAACTGCATGACAACTACTCATATTCTATATAAAATATATCTCACTTTTAACACTTGACAATGTCTTCTTTAAAATGTAACATATGTTTTAGAAAAAATGCTGATATAGAAGAAAAAGTAAACAAATTCCGAGCTATATGTGGGACAATCCAAAGAACTTTTAAAAACAGAGTGAGAAAGGATACAAAAATGAAAATGTTTAAGGTAATGACTATTCCATCTTTACTATATGGAAGCGAAACCTTGTTGCCAACACAAAAGGATTTAAATAAAATACAGACTGCAGAAATAAAATGTTTAAGAAGTGTTAAAGGTTGTACAATATTGGACAAAATAAGAAATGAGGATATTAGAAAGGAATTAGAAATCGAACCAATCCATGACAAAATATTCGAACGAAGGCAACAATGGCATGAACATATATTCAGAATGGAGGATGGAAGATATCCAAATGCAGTACTAAACTAAAATCCAAAAGGAAGAAGAGACAGAGGACGACCCAGGAAACACTGGAGAGATCTATGAAGCCGGAACGAGCGATATGCCCAAACCATGGAGTGAAGAAGAAGAAGAAGAAGAAGAAGAAGAAGAAGAAGAAGAAGTAGAAGAAGAAGAAGAAGAAGAAGAAGAAGAAGAAGAAGAAGAAGAAGAAGAAGAAGAAGAAGAAGAAGAAGAAGAAGAAGAAGAAGAAGAAGAAGAAGAAGAAGAAGAAGAAGAAGAAGAAGAAGAAGAAGAAGAAGAAGAAGAAGAAGAAGAAGAAGAAGAAGAAGAAGAAGAAGAAGAAGAAGAAGAAGAAGAAGAAGAAGAAGAAGAAGAAGAAGAAGAAGAAGAAGAAGAAGAAGAAGAAGAAGAAGAAGAAGAAGAAGAAGAAGAAGAAGAAGAAGAAGAAGAAGAAGAAGAAGAAGAAGAAGAAGAAGAAGAAGAAGAAGAAGGAAGCACGATGAATACCGCGATTGTTCAAAGTCGACCAAAAGTGCATCCGGAATAACACGTCTATGGACTGTCTGGCGATGTTTAATCGGAATCCGCAAGATTCACCGATTTGTGACCGTGGATAAAACTTGTATCCATCAATACACAGTAGAGTCAAAATAGCAGGAAAAAAACAATGGACAGATTTTGGTGAAAGTGCACCAAAGAAGGCAAGGACCATTTTGCCAGCTGGTAAGGTTATGGTCAAGTTTTTTTGTTATTGTCAAAGAATAATCCCCATAGACTACTTGGAAAATGGCAGCCTATTATGCTTCAGCATGATTCGACTAAAAAGAGACAAGATTGAAACGCAAAAGAGTGCTCTTTCACCCGGGTAATTGCACACATCAGCAGTCGTAATGGCGAAACTGCATAAGTTGGACTTTGAATTCATCCACCTTATTCACCAGACTTAGCCCAAGTAACCTCTTCCTATTCCCAAACTTTAAAATTTGGCTTGCGGGTAAGAAATTTTCATCACATGAAGAAGTGATATAGTGCCGTCAACGAGTACTTTGCAGACCTTGACGGAATTTACTATTTCCGATGAGATGAACAAGCTGGAACATCGCTGGACCAAGTGTGCAGCCATCAATGGAGACTATGTCGAGAAACAAGGCGAGATGTCCACGAAAAATATTCTCTATCTTTTTTAAAGACTTCGCAAACGACCTATGTACGTTTAATAAATTGTTGTTTATAGAATTACACGAAAGACCTTCAACTGATTCGTATTTGAGTCGCACTTTTTCTCGAAAGTTGTCCAGCTTCTAACGAAATAAATTGTTTATTCAGCAGCCATCATTTATTTTTATGTCTTCAACTTTTTAAGTAAATTTAATACTATAAACAAGCCACCGTCTAAAATAAATTCAAGTAATTCCATTTATAGGTCCTTTTAACAGCGACAATTCATCTTATTTTGCAATTATCCGTTTGGAATACTGAAATGTTTCCAAAGCTACCTATGTGGAAGACATCTGTTTCCATCAAGTGATGACTCTTACTAGCGGTGGCACCTGGAGACTGTGTCCGCTATCTTTTACTATGGACTACAAACACTTGGATTACTTCACCTGTGCTGAGGTCCAAGGGCAGCTTCAAATCGCCAGCCTATTTCTAGTAATAGAACTGACATACAAGAGATGTGAATGTAGTCACTGAGGTACTCTCGCGTCCAGTATTACATATGAAGTTACTCTTGCTTCCCCGAACACTATTTTAATGTTAAGGAACATCTACACAAACATGATCATACCACAAAATAAGACCTGGAGCTTTCCTAGCGACGAATATGCTCGCTTTCTTCTCGGGCAACAAGCCAGTTGAAAAGACGATTACATATCGATGTTTCGGGAGTGTGCATCGCTCCCATCATCAGGACGTTTATAAAATTTAAATTTATAAAATGTTAATCGTGATGCTGTATTTCAGTTTAGCTCCTCTTGGAAACCGGCCTTAAAATGGAAATCCGTCGATTTAAGAAGCAAGGATCAATACAGCTTTATAATTGAGTTAAGTAGTTATGTTTCTTTGACACAATTTTCTATACTCACGCCATCTCTTTACCAGGCATTTAATTTAGTGAAAACAGTCTTTTGTTCAGTAATCCGAATTTTGATATTGTTTTGTCTTTGTTTATGTTGGTGTTATATCCAGTGTTTCATCTGTGGTTATAACATTTTATAAATATCCTGATGATGGGAGAGAAGCACACTCCCAAAGTTCGATATCTAATCGTCTTTTCAGCTGGTTTGTTGCCCGAGAAGAAAGTGAGCATGATCATACCACAGTACTCAAATAAAAACACAATTGCTTATAGCTGTGTGTGTGTATGTGTGTGTGTGTGTGTGTGTGTGTGTGTGTGTGTTTGTGTGTGTGTGTGTCGACGTTAAATATATTTGTTTATTGTTAAGCATTAAGAATGTCTTAAACTATACATGTACTATTATCTAAATTATGTAAATATATAGTAAATCTGTATAAATTCATGTTATGCATTGTTTTTATGTTTACTTTTGTATAATATTGGTTGCTGAAAATGTAGCTTGTAAATTTACACTTAGTTGTATCTCTAAGTGAGTGTTAATTATTAGTTAACATAAAAAGAGCTAAGCAACATTTATTAAACATTCATTTGTTGAGAGGGTTAAGAAGCAAATGAGATAGAGTAACTCCCTCATTGGAGGTAGCTTACTTTTTTATCCCGAGCTGGGCGGGCAATGGAGAGCCTCTGTTTAATGAACTTCTCTGACCTTTCAATAGCTGGGAACCGATCTGTTGAGATAACTAGTTCAATCCGGTTCGCATACGACACTGAAAGACATGAAAGCCTCAAAGCTTTGTAGCTTTGTAGGTTCATAAGAACGTATACCATTATTACCTACTGGTCTTGCTTTTATATCTTCTTTTTATACGTAAGTGAAACAAGTGACGACTTACAGTATATAACACGAAGATAGAGACTTAATGAAATGTATCCAAAAGAATTAGAAAGCTTTCTATGGCATACCTTTCGTTTACATTTGAATAGAAATACAGATGTTTTGGCACCATCCCATTACGTGCAGACATCACCGGTATCTAAGGTTGTACTTACCTGAAAGAAAAAAAAATCAAATGAATTAATTTTAGACGTTACATAACTTAAATTCAGTGTATTGGTCTTAATTCCACAATTAAAAGTTTTATTTCAATATGTTAGCTGTATGATACACAAAATATTTCCATGCACATATTTAAAATGTTTCTTATTTATATGTTTCTGTTGTAGAAAAGACAGTGTACCACCCGTATAAAAAGAGCATCAGAATAATAATATTAGCATAAAGAGTTCTACAAATTTCTTTAAATTAAAGTATAAAAAATCATATTTTGGATAAAAATATTAAGATACAGGCATAGGTGAAACTTTTAAATTCTACAAATGAAAAATTATAGTTATGGACCTTAGAGATAACCTCATTCTAACAAACATTGAGTCAATCATTTACGAGATGGAGGCACTTACAGTGCAGAAACCGTTACCTACAATGGAAGTCATGACTACGGCGGAATGAGTGGACTTCAGCACCTATCATGGACTTCGAACCACTCTGCACTTTGGGTATACTTTGGAGAGCTAGTGAGAGGTAAACCCATGGTTAGGGTGGACTTAAATCGCCACCCTAAAGCCTGGAGCCAAAGAGGACCCTCAGCACGAGAGCTGCTAACAAAACTAATGAGCTTTCCAGTCATCCACTATTCATTTTTTAATTACATCAGGATCTGTGCACATAAGAAAAGTCTAATATAATCCTTCCTTGAAATGTCTCCGATGGTTTGAAAGTTAGTCATTCATTATTTTAACAAGAATAACTAAGACGTATACTTGTGAAGCTTGGTTTTGCCTTTTTACTGAATAAAAATAAAACACTGGATACCTGGATAGGTAATAGAATATGGAGGTACTCCACAGAGGTATGCCTTGGGTACTGCGACCTTAGGACCTTCCTCCCGCAGGAGGAAGAGATGAAGCGCAGGAACTACAAGCAGGCAGTCAGGATAGCATCATCGCCTATCATATAAAAAAATCAATGAAGCGAAATGATACATAGGGAATCTGTGGTATCTGAGGAACATCCTGGTACTGACTTAGAGACGAGCAAAAACAAAAAAGTCCCTGTGGTTCTACGGAAATCAAACCCGAGACATCTCGAGAACAAACCTCACACGTTACCACGAGCCTGGTGCTCAGTGTTATTAAAAAGTATTTCATTCCAACCCAAACGTAATACACATCTGCGTGTAGTGTGTATAACTCGTAATTGCATGAGAGAAGATTCATACTGGCAAGTGTCTTTACATGAAACATTTGTTGTTCTCTTCTTTTTCTCTCTTTCTCTCTCTCTCTCTCTCTCTCTCTCTCTCTCTCTCTCTCTCTCTCTCTCTCTCTCTCTCTCTCTCTCTCTCTCTCTCTCTCGCTCTCTCAAAACTGGCTCTAATGATTTTGATTAACGGACTACATCTTTAAGTTATTTACATTATAAAAAGTATATACCTAGAATTATGTAGGAATGGCCTGGCAAGTTCCTTTTTTTCCAATTAAATTTCCACTGATTTGCAATAGCTGATAAACCATAAAAGGTAGACAAAAACATACCACACAGAAGTGCAGTTCTCTTTAAAATCCGCAACTTATTAGAAATATAATATCTTCCATGAAATCAATCATTTGAGGGATATCCTATTTACAAGCTTGATTTTTTTCATAGCCGATACCGTGGAAACACTTGGCCCGCTTTTAAACATCTGCTCATCGACTCGGTTTCCTATTTCTATCTTTAACTTACAGCGGAATATTTAACAAACTATTTCCAAAAATCGTGTATAAGGTGCATAGAAAATGTTCAGCCCCCCACCAAAAAAAAAAAAAAAAAAAAAAAAAAAAAATCTCTAGCAAACATTACCACCGCTAAACCACTTTCAGCTTACCAACATCATTTTGTCAGTAAAGGACATTGTTTTGGCATGACATTATTCGGAAGGCACCACCTGAATGGTAGCACAGCCTTCCAGCGACACCTTCACTAAGTGCAAGGTAACTCGCTGAATATGTATAAAGATAATAGTGAGAATGGAATGATATAGACTATTTTTCTTAAGTTCTAGCCGTTTATATTAACTATCAATTCAGTTCATAATGATATTGTGACGCAGCGGATCAAGTTTAACGGCGCTTTGACGCCAACGTACTGAGCAGTTGGAGAGATAAACAGACGCCGTAACGTTTTCATCCAGTATACGCGCGCTGTATTTCATTACATTACCATTTCAAAGTTTTTCTGTAGTTGGTCCATTTGACATCAGCAGCAGGATACACACCTAGATAAAAGTAAAATAAAGTAATACGTTTTAGTGTACTAGATTACAGATAATGTGAGGAGGAAAATTTGGTCCCTACTTAAATTTTCGTGAATTATTCAGTTTACCAGGCAATCAAAGTCTATTGTCTTCAACCATTGTCCTGGCTATATGTTTGAATGTATACTTGCTTTAAAATAAGTCACAAATATTATCGAATAATAAGTATAGGTATTAATATTCTTGTTACGACAAACACAGAATGCCATCACCATCCTTACTGTATAAGTTTTCTATTGCATTTTTCTTTTCAAAATAGAAGCACTATAACAGAAAACCCGAATACTCGCCTTCCGTACATTCCAGAATGTTCTGTAAAACGATCCGTGACGACGGGTGGGACTTACAACGAGTGCTGCTACTGCAAGAGATTAGAGTGTTTTGTGTTCGACTCAACAACGAATGAACTATCCGTAATGAGAGGCTACGCAGTGGGTATTATAACGTTAAATGGTGAAGAAGGTGAAATGTGAACTACTTCACGTTAGTCACAAGTCACAATATGTTGATTTAATGTTGTTAAATTGGATATACTGGAAAACAGCGGGGCATAGCCCTTTGTCTCCCGCATCAATACACCTTAAAGTATAACTGCAAACAATCATCATCATCATCATCATCATCATCATCATCATCATCATCATCATCATCATCATCATCATCATCATCATCATCATCATCATCATCATCATCATCATCATCATCATCATCATCATCATCATCATCATCATCATCATCATCATCATCATCATCATCATCATCATCATCATCATCATCATCATCATCATCATCATCATCATCATCATCATCATCATCATCATCATCATCATCATCATCATCATCATCATCATCATCAATTATTATTATTATTATTATTATTATTATTATTATTATTATTATTATTATTATTATTATTATTATTATTATTATTATTATTATTATTATTATTATTATTATTATTATTATTATTATTATTATTATTATTATTATTATTATTATTATTATTATTATTATTATTATTATTATTATTATTATTATTATTATTATTATTATTATTATTATTATTATTATTATTATTGTCATCATTATTACCTAACAACATTTATTCTGAATATCTTAGAAAATTGCTACGTTCTATAAATGTCAGAATTAAACAATTTCGATTTGTTTTCTTTCAGTCATTCACTGTTTCTGTTACTATTTAAATTATGCATTTTGGGAGAGCTGTAACGAGATGTTAGCGTCGTAAACCATATCCATCACTGTCGGGCCTCAAACCATCATGTTTCCAACTGTCTGCTTTCCTCATGAATATTTATTAAAAATTATCCCCAGCAGAGAGAACAGTATTCTGCGTTTATGACACCACAAATCTGTGAGCTATGCTGCAAGGAAGCTTGCTAGATATTGGTTTGTTGCGGATACACTGCCATTTCTTACGCCCTGCAACTTCGCTCTGCTGCGGGGAAATAAAATGCTGTTTAAAATAGCCCGAGGCTGGAGAGGCTGCTGTCGGTCGATTTTAGAAAAGTGATTTCTTCTAAAAGAAGATATGGGTTCCTATAACAGAAAATATGAAAGATTTAAAATATAATTCCCTCTCCCACTTTGCGCAGAGGACTGAGCAATCATACTACATTCATATTTATTTGGTTTGTTGTAACATATTTATAAATTAAACAAGCGCCAAAGTTTTGCTTTTAGAATTTCTTTACAGTTAAGATTAATGATTTTATAAGCCAATATTGTAATAATAATTTCCATACTTTAAAATCAATTTCTAGTTAAGATAAAAACGTTCTAATTCTGCCAGAAGTCTTATTAGCAAGCCAAAAGCGGTGTTAAGGAAAAACAATTATTGAAGTCAAAGCTGGAAAATTAGACCTTCCAAAGAACTCAGCCATCATGTATCCCTGTAGGGGAGAGGACCCGTCCCCATCAGCTGCCGTGGTGCGAGCGCTGCGGACTGGTGTCTCTGAAGTTACCAGAGGAACCTCGGGCCAAGCACTGGAGCCCCTCCCTGAATGGTAGTTGTTCGGATTGGGTTGGACTCGAGGGGGCAGTGTGTTCCTGACACCCGCGGGAGATCGGGTAACTCCGGCCAGACCTCAGGGGTACAGGTTTGCCTGAAACGTCCCAGGTACTAGCCTGCAGAGCCAGTAGAAGGTATGCTAGATCAACAGGCGGCCCCACGGAATTTTTCGGTAATCTTCCCTGCGGGATTGACGTGCGTAAGTGGCATATACAATTCCATCCCGTCTTGACGTTGTTGTCGATGCGGGGGGGGGGGCTTTTTAGACTCAAGGCATTGCCCCATGTAAAAGGCCCCGAAGTTTCCATCACTCCCGGGTAGGAAGCCAGGGTCTTCGGACTTTTGGGTAGATCCTTTGCGCTTAACACATCACACGCTTAAAACATTATCTCTGGTATCTGCAAATTAGAGCGTTCAGAAGTCAGAGATGCAAACAGTTTCATATTAAAAGTTCTGAAAATTACAAAGTCGATGCAGTTCTTAGAATTTATCAAGTCATTGAGTAGACATTAAATTTCAGATACCTTGGATAAGCTTAAGATACCCGAAATATAAGTAGGAACTTTGGTGGGACATAGTGGCGTAGGTGGAACTTATGTTCTGATATTGCGTGCATTTTAAAATTATTTATTTTCCTTTGCGGTTTATCGTCTTATAGAAGTGTTTATTATGATTATCAGCAGTTTGTGGCACCTCAAGACCATGCTTTATTTATATATACTTGTGTACTCCCCAAGGTAACCTTTGACTTAACATTTCAGCGAAGCACGACAGCTAGTTCTGTATTGTTACTAGTTACTGTGAAATAAGCTCATGTATCAAGGTCTATTCCAACTGTAAATATATGAGCTTATACAACACATAATAGAAAAACAATTTTTAATTTAAGCCCTAAAGTACCTATATGTCAGAAATCGACAGATATAATATTGAAATGGTTACAATGCAGAGACAGTTCAGTTCTACGTGTCCACACTGAAACAGCTATCAACTTATATATCATCATTAGCGTCCATTAAATTTATTAGTCAACTACCTGGTGTAGTCTATCCGCACACCTACTGTGCATTCCCTGAGAAAAGCATTTGATAGTTCTCACTGAAGCGACTGGTAGAGTATTCATTTAAGACCAAGATATTGGAGATAACATCTATGTACATCTTTGTTGAAAGAGGAATAGGTTTGAAAATTCGAGTGGAAGACGAACGTGCCCAGTTTCATGTTTCTTCCCAGCAGTTTATGTATGCATATTGCATGCTTTTGTTTTAGATGATATGGAGCAAATGTTTACCAATCACCGATAACTGTTCAAAAGGTAATAAAGTGGAATGGCTGCTTGTGCCGAAGCAGTTATCTTAAGTTACAAATAAAGAGAGGTGTGACAGCAAAATTTAATGGTAAAAATTCAAATATTAAATTTGGTTATATCGCGTGCCTACAACAATAAGTATAGGTATATACTGTGAGGCAGCAGCTCTGTTCCAAGCTGTCGGCAGGTTAGAACAGGGTAGTCGGAACTTAAATAGAATGAGCCGCGCACTGGCCTACTTAAACCGGTAAGTGCTAGAACTGGAAACTTCTGAATGTTTTGACATCTCAAACGTTCTGGAAAGTTCCTATGGTTACACAAACGAGCGCTCGGTAGAGAAGAGAAGCGTTGAGTATGTCAGTGGGTACGTGAGTAGGTCTGGCAACTGTGTAAGTCCAGCAATGGAGTCTCAAGGAACAGGTGAATCTATGATTTAGCAGTTGCATTTCTGGCACGAAGAAAGCGCTGTGGGCTGCAAAATTGACAAGCGGCTTGTCATAAAAATTCCAACCCTGAGGGCATGCCTTGGAGAACATTTTGAAAAAGTGACTGCCAGATGGAAAGATCTTGTGAATCTCTCAATAAGAGACCTTACTGACAAGGGAAAGTTTCACTCGAAGTGAAGGTGGAAATGTACCGTTTTGAAGACTTCATAGCACTAGGGTGATAAATATGGTGTTGCTATACAGCCTTACACCCATATAGGAGATAAACAAAATGAGGAATTCTGAATGGAAAAAAAAAAACGGAATATGTGTTGGGACAAACAACCACAAAGATAAAGGAAGAGTTACCTAAACAAACTTCACCATCATCATCAATAGTAAAACTAGTTAATTGCTTAAGTCACAGTTTTTTTCTGTAATTTACGTCCTCCAACATTTGGTCATATCGGACGATGAATGAAACGGGTGAAAGGATGCTCAATGCGTCCGGGGTCCATGTGGCTTAGAGTTACCCAACATTCGTCTTGAAGGAAAAACCCTGGAAAAACCTTATCCAGGTAACTCACCCTGACCGAGATTCGAACTCGGGACCTCCTCAACATGAGGCAGAGACGCTACCGAGGCGGGCTGAAGTGACAGTGTGAGTTAGTTAACTCTAGGCGGGCAAAACGTTACCTGGATGGGATAGTGAAAACTACAAAACTGACAGTTCAAAAAATGCACCAAAGTAAAATATAAACAGCTGAAGAATTAAACGCATTTTATTAATATCTGCTCTAGATATCCAAACCGCATAGAATGCATATATTTCAACTTCCCACCAATGAGCGGGAAGTAGATATAAAAACAATGCCTTCAAAAATAATATAAACAATAGCTCTAAATGGCCATGTTTGTTTTGCTTGCTTACTGTTACATATAACAGCATGTATTTAGAGCACTGCCGCATCTGCTGTTAGCTATATTTTCCCGCAAATAAATAAGTGAAATGTAAAATGTGTGGCCATTCGCGTACATTTCCACAAACATAAGCCACTCTATTCTATTTCCCTTTGCACTTTATTTTTTTCGCCGTGAATAATTAAGCAGTCTGGTAGTTGAACAAACTTCAGTACTTGTGTATGTACTAATGGCCGAGCTGGACAGGCTGGGCTACTTTCGTGATTTGTCGAGCACTGCAGAAGAAACTTTCTTCGCGTGTAATTTCAGGAACAAGCGGTTATATAAAAGCAGGCAACCACATGGAGAGGAAAATTCTTGACTCCAGTACTAGGTGTGTCTAGAATCTGAACCAAGGCACATGCTTCTCCGTATGGTTCACTACCTTAAAGGAAATTCGGTCTTTATATTTATCAGCCTGTTACTATAACAGAAGCCAGATCGATTAACACCACTTTCTACTTCCTAATCTTACATTTGTACGAAATTCAGAATTACTGACTGCAGAAAACCGTATGTCTACAGATTTCGTATGTTGAAATACTAAGATAATTTAAAATTTAATTGTGGCAATTAGAACCAATATCACAAGTCCTTCTACACTCGTTTTCTACAGCTCTAGCAGGGCTTCCACCCGAACTCCGGCCTCGAACTAACGTATCGTGGTAGAGTTAAGCGATGATGCAACATAGGAACATTTCTGTCCGCAAAATTAGAACTTTGAGAATATGTTTTGGTACGTGAACTTATCCAATGAGCGAATTTTAATTTTGTTCTGAATTTAATGATCGGCGAAATCAGTAGCAGTAGTAACAGTAGCAGTAGTAACAGGAACTCGACCTATTGATATTTTGCGTAATACCTGTTTCGCATCTTGTTTTAATTCTTTGGACCTTGTTCGCTCCTGTGTTCGTTTGCTGAGATTTAATCTTTAACTCTTCTCCTCCTTTTAATTCCCAATCCATTAGTAAATGACTGGCGCTTTCTTCAGCCTGTCCACAAGGTTCGCATTTACATGGATGACGTCCTCAGTTTGCAAATGTTTCTTGAAATACTCATGTCCAGTTTTAAATCCTGCATTCTTTAGTTTACTGCTACTTTGTGGTGGGAGTGAACTAGTATAAGCAATGTCATTATTCTAGTTCACTTCAAGCAGAAATACTAATAATATTTTATAGAAATTGTGATCAATTGTGGTAATATATTACAACAATTTCATGTTCGCTACTTCAAACAGTATACAAGTTCGCGATGTACCTACAGTTTTAGCTCTTGTATGTTTTCAGTTCGCAGAACGTTATCTTCAGAAAAAACATTATCTTGTGCTGGCTTATGTAAGGTTTCTATCTTTCAAATCGACTGCTTTGACATCAAGTGTCTTCTTGCGGATAGCAGCAACATTTCCCCAGAGGCTTTGAGGACATACATTTCTCATGTCTGATTATGGTCACCGCAAACTTATTCTGATTTACTGTCGCGGATTGCATAATAGCAATCACCGAATGAAAAGCTATTCTTTATTTTCTACGTCACAGAAGTCTTAGGCATTAAACTTAATGCTGACAAATATAAATGGATTTATTCACAGTCTTATGTGAAAATCACTAAAAAGAATTTTGCTTATTTGGATGAGTAGAACCAGACTGAAAAATTCAATTCCACAGCAAGGATGTGAGCCATGGATCTCCCGCTCTCCGCACGGCTGCTCTAAAACACTGAGTTACTATGGCCAACATGCCGACATGACATTAAATTCTCCAAATGAGTCGTATGTTTCCCGGTAGAAAACTAGGGGTTCTCATATGCAATGAGAAACGCACATTTTGTGGTGACTTAATATGCTGTAAGAAGTCCCAGGCTTCATAGTTAAACCAATATGATTTTTATTTTAGGCAAATTGATGGAAATAATCATTTCTTACACACTAGCCGTGTGTAAGCTAAGGTTTGAATGGGTAGAGCCACGCTGAAAAATTCCGGCTGCCGGGAAACACATGCATCATTTGGAGAAATTAATGTCATGTTGGCACGTTGGCCATAGTAGCTCAGTGGTTTAGAACAACCGCACGGAGAGCGAGAGATTGGTGGTTCAAATCCCAGCTATGGCATTGAATTTTTCATTCTGGCTCTACTCATCTATATCTTGGGCTACACAAGGCTAGTGTGAAAGAAATTATTATTTCCGTTAAGATATAATGCTTCCACCTAAGGTTTAATAACAAATTGCGGACATATTCGCTTTGACGGCTGAGAACAGAAGATTATATGAGCTGCAGAGATAGTCATAGTAAATTTTGAAAATGGAGTTGGGATTCTGAAAGGCACAAGAAAAAGAAATTCCAATGAGAGGATATGAACATTTTTCATTGGGCTAAATAAAGTTATTTTAAAAATTGACACAGAAGGAGAAAACTTCAGAACAAGAAAGTTCAGAACAGAATCCGCTCTGTTTGCGAAACGCAAGTCCATTCGCATGTAAGTGTAATGTTATAAGTTGATATATCAGGTAAAATAGCACAGAGAGGATAACACTTTGATGCATATTTAAGAGTCTTATAGACACTTGGATTAAAGCAACTGACAAGTCCGTTGCTCAATTCTCAGTATTGCAACCTGCAGCGTCAAGCCTGTAGTCTCTATGGAGTTATAGAGCACAGAACTTCAAACATAGCGATTAACTTCTTTGCTAACGAACTGAATAGCAATAAATTGCTTCATTAATCTTTAAACATAGAGTCAGACATTTCAATATAAAATATAATTATACACCATAAAAGTATTTCTTTCTCAAATAAGTGGTACAGAAAACTCATTGGCTAATTTAAATTATATCAAACGTCAAACGTCTCCGTATATAGACATTTGGACAGAAATATATGCATACAACGATACGCTAGTATTAAGTACGCCATTCTTTAGTTTGTAGTTACTAGACAACAAAACGTCAAATATGCTTTAATAATGGTGATCTATATCCGTTCGTTTCGACAGTAAACAAATGTTATTAAGTATGCTAAATATTATTTTAAACATAATTTCTTGTAAACAACAAGTTGCAAAATTAGGTTTATTATCTAGTACGAGTACAATATCCTAGTAATTGCCTTTGATTTTCTTATCATTTTAATAATCTACTTATAGCATTTTTGAAATAAATTTGTTTCATTAACAATTTTACAGCTATTATTCACCATTTTTTTAATTGTCCGGCCCATTAGTTTTAAAATGTGGCCATTCCTTCCCATTTTTTCTAGTAGTAAGTAAACACAATGAAGTCTCAAAGCCACCTCAAGGCAATATTTCAATATTTCATATAGATTGTAACTGTTATGTAAAATTCCTATTCTTCTATCCATTACACAATAATTGAAGTAACCGTTTATAGGAACTGTTTTATTATTTATTTCCTTATTAGCAAAACTTAAGTGGACAAAATATATCACGGTTGAGCGCTGGACAAATACATAGAAGCTGGTCACTATGAGAATGCTGTGAAAAGGTAAGGATATAACAGAAAACGAAAAACGCCCTGCTATCTGAAAAATTACTGTGGTTAGAAAATTCAACCACTGACGAAGAATACCTCGAAAATGGTAAATTATAAAAAAGAAACTATTTGATATTGTGTGTTTAATGACATCTACACTGTGTAGTAAGATCTCTTTATGGCTTGCCAGTTCTTGACAAGGCATGCAGAATGAAGAGGATTTCCGGAAAATTCATCATAATTTCCTTTTTCATGAAAACGTCTCATACATATGTTACTTTAATAAAAATTGTTGGTGTCATTTTTTGCAAATTTGACCATGCAAAGTTTGAAAAAGCAGTTTACGGCTGCCCTGCGGGAAGATGGTGTTCTAGTCTGCGGGGATCATATGGAACCAGATTATTCTCACCTGATCTCGTCTTACGTTGTAACTGGGGTTTTGGGTTGTATTCAGCCTTCCTGGATGGTTACGACGAGGCCACTCTTGTTCCCGATCTGAATATTTGGTTCAGATCTGGCACTCAGATGTATCGATGTATATAAAATAATTTATAAACATCCAAACTTGTAATTTAATTGCAATACTTTGTGCCATTTTTATACAACACTTTACTTAAGAATGACATTACTTCGATACAATTTTCTGAAAATCAGTTTTAATTATTTTTAATATTTTAGTCCGTTCACTTCGACGTTACGCAATCGAAAGACTTTCTTTCCTTGTTGTTTTACCAAAATTATGTATTTTTCATCCCCTCGTTGTCATCACTGCCAATCAAGCTTAACTTTTACTGGTCCACGTCACACATTATATAAAATCATTTTTAAAACTACCAATCATAAAACATTTACATCATTTCATTTACATGTTGCATCATATCATGAGCTACTGAATTTTAACAATTTCTTTTCTTACTCAGTATAATATGTCCATATCGACTTTTAAACCACATATCTAAACACCTTTAAATATTTTCCAATTCTTGGGACCTAAACCAAAACAACCGTTACAAGTTTATAATGGGAGGATTGTTTTCAAAATATTTGTATGACATATTCAGAAGACAATGAATTTATACTCCCAGTTGGATTCTTATCGTGGATACTTCTCGTTTCTGACATTTTCTGTTAACGACACACATGCACACAGATACTTCCCTATTTTTTCCATAAGACCTCAAAACCTGTATACACAACAACGTATTAGGAGGTGTACAACTATTATTAATTGTGACAGTTATGTGTTTAGTGACATTCTTAACGATCTTTGACTTGGAGTCTGATGAAACTTAACAGAGACTAATATGTGAACTGTCTATTTTAATAAAAAAAAAAAAAGCTAATACTTTGGGGCTATAGAATGCTTTAATCATTTCTCGATTCGAGTGTAATTGGGATATTACGATTCAATTAATGGGAATGATGTTTCGGTGCATTGTATGGTCATGATCGGTCACTTCCGTGGTACAATCCTAAAGCGTGCAAATGACAAGAATGCCAGATACATGCCATACAGCTGTCTCTTGATGGAGACACATATAGACAGAGTCGTCATTGCAAACCAAAATATAAACAGAGAGAACTACATTTATTCGAGGATTATATTGTCAGTGTTAACAGATAATGCGCAAAGACTCTGTTAGGCTCATCAGAATTCCTCTATGGACACAAAACTCAGGCATAACAAACTTGTTAATATAATGACATAAATTATATTGGAGTTTATCCAGAGTAGCATTCTTCTCATCTGTAAACTAGTTACCACGCGATGGTTTCTCAAAGAATTAGGTACCGCATTTCAAGAAAGTAAATGTACACTTTCCGCAGATCAGTATTAATCAGGTGCTTCCATTCTAGAAGATATGAAAACTAAATCGGCCATGTTCGTAGATGTATAGTGTTGTGGTCGCCATTTTAACCTCTTAATCACTTCCAGGATTTATATGGCTCTATTAACCCAACATCACGAAAAGTTGACTAATTCGTCTGCATTTTCAAACTTTTTGCGAGATTATTTCTTAAAGTAAGTGTTCTTGAATCAAGTTCTGATGCCGATTCCAGAAATAACTTCCGTTTTTTACTACCACATCAGGTTTTTACACAAAATAAGAATCAATGTTATGACAATTTTACTAATGAGCTTAAAAAGGTATTCAAATATCATTACACACAAGGTAAGTTTTTTTCAAGAAACATTCTTAGAATGCTCTCAAGAATTCTCTTATTTTATTTCATGACTACATTTTAACAAAATATGAAGCCACAGTGTTTCATTTAATTTTTATCAAACCTTCTCTTCTTTGACTTCCTTACAGATCCTTGAAGATGACTGCCCCTCCTCAAATCCAACAGTACTCAGCCATCACAGTTTCATTCCATCTCCCCTGGTACCTCCTCTCCATTTCTTTAATATCCTGGTGAAAACATTGACCCTGCTCTTCACTATAATGTCTCAGATTTTCTGGAAGGTAGTCGATATGTGAATGCAGAAAATACACCTTTAAACTCATGTTACATGTTACATGTTCTTGAAAGTTCCCAACATTTTTATTCGATAATGGCCATGTAATTAGGATCTTTGTTAGTGTCTAAGAAATTGTCAATAACTGATCGGAAGGCGGTCCATGCTTTTATTTCTCTCGTTCATTATCTTCTCAAAATGTTCATCCTGCATCAATTTCTTTATTTGAGGGCTAACAAAAATAAAAATAAAAAATAAGCACGGTACACTTTTTTCACAAAGTGGTTATATCAGTTCTCTGTTGAAGCACTGCATAATTTGCCCAACTGTAGCAGAAAACGTTTGCATTTTCACACTCCTGCCTATAGACATGATCTATTTATAACGTTAATCACTATATAGCACTGGTAATGCAAACTTCCGATATTAACAACAATGCCTAAAATACAAATATCAAGCAGCAGCTAGAGGTGTAACAACATAACGACTTACAAATCTGCATTGAGAAACTTCCCTCCAAGAAGTGATACATATCCCTTCAACAATATTCATCATCTACTGGCTCAACTCAATATTTTTGAAGTAAAATTGTGTAAAAAAATGTATGTGATAGAAAGAACTCTAAAGGAAGTTCTGAAATAAGCATAAAAAGTAAGTCAATATCATCTATTATTTTTCAGTCATCCGATATCATGCAGACTAGTATATTACAAAATAAGTAACTGTTCTTTTGCAACTGATCTATTAAGTATAGATATATGGCGTTGGAAACTATGCAAGAAAACGGAATACGCTTCGAATAATGATTTTAACAGAATCAAAATCTATGTTGCATAGGGTAAAGACAGTCAGCTGTCAGCTGAGTAGCTCAGTGGTAAAACGCAGACTATATCAGCAGGACGGAGAGCTCACGGTTTGAACCCCAGTGTGCACTGAGAACTTTTATTCCAATGTTTTTAGTTTGTGATACACAGTAGCGAACCAATTTACAAATGTTCTTTTTCCGCTTCATTCGTTACCGCGCATTACAAAGTAAAAATGTTGGAATAAAAGGGATGATAGTGTGCTAGGCTCGAACTTCGACAGCTCTGTCCCTTCCACGCAGTGTACATTTTGAACTGAGTTACAACAGATAATTAGTACGTAGGTTATATACATCATAGATGGCAGTTCTATAAAAGTCGTCGCTCCACTTGTTTTTCCCGTTCTTGCATGTTTCCTCATAACTTAGCCGTAGAGAACATTTGTAAATTTGTTCGTTACTGCGCATAGCAAACCTTATGTGTTGGGATGAAAATGTTGACTGCAGACTGGGATTCGAACAGTGAACTCATGGTCGCGTTGACAGCGTGCGCTTTGCCAGTGAGCTGTGAGAGCATTTGAAGGTTTAGGAAGAAAATTGAGAGAAAGCTGAGAAGAGGGTTAGTAGCTATAACAATGTTCAGGAGCAGGGAGGAAAAGAACGTAAGAAGTATTGGCGAGTTCTTTTAGAAAGTAAGAGAAAAATGAGCCAGAAATGTAAAGAGTCTAAGAAAGGAAGATGAGGGGGAAGAAAGGGACTAATTAAGTAATCAAGGAAGTATGAAGGTTAAGAGTTTCCTGGCAGTGCAGAAGACCAGGGTGTCATGCAAGCCAAGGTAGCAACAAGGTAAACACAAACAAATGTAGCCAGAGTTGTAAATTGTAAAATTTTGGAGTATGCAGGCCGCGCAGTGGCTCAGTGGTTAGACCGATTGGCTCTCACCAAGGCGACCCGGGTTCGATCTCCCCCAGGGGTCTAGTTCGGTAGGTACGGGTTTGGCGCACCCGGGGTCCCGAGCCAACAGTCTCCCTCGAGTGGGCTCCTCTTCGTGGTTGAGGGAGACGGTCAACAGGCCCACCCACGTGTAGACCGTGCGTGGAGACCCGTGGAGGTTTTTAGATTCTTGTCTAGTTTAGAGTTTAGGATATAGTGAAGGAAATTTTTAGTAGGTTTTGATTGATGTTTGTTATGTACGTGTATTTTTAATAGGTTTTTTTACACTTTTACAGTTTTTAGAAAGTTTTATATCTGGGTTTTGCCATGACTAGTTTTTTAAAGGGCGCTGATGACCGCCGTAGTTGAGCGCCCTTATATATCATCATCATCATCATCATCCGGGTTCGATCCCAAACGACCGCACAGTGAGATTTCTGGTGGACAACACGGCGCTGGGGCGGGTTTTCTCCGGGATCTCAGGTTTCCCCCATTATCTCATTCCACCGGTGCTCCATCTTCATCTCATGTATCAGCAGTGTCATCACCTGCGGTACCTTATGTAGTAATAGCACTACACATACGCATTTGGAATATGCAGATTTGTATATGACAGTCTATTAAACTTTCTTAATAAACTTTCTTTGCATCATAGACCGTGCATTTTGATATTGGTTAAATTAAAATCATAATTCCAAGAGTTTAACGTTTACTTGCGTAATCTCCAACGCCATGTAGTTAATAGCTCAGCTGTAAAAGAATTGTTACTTGTTTTATGACATTTAGTCAATCTTTTTCTAATATTGGATTAATATGGCCATTGAACCCTCGCAGTAACAGGGTAAGATGGCGACCACGACACCACAATCTATGAACATGGCCGATTTAGTGTTTATACTCTTCGGTAACGGAACTCCTGAATGATACTGACCCACGGAAAATTTACATTTACTTTCTTGAAAGATAGTACGGCGCAAATCAAGGAGAAGTACAGTCTAGAAGCTAAGAAAGGGGAAGAAGTATTAATGGAATTATTGAAACCAACTTGTACGCAATAGTTTTAAAACACGTTTCCAAAGATTTTAAACATTTCTATTACTTAGAGCATAAGCATTTCTGTGTAATATCCTTCAGAATTTCTCAGAGTATTTTTAAATTACTTTCTCCTGCTCTGAAATCGAAAGGTATGCCGCCATTCTTCAATTAAAAAACAAACTCGCTAAAAGTCAAATAGCATTTGTGGTTGCTTAAGCATTTCAAATACAGAAAAATATTCCAACAAAACATTGCTACATGAACTCTCAGGCTGATGAAGCCATGAGATATCCGAATGAATTTCATGGAGGCGCGGTGTATAATAGCAACAATTGAAACCTCACCAAACTTTCTTAAAATTGTCTAGAGTTTCCGGAATGCAATGCAAAAGGAAATGATTCTTTTGCTAAAATAAATTCTCAAACTTACCGTGAACTTTGTCACGCGATATACTAATCAAGCGCATGGCTACGAACTGAAGATTAAGCTACACCTATCAATTAGAGATATGTACGAATATTTCTTCTTTTTATTTTAAAATTTTAATGCCCGTCCTTCAGGCAAATGACACCATAGGCAGTATTTGTCCCTTTGTAACATATGGTTGTGAATATGTGACATGCAAGGGACTGAAAGAGAAACTGTAATATGCCACAATCATATGACTTTGTCTACTATCATTTATTTTAATATCTGATCTACAAATCCGTCGCAAAAACTTGTTTTTTCTCCAAACACTTCCTGTTTATCACGATTAATATTGGAAATGTTTTCAATGCACGAGATACAACTGTATTGTGTGCGCCGACCTTATTATGATAGCCTGTGCACTAGTTAAGGCAAAAAAGAACTGTTTTAAAACTTTGCTGAACATGCTGAAAAACTTAAACAAAAAACACACACGCACGCACGCACACACGCACGCACACACGCACGCACCCACGCACGCACGCACGCACCCACGCACGCACGCACACACAGACACACAGACACACACACACACACACGTATTTCCAAAAGAACTGATACTGAGAAAACAAACAATTGGCATAAAACCAAAGGCAGATTTTGTCAGTCTTTTATAGTTTCCTAGTAACATATGTTCTGCACCGTGGCGTAGTGGGCTGGCGCAGTGTACTCTAGTTCCTGTTAGGAAAGAGTCCGACTTCGAAGCCATCTTTGGGTAGTGTGTAAAGGAAACGTGTCCACTCAGAAACGTGGGGAATATCAGGAGCTACAATAGGAAGCGAATCCAGGTTAAGAATGCTACTTTTCAGCTAGGCGTGCCGAGACTTTGACCATCGGTTGAAAAATCTCCTATCTCTGACTTGTGTGTGTGTTGCCGTGAGGTCAGCAGTCAGCAGGCTCAGGCCCGACACGGGCTGTTACTCAGTAGATTACTAGTCACAGAGTTATATAGAATTCATAGAATCCAAATTCACATGTTACCTATAGATGATGAAGGTACACTATTGATTTGCAAGATAAAAATCTCAGGCATGCAGTATTTTAGTAAATACAAATACAACTATTTAGATAATATTAAAAATAAAGAAATATTTATCATTTAAAGTATAGAGGTAATTTAAGTACTCCTACGTTGTCATATCGGACGATGAGTGATATGGATGAAATGATGCTCAAATGAGCCCAGGGTCCATGGAGCCAAGAGTTACTCGACATTCGTCTGCCGGGATAAGGGAAAATCTCGGAAAAACCCTTATCCAGGTAACTCATCATGACCAAGATTCAAACTCGAGACCTCTTGAACGTGAGGCAGACACGCTAGCATCCACGCTACCGAGGCGGACAAAGGAAGTTTTCTTTAAATTATTTCTGATATACACACTCGCGCGTAACCGTGAGCGCGCAGACACACACACACACACACACACACACACACACACACACACACACACACACACACGCACACGCACACACACACACACACACGAATAGATGCACCCATAACCACTTCACCGCCTCAGGAATTGTAACCCTGGTGAAATTTTGAAATTAAATTTTATTGCTTGGTAAGTAATAGGGAAAGTAAATACATTATCATTTAATGAAATTCCTCCCAGAAATAATAATAATAATAATAATAATAATAATAATAATAATAATAATAATAATAATAATAATAATAATAATAATAATAATAATAATAATAATAATAATAATAATAATAATAATAATAATAATAATAATAATAATAATAATAATAATAATAATAATAATAATAATAATAATAATAATAATAATAATAATAATAATAATAATAATAATAATAATAATAATAATAATAATAATAATAATAATAATAATAATAATAATAATAATAATAATAATAATAATAATAATAATAATAACAACAATAACAATAACAATAACAATAACAATAACAATAACAATAACAATAACAATAACAATAACAATAATAATAATAATAATAATAATAATAATAATAATAATAATAATAATAATAATAATAATAATAATAATAATAATAATAATAATAATAATAATAATAATAATAATAATAATAATAATAATAATAATAATAATAATAATAATAATAATAATAATAATAATAATAATAATAATAATAATAATAATAATAATAATAATAATAATAATAATAATAATAATAATAATAATAATAATAATAATAATAATAATAATAATAATAATAATAATAATAATAATAATAATAATAATAATAATAATAATAATAATAATAATAATAATAATAATAATAATAATAATAATAATAATAATAATAATAATAATAATAATAATAATAATAATAATAATAATAATAATAATAATAATAATAATAATAATAATAATAACAGATGATGATGATCCAGTCTTTCCATGCCAAGCAATGAGAAATGTGGTACACTATTATGAGAAAGCTCATAGCATTATATAATATGGTAAAGTATTGGAAAAGTCGTTTGCTCTACCACTTCTCATTACACATATAAATTGGAGTACCAAAGGGACTGCAAAAGGCAATATCCTGAACCATACACTTGGTTAACTATTTCTGTATTAAAGTCAGAAAGGTACTACCAGTTGCTTAAAGGAAAAGCTTATTTCTTCCATAAAGTTAGTCAGGCCGTGTTATTTAGCTATCATGCGTTTCTTCCAAGATAGGATTGTAGAATCGGCAGGAGTTCCCAAATCCTGGAGCTGGGAACTGTATTGTGTTCTCAATGGGCACATTTGACCCGTGGGAGAGCTGGTGGAAGTAGAAGTCCGAAGTGCTGTGCCATTTTCATTATTATAATGTCAATGACATGTGATCAGTTACCATCTGAAATGAGCAAGATTTGATTCTTATTCATTTAAATTCTACTATAGATGTTGCGAATTTAAACAAGATGAAGATAATCTCTCCGCGGCTTAGCTAAAGGATAACTCAGAGAATATCCACAATATTTTGCCTTACTTGCTTAGGAAATCGTAAGCTTGGTGTAAAAGTTCATTGCTCATAATGGCGGTCAACCTTACAACCTTCTTGTCTAAAGTGGTGTGCTCGACGTGCTGGGATTTGATGCCGGTGCCAAATTCCATATCAAACACAAACTGTTAAACCCGATGCAAAACTGTCAGAGGAGAAAGTGGAATACTTTATGTACCATCAATAGGTAATGGGAAGTGGGAGCACTGTCCTAACCTCAATTTGGTAATTAGAATTTATCGTCTTCTAGATTATCTCCGATAAATCGAAAATGCGAACCAAGTGATGAGAAGGCAAATAACTTGAGCTTTGGGAGCTTTAATTCACAACGAACAGAGGTGTAGGGGGGGGGGGGGGAGAAGAAAACAAATCGATCACATCGAAAATCTATTTTATGCATACAGATATCATTTGGTTAAAACCAGCTATTAACATTGTTTTATTTCAAGGTTACGCTTACCAATTATTAAACTGAATCAGAAAATGTTAAAAAAAATCAGTGGTTCCTATTTGCGATTCTTAAGCTAAATACCGGTAGAAGTAGCAGAAACAAAACGGGGAATAGAAGACCTTCCATTCCTGGGTATCATCACCGTTTTCTTTTTATGCTAACATATGGAGCTCTAAAGGCTGTCAGATTTCACTGTCTTCTTGCCTGTCCTCAACAGTGAACACATGTATACACATTAAGCGTTCACTATGTTTTGAGCACAAGGGTAAACCGACTTGCCGCGCTTCGTAAAGCTTGCACATGCAAGCACATGCTCACTTTGAAAATGACAGTTTTAACAATTTTTCCCCGTTCCGGTTCTCGTTTCCGTTCCTGCACAGTGCACTAGGCTTTATTCGCTTTCTTTCTGCTGGCATAGCTATTCAATTGTTGGGATTCTAGGAATAATGCATGAGGTGGTAGAAACAGTAAACAAAAAACTCTTGTCTACAAATAAGCCAATGTTACTAAAGCAGTGGCCAACTGCATGGTCCCTCTGGGTTCAAACCAGGCGATGGATTTTTTCGGGAGTAAAAGATGGAACGGAGCAGAAGTAAAGATGGTGATTCCGTGTCGTGGATTTGCCGAAAGTAAAAGAAACTCAAGCAGCATACAGACATGTTCCCTGTGTGATAAGTGTTTTTTTAACTCATAAAATATGAAATATCAAATTACATATCAGTCCTTTTAATTCGAAACGGTGTTGCAATTAACAATTCTCTAGCTACTGATATAAGCTCCCGCTTTTAAGCAACTGTAAAAAGCCATCGTCCTGGGCCGGTCTCAACCCGCGACCCTGTGATCAGCAGACTAGCACCTAGCAATAGAGCCAACTAATATCTGTTTCATATAGCCTTGCCCTGCTGACATGTATCACTCCGCTTGCAACTACCTTCCCCCTCACCCTAATTGGTTAATGCTTTCGCGCCATAGGCCACAGGCGGTGCCCTTCCGTGACATTTAAACCTGCAGTAAATGTCATAATAATTGCCAGGAAGATAGATATAAACACCCAAATAAGAATATGAAGGCATTCAAAAATAGAAGTTTATAATGACAATGAGCATGTTGAAACTGAATGAATAAGCAATGAAACTGAAACAAGTTTATAATGAAAGGCCTTCGGCCCCTTCCACTGGGATTTTTTTAAACCAGCACACACACCTTGCAAAAATTCTTGTCTTTCAGTCTTAAAAGTCGTGTCACGCCATACTTGTGTGTCCTTCATTCACCCAAGTCTCGTCAAGGTAGTATATTTTGCGACTTGTATCTCGGTACAGTCTGATTGTCCTTAAATAACGTCTTGTCCACACAGCAATATCGCCCCTGGAGTGGTAAGCTTTCCTGTTGTCTCAATTTCATGTCGCGATGTTCCTACGCATCTAACACACCTGTAAGTTCAGAGCAAAGCTGTTCGACTTATCTCACTGACAAAGACGGATTCTTCTCTGTGAGTGCATAAAACACATGCATCAAAATTCTTTTTTCGCCGCTTTGTAAAGGTTTTCCCTTGTGGTGCTTCAGCGAAAAACTGGCAATGGAATCTGCCTTTATACATATAATAAGTACACGCGCAATAAACGATCAGTAAATTAATTCAGCTCTCGCACTCGGCACAACACACCTTCGAATGGCGATATATGACTAATCCAATTCAAAACAAAGTCAGTGATAAAGTCATATAAAGAAATATGTCATCACTACCGCTAAATCACGTGCTATTGTGCCATGTGCTTGAGAGCAAAGGAACCTCCTTTTTACTTCGTTTAAGAATTAACACGCATTTAAGATAAATCAACTCTGCTGCGTAATATATTTAATTCAAAGAGTTACGAAAATATAAACCTGATAATTCTCTTCCAACATATATAGATACATCATGCTAAATAACGAACTAAGTTTTACCGCACAACAGTCTATACTACAATAGCAGCCAATGAGAGATGATAAGGTCACGTGACCGTTAAGAGATACAGGGCAAGCTTACCTAAAACAAGGATTAGACCGATATTAATATTTTCTTATGAAAGGTTATGCACCCACATATTCTCCCAGTAACGCATTTTCGCTTCAAACTTTTTATCAGGGAAATTATGATTAAGAACTTATTGAAATTGACACAATTCTTTACCTTTAACTCCTGACTCACAAATACAGGTATACTCTTTTAACAATAAGCCTTTGCTAACCATACATTTTCTCCTGTTCTGCGTCATATTTTACTGCCTAAGGGAACCGGAAATTTAATGTGCTTCTGTGGTTCTGAAGGAAATACGCAAGTCTGCTGGAACCAATAACCACAATAATTAATCCACGCGCTACGGATCATTTGGCTCCGCGATGCTGTGAAGTTCAGCATTGGTCGGCAACTCTAAAGCGGATTTATTATGAGTTTCTCAGGCCGACTGGCGAATGCCGACGAATTTCATGCGCACCATTCCGTACCCACATCATTTTCTTATATATGTTCCATATTTATATGTTTTTCAGTTGTAGGACACAGATGATGACATTGGGTTCGTGGCATTCAAGGGATAATGAACGACCCGGCAGCCTAGGGTGCCTTTTTTGGACAAGCCTCCTTGTCATTTATCTGGCACCGCAGTATGTCAGAAACCTGCAATCGCTCTTGAAATTTGAAAAGAAGGCAGAACTGGAATAATAAAAAACAGGTCTGGTAAAACAGAAACCACTGCAGCATTTGTCTACTGAGTTGGAATACCATGAAAATCTCAAGGACAGAGTGGGCAGTCGAGAGGAATCGAACTCAGGACCTTTGAGATGCGAGTATCACACTTACTGAGCAATTAATCGCTGCAGATTTAATAAATCATATATTGTGCCCCTTTTTGTGATTAACTTTCTTACGTGCTGAACTGTAAAGTGGAACTTGAGTTGCGATCACTTGTCTTACAAAATACTATCTCCTTTAACACCCTCAATAATTTTGGCAGAAGTATTTACCTCGCGGGCCTTCGACAAATCACTACCAGAGAGCTTAAAGCCCTTTAAAACCCTTACCGTGCACGCCTTGCCAAATTTTGATCCATGTTTGCTTGAGGTAATCTCTCATAAAATTGTGAGCAGAAGTTCAAAAACGACATGTGGTTTTCTTCCTACAGTTTTCCTTCTTGAGATTCATAAATAAATGTGCATTGCAGACATATGTGCTATAAAAGAGCCTCAATGTATCCATCCCGTTGGTTTATTTGCATAACCTGTTGTCTTACTGGTTTGGATGAAATATAAGCGAAAAACACCAAAAAATTATGAAGCCCATAAACGAGGAAATGTTGAACACGTGTGGCCTCGTATAATACACACTAAATTTTACTGTCCTATGTTCTGTCGTGCATGAGTAACAATACAACACATAAATGTGACAAACTACTGAAGCTAGAATGCAGTCGTCACCATTTTCACAAACAGTAACACAGAGAAAATTCTTAGTTTTAATATGCAGAAATCAGAAAAAATATTACACCCTAGGCATTCTGATGTTTCTCCAAATTATTCATTTTATTCAGTTGTTTTGAAATAGCACGCAGATGCTCAGCTCTTGTTTTGAGGACCCGTGGTGGCTTTATAATTCGACCCTATCCCAGCCTGCACCTCTGATTAGCTCATCTGAAATAGGTATACCAGACACCGATTGTCTGCGATAAAAGCTGTAGGTCCTCTCATTCCATCGCCATTTTCATAATCACGGAGATAAGGTACTCCGCCACCACAAGCTCATTAACTAACATACGTACTCATAAAAACGTTTGTTTATATTGCTGTTGGAGGTTCTCGAGAACTTTCTAGAATTTCAGGAGCACGGGAGAGAGAACATTTTATGAAAATTCAATATATTTGCAGTAGCGTTTCTATTTTAGTAGCGCAGTAGTATCTGTAATCGTTGGAATTAATTTTACTGGTACTGAACATGGAACGAATTGCACAGAAAGTAAGAGCGTAACTTCTACTGTCTACTGAACGATCTCAGTAATGTTATTAATTATTCTATAATTAATTCCTAAACGGTATTAAGAAAAGTCCATTTTTTCATACACATATAGGGGCCCAAATGACCTCGTTGTCGACGGGCCCTTAAACGCCACACACTCACTTTCATACACATATATTGGGAAGTAGTAAAATCACGCCAGCGATTTGTTTTCTTTTATTGTCTCTTTCCGACTGCCAGCTAATTTTGCAATCAGGAAAGTGATTGTTTCTCAGCTGGGTTTTATCACAACGCACTGGAGGAGATCTGAGTAAAAGAAACTCCTTTAAAGCATAAAGCGAACAAGAATGTTCTGGGATTTTAAATTCTATTATATGGTTTATTTCTCGACCGAGCTTGTCAAATCTGGTTCCCCCGCATTTTCTAATTTAGTTACAAAAATACAATTTTAAAAGAGCTCCTAAAAGCCCTTTCAGGCTTTGGCAAATCTCAGTGATACAAGCAACCGGAAGTTACAACGTACACAGGCACCAACTTCAAAGGACTGCAAGATGACAAAAGAAAGAATGAAATTGCAGACGGCCTGAAATGTGAAACTTGTCTGGCATGTTTTTATTCTTTCTTCAAAAAAAGTATACGTTCTGGGAAATTGTGTATTGCTGTAAATATGTTATATGGGAAACAGTAGAGAAATGCTTTCTTTATTGTTTGTAACTCCCTTTTTACGGCTCGCACGCACCTTATGTTTTGCTACATTATGAACATAACCTATATCATACATTCACAAGAGTTTCTCTACCGCAGAAAAATGCACGATGACATATCTCACTGTTCAAGTTTTTGATTCTCCTGACGTCCTCTACTCTTGTACAAAGTGTTATAAACTATTTACATTTATTCATTTCACATTAAAATTCAGGATAAATATTTTGAGACTGAGCATGGAATAAAAAGTGTATAATGAAATTAAACATGAGCTTGAAGCCCCCAATTAAATTACTTAAGAAGAGGTAGATTCAATAATTCAATTACCCTGACGCCTTTTTATATACTTTTGTACTTTTATTACATATAATTAGTGAAGTGATTTAATCTATCTCATCTTTCTAAAAACTATATCCAAATTTTATTGGCTTTTATTCCACGCAGAACCACATTTAAAATACAACAGTTTGCTATGTACTATTACTGTAACAACAAACGTTTATCTGTTTTTGGTTACAAAATAGATGAGAACATACTTCCACGATTTCTAGTGGTTCGAAACAGAACTTACAGGAATAAATAATTAAATAAATATAGTTATTCAAATTTGAACACGATGCTTTAAAATCGTCGTTTAAGTGCATTAAGGCAAATATGTTAGCAGTAGAGACGCTGAAAGACGTCTGAAAGACGGCTGAAAGACGCAAGACTATAATTATCTTAAGCATTTTTATATGTTTTAACTCTTAAATTGTTGCTTGGTACTCTCCTGTAGCTTAGTTAAGAATTTCCAAGAAACTTTGCCTTGTACCCGTACTGTATAGAGAGATGCTTTTTACTTCGTTCTGCTTGGTTTTTAAATAAACTTCCCTGTAAGCCTATTCACCTTTATGAAGTTCTGTATTATGCTCTCCGTCTTCCTCGACACGTCTGGCGTTTCATTTCCCTGAGTCCAACTTTACAGAAAATTCATTGGAAGTTCATATGTACTAAGTTGATATGGCATGTATATATTCCAAAAATGTTATAAACGTCATGCGCAAACTGGTGGTTCTGTACTGACCTTCTACTGCTTCCAATAAACCAGATTATTTCTCTACTTATGTCAAGTTCTACCCAAAAATGCGATGTCCTAGCCCTGCTCGAGAATGTCCTCCAACGTAACTCATAGTGGACGATTAATGTAATGGGCGAAATTGTGTTCAAGCGAGTCCAAGGTCCATAGAGCTTAGAGTTTCCCAACATTCATCTCTCAGGATAAGGGGAACCCACTCCTACCCCCCACCCCCCGCGAAAAGACCTCACTCTGGCCGTGATTCAAGCTCGGAATTACTTAAATGCGAGGCAGCCGCGCTATCCCCACACTATAGAGGCCGAATTTCTTTATGCATCTGTTGCATTCAACAACAAATATTAGTTAAATATTAAACTTGGTGTTTAAGTTCAGCTTCTTTCAAGGATGCGATACCTTTATGTGGAAGAGTTTTCGAAAATTTTTACTTTCATTTAAATAGCCCTAAGCATGATTAAATTGCAATATGTTTAACATAATTTCATAACAAATGGAATTTATATTGCAAATTTTCTGAGAACAGTCTCAACCATTGCAAAACAGAGAAGATAAAAGCGTCTCAGTTTTACTTAACTAACAAATCGTAAAAGATAGACAAAATATTACTACAGAAAATATATAGATCTCTTACAATTTATGTCAACACACATTATTGTGAAATTTACCAAAATGAAGCTATTTCATTTTAAAAATTTAAACTTTCCAATACTTATACCTTTCTCAAATTATTATTAATATCATCATCATTATAATCATTATTGTAATTTTCATCATCATTATTGTCATTTTCATCATCATCATCGTCGTCGTCGTCATTTTCATCATCATCATTATCATTATATATATATATTTATTTATTTATTTATTCTCCAAAAGAAGTAACCCTATTTTACCAGTAAGGTATGTTAGGGTTCTAGTTAAAAACATACATAAATACAAAGATCAATATAACTGAACATGATAATAGTTATAAAGTTTTAAAAATTTGGCCAATAAAATGCTCAAAGGCTGTAGTGCAACTTTCTAAAGAATACATTAATAAATGGTGTTCGAAGACCTGTACTACAAATGAAAGATGTTAAATAAGATTATATATATTTTTGGAATGACGATCACATCTAAATATTAAGTGTTCAACACTTTCACCAACACTTTCATCAACACTTTCACATTTACATAGGTATCCACCAGCAGAGTCTATATGGAATCTTCGAAAGTAAGTTTTAAATTTCCCATGTCCGTAACCAAGCTGGGTCAAAATAAAATTAGGTGAAAAGTATTTGCCGTTTACACGATCATTAACAGTACGAAAAATACATTTCGAATGATTTGCCCTTTATTGCTGTTTACGCAAGTGTGGTTCCACATTTCAAAAATTTCTTTCTTCAGTTGTTTTTTTTTTTTTTTTAACAAATGTTATTGTAGACCGTTTAAAACTGAATTCCTTCAGGGATAATGTGTAACGTTTAGCAATTTAATGTGCCCTCTCATGGCCCTTAACCCATGTGATACACACGTGATTGGTGTTTGTTACAATATCGTTCCTTATTTTGGTAGCAAGTGAATATGTAGTGTATTATCTCTGATAACACTGACAGATGCCTGGGAATCACTGTGTATACATACGCTATAATTATTACTGCGGCACCAGTCCACTGCTTGATTCAGTGCAAAATGTTCGGCCTGGAATATGGAGTAATTAGGTGCAAATTGGAAGTCGTCATTTATCTAACTTGTAAATAGAAAGAAATGTAAAGGTCATCAGACTATCATCGTGTGGCATTGTTGTACTGCTGCCGCGGGCCTCAGTCGGGTGCGTGGGCAGGAGGGAAAAGGAAACAGAGAGACTCCGGAATGTTCTGCCCATTGCTGCGGCCGTGAAAGTTCTCGGAAGGTCTGCGGCTTTCTCGAAACAATGGCTAGGGAGGTATAAATACCGGCGAGGTGTTGTTAGAAGCGACTGTTTTTATTATTATTATTATTATTATTTCTGACAGTCGACGATTGAAGTGTACCGCAGTGATTTCTTTGAATGTTTTCGTGAAGAAAAACACAAAGTCAGCCTTGAAGACAGCTGTCATGTGTCACAGTAGAGTGAGTGGCTGCTAAAAGATTTGACTATCGATTAAATCTAATATATTCACTCCCCTATTACATTTGCATAGACAATGTGTAATACAGTAATTGATACAAGTGTTATGTCAATTAACGATAAGTATAGAGACGAGAGGCGTTTGAAAGAATTATTTGTACAAAAGTGACTAGAATATCCATGTGAATACAACATAATATTTTTAATAACAGGACTAACAGAATACTGCCATTATTCTCGTTCTTTTTAAAGTACAACATGGATATGTATAGACCAATAACAACCTTTGTCCTTTCGCTGGAAAAGTGTGCTATGTCGATGACATGTGCTTTTGTTTACATCAGGACAATTTCTTGGGCTGGATGGGGTATAATTAATTACAATGTCATTTGGAGGAATTACTTTTAAAACAATGGAAGACTTTTTATGTTTGGTTAAGAGTTATAAACCATCCAGTTGCAGTAGGGTACTAGATATGCTTTAAATGTAGGTTGCATCTCCCAGTGGTTGTAAAGCCAGTGCAGTTTCTTTGCCTAGGAACACGACCTTTTGACATCTGCTGTGTCGCGTATACTTACCTGCTTCTGCAGCAGCGGCAGCTTATGTACATACGTAACATAAAATATTTTGGCCACGTTTAACCCTAGCGAAGCCTCCAGGTGTGCCCCAGTTTCCTGGCCGGCTACCCCAGCCACAGCAGCAGCAGTATCCAGGTCTCAGCCACCCCCACATCGATCCACCGCCGGGATACTCAACTTAACATGTGCATTTCCTCCCCGCTCCCTACTCTCGCCACTTTGTCTCTAATTTACCCTCAAGAAATGAAGTCAGCACCAAATCTTACTTTTTCATACATTACTTGGACAAGCCGTAACGTGTTTACTTTTTCTATGGCTTACTTATATTAAGCAGAGTAAGTAATGCATTCCACCCAAAAATGTGACACCAGGGTTCATAGGAATACACGTTTTGGGTTCCCTGTATTAAAAATAAGCGCTAGGAAAGGGTTCTTATAGATTTGTGGGTGCGTTTGTACCTGAATATTAAAATTCAAAACCAAAGAGAATTTATATATCAAAATTATTATTTAAGTTCATTACGTTATAAGGATATGTGACAGACATTTCCAGGAAAATCATCGACACTAAAATACCCTTTATACGGCAGATTTTTTTTTAATGTTTCATTTTCTCAAAATTGTATCTACCAGCTTGTATTTACATTTTACGTTCTGCAGAGCAAATAAAATTTATGTCATTGTACATACGACTTTTTCAGCACAGTTGTTCGACAGGTAAACTTTAAGGGAATCAAGAAAATACATTCCAGAAGGATATAGATGCTTTTAAAACACATTATTTATTACAAATAATTACTAGGGCAATGTGCACTTTTATGATATAAACCATTTCTAAAACATTCGTTATAAACGGTTCTAACTGTTCATTACTTGATGAAATTTTTAAGGGCAGGGGCTTCAAAAAGTCGATTTTTTTAGTGTTAAGAAATTATATAATTCTTCAGCTTTTAAATGATATATATAACATAGTGTGTCAGCTGGTATTAAAGCCCCTTAATCCATCAATTTAAAGATGGTGGCGCAATGACACGCAAACTTTCTAATCTTCCGCATTCACATTTCACTCAACATACTGCCAAAGCTTGAAATTAATTTCTGAACTAACCCACTTAGAAACATGTGGTAAAATTTGATTTACGTGTTGGTCATTCTTCTTCTTACTCCTTCACTTGTTTATTTCTCTATGGTCAACTTCCGGCTTCTTTAGCCGTGTTTTTGCACCCAAAATACAAATAAAAGCTTTTATCATATAATATGGAAAAGAATTCCAAAAACTGTGCATTTTGGGCCAAAAACTTTAAACATTGGTGTATATGATAGTGTCGTTTGTTATAATGATGGGTGCAGTGGTAGGAATAAAGTAATGACAAAATTGGGCATCAAGGTTGGTGAAAATATGAGGGCAGCATATCAAAAAAAAAAAAAAAAAAAAAGATGTGCGTCGACTCTCAGAAGCAAAAATAACAGCTCAGTTACTTATAAGTAGGGCTAGAAGTAATGAAAGGAAAATAAAAGATGAGGAAAGCCTAACTGAGCAGGAATATGGAGCAGGCATGTTCTGAGAGTATGTATAATTTAAAAAGAATGGTGCTTAATCTTTAATCGTCATTTCCCCAAAACTTGATTGTTTATATTTTAGGTGAATGTTTCTGAAAAAATTTAAAATATATTGATACAAAATTTCTTATAGCTTATTTCCTAAAGTTCCCTGAACACATTAATCTAACATTTATATTCATAAGAATTTTAAAATGGAGGGAAAATAAAATTCAGTCCTTAAAAATACTATCTTTTTTTAACGCAACCAAATAATTTTCATGTGTATAGTATAAACTATGTATTCTTTTTATTTAGTTTACATTATAAAACTGTGTCTTATGTTATTTAGGAAAAAGATTGGTGCCTATTGTTTTAAATTCCTACAGGGAACCTAGACCTGAAGTATAGTGTGTAATACTTTTTTTTGAAGTATAGTGTGTAATACTTTTTTTCAGGACACACAGAGTGTCTTATGCCCCTTTTTCAAGGAACTATATGAGCTTAATGTAAATATTATACTGTCGTTAAATGCACACATCCTTATACTATAATCATACCAAATTTCAATGTCTTGCAATGTTTAGTTTTTTGTATATTTATATTTCAATATTGTTAAAAATTAGCCCTGTCTGGGTAAAAATAACCTCCCAGTGAGTACTTTCTTATTCCGTTATTTCTCGCGATTGTTGGGAACTATAAGGCCAGTATAAAGCGTCCAGTTCTTAAGCATCTGACTCTCACTGAGGGGGATGGCTGAGATAGTATCGTGTGTGGCCCGAATTCGGGAGGTCCTTAGATCAAATCCCGTCGATCAAGCACTCTTGGCCTTTTCCCGACTTTCTATGGTCACTAGGTAAGTGCAGGAATGGGTTCTCTAATTCAGAGAGAGCTTCCTTTGCTTTTTACTGTTCATTTCGATGATGAACCGGGCGGCTATCTTATAAATATTAAGGAATTGTACACATCTTTCGAAAAAAGGCTTGTCTCAATTAAAATAAACTACATAAACAAACAACCATTTTAAGTATAGCTTTTAAACGCACTATGCATAAACGATGGGTTCGGTGAAAGTATAAATGTAGATCTGACATTTTTGTTTAATTTCGGAAAGATTGCATATTTTCTGTTCCAGTCTTTCCGTAATTTTTTTGTGCACCAGTATTAGAGTGTAAACGTTAAATATACTACATTTCATTGCAATATAGATTTGGTACGTATATCTATAAGAATACGTAAGTATGAGTGCGTTCAAGTCATTACAGCTCCTACTTTTTCTTCAGGACTGGGACCAGATAGGTGACAGAGATGGCAGCACTGTACAGTGTATAGAACTCTGGTGGCAGCGACGAGAGTTAGTACTGTTTCTGATACTTAAAATGGCGAAATTTTCATTGCAGAAATGGCGTACAATCGTTCGTTTTCTCCATTTTCGTGGCGTGACACCTAATGAAATTCATCGCCAGTTGAGTGAGGCATATGGTGATGCCATATGGATGCTAGTGGAACGGTTACCATGGATTTATTTTTTGTTAACAGAAACCTCTCAGCTAACGCACAGATTTTTCTTGTAAGGGTGAGAAGGTTACTGACGCGCCTCCCGTTCGTGTGTTAAGCACCAATGAACGCATCACTTCAGCCAATGGAGTTCGCAGAAATCACAAATGCCCACATCCACGTGGAGTAATCACTGCGTTGTCTGAGAGGTATCTATTACCAAAGCTAAATCCACGGCAACCGTTCCAGCAGCGGGACTATACCATGGATGTGTTTAATGTGGGTTCCTGGATGCAACAGTTCAATGAAGGCAGAACATCGTGTGAAAACCAAGACAGTCACGGACCCGCACCAACCGATTTGACGACATGATCTAGCGAGTGTTTTGGAGGATCACCGGGTGAGCCTTGGAGACATCGCCTCCAAAATTGCCATTTCCGTAGGATCTGTGCACACAATCGTGCATGAAGATCTGAAAATGAGAACCTAGGTGTCACGAATGCTGACGGATGATCACAATCAAATTGTTAGGCGATGTTGACGCGTAATGACGGCATGAGTGAAACCTTCTTTCAATCAATTATGACAATGGATGAGACGTGGATGCATTTTTTCAACCCTGAAATGAAGTGCCCGTCAGCTCAATGGAAGCACACAGACTCACTGCCACCAAAAAATTTCGAGTGAGCGCCAGTGAGTGACAAAATGATGGCGGCTTTCTTCTTGGAGAGCAGTGGTGTAATCCAAACTCACTGCATTTCAAAGGGGACTACGGTGACAGCTGCATCCTACCATTGGACGTGCGCACTTTCATCAAGACAACGCACCAGCGCATCGGGCGAACGCCACGCAGGAGTTTCTTCGTGATAATTTTGAAGTGATTGCTCATGCTCCCTACTCACCTGTCCTGGCTCCTACCGAGGGACAGTGGCTGTGTCCCACGCTGAAAGACACTCTCCGTGGTCGCAGATTCACTAGCATCGTTATTGCCTCAGTGATTTTCCGGTGCTAAAACACACTGCTAAAGAAGCGTTCGCAGCGGCCATGAAATCACTGTGTCGACGTTGTGAAAAATGTGTAAGGCTAGAGGGAGATTGCGTTGAAAAGTGACACTAGCTTCACAATTTTCTGGTGATCACTCTATGAGAAAAAATAGGAACGCATCTCGTAGTAGTGCTGAGTTTAGTGCAAATTTCTAAAATAACTTTTGTTATTTCTTGTGCTCTAAAATTTTAATGTTCTTATTCGTGGAGATCTTGCAAAATGAGGATAGGTTGGCCTGAAAAGTTCTGGACCTGACAGTGAAAAACGGCAATTCATGCTTTAAAAGTAGTTTTATTTTAATACATTTTGTCCATCGGTGTTTCAATGCCATTATCCCTCTGTGTACTGTTCATCTAGATGCGTAGCAAGGTACCCATTTAAAGCCGCAATTGCTTCTTTGTTGGACGATAAGCGTCTACCAGCAAGGAATTTCTTCAGTTTTGGAAACAGATGGAAGTCCATGGGAGCCAAATATGGGGCATAGGTAGGATGTTCCAGCACTTCATGTTGCACTTCTCTCAATTTTCCTTGTCAAAACTATATTCTGTGCAGGTGCATTGTCCTGATGGAAAACAATTTCTTTTCTCTCCTTGTCCTTGTCCTTGTCCTTGTCCTCGTCCTTGTCCTCGTCCTTGTCCTCGTCCTTGTCCTCGTCCTTGTCCTCGTCCTTGTCCTCGTCCTTGTCCTCGTCCTTGTCCTCGTCCTTGTCCTCGTCCTTGTCCTCGTCCTTGTCCTCGTCCTTGTCCTCGTCCTTGTCCTCGTCCTTGTCCTCGTCCTTGTCCTCGTCCTTGTCCTCGTCCTTCTCCTCGTCCTTCTCCTCGTCCTCGTCCTAGTCCTCGTCCCCGTCCTCGTCCCCGTCCCCCTCCCTCTCCCTCTCCCCCTCCCCCTTCTCCTTCTCCTTCTCCTCCTCCTCCTCCTCCTCCTCCTCCTCTTCCTCCCCCTCCCCTCCCCATCCCCCTCCCTCTCCCTCTCCTTCTCCTTCTCCTTCTTCTTCTTCTTCTTCTTCTTCTTCTTCTTCTTCTTCTTCTTCTTCTTCTTCTTCTTCTTCTTCTTCTTCTTCTTCTTCTTCTTCTTCTTCCTCCTCCTCCTTCTTCCTTTTAACCCGTGTCGGTTTTAACGAAAGCTTGCATTCAGTTTGGTTAGATGTTGAGATAAGTATTCTCCAGTAATGATTTTACCTTTTCTGAGATAATCAATTAACAAAATATATTTGGCATCCCGAAACCTGCCGCCATGAGCTTTCCCGCCGATAGCATCGTCCTCACTTAGTGAATTTGTGTTTAACGGCGCTCAACTTCAAGGTCATCAGCGCCCGTTAAAAACAATTGTGGCAGAAGACATGCATTAACCCAAAGAGTACGTTATATATACGTGTGTGTGTGTGTGTGTGTGTGTGTGTGTGTGCGTGTGTGTGTGTGTGTGTGTGTGTGTGTGTGTGTGTGTGTGTGTGTGTGTGTGTGTAATTTTAAAATAAATATTTAAAAGGAAAAACAAACTTAAAAAGGAACTAAGCACAACAATTGAGCAAACACCATATAAAAGTAAATATAAAATAAAGATATATATCTGTAACAAATATTGGCAGAAGCCAACGATAATCTATGAAATAGAAACATATATAAAATAACAAACTATAAAAACAAAAATAACTAAATCCTAATTTCACCTCTAGCGATGTAATGTAGAACCTTTTCCACCGCAGAAATATTGTCTGCCAGGATCTCCGCCAAGCTGACCGGCAGCTGCAGAGATTCCCGCAGGTGTGCTAGATGAATACACTCTAGCAGCACATGACGGACCGAGAGAGCCTGACCACACAACACGCAAATAGGAGCAGGGACCTTCTTCAACATGTGACTGTGTGAGAAGTAGTAGTGCCCAATATGCAACCGAGCCAAACTTACCTCCTTCGACGGGATAGGCGACAGGAGGTCGCCCAGTTATCCGGAAGTCCTCACTTACCTTCACTAAGCTGAAGAACCAGTTTCTGTCCACTGCCTCGACTGGGGTGTGTAATGGTGAATCCATGCTTCATCCACTGTGACATATTTGCACAAAAAGTCACACATGTTCTTTTGAAACTGCGCTAAGCAGTTTTCTGAAAGTGTCTTGCGAATGCGTTTGTCATCCACAGTAAGGATACGCGCACCGATCTTGCGCAAAGACTGTTCTAGTTTAATTCCTGATGAAAGATGTGACCAATACGTTCCTTTGAAATTCCAAGAGCATTAGCAATTTCACGCACCTTTGTACACCGATCTTCCAAACCCATGCCATTCACTTGTTCAATGATTTCCGGTGTGGCTAGAGTTTTAGGACATCCATCGCGTGGATCGTCTTAGAAACCTTCGCGGTCACGTTTAAAATCGGCAGTCCATTTCTTCACAGTGAAAACTAAAGGTAAAGATTCACCATACCATCTAATATCCGCAAATGAATTTCTGTAGGGTGAAACCTTCCTTTACAAAGCTTTGTCACAACACGATATTCGAATTTCTCCATTTTCAAAGAAATATACACTTACACTGCCTCAAACAACTGCTCGGAATGACTTGTAATTTTACCTAGGATCTATTAACATGTTTACAAACGTAAGGATATACAAAACCTGCAAGTGGTGTCCAGATATTTCGGTGAGGTCGTCAGACCACCATAAAAATCAATATTTTAATAATCAAAGTAAATTCTTTAATGCAATAAATTACAGTAAGATGCTTTGAATGTGGAGATTTAAAGCAAACTAGCTAGTTTTAGAATGAATTATCCAAAGTTGAGAGATGTATTATTTTCAGCAATTTGGGTTCAAATCCTGTAACACTTTCAGCTATAGAATTGCAATGGCTTTACAGCGTTTGTGTGACTGTGTGTAAAATATATGTTATACGAAATTAAAGAGCCATGTAATTTGTAAATTTAAAGGAAGATCTTTATCAGAAGGACGTTACTTTAATTGTGTAATTTTATATTTGGTACAGGTTATATTAAAAACATAGAAAGCTACGTATTATATGGAATTGGATCCACCTTTCGCTACCTATGTTGATGAGAATTAATATGCCGTATACAGTTCAGCTGTACTATTAAATGTATCACGTGTTACCACATAAGCTTAGGCTTAAAAGAAAAGCATCAATTACGGAATTCATTTTACTTCTGGTCCAGTAGTTAATAAATAAAGATATTTTTATATATTACTCAAGTTGAATTTGCAATATTTTCTTGTTAGGGACTCCAACTGTTTACTGAAATATTGTCTTTCATAATTGTAAGCTGAGGTAATGGCTGCCATGCCCTCTGAAATCCAGGGAAGCAAATGAGAAAATGTAATTCTTATACCAGCTTTGCAAAAACGCCTGGAAAATAGGCGACCCTTCGTTCAGTTTTCAACGAAATTGACCATTTGCTTTAAATTGTGAAAAAAATGTTACATGAGGGACACACAAAGCTGCAACAATAGC
This sequence comes from Mantis religiosa, assembly GCA_030765055.1. Taxonomy (NCBI): domain Eukaryota; kingdom Metazoa; phylum Arthropoda; class Insecta; order Mantodea; family Mantidae; genus Mantis; species Mantis religiosa. The sequence continues at coordinate 177,755,688 of CM060949.1, read as the reverse complement.
CACATAGTTCGTTTATAGAAACTCTTTTCTTTCTATAACCATGAGAAAAAATTTATAGAACTTTAGCAAGGAGACTTGAAACTTCAAACAAGCTACAGATTTAGCTAAGACATGGTTAATGGCATAATAGATTCCATTTTTTAATAATGGGCTATGATTTACACTTAGTTTTCCACTTTTCATGGTTAACCAGTTATACAAAGGTATACACAAATTTTCAAAATGAAGGGGAATTCTTACATTATTCACTTAAAATTAAAAAAATAATTTATTTGTGGCATGTAAAAATCGAAGTTTTACGTTAGTTTAATCTAAATCGTTAACACTGTTTTTGAGAAATAAAGACAATCCGTGAAATGGAGGGGTAGAAATTCCTTTAAACATTTCTTTAAAATCCGTTGCTTGTGTCCTTAAAGCATAGCATTTATTCCACACTTTATTTTTACGTTGTATTCAAAAGCATGTCCATTCTATAAACATTCTTTATTCAGCAGATTACAAAATATGTGTTTCCGTTAAAATACGGATATGGGATTTTTGGGTACGTGTTTATGTACTATAGGTAAGCAGGAGAGAATGTAATAAACATTGGTAGGAATAATCCAGAAAGGGAAGAGAAAAATAATCAAACATTTTAAAAATTTTCTTGGTTTGCGTCATACTGAAGGGTTGTGCTTAAGCTCCTTGGCTTAGCTACAACAAAGTGTGATTGAACTTTTAATAGAGAGTGTTTCAATATCCTTTTCCAAAAATTTAACCATCAAAATATTGTAACTTTGTGGGTTCGTGAAATGAAAAGTCCGATTGCACCACTCAAAAATGTTCTTTATTTCCACCAACTTACAGTTGAACACTTACCAATTACACAGAATTACGTAATGCACACAATTACGATTCACCAGTTCGTCCGTTACAGTTCCACTGCACACTCACAGTTACGCACACTCTTCCGTTGCACGTACACAGTCTTCTCGTCCGTTCACTAACACGGCGCTCCTTCGCTGCTTGCCAAGCACTGACTCAATTCACTCACTGCAGCCCTTTTTATCGGAATATCGCCGTTTTCTCGAAGCCTCTAGTTTCAGTGAATCACCGCGAAGGTTTCAGACGGCAGGGGAGGGGGAAGAGGCGACCAGCGACAAGTGACACTTCCCTAATCATCCCCTCAGTTAGTGACTGAGATTGATGGGCGGATGTGGCCCTGAATACTTCACGTATGACCCTCCTGCTGGCCAGTTCTATAGAGAGTTCCGACGCCCGGGTGACAATTTTCAAAATAAGTCGTGGCAGATCCCTCTGCCTATTGTAAAATTCAAACAATGAAATAGGAATACATTCATTTGCAACTCCATAATACTGCAGTGCATCAGATAACCAACCGTTGGATTATTTATACACGGTTGGTATCTCTTTCTCTTCAGTAAGAAGTATTTTACGTTTATAGAAGGTGCACATAAACTTTCTATAACTTCATTCAGATCTTAAGTATTTATGAAAGGCCCCATAAAATTATTATGTCCTCAGTAATTCAGGAGAAGTAATGGCCATTTTAAACATAAATATAACGCAAGCACATTACATAAAGTAGATATTACGAGCTATACCAGCCAAAATATAGCTGTTGTAAATTTTCTCATATCAATAATATCTACATCTCACGAGCTCGCATGCTGTCCTCTTTACGGGTCGATGTGTTTCAGTTCGTATCTACAGTTTAATAATAATAATAATAGTAATAATAATAGTAATAATAATAATAGTAGTAGTAATAATAATAATAATAATAATAATAATAATAATAATAATAATAATAATAATAATAATAATAATAATAATGATAATGATAATGATAATGATAATGATGATGATGATAATAATGATAATGATAATGATAATGATAATGATAATGATAATGATAATGATAATGATAATGAAATGATAATGATAATGATAATGATAATAATAATAATAATAATAATAATAATAATAATAGTAGTAGTAGTAGTAGTAGTAGTAGTAGTAGTAGTAGTAGTAGTAGTAGTAGTAGTAGTAGTAGTAGTAGTAGTAGTAGTAGTAGTAGTAGTAGTAGTAGTAGTAGTAGTAGTAGTAGTAGTAGTAGTAGTAGTAGTAGTAGTAGTAGTAGTAGTAGTAGTAGTAGTAGTAGTAGTAGTAGTAGTAGTAGTAGTAGTAGTAGTAGTAGTAGTAGTAGTAGTAGTAGTAGTAGTAGTAGTAGTAGTAGTAGTAGTAGTAGTAGTAGTAGTAGTAGTAGTAGTAGTAGTAGTAGTAGTAGTAGTAGTAGTAGTAGTAGTAGTAGTAGTAGTAGTAGTAGTAGTAGTAGTAGTAGTAGTAGTAGTAGTAGTAGTAGTAGTAGTAGTAGTAGTAGTAGTAGTAGTAGTAGTAGTAGTAGTAGTAGTAGTAGTAGTAGTAGTAGTAGTAGTAGTAGTAGTAGTAGTAGTAGTAGTAGTAGTAGTAGTAGTAGTAGTAGTAGTAGTAGTAGTAGTAGTAGTAGTAGTAGTAGTAGTAGTAGTAGTAGTAGTAGTAGTAGTAGTAGTAGTAGTAGTAGTAGTAGTAGTAGTAGTAGTAGTAGTAGTAGTAGTAGTAGTAGTAGTAGTAGTAGTAGTAGTAGTAGTAGTAGTAGTAGTAGTAGTAGTAGTAGTAGTAGTAGTAGTAGTAGTAGTAGTAGTAGTAGTAGTAGTAGTAGTAGTAGTAGTAGTAGTAGTAGTAGTAGTAGTAGTAGTAGTAGTAGTAGTAGTAGTAGTAGTAGTAGTAGTAGTAGTAGTAGTAGTAGTAGTAGTAGTAGTAGTAGTAGTAGTAGTAGTAGTAGTAGTAGTAGTAGTAGTAGTAGTAGTAGTAGTAGTAGTAGTAGTAGTAGTAGTAGTAGTAGTAGTAGTAGTAGTAGTAGTAGTAGTAGTAGTAGTAGTAGTAGTAGTAGTAGTAGTAGTAGTAGTAGTAGTAGTAGTAGTAGTAGTAGTAGTAGTAGTAGTAGTAGTAGTAGTAGTAGTAGTAGTAGTAGTAGTAGTAGTAGTAGTAGTAGTAGTAGTAGTAGTAGTAGTAGTAGTAGTAGTAGTAGTAGTAGTAGTAGTAGTAGTAGTAGTAGTAGTAGTAGTAGTAGTAGTAGTAGTAGTAGTAGTAGTAGTAGTAGTAGTAGTAGTAGTAGTAGTAGTAGTAGTAGTAGTAGTAGTAGTAGTAGTAGTAGTAGTAGTAGTAGTAGTAGTAGTAGTAGTAGTAGTAGTAGTAGTAGTAGTAGTAGTAGTAGTAGTAGTAGTAGTAGTAGTAGTAGTAGTAGTAGTAGTAGTAGTAGTAGTAGTAGTAGTAGTAGTAGTAGTAGTAGTAGTAGTAGTAGTAGTAGTAGTAGTAGTAGTAGTAGTAGTAGTAGTAGTAGTAGTAGTAGTAGTAGTAGTAGTAGTAGTAGTAGTAGTAGTAGTAGGTAGTAGTAGTAGTAGTAGTAGTAGTAGTAGTAGTAGTAGTAGTAGTAGTAGTAGTAGTAGTAGTAGTAGTAGTAGTAGTAGTAGTAGTAGTAGTAGTAGTAGTAGTAGTAGTAGTAGTAGTAGTAGTAGTAGTAGTAGTAGTAGTAGTAGTAGTAGTAGTAGTAGTAGTAGTAGTAGTAGTAGTAGTAGTAGTAGTAGTAGTAGTAGTAGTAGTAGTAGTAGTAGTAGTAGTAGTAGTAGTAGTAGTAGTAGTAGTAGTAGTAGTAGTAGTAGTAGTAGTAGTAGTAGTAGTAGTAGTAGTAGTAGTAGTAGTAGTAGTAGTAGTAGTAGTAGTAGTAGTAGTAGTAGTAGTAGTAGTAGTAGTAGTAGTAGTAGTAGTAGTAGTAGTAGTAGTAGTAGTAGTAGTAGTAGTAGTAGTAGTAGTAGTAGTAGTAGTAGTAGTAGTAGTAGTAGTAGTAGTAGTAGTAGTAGTAGTAGTAGTAGTAGTAGTAGTAGTAGTAGTAGTAGTAGTAATGACGATGACGAAGACGTTGATCACGAGCTTCCTGAGCCTAAGAATTTACAAAACTAGTCGAAAATATACACTATTTTTAATTGTGAACTTCCATGAAAATGTAGCTATGCTCACATTTGAGCTGCTGTAATTGCAAATTTTCCATAGAATTTGAAAATATTAGCATGTGAAAATCCTATTCCAAAGAATCACTTTTTACAATTTATTTTGCAAAGATGTCACGTTAGACAATACTGGAGTCTTATTAGTCTGACGTCATGTACTTTGGTGCGACTAGCAGGAAGAATTAAGCACATTTTGCTAGAGAGGCGGAAATGCACTTGGATTCATTTCCCTTTTATATTAGAGTATGATGTATTTGCACCACAACTTTTGTGTAGCGAAACGTTTTCATTTTGGAATGAACATGATATTGAAGCACGCAGGCAACGAAATCGTTGCTCTCTGCACCAGCACACCACATATATCCAGCAAACTTTTGTTTCCGCCTCCAAATAAATGTTGCCATGGACACGAAATTCAAACATCTCTGATAAAATAACCATATTTCTTTGTCCTGAACTCTTTACTGTATGAGCATCATTTTTGTGTAAGTTAAACGTAATGTAACATTTATCTGTACTATTATAATTATTTGCGGGCTAACGGTAAGTGGTCGTAACCATATGTCTGCTAATTTTAACCTACTTAAAAAATGCACTGAACATTTCGGTTAACGTTAATGCATATTAAATGTAAGCCATTTATGAACACGATATTAATCAAAACTAATTTATCTTTCCCCGTAATAAATTAAGAAACATTAGGGTCAAAATTGAGATATTTTATTACTATAAGCTAAGCAATTTACGTTTCACATTATCATGAATTTCATCATTATCGCCATCTTCATCTAAAAAGATAAGCTCTCCGGATTTATTTATTTCTACTTCCTGCTCTTCTTACACTGCAGTTACATGTATTTGGAGATTTCCAAGCATTACATCTGTGTTCATAAGGTGAAAAAGTTGCAGCTATTTCATTGTTCCCTGTTAGCTATTTGACATTTTGTTTATGCAACATAAATTAATATGCAACCAATTTGCTAGTCCAATGAAAACCCGTTGTAAGTCAGATATGTGACCCAATACCTTATTGCAAATGAGAAATACATTTATCTTGAATCAGTAGCTTCTGAAAACTTGTCAAGAAGTTCATAGATGTTCAGTATAACTACTGTGTTTCTCCAAATATTCCAGAGTTTCATAATAATTAGGCATATAATAACCTAGGTACACCCATTTCACCTATGTAACTTCAAAGCTACAAAAACGAAGTTATTTTTTAAAAGTGTTGCTATCATTGTAGCATCTACTTATCCATTATTTAACTAGGCCCTTTTTAAAACCATTCTAAATGCTGAGTTATAAAATGGAAAAGCCAAATCTTCTCCCAATTATTATCTGTTTTGATCTTTCTTTTCAAAGCCAGCTCTGCAAACCTATAGATACTATTTTTATCTCTGAAAAGCAGAATGATCGACTTATATACCATTATAAAATATAAAAGTGAGAAACTCCAATAAGGTTGCACCAAAATCCAGACTACTACTCAGACTGCAATTCAGAATATTCCGTTAATGTGTAACGTGGTTTTTTCTACTCCTAACCAAGTGATGTTTTCAACATTGCAAAGTACTATGTGTGCATAATTTGTTTCATACAAGAACAAGATAGTGAATCATCTCTATAATCAGCTATGAATTTTCCTTTAGCATCTCCCTCTCTATTGATTTCTTACCATATGTTTGCAGCAGACCTCTTTGAGTGAGATAACAGTGCCAAAGGAGTATCTTTTTATTCACATTCATGTCTTTCAACACTGAAATATAGTAATCTATGAAAAGCAAATAAACGCCAGATAACATGTGCCATAACAAAATTAGACGAAGACTGCAGGTATAAAGATTAATGTTATCACATCCGCGATCGCGAAGCCTTCCTGAGGAAGCTGAGTTCAGTCGGAAAGTTACATTTCCATTGCAGTTGCCGTTGGGAGGGGCAGGACAGACCTGGTTCCCATGGGCGGAACCAAAGACGTCACGAAGCCAGAAGTGAGTCGTACTGCACAAATATCGTTCCAGGTCGTCCAATATGTAAGTCGAGAACATCCGACTACCGGAACGACGTCCTATGCCCGACAGATATATGAGAGCCGATGTGAAGAGTGATAGAGTTTGTGTGTGGTTTTTTTTTTTAAGTTAGGAGTTAGTCAAAGGGGTTCCTTGGTTAGGATACGGAGAGTGAAGTACTTCAGAGTCAGTAGGTCAGTTCAGTTGTGTGAGTCGACAATAGTGCAGAGAAGTGTGGTGTATTCTGAGCTCCGTGGTGAAGAGTGGGCAGGCAGTGGAATCGTGCAGTGAAGCACTTCAGGGGCACAGTGTGTCGATGGTCAGTGTAAACAGTAGTTCACGAGCGAATATCGGAGCTGCTGTGTTCATGCAGATCCATGTGAGAGGTAAACCGTTGTGTACGTCGGAAATATTACTAAAAACGTTAATTGGTGTGTAATAACCAGACAAAAAGGTGCTAAAAGCATTATATTTGTCTAAAAGGAAAGCGACAAGTTACCTCTGGACTATTTTAGTGACAATGAAGTTTGAAGTGAACTTCGAGTTGTTTGTGTGTGTGTGTGTGTGTGTGTGTGTGTGTGTGTGTGTGTGTGTGTGTGTGTGTGTGTGTGTGTGTGTGTGTTTCATAATATTATTTGTTCATGATATTTTAGCACTTGAATTTCAATATGCATTCTCCATTGTTTCATTCCACTTTAACCAAGATGTTTCATTTGTGTATGTCTATGATGTTCCATTGCCTTAATACGATCGATTGTTATGGAAAGATTTTAACAACCTAGGTACAAAGGACTTCCAGGCTGTCATCTTTATGGAATAATCACTTCTTAATCAATTTTACAGAGGCGACGGTGGAATGCTGGCAAACGTATAAAGAGAATTAGTGCCTCTGCTTTTACTTTCAACCTTCGTGTTAAAGAAAAAGATTTTCCTGCATGACAGCATTCTTTTTAGATTGACGAATGTAAAAAGAGCGCTTTCAGCAGTGTATGAGATATTTAAATGACAAAATTATGCAGTGGAGAAGTATGGAGCTTATATCACACCAGGGATACCACCTTTGCTCTTTCTTGCATATGAGAACACCATTATTCAAGAGACTTGTATTGCTGATGTAATGGAATGTAATTTCATTGCAATATCTTTAGGTTTTCTGATCTAAAAACCGAAATACATTAATAGGCATGACGATTATTTTAAAATAACCAAATAAAATTAAAATTATTTAGGTATATAGGTTGTTTCAATACGACAACGAACGATTATGGCCGTTGCGTAGTTTATAACTTAACTAGTCTGAAATTCGGTATCGCAGCTGCGAAATTCTGTCAGGTATAACTTTATGTAGCATTTAATATTACATTATTTTGTGATTAGGCAGCGCAGGAAGCACTGGTGTGCGAACTTCAAAAGTTGTTATTGGGACACACCTGCCACGAAAACAAAATCATTACTCCTTGCTCTTTATCAGTGACCCTAGGCTACCTTTCAAGGAATGGGGCAAAGGACAGCAACTTGTGCGAAAGTCGACTAATAACTTGGCCAGTTGCAAGATTGCTCTTCAGTGTAAAAATACACATTACGTCCTAACAGGGAGGATTTTGCGGGTACTTAGAAAATCCAAGCAATGTGAAGCGCTATACGAACGCCGAAATGACGAATATAGTTTTGATGAATGGAAGAGCACAAAGGAGTACAACGAGCGCACGATTATTTTAATTTCATTAAAAATATGAAGTGTAAAAGTAGTTACATAAATGATAATATTTATTTAACTTCAGAGCATTTTGTTATGATCTGAACTGTACAATACTTTCAACCACTTACTGTAAATATCAACAGCTTCCTTTCAGTTACAAATGTTTTATTTAGTATTATCAAACACATGAAATAAAATGCTCGTCTCATTGTATAAGCCATTTAGTTTTTGCTAATTTATCTACAATTATTTGTGTTTTCTCTTCTGTTTAGATTTAATGATTCCATTCCCAACCTCACTAACAGTAACTTCCCTCTAAAGGTATAAGTTGCATATGTCCACCAGCTTATTTGCCATCATGGACTGCTATAACGGAATTATGGAACACGTTAAACACTCATAAGCAATAATTAGGCAATAGCTTCTTTATGGCGGTTTCAGAAGCCAACGAAATTCTTAATAGTAGCAAGCTACCGCGGAGTAGGCCGGTATGTTTAAAAACAGCTGCAGCACGCGTCACGGAGTGTGACCTATACCTGCGAACTCTGACAGCGTGATGCACGTGTCGTTGTTCCTGTCAATGCCTAATCCACACTCATTCTAGATCATTTTTATGAGGCTGTATTGGCATTAAAGCTATCTACATGTGTCACGCAGGAGCTGAGCAACTACTTCTATATGCTCGTTCTGCGTTGTTTTGAAACACTCTGTATAATATCTTTATATAGGAGGTATTTTAATAAAAATTATTTCAGCCATTTTTAGGAAATCAAAATTCAGAAAATTTTTCTCCATATCAGGAAAATCACAGTTATTACAAATGGTTTATCAGATTTGAAATATAGCCCAAATAGTAAGGCAGTTTGTTGGATGGGATGGAATGGAATGGGATGGGATGGGATGGGATGCACGGACCGATGGATGGATGAGTGCATTTGTGTATAAATAGCATAAAAAGAGCTTCAGAACAGTGTATTTTAATAAAAATCGTTATGGAATTTTCAAGATTGAAACATTTTCTACGTAAATGGTAGTTTGGTGTTTTCCTTAAAATACGCGTGACACATTCTTGAAAGATTCTAAACGTAAGCTTGAAGTTTTACATGTACCTGACTATTCATTTTTACTTATGGTGTGTACATACATGTATGAACCCATGTACGCTCATACCTTCTCTAAAATAGTATTGTTTCAATTAAAGGGTTCTCAAAACGTGTGTTTTCGGTGGAATTTGGATACGAATTTTTAATAGGGATGCAACTTTTTTCTACCTATGTAACATTTCTTATACCTATGTAAGTAATAAAGAAAGAAAACACGCACAATATTTGGAGACATGCTTTTCTCGATCTATGTTTAAACATTTTGAGTTTCCCTTTTAATTTTACTTCTAATTAAGTCTTACAGAGCAAATTCATGCTTAATCAGAAGAATGAAAAATATATTCTAGTTAATGCACCATATGATCAAATGAAAATCGGACCGTAACTAAAAATAGCGAATTTGGAACGCACATAAATCGCATCCTTTCCTTTTGTATAAATGGGCTTAAATTGTTTGTTTTAAAGGGATGGGATTCACTAGTTTAAATTGTAAACGAGAGTAGCATTGCATAATCTCATGTATCTCCGTCAGATGAATGTTTACAAATGTTCAAAAAACAGAGTAAGAGAGGTAATGTTTGCTTTATATTTGGCGTCCCAGTCATATCGAGCTGCACAATGCTATTCATTCAATAAAAGCAAGCCCAGCAGTTTAAATGGAAATCCAAACACACTGATGGATAAACCGTAACGGAAATTTAATGCAAATGTGCATCTGGATTTAATTACTGTAGTTGTACATGGATATCACATTGAGCTGCAGCATTATAGCAGCTGCACCGGCCATATGGTCGTAGGTTGACGCCCACTACCAGTTAATTTGCTTATTTACATACACAAAGCTAGGACACACTGTAAAAACGTGGTTTAACCTTTACACTGTTATACTAGATTCAACTGTGTTACTCTCTCTACCACATACCTACATGCAGGTGGAGAAGTTACGTATTGCATTTCACCGAAAATAATGCTTTGAAGCATTCTCCGTCCAAATATAGTTTCGAAGAGCATAACTCAAAAACGGAAATTTCTATAAATACCAACCTTGATGTTTAAATTCAATGTGTTTCAAAGAAGGGAGACAAAGATTTTCAAGACGCTCTCCCCCAAACTACCCAAGATAATGTTATGTACCGCGCTTATAGGTCGTGGTATAGAATCTTGAAGAATGAACGGACGTTTCGCCAGGAGCTGTGCCTAGCATCATCAGGATAGTGATCAGCTTTGCTGTGAGAGTCAGCAGTCGAGCTATAGTCCAGCAACGCAAAGAACGTGCCTGGAAGGTATGTGCTATTTTACACAGTGGGACAAGGACAGCGAATATGTGTGGAAGAAAACGCCTGCTACACAAGGAGCAAGCCCTTAAAAACATGCACCCTATTCACTCTGTACACTAAAACCGGGAAGATTCATTCACAAAAGTAGAAGCCGTCCGAATGTTTCTGATTGGTCTGTAAGTGTAGTGACATGGGGTATCATAAACCTGTCCAGGGAGGGTGTGGGAACCCCCCTGCGTCTCATCCCTCGGAGATTATCACTCCTGTGGAGGACACTACCATGTTCACCAGCAATATATTGTGGTAACCAACTAGGTTAAGCCAACATTTTTGTCTGCGCGACAGGTCCGCCCTCCCAAGCCAGGAGGGGAGGGTAATAGCGTAGGCAATTGCTACCTAGAAGGGTGGTGGTTTGCACCGGTATGACCACACGGTCTTCTGGCTGAGTCGTTCACTCCTAGCGTGGGTTTGATGACGGATACACCTCTCCGGTTCAGTGTGTGTTAAGTGTGAATAGTGCAGCAACGTAAAGCAAGATGGAACAAGAAAGTTACGATGTAAGCGTTATGACTTATTTGTAAGTAGATTGTTGCATTTGTATTAAATAATCAGGGAGCGATGTGGTAACCCACTAGGTTAAGCCAGCATTTTTGTCTGTGCGACAGGTCCACCCTCCCAAGCCAGGAGGGGGGGGGGTAATAGCGCAGGCAATTGCTCCCTAGAGGGGTGGTGGTTTACACCGGTATAAGCACGCGGTCTTCTGGCTGAGTGGTTCACTCTTAGCGTAGGTTTAGCGACGGATACATCTCCGGTTCAGTGTGTGTTAAGTACAGCAACGTGAAGCAAGATTGAACAAGAAAGTTACGATGTAAGCGCTATCACTTATTCGTAAGTAGAGTGTCGCATTTGCATTAAATAATCAGAGAGTGAAAACCATCTATTTCATACTATGTGTAAACCTCCCGTTAGCCAAGCAACTTACTGCACCGGGTCTGGCAAGAGATGGGTTCTAAGTGAAGCCCCAGCTGGTTGCCTGACAATATAAACAGTTACAGCATCTAAAGGCACAATAAGTTCTTCTCATTTATCGTTCAACTTCTGAACCTGAAAGCAAGCAGATGACCACTCAGTTTCTGGAGAAACGTCGGTTCATAACATTGATCTTCAAGACACCGGCCGTGAAAACTTCAACTTATATATGTATATCTTGAAAATTCTGAGAATAGCCTGTGAGGGCTCCTTCATTCCGTTGTACTCTTGTATAACTACACAAAGAAGCTGATGTGTTGCACTCACGTAACTTTCTCATTTACTTTAGTTAATTGAGAAAAATATTTACAGATGTTACCTTATTGCTAATTATCAACAGGGACATGGAAATACAGTATGGCTTAAGCAAGTCAAATATTTTAAAGCTGCTCGCTAAGCGATAGATTTGAAATTTTAGCATAAACAAATGACAAATATGAATACGAACTTACGATTTGAGGAAGTATAAGTATTGAACAATTCAGACAAATAACAAAGGAATATACCAAAATATGTATAAAGTTGTACTTGAAAGAGATCATCTTTTTGTATAGTAAGGTCTTGTCTTTCTTACGGTATCCAAAGTTATACTAACGTCATTCGGAATAAACATGAACATTCACAGAAATGTGTAATTTCAAGTTTCACAAAGTTGTCTTGAACAGAATCATTATAGTCATATTTTGAGAAACTCAAAATGTTAGAAAAAATTATATTTAAGGGATAGTGTGTGGTGGGGATTTGTTTCATAAATCTTCGTATCCCGTCCTTGAAAATGCTGAAGTTAAATAACAAGTTTGGTATTTAACAAACGTTTCGTCGTTTTAGTGATACAGTACAGATACACACCCACTACACGTACAACAAGAACTTCCGTATTGAATCCAGTATTTTCGCAGTTACGTATGTCTTAGTATACAAATTGATATAAAACGTATACGCTTTGACAAAAACTGAGCAACTGCCAGACATAAACTTCGATTCGGAAAACATCGGAAGCATTCGCTGACGCTGCGCTCACAATATAGGCTTTGGAAAGGTAAAGTCAGATTGAAAAGTTTAATGATTTCAATCCCAGCTATGGCATTGAAGTTTTCAGGCAGAAAACGGCCTACACACGGCTAGTATGAAAGAACAACTAATGTTTCCAATACACGCGTTAATACCACTCTGGTTTCATTTCAAAGCTGTGCGATAGAGAGTTGCCTGGTGGCTTGGCCGTGTGAAAGGTAGCCCATCGGTAAACTCATGTGTCGTAAGTGGACTAACATGTGTTCAATCCTTAATGTGCGTGTTTCTTTTTATTTTTGTTACTTTAATAGCAATGCCGTATGTCATTTTTTGCAGAAGCTAAATAATAATATTGTTTGTAACTCCATTCTGATGTTCTTTCTCTGGACATCCTAATTCTCATCCGCTGCTCATGGGCGGCAAGGCGGCTCTACAAGAGACACCGCTCGCCACATAATCGGGAGCTTCATCGGCGTTTCCGCCGAAAGGTTCATGTACGCCTACGCGAACACAGGTTGCGCCGACGAATCACAGGCCAAAGCAACTGTGTTTGCCGACTACCTCGAGAGACCATGAGGCCTAGAGAAGACCCCCCAGGATCCTGCCTTCTCTGACCGCGTCAGGCAGGAGGTTCGTCGATACTTTCGGCGTCCCCTGGCTGAGGCGGACAGACTTCCAGTTCACAGACCTAGTGAGCTCCAGGGCGTACTCCGGCGTCTCAAACCACAAAAGGTGGTGGGAACTGATGGCTAAACGCCAATGATGCTCCATCAACTTCCCTTCAGGGCCATGTTATTTCTACACGGGTCTTCAATATGTGTCTTGCTCTGTGTCACTTTCCGCGTAGTTGGGGAGAGGCTCGGGTGTTACGCATTTTGAAGCCAGGGAAAGACCAGGTCGCTCCTGCCAGCTACCGCTCCATCAGCCTCTTTCTGTTCTCTCAAAAGTTCTAGAGAGACTAGTCTTAGCCCGCTTGTCCCCCCTACTGGGAGACCTTCAAGCCATCGCTCCTCACCAGTTTGGTTTTCTTCCTGGGCATTCTACATCACAGCAGTTGTTGCTTGTGGTGGATGCTGCAGTCCTGGGTTTCTAGGACAAGGCATACACCGCAGCGGTCTCTATGGACGTGGAAAAAGCCTTCTCAACGACCTGGCATGTGGGTCTCCTCTACAAGCTCATCCATCTGTAGCTACCCACTCACATAAAACACCTTCACTCATTTCTGAAACACAGGTTCTTCAGTCTCAGTGCGGGGAAAAAGCATCTACACGATTGTCTATCCGCGGCGGAGTCCCCGAAGGTTCTGTGTTATCCCCGACGTTCTATTGCATCTATGTGGGTGACGTTCCCACTGAACAGCGCGTCAATATAGGTAATCGCATTCTTTTAGTAAAACGCAAATAACTTATTCTTATCATTTTAAAAATAAATGCAATATTATTAGGAAATTTCCTTAGTATTGTTTGTGTAAAAATTTGGATTCATTCATCTGTTATGAATGGTACTGGCATATAATGCGAAGTATCTCTCGTAAAAAATTCACTAGGCATTTGGTCTAATCAATGCCCCGTAAAATGAGGACAGTAAATGAAGCAGAGGGTTTACACGCCCAATACTAAGTTAATTTCCATTTTTATTTGGTTTTGCATATGGGAATAAAACATTTATTTCAGTTACTTTAAAAACAGAGTAAAATGTTTCAGTTTCTATGTGTGAGCGTAAATGCCATAAAATCAATTAAAGTTTAACAATTGGAAGTTATATTACAATATGCGTAATACACTTTTCGTAGTTTTACAAAAAAAAAAAAAAAAAAAAAAAAAAAAAAAAAAAGTCAAAATGACGTCTGGGATTAGAACATTGGTAGGTCTAGCTTCTACATACTAGTCTATAATGGCTCGGCTATCTGTGCACGTTTAGTAACTGAGGTTTAATTATAAGTCAATGATCAGACTCAATTTTTGCACACATTGCATTGTGCGATAAAAGGAAGGATTCCCTATGCGGGTATTCACGAAATATATGAAACAATACACAATGTATGAACATCATCATCATCATCATCATCATCATCATCATCATCATTATCCTCATCATGATCATCACCACCACCATCTATTATTATTATTATTATTATTATTATTATTATTATTATTATTATTATTATTATTATTATTATTATTATTATTATTATTATTATTATTATTATTATTATTATTATTATTATTATTATTATTATTATATTATTATTATTATTATTATATTATTATTATTATTATTATTATTATTATTATTATTATTATTATTATTATTATTATTATTACTATTATCATCACTATTATCATCATTATCATCATCATTATTATTATTACTATTATTATTACTATCATCACTATTATCATTATCATCATTATTATCATCATTATTATTATTATTATCATCATCATTATCATCATTATTATCATCATCATCATCATCATCATCATTATTATTATTATTATTATTAGTATCGTCATCATCATCATCATCATCATCATCATCATCATCATCAAAGGATTCAGTAGAACGAACGTAAACAGACGCATTCCATGTAAACTGGCCGGGGACGGATGTGGTCTTGGAAAGATACAGTCTTCCAGAGTCTGCTCCTATTTTATTATTTATTTGTATTTATATTATATACCTATTTTCGTGCATGGGTGATTGTATTTAAAAAAATTGTCTTCAATAACTTCGGAGATATCTATTAATAATGATCCGAATTGTTAAATACTTTATAATGATTTTAAATGCCTGTATTTTTTGCGGGGTAGGGGCTTTCATGAATAGGGTACGTAAAACTGACGCGAGCATATCGCTGTCCCTTTTTCATCATTAACAAAATGTGTAAAACAGTTTTATATGCCATAATACTTATAAATATATAAAAATAAACAAATAATTTTTTGAAAGTTGTTTCTATGAGTTATATAAAATAGATTATAGCGGATATAAAAGATGATGTAAGTTTAATACATATACAGACATGCATTCAATTAACTATTAGAACTATACTTGACTGCTACGTAATGTATGCATCAATTTCGTCCATGACTATAGGCATCGAAAGAAGTTTACAGTTTAAAAATTCATGGCGTATATGGTTCCGCATGTGAGTATATAAAGAACATCGTGCATCAAGGAGATGTCTGATGAAGTTTTCCAACTCCCAAGAGGTGGAGAAGTTCGCCCGCTGCACATGAGTGAAACTGCTCAGAAGTAACCATAAAGTGGTAAGCAGAATTGCTTGGTTCCTCGGCGCAATATTAAATGTACCAGGTCTACTGGTGTTTCTTTCCAAGAATCACTAGTCCAGGATAAAAACCACGTCTATACCACAGTTTTCTTAGAAGATTTCATTAGTGCTTACAGGATGATGAGAATGGCGAATAACCCTTATAACTGAAGCCGTCCATTCTGTAGGTAATAAGAATTTTTTCTTTCTTTTTTCTCTCTTTTTTTCTCATATCCGATCTCAGAATGAGGTCGGTACTTACTTTAGACATACACGCTACATACATGAGGTTATAGATGAGATATGGCTACTGTTTCTTTGTTTTAGATGTATTAAATATCTGTTTATCGCAGGTGATGGGCACAAATAATATATGAAATGCAATGATAGTAACTGAAAAAGGAAATTTGAGAACAGTCCTGCTTCAGTGTAAGGTACTTCACCGGCATCTGTCAGTTATGTAGACTGAAGAAAAGGGAAAACTCAGTCAAAAAGTGCTGTTTGGTGACCACTATGTGACTCTATTACAGTTATTAAAATATACAAATATAACTCTGGGATGCTTTTAGTGTAGTTCAAATTACAATGAGCTCTGAAAGTTATTCAAATGCAGAGGTTGAGAGCGTCTTGAAGTAAAAGAGGAATATTTTGATGTATATAAAATCTAAATATGGCACAAGAAATATCTACTAAGTAGCATTCAGAATAACGTTGAACAATATTAATAACAATGGCCAATGGGATAAGTATATCCCATGGGAACAGACGAACATAAAATTAAGTGAGAAGTACAAGAAATTAATTTGTAAAAAAGCATACTGAAAGTAGACTTCCTCACTGTTACAAATTTTGAACATAAATTTATGAAATTAAAAGTAAAAGAAGAACTCAGCGGAACATAACTGAACTGAATATTAATGTCTGTTGAAGCTACATCTTTCAGAAACTTGTGGTGAGTACTGAGCAGAGAAGAAAAGCAATTCATTCAAAATAAGACTAAAAGCACTTTTCTCAATAGCATACAGTTGGTTTCAGGAATTCTGAGCATATGTTAGGTGGTGCGTTTACACCAGAAGTATTTCATGTTCCTAACATTTAGCTTTAATAAACAGATCCAATATTTAAAGGCAAAATAAGTTTCTCTGTTTCAGTTTTACTGCGCTATTTAAAACCTATTGAATTTTCCTTTTCAACTTGGAAGAATCTCCTATTATAATAGTTATACTTGCATTTAAAAGTACTCTTTTCAGACTAAGTAAATAGCATATCTGGTTGGGAATGTTAAATGTGTTGATTGTCCTGTTATCTTGCAATAGCCTCGAAATGAATTGTGGTACCTGACATCAGGTCATATATGGAAATAAGAAAGCTGGTCAGCTGGCATTAAATACCACTTCCTGGGATACCTTCTACTGGTCTATTTGACCTACTGCCACAATATAGTTAAAGCATGGATTAGAAAACATCACAAACTCAGTTGCCAAACCATTCATTTCAAGACATAGGCAAACCAAAAGGTTCATGCAACACTCTTTTCACATCTCTCCGGAGATTGGATAGAGCAACAATAAGAAAAGCAGTTGAATTTATTTCTGAACATGGTCAGTTAAGGAAAGATTACTATAATGTAGAATTCTACAAGGATTTACCTCTCTGTAGAATTTGTAAAGAGAGCGAGAAAAGTTGTACGTACTCTTTGCCCATTCAGGACAAGAAAAAGACTTAACATCTCTATAACTAGAGAAAATGTAGGGAAGGATGCTCACATTAGAAACAAGATACTACAGCTTATTTAGGAAGCGAACTCTTGAACACAATGAAAGCACATGTTGATACACAACAAAACTTTAAGGCTGATGTGCATGATATCCACTAACCTAAGAACTTATATCTTCTCTTATATTTATTTTCCAGACCGCCTGATATTATAAAGCTGTAAACAGTGTGTCTATGATTTCATGATAAGTAAACACTTATCATTAGCAATTTCAGATCTATTGAAGCATTTTATATAAGAATGTGACTCGAACACCTTTTTATGTTTGGTAGAACAGCTTTTTATTTAAACTAATTATATTCTTCGATATTTTACCTTTGGATTGTTTACCTTGTAGACTACATGTTTACAAGCTTCATAATATGAATAAGCATAACGCTGCAAAGTAAAGCGAAGTCAGAGTTCCAAATGTGATGTATCTCTGTGGTATAAGAGTCCCTATTTTTCTTTTGTTTTTACCAATAAAAACCTATCGAAACCGAATAAACGGAAGCTGTGTGGCAATAAGATGTTCATAACCCACAATTGCCCTATTTGTCATAGGACGCTTATACGAGGATAGGTCAAAAAGTAATGCCTCCTACTTTTTTTTCTTTAAGTAAGTTATGTGAAAATTTTGAATCTGGCGCAATTCCTCAAACCTTCTTCTCCAATCCCCTGCAGTAGTAACTTCCTAAGTCAACAGGTGGCAGCACTGCATCCTCTTGCAAAATGGCTGACATCGACATTCGTATTAGACAGCGTTCTGTGATTGAATTTTTGACTGCGGTAGGTGAAACGCCAATTCGCATTCACGAAAGGCTAAAAAATGTGTATGGTGATGCAACGGTGGATGTCAGCACTGTTAGACGATGGATTCGTCGTTGTAACGAAGCTGAAGGGCAAACACCATTGGCAGATGAAAAGCGAAGCGGTGACTCCATGCTACATTCAGCGAGTCGATGGCATCATTCATGGAGATCGCCGGGTAACAACACGTGAATTGTGTCGCATTACCTCCCTCAGTAAAGGCAGTGTGATGACGATTATTCAACAACTGGGTTACTCAAAAGTTTGTTTACGTTATGTACCAAGCATGTTAACCGCCCAAAACAAAGAAACAAGGAAAACAATCGCCTCCGAACACTTGCAGCGCTTCAATTTGGAGGTAGAGGATTTTCTGGAAAAAATTGTTACTGGAGACAAAACGCGGGTTCAATTTTTTGAACCTGAATCAAAGAGGCAGTCAATGGAATGGCATCACACAGCGTCACCGAAGAAAAAGAATTCAAAACTCAGCGGTTGGCAGGGAAAGTTATGGCGACAGTGTTTTGGGATGCAGAGGGTGTGCTTATGATTGATTTTTTGGAGCAGGGATGCACAATAAATTCTGCCCAATATGTCAGAACTCTCAAAAAGCTGAAAGCTCATCTTCGCCGAGTTCGCCCAACAAAAACTATGGCGGATGTTCTTCTTTTGCATGACAATGCAAGACCACACACCAGCCATTACACCACAGCTGAAATTGAGACATTGGGATGGCAAGTCTTACCTCACTCCCCATACAGACCTGACCTGGCACCATCAGACTTCCATCTGTTCGGGCCACTAAAGGAAGCTCATCGTGGTATTCATTTTGAAGATGAGGAGGCTGTGAAATCGTCCGTGCGTCAATGGCTTAGGAAACAGGACCGTATGTTTTACCACACTGGAATACATGCCCAAGTTAAAAGGTGGACCAAAACTGTAGAAAAGGACGGAGATTATATTGAATAGTGGACAATTAATCCTCAATGTTGTAGTTTTCAAGCTATGTAAATTGGATTCAAATGTCTTGGTAATTATAAGAGATAAAATAGGAGGCATTACATTTTGACCCAGCCTCGTAATATTTCACTAAAATAACGATATGGACCTGCACTTCGGAAAGATGTTGACTGTGATCCTTATTACTTGATTCCCTATATTTGAGTTTACTTTCCGTGGACTCAACAGCATTATTTACAATTTTGGATAATACTGAACGCTCAAGTCTCACTGAAACCTTTGTATAATCTAGCGTATTATAAAATTCCTCAGCTGCAAAAATGCTTACATAAAGAGCGAAGACTGACGAATAGGCAACACAGAAAGGGAACATTCTAATTGGGATGTTCAACACATGGAGGTTCTATACACCATGTAAACCCCCATGTTTGAAACAATGGATCCTTTATGATGCTGTTCCTTATCTAACAGAGCATGATTGAAGCATAGTAAATAGAACAAAAGGCCTCCATTACAAAACAACCCGAAATTAAATACAGAAAATAAAACGCAGATAACGTATTTGTCCTTAATCAAATAATTGAACAACGAAGGGAAAAGAATTTTGATAGAATAAATTGATCAAAACTGTGGACAATATTAGAAAGTAAGGGTTACCCACCACATATTATTAATGCAATAAACGGCATATACACAAATACAACTATAAGAATTGATACTGGGAATAGGTTAACAGAAAAAATTTCTACCAATAATGGACAAAGGCAAGGGTGTAGCTTAGTAGAGTTTAGTAGACCCAGGAATAAAAATAAAAGAAAATATTTATATTAATACCCTGCTGTTTGCGGATGACCAAATATTGATTCATCGGATTGAAAATCAATTGCAAAAATCAATGCATATTCTAAATAATATAGTACAAAAGTATAATTTTAAAATATCCGAAGAAAAAGCAAAAATTATGACTTTTAAAGGAAATTATAATGTAAGATCAAAAGAATTTTTAGGAACAGAAGTTCAGAACAAATATCAAGTTTTAAATATTTAGGATGTAACATAAATTTTAGAAACAATGCTGATATAGATGAAAAAGTAAACAAATTCCGAGCAATATGTGGGACAATCCAAAGAACTTTTAAAAACAGAGTGAGAAGGGATACAAAAATGAAAATGTATAAGGTAATGGCTATTCCAACTTTACTATATGGGAGCGAAACCTGAGTGCCAACGCAAAAGGATTTAAATAAAATACAGACTGCAGAAATAAAATGTTTAAGAAGTGTTAAAGGTTGTACAATATGGACAAAATAAGAAATGAGGATATTAGAAAGGAATTAGAAATCTAACCAATCCATGACAAAATATCAGAACGAATGCAACAATGGCATGAACATATATTCAGAATAGAGGATGGAAGATATCCAAATGCAGCATTAAACTATAATCCAAAAGGAAGAAGAGACAGAGGACGGCCCAGGAAACGCTGGAGAGATCTATGAAGCCGGAACGGGCGATATGCGCAAACTATGGAGTGAAGAAGAAGTAGAAGAAGAAGAAGAAGAAGAAGAAGAAGAAGAAGAAGAAGAAGAAGAAGAAGAAAAGAAGAAGGAGAAGAAAATGAAATCTCGGATAAAAATTTACAAAATCCAGACTTTTATTAAAAAAAACGCGTCACGACAAAGGAAAACAAAGCAGGTACGAGGTAATGGTGTCATCAAAATATACCATGCAAAGGGTTAAACAGACCGTTCGTTTCATCTCTTGGCTGGAAAGGTAATACAAGCAACAGTGATGGATTTGTTTACAAGTTGCTGATTAACTGTGATTACATTAGCTGAAAACATGGTGCACGTATGTAAATTGCTTAAGAAACGGAACGTATTTAAAAGAGTAACATCTGTGTTAATTTAATTACTTAATGCTACTTATAGTTTAGGTTATAGTTTAAGAGAATAGCTCGAGCAAACATGCCATACATCTATTGTGGCTATTATCACTCAAGAAGAAGACCACAGGAGGCTACAGGCCATGGAGGCTTGTCAAAGTCCCAAATGGCAGGCTCGAGGAACCCCCTCACTAGTGAAGGTGTTTAGAGAGAGCTATGAACGACCCATCGATCAAGCAGCCCTAAAGTGTCCAAGGGATCTCTATATTGAATACGCAACCGCGATATACCGCTTTACTTTACGATACCTACAAGGACAGAGAAAACATATGAATAGGGAATGGAGCAAAAAAGATAAAATACAAACGAAATTACAAAACAATATTGTGTCTTTGTGGGCTCGTAGAGTTAAAAGTCCAATTTGCAGAAACTCTAAATGTTTTTATTTCCGTAGAAATACACTCTGTTCAATCCTTACATAACAGAATTACGTCACATACACAATCATAATCTACCAAGGTCGATGATCACAACAAACAGCGTTCTGATTAAATCTGTTTACATCAACTCTCGTTACAACACTTCTGTTTACAACATGTTTTACGACTGTCCTTACAGCTGTTTACTGCTCCACTCTGTTTACGGCTCCACCGGCGTGTCACAATCTCTTATATACCTACCTCCATCGATAATTTCTAGACTGTTCTAAAACAAACCAGAAACCGAATAATCTTTATCAATCAAGAAGTCACTAGAAATTTCCATTTACCTCACTTATCTGTGTCGGTAAGTCTTTTATCTCCGCTCTCATTATTTGCCGGCTGTATGTGTATACAAGCCGCGCTATCGTAGATGACGGGTTCACAACAATATGCACATACTGACCAAGGAAATCCACGAAAAATCCTAAGTCAGATTTGGAGCCAATGATCAAACCAGTACTTCCCACACTAGCGTTCAGCCACCTTCAAAGGTGCTACCAAGTTACTGCACAATCTTAAAAACCATACTCGTTTCATGGGATGATCGGATAGCTCCAATCCAATGTTAAAGTTTAATTTATTGTATTCACGTTTATTTAATGGGGAATCAAAATATTACTTTTGGAGGGTCTAACTGTTCCTTAAATGACTGAATTTCTTAACAATATACATAGTTATGTTCTGCAAAGCAACATGATAATTTTCAGCACGGTTACTTAATGGGTTTCCTATTTAATTAAAATGTGCCTCTTGGTATATGAAACCTCCAAAATGTATCAGGTTCTGAATCAATGTACTGATACAACACAAAGCTCTGAAATGTTCGCTGATATGGTTTTGAACGAATATTTTGCGTAACATATTTTTGCAGAACACAGTGTTGTAGCAGCATACTTTGTTCTCTTTTGTCAGACGACCGCAAAGCGGGTGAAGAGGTAAAAGAAGGCTGTGGCAAGCTCTTTCAATTTGTCCTTCCAACCTCGATACGGTTTTGTTCGAGTCTGGTTCTAACCGCGGGTATCGAACGATATGTATTGATTGCTCTCTCTGTACATCTGATGCAAAGATTAAGAGACGTGTTAACCACATAGAATAGTGGATTTAAAACACTTCTTTTCCATTCCCTTTGTATGCTTATAGCGAAAAGTCAGATAAACTCTAGGTACCGTGGAAGAGCTTAGACATTTTCCAACAAATCTGTAGCAGTTAAATTGTTTCTTTTAAATTATTTAATTTAGGTAGGATGAACGTAAAATATATATTTTTAGTGTAAAGTATGAAACATAGCAAATGAACAATAATATTTAACAATATTGATATTACGTTACATTAGATTTGAGACAAGGTTTTAAACCTGATATCGTCCTATCGTGTTTTTGGAATAGTATGATTACATATTTTTTAGGATTTTTTTTATATCAAACTACACTGTAAAAGGCACACATGCAAGTTTATATAGAAGCAATTTAAAATTCTATGCCTAAGATATTCCATTTAAATGCACAGTATATGCTTATATGAATATTCTATTAAGTTTTAACTTTCTCTAGGTGTATCTGAATTCATATGACTGATGAAAAATCACATAACTGGGTTAAATTTGAAATGTGCGTTTTGAGATCTCCAAGTTAAAAGGTCGAATAGGTTAAAATAATTATCCTATTCTATTACCTCGTTAATTCATTGTCAAATTCTTCAATGCTTTATTCCCTCAAAAATAACTGTTGATTTTAAGTAAGATTTCATAGTTGGTTGGTTGCCATAACGCAAGAAATGTTTATTTTCAATTTTCCGCACACAGTTTCACACTTTTCCTGTTATTAATATGTTTAAGTTATACCATATAATCTTTCGGTATCACTGAAGATTCCCAAAGTGAGTGACTGTGTAGTGTTTTAGAGACCGTCGACAACGGGGTTATTTGGGACCGGGAAAATATTCGCTGAAGTATGGAAGGATAGAGTCAGACTGAAAAATTCGATGCCATAGCCAGGATTTGAAACACGGATCTTCTGGTTGCCGTCCAGCTGCTCTCACCCTTGAGCTACTATGGCCAACGTGCCGACATGACATTAAATTCTCCAAATGACTCGCATTCTCCCGGTAAACCACTTAGGAGTTCTCATAAACACACGAGACAACTACCTTAATGGCGACTTACAACATGTAAGTACTTTAAGGCCCGGGCTTTATAGTTAACCACTATTAGGTTAATAATGGAAATTAATTGTTCTTTCACACTAGCCTGTTTACATCACACGACTGGCTATCAGAGCGATGGAGAGGTGGGCAACGTGTCACTAAAATATGTACGAGGACTGTCCAGAAAGTAACAGACGTTTTGAAATAAACAATTCACAAATTGAAAAAGTCAAAGTTTATTATATACATTCAAAAGACACGCTTTTAAGCTATTTTTCAACATAATCGCCATTCAAATTAAGACATCTATCATACCGTTTTTCATTCATACGGTTTTTTCGTTCATCACACAAGTTTCTCAATACACCCTCTGTAGAAATCTGGCGCCTGATTTCAACCACTGGTTTACACCGGCATGCAGTTCGGCGTCAGTATCAAAGCGTTGTTTACGGAGTCATGTTGTTCGTTGCTGAAAAGAGGTGATTGTCCCTCGGCGCCAAATCCGGACTGTATGAAGGATGGTCAACCATCTCCCATCCAAAGCCATCCAAGAGTGCCCGTGTACGATTGGCCGTGTGTGGGCGTACGTTGTCGTGAAAATACAACAAATTGTTGCTAAGTTTTCCCCAACGCTTATTTTATACGGCGCGCCGTAACTTTCTTAGTGTTTCACAATGCATTTATGAGTTAATGGCTGTCCCACGTTCCAGAAAGTCTACGAGAAGGACTTGCTTGGGGTCTCCAAATACAGTAGTCATGACCTTTCTTGCTGACAGCGTTTGCAAACACTTTCCTGATTTCTTGGGAGAATGTGTGTGTCGCCATTCCATCGACTGCTGTTTTCTTTCATAGCTGACGTGCTTCACCCAAGTCTCGTCCCCAGTGATGATACGATCCAGAACTGCGTTTCCATTAGTGCTGTAATCTTAGAGAAAGGTTAGTGCTGCAACCGGTCTCTGTTTCTTATGGTCTTCCTTAGGATTTTCGGAACCCACCGAGCTCAAAATCTGTGGTAACCAAACTTCTGCACTACAATTCGATGCACCAAATTCCTTGAAATTTGGGGAAAATGTTCCGACAGTTTTGTAATCGTGAAACGATTGTTTTCAGGAATTTTGTCATTGATTTCGTTGCCAGGACATCAGTCACAACTACGCCTACCACTGCGGTCCTCGTCGTGAACACTGGGACAGCCATTTTTTAAATCAATGCACCATTGCCTCATTCGGCTTTCACTCACTATCCCCTGTCCTTAAACATCTCAAAGCTGACGATAAATTTCAATTGGCCTGTTGTTTTGATATAAAGAAAAACCGAATCACAGAGGTGATCCCTTCGTGAGGGATTTTCTATTACAGTTGCGCATTTCGACGACTCACAGAGAGCAAAGTAAGGAAAGCACAGTCCTCACACTACAACAGCTGGATGCGAACTGAATCTAGGAACGTTCTGACACCAAGATGGCGGCTGTAGCTCCACCCATCTCCACGAGAGGCCAAAACGCCTGTTACTTTCTGGACGGCCCTCGTTCTTACCGCATGCAGAAAATGTGCTAAGGATCAGACCAAATTCACTTATTTAATTTCGATGTGAAGATTACAGTTCCTGCATATCCGTTCCACTTTGCTGTATCTGAAGAGCTTTCATCTGAATATTAGTTGTTATGTCTGTAGAACTGTTGATGTCATCTCTGGAATCCATAAAATTGACTAAGGTATTTGCTTCCTCTTCATCGCTGCTCACCAAATCCACGTTGATTACTATTCTTTCTATGTTTTCTTCCATGAAGGCATCTGGAGCCAGTATTTTTATTTTAAGGACTTAATGTTGATGTACACCTGTTTCAAATCCTCTTCAGTGCTGTTGTTTAAACACTGTCTGGTTAGACCTTTAAGTGTGTTTAAATTCATAGAACACACATTTTTCTGCTGTGTTTTGCTTCATGATATTCATGGCAGTTTGATGGAGTTTTAAGTCGCAGTGATAAGGCAGCATTTTATATCCTACCACATTTTCCTACATTTTATAAAAATAAATTCCATTCCGTTTAATATTAGCCAGAATGTTTCTTCTCCACCACCAGCATGAATATCCTAATTTATTGCATAGAATAACATCTTCACTGTTGAAATTTCTTTACGGTTCATAATACTATAAAAAGATCTGTAAACGAAGCACGTATCGAAATCGTCATTAGACACTTCTTTTTCGATTACGTTGTTTACCTAGAGTAGCAACTCTTATGTGTGAAACAGTAACTTTCTCAAATTCTTAGCACTCCTTTCTGTTGTGGATTCAAGTTTTCCTACTGCCATAGCCATTCTAGCACTCTTCTTCGCAAAGGAAGAAATAGACTATTTTGCTTATCCTACATGCAGAACTGGAAAACATTCTGTGTAATTCAGAATAATCCTTCTGCTTTCGTAATTTAATCCCTTCTATTTGGGAGGTGATTTTTTTTAAGTTTCCATGTTTTAAAATTATTATTAGAGACACCTACTTTGTGATTCGACACTAAATTGTACTGCGATACTCGTATGTCACACAACATATAACAACTGGATTAACAACTTAATACGCAACCTAACAGTCATCTTAACACGTCTAAGAGTTCATACAACCGTCGCACACAAATATACCCTGACGCGAGAGTCCTAAAAGGGAGAAGGCCTATCAACCCGACTGCCCACCTCACGCCCACTTACGCACGGCAGAGGTGGACGGTCATCCAACCGATACGGGGAGGAGATGTGGTCAGCATCTCGGCATCCCTAGCCGGAACGTTGGTTTTCGTGACCAGGGTCGCTTGCCTAGCGTAAGCTCCTCACTTTCCTCACGATGCTGAGTGGGCACCGTTCGTATACCCGGGACTTAAAATCCGCATCCCATGGGTGGGACCGAACCCGAGCCGATTTCTATGGCCAGGGACCAATGAAATGAAATGTGTAGTGTTTAACGCCCACTTTTACTACATACGGCACCGCATTCGGTGACACAAAAGATACATAAGATGAAGATGGAGCACCGGTGGAATGAGACGGCGGGGGAAACCGGAG
Source organism: Mantis religiosa (assembly GCA_030765055.1). NCBI lineage: Eukaryota > Metazoa > Arthropoda > Insecta > Mantodea > Mantidae > Mantis > Mantis religiosa. The sequence continues at coordinate 177,729,155 of CM060949.1, read as the reverse complement.
GTCCCGGAGAAAACCCGCCCCAGCGCCGTGTTGTCCACGACAAATCTCACTTTGCGGTCGCCTGGGATCGAACCCGGGTCGCCTTGGTGAGAGCCAAGCGGTCTAACCACTGAGCCTCGGCGCGGCAGCCAAGGCCTTAGCGTGCTACGCCAATGCGCAGGATCGTCGTACACATAGCTCAACCTACTTGTCCCGAGTAATACTTCTACTTACTGTAGGTAAATAATACGTAAGTAAACAACCAACTACAGTTATCCCATTTAAGTAAAGATTAAGCAGCAGAAAATTCAAAGCAATAAGAATGAATATCTTGGAGACGGTTAACACAACAAATGGACTTAAAGAATTCATAATACAAAAATAAATATTATATAAGTTAGATGCTATTGTCACCTCGGTAGTAAGATTTTGTCTATCTGATACACTTTACCAACATGTTTCCATGTAAAGGATAGTTCGGAATGGGGAGTTTTTCTTTTCTATTTATTATATGCTTGTGCCATATCCCGGGTAGACACCACGCTCAGACATACACACTTTTGCTAGAAATTCTTTTATTATTATTCCCTGAATGTTTAAAAATATATTTCCCATAGAACTTCATAGACTTTATGGCATTGTGAGGTACTAGAATTTGGTTTTCGGTGACTCTAAAGAACAATATCAATCACAAAAGAGAACATTAATGTAACTTTACGAGTTAAAATATATCTACAAGAATTTAATTTCCTAATTTTCGGCACTAAAAAGCTATTTATTGCCATATACTCCCATTGCGGAAATCCTTGTTGTTGTACCACTTTCTGGGAATATTCCAGAAGTACTGGGAGCTATGTAGGATTAGGGTCAACGTCTGTGTTTATCAAAACAAAGTTTTACTGGCGACTTGCCACATTACACACATAGCGAATATAACTTCCAGAGTTGCAATAAATGTGTGATGCATTGCCGGTATGGAATTGATAGCGGGTAATTCGCCGGGAAGATACAGACGTACCAGAAACCACCCGAATCATTCATGTCACGCTAATTAAAAATAAAATACATCACTATAGTATCTAGCAAACAACAGAGGTACGATATTTACTATTATCATGCACGTTTAAATAGCATCAACTTAATTTGGAGATGAAAGCAATTTTATTAGGTAACTTTGCTGATAATGATCATGATAAGGACGGTAATAATAATAATAATAATAATAATAATAATAATAATAATAATAATAATAATAATAATAATAATAATAATAATAATAATAATAATAATAATAATAATAATAATAATAATAATAATAATAATAATAATAATAATAATAATACTAATAATAATAATAATAATAATAATAATAATAATAATAATAATAATAATAATAATAATAATAATAATAATAATAATAATAATAATAATAATAATAATAATAATAATAATAATAATAATAATAATAATAATAATAATAATAATAATAATAATAATAATAATAATAATAATAATAATAATAATAATAATAATAATAATAATAATAATAATAATAATAATAATAATAATAATAATAATAATAATAATAATAATAATAATAATAATAATAATAATAATAATAATAATAATAATAATAATAATAATAATAATAATAATAATAATAATAATAATAATAATAATAATAATAATAATAATAATAATAATAATAGTTAAACGGAGCGCCATTTTTCTCAGTATTTGAGGTTGTTACTTTATGACTTATCTAATGTCCTATAAGTTCTCCAACATAAATACAAACTTTTCTATTGTCCACCAACGCAAAGTAAGTCTCTGAAAGGAATGTGCCACCTTACTCAGTGGGACAAGGACCGCGAATGTGGGGAGAGAGAACGCATGCTTCACAAGGAGCAGAACCGTTAAAAAAAACATGCACCCTATTCATTCTGTACGCTAAAGCCGAGAAGATTCATTCACAGAAGTAGAAGCCGTCTGAATGTTTTTGAATGGTCTTGTTTTTTAAATTTATGTTCGCCCCAACGTTAAAGTTATAACGGACGGTGAATGAATTGGATGCAATAATGCTCAAATGAGTCCAGGGTCCATGGAGCTTAGAGTTACCCGACATTCGCCTTGAAGGATAAGGGAAAACCCCGGAAAAAACTTATCCAGGTAACTCACCCTGACCGAGATTCGAACTCGGGACCTCTTGAACGTGAGGCAGACATGCTACAATCTACGCTACCGATGCGGGCTTTTTGAATGGTCTATAACTAAACTGACATGGGGTGACATAAGCTACCGAGGGAGGGTGTAGGAACCTTCACCAGTCCCCGGAGACTTTCTTTGGTCTGGTGTATACTGTGTATACGTCAAAATGTAATATTGAGCTTCAGCAATTAATTGAAATACTTTCATATTCTGCTTCTGTTTCTCTTTGTGTTGTTTGGTGTAGTGCTGATATAGTGAAGCTAACTTCTCGGAAAATACATATGATTGCAAACAAATTAACAGATTGCACGGAGATGATAAAAAACAGACAAATTCTAGGGAGATGCTTAAACTTTTGCTTATTGTATCTGTTGATACAAATCGTTCCATACTCTCTTATTTGTCAAAAGTTATATAACAGAGCAGGAGCGGGATAACTTATATAAATGCTTTTGTTTGATGTTCAAGTTGAAATTGCTTAAACATGTTTCCAGAAACAACTTGCTGTTTAAACCAGATTTTACTTATTTTTCAGCCACTGCCTTTACAATGAAGTCTAAAGCTTCGCTGGGACCCACGCGAAAAAAACTTAATTTAAAAAGGCTCCACAACACAATATTCTCTCTGACGTTTATATATGTATTTAGCAACTCCAGATATACCTACACAGGCTGGCTCCCTCGAATCTCCTTGGTTTTAACTTATTGTTAGAACTTCTGTTTCTGTAACTGTATTCCGGTTTGAAGTGAAGGAAATGGAAATAAGTTTTACCAGTATGTATTTTAAATCCTAGCGGCGCTAAAGTAGTGTACTTAACTTGGCGTCAATGCAAGAGAAAGCTTAGGCAGTTTTATGGTATACAGAGTACCAGTATATCGTTACAGTGCAAAGACAAAGCAACCAGACCTAATCTTCCAGCAAGACGGTGCGCAGCCTCATTGGAGCCACTTTGTGCGTACCTCTCTGAACAATGCTTTCCCAAACCACTGGATAGGACGCGAAGGGCCAATAGATTGGTCTTCTCGACCGCCCGAAATAACGCCATTAGATTTTTTTTTCTGGGGTTATGTAAAGGACACTGTGTACGGAACCAAGGTACCCGACATTAACGTCTTACACACACGCATCGTAGAAGCTGCAGCAACCATCACACCACATAAGCTGAAGCGAACTTGGAATGAAATTGAATATCGTCTGGATATTCTGCGTGCAACCCAAGGAGCGCACATAGAAACCTATTGATTATGTTCTAGAAAATATTGGAGTTGTACTTTTCAATAAAATTTATAAATAGGTCCTAGTGTCTGGTTTTAATTTGTAAGGTAATGGAAATCAAGGAGATTCGAAGAGGACATTTAAGGCCTAAAATACAGCTGTGTCAGCTTGTTTAACATACGAGTAAACTATACATAGCTCTAATTTTTAAAACTCTTAATACAGGAATAGTTTAGATTTCCAAACAAACTGAAAGCATATATGTTTTAATCTTTGAAATCGTTTTTTATGGAAATACATAAGGTTTGTGGGAAGTAAACAAGTGACAGTGAATGATAATCTCTGCAGTCCTTTAATTCTGAAAGTTCAAATTAGTCGGTAGGCATTTGTTACGATATCCACAGAAAGGTGAAAGAAAACCAATTTTCAAGAGCATAAGGATCGTATAAGGTCCACTGTGGACTTCTTTGGTATTCGAAATGACAGGAACACATCGAGGAGTTAAGAAGAGCTCAAAATCTAACCTGTTTACTAAACTATAGAAATCGCTGTGTTCGCAGTTCTTAAATTAATTAATTCTTCAGTCATAGGGATCTGCCGAAGGACAAGTCTACATAATAGGAAGTCCTTTCTATGCTTCCCCGTCTTCAGGTTTTCTCTTTATCTCTGCATGCAATTTATTTTAATACTATTATTGTGCCTTCTTTTTCTTCTGTATTTTCACCTTTCAGCCATTCTTTCAAAACATCTCTTACAACGGAGTTCTCTCTTGGTATTATGTTTCAGTATTAGTAAAAGCATATCATCTTCCAAATTAAACTTTCCCATCTTTTGCAACTAGAGTCAAGTAAGGAAAAATATACGTAGTATCGTATCAGAATTTCTTCTCTGAAGATTTAATATTATCATAACCATGTTTAACGAATCCTTGAAATTGAAGTAAAATAAGATATCTTCTAGAGGTACCGAATTATACGAGGGCTGTTCAATAAAGAATGATCATACTTTTTTTACGGTCATAATTTTTCGCACTAAAATTCAATCGTATTATATTCTGTTACCTTAATGTGAAACAAACACGCCGTAGTAGATCTATTGTTGATACTCCTTGTTCCTGCCTGTGAGAAACAGGCAAATTCAGACATGTTCAGTATCGCCTAACGCTGCAATGGAGGTAACAGGCGAGGAACAATATGCGCCTTTGAAATTGTGTTTTTGTCTCAACAAATCTTCAGTTGAGGACTATACAATGTTACAGGAGGCCTATGGAGAGTCTGTTTTTCTCTACAGCACAACTTGAAGGTGCTTTAAAATGTTTAAAGAGGGGAGACAATCAAGTTCAAAGGAACGTGGACCCGGTGCTCCAGTTACTGCTATTACGGAATAAAACATCAACACTGATGCTGCCATTGTGAGTGAGGATCGACGAATTACCTTAACATCACCTTCTGAAATACTGACCATTTCACTAGGTGCCACCCGCACGTTGGTGACAGAAACATTACACATGAGACGTGTTTGTGCGCAATGGGTTCCATGACTGTTGATTCCCGCACAAAAGGATATTTGCTTGCAGATCTGCATGCAGTTAAAGTTGATGTTAGAGGAAGATCCGGAGTTTCTTTCAAACGTAATCACTGCTGATAAAACTTGGCTACATCACTTTGATCCTGAGAGCAAACAGCAAAGCTCAGTGTGGGAATCTCCTTCATCACCAACCCCCAAAAAAGCTAAAGTTGTTGCTGCTGCTGGGAAAGTTATGGTCATGTCATTCGTTGATATTCATGGAATGATTTATTAGCATGCTGTGCCTGCACACACATCAGTTACTGGACTATACTATAGGGATGTCCTGAAAACATTGCAAGTCCATAACAGGCACAAAAGACCACATTTCCGTGAAGCGGGCTGGATGCTACATAACGATAATGCGCGGTCGCATATTGCCAATGTTGTTGCTGAATATCTTGCAAAAATCAACATGAAGTGCATCCCTCACCCTCCCTATAGTCCATATTTAGCCCTCTGTGACAGTTTTCTATTCCCTAACTTGAACAAACGCCTTCGTGGGAGGCATTATCCATCATCAGAAGCAGTGGTGAAGGCTGCGGAGGCGATTTTGAAGGTTTCCAGCATGTCTTTGAAGACTGGCAGAAAAACTAGGACAAGTACATCGCATTCAGGGGGGACTATTTTGTGAAGGGCCATCAAAATTATGAGGATGAGTAAAGGTACGTTGCCAAAAAGAAATTGTGACCATTCTTTATTGAACAGCCCTCGTAGATTTGTCATATAAATCTTATATATTTCATATGAATGCAGTTTGTTTTAATGTTTAATACATGGAATTAGATTTACAACCAAAGAGACCAGTCCATGCAGTTAGTCATGAGAAAATACTCGTATATTCAAATAGCATGAATTCTAAAGTAAATGTTACCGTGTACTTCGGATACTTCAATACCAGAATTATTTACGAAAGATTTGCTGTTCTAGATAAGATCGCTGTGTGCTGCAAGTGGTTATTAAATATGTTTATTATAGAATTAACACTTTCTACCTTCCCTCTTACAAATTAAACAGCCTGAACTTGTGCTACTAACTTCACAGCGGTGCTTCATTAATTGATGAATATCTGGATGTAAATTAATGGAAATTTATTTTTCCTCTAGTTCTATCAGAAAATTAGAAAATGTAATAGAAATGTTATTATAGTGTTGCATTTTCGCAGACATTTCTAATTGAAGCTCAGAACTACAGTCGTATACGGTCCTTAATCTGTGTGAGCAAACGGCTGCAGCAAGGCTGGAGCTTCATCGTCAGAACTTGATAGAAATCACTGAGGGAATTTCTTTTTTGTTTTCTACTACGTAGAGAGAGTAAGTTGCGAAAGTATTGCTTTCCACACAAAAGTTTGATTTCCAGATTTCAGTGGAAATAAACGTTTTGCATTTTTATGAAAGGTGTGTGTAACTTCATAAGCATAAATAAAAAACGAAAATTCAATTAAATATCAATCTTTTTATTTTCTTAAAATTATCTCTAAAGATTTGTATTAAAGGATCAAATGCATAAGATATTTTTAGTATAAATGAAATGTATACCTTGAATTTTCTGATAACACTGGGCAACAATGAAAATTATTCGGGCTCAAAAATATAGTGAATTCACATGTATTTCCATCTGCTGAATTCAAAAATCACCATAAAATGATAGAATAGCTTTTTTTTTTTTTGAAGATAAAGTGACATTTAATTTTTGAGTAAAGATTTTAAATTCGGGGGAATTTTTTGGGGAGTTGGCACACCTGTCAAATAACATCAGAGAGAACTTTTTGCAAATTAAGTGATGCTAAAGTTAAGGCATTTTTGTTGGACCACAAAAAAGAGAACTTGTAAAGGATCCTGCATTTGACTAAGTTTTGGAGGGAAAGAAAAGGAAGATTGAGAAGCCTTCAAGAGCGTTGTTCATGGATTTTTAGGCAACAAAAAGAGATGATAGCTACAAGCATTTATGACAGTCCTCCTGAAAAAATGCCGTAACCTTGGATGCAACATGTCCCTTAAGATCCTATTTCTCCACTCCCAACTAGAGTTTTTCCCTCCTAGTTGTGGAGTTGTTAGTGATGAACATGGGGAGAGATTCCATCAGGACATTTCTGTTATGAAGTAGTGCTTACGGATTACTGTTGGTCTTTGTATAGGGATTCTGCAGAACTCCATCACAAGAGGCAAGCTAAAAGGGGACGAAGTCAATAGGGCACCACATGATTCTCTTCAGACACGACTATCTGCGAAGTATTCTTCCACCTATTTAGAAATCTTAGTATGTAATTACCAGTTAAAGAAATCAAATGCACATTCATTGTTGTTAGCATGTAACTAAAATATATCCTTTTCACTCAATCCGTTAATATGTAATACCTCCACCTTGTGTATATCATAGAAACTAGAGCTAATAAAAATTTTTCATTGTCATATTTGTTTTTATCAACCCAAAATTAGTAGGAATCGCCTCACGAAATGCTCGAAACATTCAAAAATTACTTTTTGTTGCCCAGTGTAATTTACTCGGAAGTCCCTTTCATTTTGGATGAATTTATAACTCCGAAACCAGAACACCGAGCAGGATGGCTCAGGCGGTTTCGTCTGTGGCACGCATTTGGGAGGCCCGGGATCGATTCCCATGGCCAACTTACCTGACCCATGGATTTTATGGGGGTTTTCCTTGTCGCTAGGCGAATACTCCCTCAATTTCATCTCCATTATCATTTCAAATCATCTGTCATCTGGTGGTCTCTATGAGAGTAGAAGTGTCGGTGGGTGTCTTGGCGGTGCATGGCAGGATGATATGCTCTGAGGAAAACTACTTCCTCCTCCGGTAGCTCGGTTACCGGTCTCCGCGCCTCTGATGGAACAATTTCGGAACCACCAGCCGGGAACCTTTGCGGTTTGGATGGCCTGCCTGGGTCCATTAGGGCTCGGCTGCTGGGCTCGTTGCCGCCCCGCTGCGGGGGAGGGGGTTCGTTGCCTGGCCTGTCGGGGGAGGTTTCTCTATAAGTAAACTTTAGGGTCGCTGCCCTCTGTACTGTCGTGGCTCCTTGGGTCTGCCCTCTGTCTCCTTTCACGTCATCCTTCCTCCACTTGGGGGCATAGAAACAAGGGGCCTAGTATGGTGGCCTAAGTACCGAATCCCCCCCCGTAATGAAATTCCAATCCCCATCCCAAAACAAAACAAAAATTTAAAAAACAACAAATACAGGCAATATTAAAACGCCCAAATTATAATTTCTTTTTGTATAGTGAACCATTTCTTCGATTTTTCCTTGTTAATTATCCGAATTTTCTAATGCTTAATCCTCACTAGAATGTGAAGCCGTGTTATTCATTTTATAGCTCTTTGCTAACCAAAGAGAAAGGAACTTATCTGGAATATTTTTCTAAAACTCTGACATTCTCAAAAACGTATAACGATTTAGATTAAAGTTAAATATGTTTAAGGTGTAATCCTATAAAGTGATACCTCTACATAAAATTTTTCAGATATATCCTCGAAATCTCCTTCACTATGGATGTTTATGATACAGGTTGTGACAGAAACACACAGTAAGAGGGTTTATGAAGTATTGTTCTTGGGAATATTCTCAATTTTATAATATTAGCTATTTTAGATTCCTGCATCACGTTCTGTACATCGCTGTACTAACACTTCGTGTTTAAGAAATGATCAGTTGCTGTCATCCCAGGAGACCGGAGAAAACTAAAGTACAACACAATCTTAAAGGACATGTATTGCCTCTAGAGAGATGATTTATTTAAATGTTACAAAGGTCTTCATCAAGAGGAATTTCCCAAAACACACGTAAATGTCTTAAAGTGTATGCAAAGGTCATTGGAGTGAATAAGCGCACAAAATTACTAATTGGCCGAATTTATACTATTTTCCACGTACCTTTGTTCCGAAGCACTAAAATTATTTTAGGTCTATATTGTTTTTTGTGTATAATATAGTTTGATGTTTGTATTTTTCACATCTGGGATATATTTCAAAGCAAAGCAGTGCAATACTCCTCTAATACTTTGTAAAATATTCATAACAACTAAGACATGTTGATATATAAATAGCAATTTCAATGTGGCGACATCTGTGACACCAAACGTGAACTTTGTGTTGTATGAGACTGCCACTGTGTGCCACTGTAGCACACGCGCGACATTTGAACTGCAGTTTCGTACCGTTTTTCTTCGTTGTGTTTTCTTTATACTGGTAATATTACATTATGTACCACGAGATATGCATAGCACATAGAGGAGGAAGTGATTTCTACAAAAAAAAGAGATATACAAACAACCACTAGACATGTAATGTAAATCTTGTTATAACGCAGGGCATATGTCTGATACACCTTATTTTGTAACGAGTGAACAATTTAAGACTTTTTTGTGTTATTTTTCCGAATTTCCCAATAGCTATCTTTCTCTAAAATGACAAGTCGTTATTATTTTCTGTATTCAAAACGTACTGCATTTCTACATGCACCTACATGAAAATGGTGAATATTGTAATGTTTATTTCTACATACATTGAGTAGATAGAGAAAATGACATCTGTAAGAACAGTTGTACAATCACAGAGAAAATCATGTGAGTGCAAGACATCAGATTTCTACTTTCTCTACCATGTCTTCCATTCAAGTTGTTGCCGAAAGCAAAATATGTGTTTGAGGTTCCCAGACTTAAAAAAGGGCTGTATTTTATTTATTTATTTATTTATTTATTATTTATTTATTTCATTTTCCTTTTTCCTTTCTTTATTCTTTATTTTATTTATTTATTTTTGTTTTATTTATTTTTGTTTTATTTATTTATTTATTTATTTATTTCTAAATTAGTCCTTGTATGTATGTATCCATCTGACTGCATGTATGTATGTGAACAGCGCAGCTGAAAATAGTAAAGTATTTATATTTAAAAATGCAACAGAATTTTCGAGAAATTCGAGAATATTTCAAACATCTCTGGATGAAACAATCTTAAAAATTTGGATTTCGTCGAAGTTGGGAAATAAATTACACTGGAAAACCATTTTTGACTGTTTTGGGCACCTCATGAGGCAATTCCTACTAATTTTGGGTGGAGAAATACAAATATGACATTGAAAATTTTACTAGCTCTAGTTTCTATGATATACACAAGGTGGAAGTATTACATATTAACGAATTGACAGAAAAGGATATATTTTAATTACATACATGGTAACAACAACGGAAGTACATTTGATTTCTTTAACTGATAATTACATGCTAAGAGTTCTAAATATGTGGAAAAATACTTCGCAGATAGTCGTGTCTGAAGAGAATCATGTGGTGGCCTATTGACTTCGTCGTCCTTTAGCTTGCCTCTTGTGACGGAGTTCCTCACAGTAATCCGCAAGCATTACTTCATGCCAACGGCTCTGATATCTTTGTTTCATAACATAAATGTCCTGATGGAATCTTTCCCCATGATAATCTATAACAGCTGCAAAACTAGGAGAGAAAAAGTCTCGGTGAGAGTGCAGAAAATGGATTTCAAGGATCATGTTGCATCCACGGTTACGGTATTTTTGCAGCAGCACTGTCACCAAATGCTTGTAGTTGTCATCTACGGTATTTTGACAGGTGTGTCAGCTCCCAAAGAAAAAATTCCCCCAAATTTAAAATCTTCACTCTCAAAAATGAAATGTCACTTTATCTTCAATGATATCAATCTATCATTTTTATGGTGACTTTTTAATTCAGCAGATGGAAATACATGTATATTCACTATTTTTAAGCCCGAAACATTTTCATTGTCGCCCAGTGTTATTATTTTAAATCTATTTTGTTGTTCACCAATTGATAATGATATTCGCGTCACGTTATTATACCGATTATCTTGTTGGCCTTAGATTGCCCTGTAGCTTCATTCACCACTTAGCTGCAGTCTCAAACACTAATGGTTAATATCTTGGCATAATCTCAGATCAATATTTTATCACATCTTAACTTGTGAAATAATATGGAGGGTGGTCTGAAAAGTTTCCGACCTCAACATGCAGATTGCAGCACTCGTAAATATAATCTACTGAATTTCGCTATTCATCTGTTGACAGTTTTCACCAAGGTTTCAGTCATTTTGGACGCTCAGTTGTTATGTTAAAGTTGTTTATGTGAGTTGGTGTGTTTTTATGAAAATGGAGAAATTCGGGTATCAAGCTGTCATTAAATATTTGTTTTTGAAAGGAAATACGCCTACGCAAATCAAAAATGAGTTGGATTCTGTGCATCGGGACTTAGCACCATCATTTTTCACAGTGAAATTTTGGGCAGCGGAATTTAAACGTGACCGTAAGAGCTTGGGAGACGATGAACGTTCTGGACATCCGAAAACTGCAACTACCGACGAAAACATCGCCAAAGTTCACCAAATGGTTCTAGACGACCACCGAATTAAAGTGAGACAGATAGCAGAAGCTATGAACATGTCAAAAGAACGGTTTGTCACATATTACATTAATATTTAGATATAAGAAAGCTGTCCACGCGTTGCGTGCCGCGTTTGCTCACCTTAGACCAAAAACACATTTCCAACGCAATAAAACCTAGTTTTGGCACCGATTAATTACTGTGGATGAAACTTGGATACACCATTATACGTCCGAAAGAAAAATACAGTCCAAACACTTGGCTGTAAAGGGGGAACCGTCTCAAAGTGATGGAGACTGTTTTTTTTTTGTGATAGTCATGGAGTTATTTTAATCGATTATATCCAAAAAGGAAAAACCATATCAGGGGCATACTACGCATCATTTCTTGACAAGCTGAAGGCAGATCTTGGGCAAAAATAGCCACATTTGCAGAAAAAGAAAATCGTGTTTCACCAAGACAAAGCACCATCTCACAACTTAGCGGTCGCAGTGGCGAAAATTCACATCCGCTTGAACATCCGCCTTAATCGCCAGATCTAGCCCCTAGCGACTTATTTTTGTTCCCTCATCTGAAAATTGCGCTCGGAGGACAGAGATTTTCGTCAAATGAAGAGGCAATCACCGTGAACAATTATTTTGCACAGAAAAACGCCGACTACTATTTGGATGGGTTGCAGAGATTGGAGCATCGCTGGGAGAAATATGTAGAGTTACAAGGAGACTATGTTATTGAAAAAATAAAAAAAGTTGTGAAAAAATGTCTTGTATGTTTATTAGGTCGGAAACTTTTCAGACCACCCATGTACTTGCTTTATTCGTTAAAAGATTATTATTTATTCTACACACACACATAATAATAAACTGAAAATATAATTATACACAACGTTCTAAGAAATACTTATACATCACCAAAAACATTTCTTGTAGCGTCTCCCGAAATTTGTTTGTCTCTGTAGTTATATTATTTAAGTTATATAATCGATTTCTCTTCGCTAAGTGCATGTGTCTTGTTCATTTCCCCTATATCCCTAATCAGATTTATATTCCACTACACAAAGATTTAACACTTCTCAAATCTCAACCAACATTCCAAAACGAATAAACAGCTTTGCTTGGAGCCAACCATAAATTACGGTTTCAGTGGTTCTAGGATTTTGGATTAACACATATACCTATCTAATATGTTTATATGACGAAGTGTGCACCTTGACATTTCTAAAATTAAACTGAGAATTATATTCAGATTTGCTTAACTAATTGATTATTAACGTATTTGGCTAAAAAAATGCTGCTATAAAATGCTATATATTTCACTTAGGCCATGTTCAAAATTTGGAATGTTTAAACAGTGGTTGTTTGAAGTACTATTGTTGCTTCTTGTGAAGTGGGGACAAGGAATTCTAGAACCACACACAGCCACCGTCTTTCAAATATTGGACAACCGATTCAGCTTCCTGAATCTCCGTTGTACTTACAAACAAAATGAAATGATATTAAAAATGTTAAATATGAGCAGCAGTAATAACTTAAACTAAATCTTTTGTAAAGTTTAAAGAAGGTAAATTATTCAGTAGAAGTTTCCGGGCTGTAAGGCCGTGGTCCATTGGGCTTCCTCATCTCTCTCTGTCAGACATTTTGCTTGCAACTGCGACAAGAATCATCAGTGGCGAAAAAAGGTTCTCCTTGTACTCTTCGTAGAACTTTTCTATGCCACTGATGATACTTGTTGCAGTTGTAGGTGAAGCGTCTGGTAGAGGGATGAGGAAGCCCAGTGACCACGGCCTTACAGCCTGAAAACTTCTACTGAACAAGACGCCGGCCGTGAAAGCCTACATTTGTTAAGGTAAATTACTCATTCATTGAGCAAACAGAAAAAAAAATAAGAGTAGTTTGCACAATGTATATAAAAATAAGTGATAGGGGTAGAAAAAGTGTTGTGAAGTAACACGTGTTTTCTTCACTCTGTGACTTATTAGAACTGTGAAGCTACAATATCCTGTATACAATGGTACAGAAATTAAATGAATATCACATTTGAGATCTTAAGCTGCTCTGTATAGTACCGGATGCGCTTAAGTTAACAAATTGCTCCTACTTTTTTATCTGTTTACCGACAAAAGCCGGAAACAGGGAAAGGAGGGGTGAAATAAAACATGTCAAAAGAAGAAGCAGGGAAAGAGCACAGTACGACCCCACGTGCTAAATAAAATGTTGTGCATCTCCTCATCTCCACGCTTACGTGTTAGCCGAAGCATAATGACTGCGCCATTCTCTTCCTCCGTATATCTCTCTCAGCGTTTGTAAATTTTAACTCAGCGCTTACGCTCATTCTTCACTCTTTGTGAGAAAAATCTGAGCAAATTTAAGGTAGACGCATTCTAAAGAGACACTTCAAAATGCTACATAGTCAACATAGTTTGTTGACAGTTTGAAGGTCAAATATGTTACGTCGATATAAGCATGAATGTCCTTGAGTATTTCATAATTGAAATATTAAATTATTTTTTGTTAGTATTTTAAATTTTCATAATAGTTAGGGAAATCTTATTTCTCTTTCCTTTTATTGAAATAGAGTTATAAAATATAGCATTTCAATCTGAAATTATTTGAACCACTTTACGCTGTTTGTTCTGAGTAAATGTAGAAAAAAAATTGTTTTTATTTTTATTTATTTCAGTGTTATACGTCGTCAAAACTTCAGGAATCATCCGTAAATTCTATTGTTAAGCAATGTATCCTGAAGTACATAAGTGGAAGTTACTAAAAGTTTTAATCAGTAAAAACCAAACTCAAATCTTTTAGTCGCCTAAACCTTTTCAGTTAACTTCAAAACAAACGAGAAAAACGTGTATCCTTAACATCTTAACGCCTGCATTATGATTTAACAGAGAAAAAGAGACTTTTCTGGCTATTTTCAGGTTAGTTTTTGTGATAGTAAAACAGTTCAGGTTTTGAAAGGAGAATCTGGCTTTTTTTAATGACGTTAAGAGGTTAAGGTTTATTACAGTAAAGTCAAAGTAACGTTGTTTCAAAAAGCCTTTTTTTTGGGGGGGGGGGGGGCTAGTTCAGCAACTCATAGTGACAAAAATGCGAAATAAAGCTCTTAAATTCGGATCAATTGCAGCATTCCTCTTGTAATTTTGATTTTCTCAAAATAAAATTAATTTCGTTTATATTTGTAAATCGAATACAAAATAGGTAATTCATGAAGTCAATAGCTGCATCCTCATTACAGTTTATTTAATTAATATGTGCTCATTACAAATATAAGAGTGCATATGACAACCACTAAGTACACCTTATAACTTATGCGTTTCAAATTGGAAGGGTTCTGGAGTCCAGCTAATCAGATCCCGTATCACACTCAGTGTTGCCAGTTTGTTACCGCACTTCTTTTATATTTCCCCCTCTCTCTCTCGCACACTCATACAACATGCAGGCCTGCTTGGCGCAGACGTAAGGGTAAATACATTATATTTTTACAAAATTTATCAATGATGCAGTTGCCAAAAGCAAAATTGGAAAATGCATTATCGCAAATTAAGCATATTTTAAAACACTATAACTATAATTATAGTTTATGAATTATCTGTTTTTCTATTCCAATAGAACTGCCATTGGCTCATCCATATCGCTCTCAATGTCACTTCCGTTAAGAGACAATTCGTCATTGTCACTGTCTTCATCGTCTGAGTCCTGCAAATGTATGATTATAGGTTCCAAAATCTCGTCACGTGCTATTTCTTTCTTAAAATTGTCTTCTTGAAGGTTTTCTTCATGCCTTACGCAGCTTTCCCAGTCCTGTGGTGTTTACCTTGTCAATTTCCTCGTGAACAAGTCGTTTAACGTCCGTCAGTTTAAAAGTATTATTTCTGTTTCTTTTTATTTGAGCCCACACCAAATCAATTGGATTATATTGGCAGTGTTAAGGTGGGAGGCGTATTACCTCGTGTCCCGTTTCAATTGCAAGTTGATCCAGCTGATACACTTTTTCCGTGTTTTTAAACGGAAGTATTCTTTGCAATAACTCATTTTTAGTTTCTGTTTCCGAAAATTCAAACCCCTCTTTTTTAATAATTCAACAATTTCGATTTTTCTGCTGTCAAAATTTGGTATTTTATTTGCAATAACCGAATGATACGGTGCATTATCCATTATAATAATACTTCCCTCTTCTAAATAATTTAAGAATCTGTTAAAAACCCATTCTTTAGATGTATCAGCTGTCATCTCTTCGTGATAGTCTGAGGTATTTTTGGAGAGAAAAAATCCATTTGCTTTCTAGCTGTAACCCTGTCTTAGCAGATCCAACATGACAAATGATGAGCCAACTGCATTTTCCAACAGGTACCTTTAGGCATCCCTTTTTTGAGCAGTCTTGCCAGATTGACTTTTGAGTGTGGTATTTATTTACCTATGTCTCGTCTAAGTAAAAGATAGGTCTCGCATCACCAGAATGTCCAATTTCATGCATTTTGCCTACGAATTTTAATCTTGCCGCAACAATGTCACCCCTCTCCATTAAAAATTAACGCCCAGCATTTGTCTTTCTGTACCTGAACCCTATTCCCCTCAAAATTCTGAAAGTCGATGTTGTTGACGCAGTGTATGAAATTTTGGTTCTAAGAGCGTAAGTTATTGTCTGTATAGTTGGAAATTCGCCTTGGTCATGAAACCCGAACGCAGTTCTATGTAAAACGTCCTTGTCAAAGTCACTTAAATTTGTAACCCTCTTCGGAGGACCAACATGTTTCCTGGGCGACACAAACACATGGGTACCACTGGGATCAAATTTTCTTGCCTCTCCACAATTGTGGGACACACTTGCTTTACCTACACCACACGCTTCAGCAGTAAGCCGTTGAGCATTTCTGAAGTCGAGACTTCGCAATATCTGCCTTTTTGACTCGCCACTAAATTCACTGCAAGAAGCCATTGCACTATTTAGCTCTTACTCTACTGTTGTGTAAAGAACAATCGAATGATATTGATCTGAACACTCCAGAGTAAATAAACACTTCTTATCCAGTATTCATTCATAAACATAAACCTACAGCATTCCCCATGCTAACAGGTAATGAAGTGTTTGTTCGTTCTCGAAATTAACACCTTGACTTATTCACAGTAATTGCTTTATCACGTCATGCCAGTAGTTTGAATTTCAGTTGTGAGTGATTAAAAGTATATGTACATACATACACACCAAGCACTTTGACCTCTCTAGAGTAAATAGAGATTACGAACCATTCATAAACAAATATGTAATGTGACTAGACACGTTCTGCCAGGGCAGCAGGAAATTTATTGTTTCCTCTCGCTCGAATTGAATTATTCAAAGTAATTCTTTTATCACGTTATGTCAAACATTTACGTTTTAGTTCTGAGTAATTACAAATATACGTACACGCATACACGCCAAACAATAATGATATTCATACAGTGCTTACGTCACGATTTATTGTTATAATACAGGTAATAGTGGTATATTTATTTGTATTAGAAAAACTATTTGAGCTAAAAATATGGAGTTTTCACGGTTATGTTAGATACACTACTCTCTACCTTCCACGTGGATCAGTTTTGGTGAAATCTGAATTTTTGTCTTAGCTCGAATAGTATTTCATACAGATTGATGAGGTTGCAGCTCCTCACACAGCACTTAGCGGGAATGCAATACAACACCGCAAGACTGATTGGTTGCTCACCTAGTAGCGCTCAAGGACAAACACCATCGCATTTGAAACACATAATAGGCGTATAATGTAACGCAAGAGTTACAATTGGGACAATGCACTCACTAAAAACAAACTATTCGTGGAATAGAATAACCTAGCAGCGGAGTCACCACTTACAACTGAACTATATTGGGCAGTGCCTACTACACTCAACTGTCTACTGCAACTTTGATCGACTTACTCAACAGACTGCGGGGCTCTGAGATTTATTTTATATATGTCCCGTAGAGAAAGGGAATGCGCGTGATAGGGAAACTACTGTAAATAGTCTAAACGAATGCTCAAGAGTACAGAGGTAGCACAGTACGACTATTCTGTTGAAGTAAAGCAAATAGCCGGACCCAGACGATAGCCACGTGCCGATCTCGACGAAGCGTAGGCAGCCTGGTATCGCGGTGACACTATACGTCTTACATTCTAATATATCAAATTTAAAGGCATACCTTGCTATGTCTTGGTAAGTTACCAAGACATACTTTCCAATCATTATTTACACTAATGTTCGTTTTTCTCAACTGAACCTAAGTGAATGAATGGAACAGATTTCCATCTCTAAGTACTAGAGTAATTACCGTACAAGGTTTACATAAACAGCTCTGTTTTTATAGATATAAGCGGATATACTGATGTATTTGTGCATCAGTCAATACACAAAGTTTGATGTCCTCTCACGACTGTGTACTCCTATTCCTTATGTGATACTTTTCCCTATCTGTTAAAGTAATTAAATAAAACTGATAAAATATTTCCCTACAAATGCTTAAAATTCAAGCAATAAGATATCAGCTACAACGTACTGAAAAATATTCCACTAATTTTCCAATCTTTCTCTAATTAAGAATGGTATTAGTATTCAGAAAGAAGAGTATAAGGCTTCATTGAGATCTAACATGCGACTAAGGTATCTGAAGCTGTTCTAACATTCAAGGGGAATAATCACGGAGCATTCAATTCGATCAATAAATTATTTGTGAATATTTTAACCAAAACTAGACCTCTCCATATGCCCGCCTCGGTGGCATAGATGGTAGCATGTCTGCCTCACGTTCAAGAGGTCCCAAGTTCGAATCTCGGTCAGGGTGAGTTACCTAGATAAGGTTTTTTCCCGGGTTTTCCCTTATCCTTCAAGACGAATGTCGGGTAACTCTAAACTCCATGGACCCTGGAATCATTTGAGCATCACTTCACCCAGTTCATTCACCGTCCGATATAACTTAACGTTGGGGCGGACGTAAATTAAAAAAAAAGACTTCTCCATATGTTTTGGTTTCTTAGTTATACAGGATTATGTACGAAACGAGGAGAAATTCATAGCAACTTTACTTCATCGTAGCTTGAAAGTGCACACAGCTTTTGCCTTGAGAAAATAGAAAACCTCGGCATTTTTAGCATGCAAAGTATAACTTAGAGTGAAGGAATTTTCCTTATGGACCTTTCCTGAAATGCTTAAAATATTAGCAATTTAAGTAAAATATTTGAAGTTCATAGAGTTTTCATATATGTACCTATATTTCTATATTTTTAAGTTGTGGCGTGCACACTGGGTTTGTGGCATCTTTACTAACAAGGGTTTATGAGAACTAAGGGGCTCCTCTTCGTTTCGTAAGTAAGTTTCAGAGAACGTAACAATTGATAACTCTATTTTGGCACGATATTGAACTTAATAAGAACGATTGCATCGTAGTGTGCGGAGATTTCAATGCAAGAGTTGGCAAAACGACCATCCCAAATATAGTGCGATCCTTTGGAAAAGATGTACTGAACGTTAACGGAATACAGCTCAAACAATTTGCAAGTAGTAATAAATTAAAAACTACAAACACATTTTTTAGAAAGAAAGATATAAATAAATATACATGGAGTGCAAGAGGATTAAGATCCATACTAGATTATGTTCTATAAACAATAAAAAGGGACCACAGTTGCAAGATATACATGTATATAGAGAATGTGATATAAATTCTGATCATTTTTTAGTCATGACAAAAATTTTGCTATGGACAAGATGGAAAAAGAGTGTTGTAAAAAAAGGAATTACAGAAGTATATAAGATATACTTATTAAAGAAGGAAGCATAAAAATATTATATCAACAGAGGTTAAGCCAATATTTATTAGAAACACAGAATAATGATAATATTGATGCAGAATGGCAGAATATTAAGAATTGCATTTAAAAATCAACTCAGGAATGCTTAGGAAAAAAGAAAAAATACCGAAGTAAAACAGGTTTACGAATATGGATTGAAGAAATAGAAGCAGTAATAAAAGAGAAACAACAAGCATATAAACAGTGGTTACAAAAAAGTCGGATCGTGCCAGAGAAAAATATGTGGAAAAAAGAAACAAAGAAAAGTTAGAGAAGCGCACCAGCAGTCGTGGAATAAGTTTATAAGAGATAAAGAGAATGATATCCATGTGGAAATGTAGAGTCAGACTGAAAAATTCAATGCCATAGCCGGGATTTGAACCACCGATCTTCTCGTTTCCGTCCAGCCGCTCTACCATTGAGCCAACGTGCCGATATGACATTAAATTCTCCAACTGACTCGTATATTCCCGGTAAACCTATTAGGAGTTCACATAAACACTACCTTAATGGCGACTTACAACATCTAAGTACTTTAAAGTCCGGGCTTTATAGTTAACCACTATTAGGTCAATTAATGGAAATTAATTGTACTGTCACACTGGCCGTGTGTAGGCTAAATTGTGTGTCGTCTTACCACAATTTAGCCTACACACGGCCAATGTGAAAGAACAATTAATTTCCAATGATATACATGCTACACATCAGTTCCCATATAAAGTGATACGATTATTAAACCAAACTGAAAAAGAAACAGTACGAATTAACGCTATAGAAACAAAAATATGGATTGAACATTATACATCATCGTGGTGCCAACAAAATGAAGAGAATGGGATAATTAACGAAGAAGAAATGAACATACGGGCTGACATGATCCAATGGAAGAATTACTAAAAGCACGTAAGGAATGTAAAAATAGAAAAGCAACTGGACCAGAAGGAAAAAATATGGAACTGGTAAAATATGGGGGTATAATACTGCATTAAAGATTATTACACTTAATAAATGAATGTTGGAAGGGGTGTAAAATTCCAGACATGTAGAGTAATGCAGAAGTTATATCCATCTTTAAAGAAGGAGACAGGAGGCAAAATTACCGAGGTATAAGTATTCTCAACACAGCCTATAAAGTGTATGCAAGGATTATAAATAAACGATTGAAAAGAATAGCCGAGATATCAATAGAGGAAGAATAAAGCGGCTTTAGAACAGGACGATCAACAACAGAAAAGACAAGAGTATCATTTACAAACACATCTGGCATTCCTAGGCTTCAAGAAGGCATTTGACACTGTTAATAGGGAAAAGCTATGGAAAATAGTGGATATCCACAAAAATTAATTAAAGTAATCAAAATATGTATTGCAACTCCAAAATAATATAAACACAAGAGTTCATAAAACCGAACCAATTTTAATTAATAGAGGCGTAAGACAAGGGTGCAGTGTATCACCTACTCTTTTTAATATATATGTAAATGGCATCATCCAAAATTGGAAAAGTATTATTAAATCAGGAATAAAAATAAATAAGAACAAAGTTTTAAATATTTTACTATATGCAGATGACGTGGTTTTAATATAAGAAACGGAGGATAAATTACAATATGCACTACACCGCTTGAACCAAGTATACCAACAGTATGATCTTAAAATATCGACGGAGAAATCTATCCTCCTTTTGGGGAAAACAACATATACGATCAAAAATAATTTTAGACAACAAACCCTAGAACAACTGAAACAATTCAGCTATTTAGGATGTAATCTTAATTATATGATGAAAACAGACATAGATGTGAGCAAAAAGCTAGCAACATTCCAAATGATTTGTGGAACAGTGCATAGAACGTTGAGAAATAAAACAATAAGAGATAAAAGATTAAAGTTGTACAAAACAATGGCAGTCCCTGCACTACTTTATGGAAGTGAGGCATGGGTACTCACGAAGAAACTGAAAAGTCAAATTCTAAGTGCAGAGATGAACTTTTTAAGGAAAACAAAGGGATGCACAAGGTTGGATAGAATAAGGAATGAAGACACAAGAAAGGAACTCAACGTAGACTCGATATTGAAAAATATCGAACGGAATGGATGCAGCATATACAAAGAATGTCCGAAAAAAGACTGCCTAAGATTGCATTCCAATATCAGCCATAAGGAAAGGAGATGTCGGTAGACCTAAAAAGAGATGGAAGGACCAATTATTGTGAGACGGGCACTCTGCCCATGCCGTGAAGTGAAGAAGAGGAAGAAGAAGAAGAAGAAGAAGAAGAAGAAGAAGAAGAAGAAGAAGAAGAAGAAGAAGAAGAAGAAGAAGAAGGAGTAGAAGAAGATTGAACTTTCATTTCGGATAACTTAAAATGTATGAAAGTAGTTTTTCTCTAATGTTAAAGAAAACATCATGGATACAGCAATTTTAGAACGAATCAAAATTAGCTACATGGAATAAAATACTTTAAATATTTATGTATAATAGAACGATTCATTTTTTAATCTCAATTGTTATGAATCACCCATCCTTCGTGTGACATTTGTCGCGCAGCGTGCTATAATGGATGAAAAAAATAATATTTCATCTACTTTTTATGCGGAAACAGTTAATGCTGATATGAATGTGACAGCGATTTTATACGCCCCATTTTTGCTGAGCTAACCGTGCGGAAATGTAATTTCCGTCCTTTTCAAAAGGATTCTCACAGAGTACACCCAGATCGTGCGTCATTAGAAGCAATTCATGCAATGAATGGACTACAGTTATTAGTGACCTCTGCCCCTGATCATCCGACTTCACATTCATAAAATGTAACTTCTATGTTTCAAATACTAGGAAGGAAATTATGTGTGCACAATGGCTCCATGTGACTTTGTATATTCCATAAAATAAATTTAATGACAACGAAACGAAACCTAGAGAGAAACTATGCCGTATACTTGACCTAATTTCCCATATAGAGTACTGCAGTGTATGGCATTCAAAATATATTATACGTAGTGGATATAAACATCAAATTTTAAGAAGATATATAATTGCAGAGTCTCATATAAATACATATCTAATTGAATCAACATATACTTTTAATTTTCGTACCAATAGTTTTCTGTAAGCATATATTCCCAAATTCCTTTAATAATAATAATAATAATAATAATAATAATAATAATAATAATAATAATAATAATAATAATAATAATAATAATAATAATAATAATAATAATAATAATAATAATAATAATAATAATAATAATAATAATAATAATAATAATAATAATAATAATAATAATAATAATAATAATAATAATAATAATAATAATAATAATAATAATAATAATAATAATAATAATAATAATAATAATAATAATAATAATAATAATAATAATAATAATAATAATAATAATAATAATAATAATAATAATAATAATAATAATAATAATAATAATAATAATAATAATAATTATAATAACAGCAACAGGAATTAAGTGTGCACTGTTCTCATTCTATGAACCAGCAGGATACCACACAACAAATTTTGATGAAGAAGTAACGGCTATTCATATTTCACTCCAACACCTTCTATACAGAAGAGATAAATTAAAAAATGTTGTCATAATTTCTGATTCTAAAGCAGCATTATGTGCAATAAGTTCATATAAAATCAGGTCAATCCAAATTAAAGAATTTCACAAAATGGTCTAACAACTTCAAAAACTACAGAAAAGAATGATATTACAGTGGATACCTGCACATTGTGGAATTGCTGAAAATGAATCAGCTGATTTTCCTGCCAAAAAGGTGCAAATGTAATTCAGAACAAAGGTGAAAACTTACCCTTTACATCCATAAAAATTAATCAAAAACAAATATAAAAACAAACAAAACCAATCAATGTCTAAAAAAGCCTAAGATAAAAAATGGAACGTTTTAATAAAAAATCCAAAAATTATTCCAGAAATCCCACGTAAAGCTGCACTAGCAAATTTTAGATTACTTATGGAGCATGATTATTTGGCCAACACTTACACAGAATATACAAGTCCAAATTGGCCTCTGTGCAACAAAGAAGAGGACATGACTGAAGAACATCTTTTAACCTGTGAAGCCCTACCTGCTGGACCCACTACACAGAAATATTGGAGAGCAAGAGAGCTCTTGGCTTCATTGCCAAAGCCTAGCATTTTAAAACAACAACATTTTAATTTTCTCAGAAGTGTCAAAAGAAACATTTATAACATACTCTCCGGCAAACGAAATGTATAGGCTGTCCATAAAGTCTTTCCAATATTACTACTTCCTACAGAACAAAAGTTATTATACCTAGAGTGTGTGGTTTGTAATAGATGATAAACCGGCTGTCGAAGGTTTTATTTTATTTTATTTGTTTCTGGTATGAACATGCCGTCAATCCGGAGAAAGTGCTATGGATTTTATAGTATTATGAGACACGGTCACCTATTAGTGTTCAGAGGAGGTTTAGGGGGGAATATGAGCAAATATGGACAGGCGAAGCCCAATAACAAACCTATCGTTGGTTGGTACACAAAGTTTAAGGAGTTTGGAACTGTAAACTCCCGACCACGGTCAGAATATCCAGCCGTAACAGAAACTAGCGCTGAGAATGTGCAGCAAGCATTTCAAAGAAGCCCTTCCAAGTCTACTCCTTGTGCATCTCGTCAGCTCGGAATTCCTCGGTTCACGGTACGTTAAGTGTTACATGACCGACCTCTAAAGTTCAGATAACACAAGCTGTGAAGCTAGATTACCTCTGCTTTCGCACTGGATATTTTGCAGATTATTAATGTTGATAATGGTTACTTGCGGAGTGTCTGCTTCACAGATAAGTCTAGCTTCCATACCTCTGGAAGGTCAACTGGCAAAACGTGAGAATATGTGGCTCACAAAATGAACATTAGTCATGGAACGTGAAAACCATAGCCTAAAAGTGAATGTGTGATGTGGCTTGATCATAATAGGATCATTGATAGCTAACATTTGCCTGGACATGTCAGAATTTTACGTTGTATGCAACTTAGTGACCTGCAACCCACAGTGATATTCCAGCAGGATGGAGCCCACCACATTGGAGATTAAAACTCAGAGACTTGCAAAAAAGCACTTTTCCGAAGAGTTTGATTGGGCATGATGATAGAACACCCTGTGATACTCCAGCAAGACGGAGCCCACCACATTGGGAATTTAACCTCAGAGACTTTCTGAATAACACTTTTCCTAAGAGATTGATTGGGCATGATGATAGAACACCCTGTGATATTCCAGCAGGATGGAGCCCAGCACATTGGGGATTAAACCTCAGAGAATTACTGAACAACACTTTTCCTAAGAAATTGATTGGGCATGATGATAGAACACCCTGTGATACACCAGCAAGATGGAGCCCACCACATTGGGAATTTAACCCCAGAGACTTTCTGAATAACACTATTCCTAAGAGATTGATTGGGCATGATGATAGAACACCCTGTGATAGTCCAGCAGGATGGAGCCGACCACATTGAGGATTAAACCTCAGAGATTGCTGAATAACACCTTTCCTAAGAGATTGATTGGGCGTGATGAATGAACACCCTGTGATATTCCAGCAGGATGGAACCCACCACATTGGGGATTAAACCTAAGAGACTTGCTGAATAACACTTTTCCTAAGAGATTGATTGGGCGTGATGAATGAATACCCTGTGATATTCCAGCAGGATACTGTCCATCAAATTGGGGATTAAACCCAATTGGGGACTTGCTGAATAACACTTTTCCTAAGAGATGGATTGGGCATGATGATACAATACCCCAATCACCACGATCCCCACACATAACCCCCCTAGACTTTTTTCTTAGGGATTATGTAAAGGACAGAGTATATGCAACACGTGTACCAGTTATGAACTCTTTGAGAAGAAAGACCACTAATGTTGCAATACACGAAATGCTGCGGAATGTATGACGAGAAACAGAGCATTGCTTAGATGTTTTGAAGGCGACAAACGGCGACACGTGGAGGTACAATGTGTGTTACAAAATTTGAGACTTTGTCTTTCATCTGCCACAAAACACACAGCTTTAACTTTAATAGTTCTCAGTTAATAGGAAGTTGGAATGTTGGAAAGACTTTATGGACACCCTGTATGTCTTGAGTAGAAGCTTAAGTGTTTTTCATTTAATACGATTTAATCATAGAAGATAAAGCATAAGGAATAGACAAAATCTAAAAGTACGTCTCGTGCAATTACACAAGTTATATATAAATTTTGTAGAGATAACCATATATTCCCTGTTAAAATACAAGTTTACAATTCCTATACTGTTCTGAAACAGGATGTCGTTATTCGTATTTTTATGTATACCCATGTAAACAGAATGTAATTTCAAAGTCATTACACAGCGATGAGCGCTTAAAGAATTTGATATAGCTTTAGCCTACTGTATTCACATATCTTGATTGTACTTACACAGAAATTATAGTAAACATATTTATGTATACGTTTATGTCGATTAACATGAGGTAGACAAAAATACGTGTTCAAGAGTATTTTGTATAAAATTGAGCTAAGAAAGTTGTCTAAATACAATTGTAAGTTTTTTCTCTAGCAAACAGAAATTGTTCTGAAACTTGACTGAACTGGACTAAGGTACGGAGGGGATTCGGCACAATTGTACCTTAACTCCTCAAGAGGAAGGATGAAGCGAGAGGAGAAAGAGGGTGGCCGTCCCGTGGAGCCACGACAGTGCAAAGGGCAGGGTCTCACACTTTACTAATTGGCAGCTCCCCGTCAAGCTAATACAACCGGCATCCCACCCCACTGGGTCCGAAAGCGGCCCACCGGAACGGGTTCGGAAACCGTCCTACCGTTAGAGGAAGTATGAAAAAAAGCATATCTTCCTGCCATGCATCGCCAAGACATTCGTGCCCGCCTTGGTAGCGTGGTGGTAGCATGTCTGCCTCACGTTCGAGAGGCCCGAGTTCGAATCTCGGTCAGGGCGAGTTACCTGGATAAGGTTTTTCCGGAGATTTTCCTTATCCTGAAAGACGAATGTTGGGTAGCTCTAAGCTCAATGAATATTAGTGGAACTGTTTCGTATTAAGAAATGCAATTACAATTTAGATTTATTCTCATGGCTGTTTCAACATATTCATCATTGTAATGTATCTATAGTACATACGCTTAAAGAGAATGTCCTCCGATACCAAATTTAAATTTGTGACTGATGGCCGAAACATGCTCTACTAGTTGCTTCATAAAAAATCCAACCTACGCTTGTATAAAGCAAGGTATTGGTTTTGGGCTGAAAAATAATAAAGGCAATGATGTGTTTTATAAACAAATAAGTAAACATGTTTTGCTAATGATATTAGACAATGGCTATGCCGAATATACAGGCTGCGTCACTTAAGAATATGATGGTCCACTGAATTTAAGCACACTTGCATATCTCTAAATAGTTGGCACTAGTTGAATGGTTAACGATTGGTTGAATCGTTCAGCTCTCACCAAGGTGGCTCAGGTTGGATACCAGAGATTTGTGATGAACAAAGCGATGTTTGGCGTGTTTTCTCCGGGTTCTTCAGTTTCCCCTGCCATTAGTTTTATTAATTGCTCTAGCATCACGATTTTTTCATTTATTCCACTATCATTTCATATCATCTCCATTCTCGAGTTTGTATGTCTTTTTCTGTACGTCAGCTCCTTAACAGGCTTTAAACGCAGGCGCTGATTTGTAAATCTTGGGACTATAATTCCTACATACGAAGAGGGTATCAATCAATTCTTTGTTAAATTTGACTGCCACTTACTTGAGTCTCATTTAGTGTGAACAGAATAGTACATGTTTGCTGATATATAGAAATATTAACAGTGATATATTAGTGAATAAAGGAAAATGTATATCTGCTATTCGCATTCAGAATTGTGTAAATGGTTCTTGCTTTATGGAAAACAAAAAATATGTCACAGATTAAAAGTTTAAAGCTTTCAAACACCTTACCAGGAGAGCTAGAATACAAATGACGAGCCTAAAGATGTAAGAAAACTTTTCAAAATAATAAAATACTGTGTTATTAACCTTGAAATTGTAGTCTTGAAGTTTGATTCAACTTCCAAAATGTAACGCTACCGGATTGGAAACCCAGTTACTATTATAACACTAATGGGTGTTTTAATTAAGTGACTCAAGTGGCCATTTTATCAAGCTACAGTTTTTGTTTGTTTGTTTGTGATTTACGTCCTCCAACGTCATATCGATCGATGAGTGGAATTGATGAAGTGATGCTCAAATGAACCCAGGGTCCATAGAGCTTAGAGTTACCCGACGTTCGTCTTTTAGGAATGAGGAAAAATCCGGGGCAAAACCTTATCCAGGTAACTGACCCCGACCGAGAATCGAACTCGGGATCTCTTGAACGTGAGGCAGACATGCTACCGTCCACGCCACCGAGGCGGACTCAAGCTGCAGATGTTAGCATATTAATATATTTAAACATATATTAATTTATATATAAGTATTATATTTATATATGGTATTACTGATTGTTTATTGACGTTTAGAACTGCAGTGTTAATTAAGAAATAATCAGTATATGGAAAACTATATATACAACATATCTTTAATGCTTCTGCCCAACAGCAATTTTCAAAATAGAAATCGTACTTTTGCGTATTAGATGTGATCCAATTTTAATTAACATTTGCATATTTTAAATTCATTACCTTATTCGATACTCCAAATATGTTATTTCTGTAATAGTACTGGTAAGTACAAAAATATAGTAAAAATGGTACATAATTTAATTTTAATAGTCCTGAAATGGGAAAAACTATGATGCACACAATTAAGTAAACATATAATTCACAAATTAACACTCTGTCCTATTACTTTGAAGCTGATAGACTAGAAAAAGTTACTTGTTACTATACATGAAATTACGTGTTAAATTTGTTTAGTCTTAATATAAATAATTCGAAAATTTAGAATTTAAAACTTATCACTATCATTCAGAAGGCAAATCTTGAAAGATTATTGAAGATCAGATCTGTAATTTAACAGGTTTATAAACAACACAGCCACATTTCAGAAGTGAATCTTTTAAAACGGGGATAATGGTGCTTGGGTTTAGCAACTCAGATACGTTCAAGCTGTATTCATCTTGTCAGCTGTCTGCGGAACTACCAGTCAAGAGCCTTCTTGAGGAATTGGATGACAAATCGATTCCACGGCATGGTCAGATCCACTTTACATACAAATAAATTGCTTCAGATTGCACCTGCGTCACCATCTAGAAGCACAGAGCTGGGAAATACAACCCTGGTAACACAAAATTTGAAGGGTTTTTTGCGCACCGCTTTCAAACAAATTCAATATGACTACAAGACCAATCTCCCCTGTGAGATCACACATACATTCGCTCCCCTGCACTCGTTTTTCGCTCTCATATTGCATGTGCCCCATCCTCTTGCTTTAGTATTAGCTGCTAGAGAGAGAATCATTGGATGTGTTAAATTCACGAGACATTTACTAACCACTATCGTTTATGTTGTATATCTTCCGCAAACTATTCTTACATATATCCACTAGCTAACTTGGGTAATAAGCATTTGCATTAACAAATTCAATATACGTATGTTTAAATTGAGGTAGCTATATGTTTCCCTTCAAATATCATGCTCTTTCCTAGATATTGGAAAAAATTTGAATCTAAACAGAACCCAAATAATTATAAAATTCAAACAAACATTAGGAATACCTGGTAAACAGGTGTCCTCACAAAAAAGAATATTTGATATAATTCCCATGTCCTTAAGAGATCCGCATTTTCCGTAGTAAGTTTTGTATACATATTTTGGTTCTTATAGAAGACTATAGAACATCCCTTCTAACATCCCTAGTCTTATTTGGCATGTGAATATATTATATTGATATATTTATTGTGCGTATTCCAAAATTTTACAATTTACAGCTTTTAGCTAAATTTATTGGGTCCTTGGTCCTACGGGTCCAGGACTTGTTGTTACCTTGGCTAACATGACACCCTGGTCTCCTGCTCTGCCAGGTAGCTCTTAACCTCCATACCTCCTTGAGTACTTAATTAGTCCCCTTCTTCCCCTCATCTTCCTTTCTTATATTCTTTACATTTCTGGCTCATTTTACTTTTACTTTCTGCAACCTTCATATTGCAACCTCTTCGCGTTCTGTTACATAGTGTTCTATGCTTTATTTTCCCCCGCAGAATTCACAAATTCCCTTTTCCCTACATCTTATCCCTCTTAGAAATATTATTCCTGTTCTCATCCATGCTAACCCTTCTCTCTCTTGCCTAGTGCAGTAATCTACATATGCTTCTCGTCTCCAATTTCCTTTTATTTGCTTGTAAAATTGTAATTATTTCATATTTTCTAGACTTCCCCATATTTCCTGTCTTTCTATATCTTCTATTCTGCATTTTACTAATTTACCCACATCGCTTGTATTCCTTTCCTCTAATCTCCATATACCTCCCATTCCTATTTTTTCCATTATTCATCCTATCTCTGCCCACCAACTATTTGAGAACTCTAACTTTTTTGCCGTCTCATGCATAATTTCATAATTTCCCCTTCTTATTTGGACAAACACCTATACCAAAATTTTATTATTCTTTCCATTATTATTCCATTTCTTCTTGTCTTTCCTAATTCTGTGCTTGGTAAGCCTAGCAGCTCTTTACAAAAAGCTTCTGTAGTGTTGGTATACCGTTTTGTTTAACTCTTTGCCCCCAGATCTCCACTACCTACAACATTTTGGATTCAACTAGTGCTTCGTACATTCTTTCTAACCATTTGTTGTCATTTCTAGCTTATATTTGCATATTCTTATTCCATTCATTGCCGACCTTCCTTTTGCTTTAATTTTTCTCCTGTGTGCTCCCTACTTCCCATTGTTATTCACCCTTACTCTTAAGTATTCAAATTCATTTACCACTTCTACCCTTTTGCCATTTAGTACCCACTTTTTACTCCCTTCTTGAAGACCAAAACTTTCGACTTATTTATGCTTATTTTTATTCTCCACTATTCACAAAATTATTGGATTTCATTTATTGCCTTCTGTAATCCTACTACCGTTATACATCCTACCATTAAGTCATCCGCATATAGCAGTCCAGGAATTTCTTTGTTTGCTATTACCGGACAGTGCTGATTTCCTTCTTTAACCTTGTCTATTATCTCATCTATAAATAAGTTAAATAAAATTGGACTCATTTTGCATCCTTGTCTTAGGCCTATTCTTTTCTGTCATCTCTGTAATTACATTTTTCCCCACCTGATGCAAAACTTCACCCCTTCATAGATTTTCACTTCTTCTTTCATAAAGTTTCTACTTACCCCTTTCATCCTCAATTTCTAAACTAAAGCCTTTTTGTTTATCGTATCAAAAGCTTTCTCAAAATCCACAAAGAACATATATACCCTTCCTCTCTTCTTCCTGAGGTATTTATCTATTACAGTCTTTATTGTGAACAGATTATATATTGTGTGTTTTCCTTTCCTGAAATCTGCTTGAAATTCAGTTTCCTTTCTTGTTCTACTCATATTCTTAGCCTTTCTGCTAATATTCCTGTGTATATTTTTCCTAATATAGATAACAGACTTATTCCCCTGTAGTTTTCTGGTTTATTTTCACCTTCCTTCCCCTTATAAATAGGCACAATAATGCTTATTTTCCAGCTTTCTGGTATAAAATATGGCGATTTAATCAAACTATTACACTATTAAAAAATAACATGTCTGAAAAAACGTAAGGTAGCTTAGCCTGCAGACTTCTGAATTTTTGTGTCGAATCTTCGGGAAATGTTGACCTCAAATAGGAGGTTTCGTATTTGTGCGACATCCATTTGCAAGTTACGCTATTAAGACATACAAATAGCATTTATATACATACATCACGTCCTCGTCATAGTCATCATCGTTATTCAGAAAGTCTCAAAACTTGCATTTGCTGTAAAACATCGAGCTGAAATTGAAATACAGTGTATTTCATTGATCAAATGATTCGCACTTGATTACATCGCGCATCAATCAAACTATTCCTAGTTATCAGGTTTATTTTACAGTTCTGCAAAAGCACCTATGCTAATTTGGGAAGTAATTTGAAGTATTGAGCTTGTGATTATCGTAACGACTTCTGAGCGGGATGCATAATGAGCAAGGATAGAACGCCGATGCTAAAGAGGTATAACAAGTAGTGCCTTGCGAAATGAGAAACTAAGTTGCAGTAGAAGAGGTAAAGTGTAACGCTTGTGAAGAGATCGCGAACTTTCTAGAAGTTTGAAGCCTCACGAAAAGCTGAGAACTCCTTTTCCAGTGTACCTAAAGTAAGACATCACAGGTAAAACTCGCACCCAAGTTTGGAGTCAGACTGTAGTCATGGCCTAAATAGTACACAAGTAATAATCGGGTTAGGTAAAAATCCTATTACTCTGGACCGCTGAGCTGCGGCATAGCAGCTTTATGTTTCTCGTGAGACCGGAACTCGTTATTTTTAACCCCATCTCTCCATGCTTCTGTTCTGAAACTATATGGCTTAAAACTTTGTTCTTGAAATATGAATTGCATTTCGTTTCCATTTCTGAAAGCGTCGTTGGTATATGAAACTAGTGGTTAGCCTGCATGTGAATTAGGTCAGGCTGTTGGTACAGGAGTTACTATGGACTACCAAGATTAATATTTTTATAAAGTAATGATAGGGGATAGCTAAATAACTGAAATTAATAATGGCATATGCTAAAAGCAATGCACAAATGTGTGAATCAGAAGTTTAAATTTTGTCATTCATTAACTAGGAGAATCATGTGTTGAGGAAAAGCGACTAGCGTAAGTCAGTGCAGTTAAGTAATTACGAGTAAACACAGACAACAATATATGCATTAGCTCAAGGCGGTACATTATGCTATCGCAAAGGTGCAAAAGTGACAAAGAAATGCTAAAGTCTCAGTGTTTCAGATGTCAGTAATTCGAGTAAGATTTAGCAAGATGTAACTAGGAACTTGCGGAGTAGACATAAGTACACCGTACTTGTTGATAAAATAGTGCACATTTCTGAAACTTTTGTCTTTTGTTTCGTGTGTTTTGTGTGTGATTTACAAAGGATTTTAGGAGTGATTTACAGCTGTAGTGGTTTATTGTGTATGAAGGGATGATCTCCGAGTGGATTAACTTGAAGCCCCAGGTTGGGAATCCATCTGTAGCGGATTATTGTGGATGAAGGTGGTAATGATAGTTTTCTCACCTTAGGTGAAGTTCTCGCAGAATTCTTGAAGTTGACCACGGCTGCTCTCGAGCGATGATCTCTGCACTCAGGGTCGAGGTATTGGAACGGAGAAATATTCAATTCTGCTACTGATTGATTAACTTTTCAATCATACTTTCCCAAAGAAGAATATTTTATTCCACATATACAATTTGATTTTTGATCTTACAAAATCTTGAAGATTACCGATAGTTGACTTTCTCCTGCTATTAATGATGCAAAATAATAATTATAAATATAATAACACCCTAGTTACTGATGCGTCGATTATGCATCACACAGAGGCACTCATTTGTAATTCTTTTTCTGTACACTTGCAGAGTAAAAATTGATGTAAGTCTTCCCTCTACGAATGTTCCTTACAGAAGAAATTTAATATTATACTGCTGCTCGTTTGTTTAACATAGCAAGAATGTAGTCTCTATTACTCGTTTGTTTAAAATAAAGTTAATGCAAGCAGTAGTATTTTATAAGTAAGAACTCCTTATGTACCCTGTCAGATGACTTTTTTAGTCCATGGATTTCTTGAATGTTGCATCCAAACCATCACCCCAAAACACACGCTAGCAGATGCCACAAAAACAACATAAAATATCCGCTACACAGTGATTATCAACTCTCACAGCACCTGAACACCTCGCTCTATTATCAATCCCTGACCACCGGACCACTCAACGACCTCTCTAGCTACTCATTTTAGTATATAAACATTTAGGATACTTTTTAAGGCTATCAGATGCAATAAACCTGTTGATAAAACAGTATGCACTTCTGAAACTTTTGTCTTTGCTTTCGTGTGTTTAAATGTGTGATTTACGGTGAATTTTAGGAGTGATTTACAGTGACTATCAACTCTCACAGACCCCACTTTTTATCTATCCATGACCATCGTAAGAATACTTAAAATTTTAGGGATTCACTGACAACTTAGCCCACCTCACTAGCGTGGATGGTAGCGTGTCTGCCTCACGTTCAAGAGGTCCCGACTTTGAATCTCGGTCATGGTGACTTACCTGGATAAGGTTTTTTCCAGGATTTCTCCTTATTCTAAAAGACGAATGTCGGGTAACTCTTAGAAACATTCAGGATACATTAAAAGGTTATATCTATTAATAACAAAACACTATTGTAACACAACTTTACTATACTTACCATATTTAAAATCCTTGGAACCGGCTTCAAAGCAACGTCTGCTTTATTTTCAACCTGTCAGCTTGGCACTGACCCACTGACTGGCTGACCATGGCCACTTCCGGAGTTTGAAGAATAGCTCCCTATTTTACTGCCATTTACCGGGGACAACACAAACTTATTGATGACCTCCAGTGGTGGGATATCAAAATTCATCACGCGAACTTTATTTTTCAAAATAAATATTTTCTCTCAAATCATTAAATCTATCGGTTTGTTCAATTGTTTCAATAATTTAACTTCTGGGTTTATTTCATAATTAAAGGACCATAAATGATAAGCCACTGCTTATATTTAATATTTCGGAAATGTTCCTTCGCTCCGGTTTCTAAATTACGCTTGGTCCTACCAATATAAATCTAATCGCATTCTAAACAATTAGCTTGATGAATACCAGATTTTTTTGTGTGAAATGTTGTCTTTCTTAGAAATCTGTAGTAAATTGTTTATGCTGTATTTATTTTGAGGAGCGTGGATTATTCCCACTTCTTTGAAACATTTTTATTTGCCCTTGGATGATAAGTAATTTTTTGAAAATATAATCATTTTCTAGATTTTTAAGAGCAGAAACATCATTTAAATTCTTTGATATTTAAATTTTTCTAACCTATTCTGTATAAAATTTTTGTTAAAACCATTAATTAAAGCAGTGTTAATAATATGTTTATATTCCGTATTAAATTCTTCCTTGTTAAGAACCTTTACGAACCTGTAAATCAAATTGTTAAAACAGCAAATTTGTGCGACAAATGGTTGAAACGTTTATTTTTATATAGTTATCAGTGTGAGTTGATTTACTATAAATATCAAAGTTTAGTTTA
The DNA here is from genome assembly GCA_030765055.1 of Mantis religiosa. Taxonomy (NCBI): domain Eukaryota; kingdom Metazoa; phylum Arthropoda; class Insecta; order Mantodea; family Mantidae; genus Mantis; species Mantis religiosa. The sequence continues at coordinate 177,694,675 of CM060949.1, read as the reverse complement.
TTGTTATTTTTTATTATCTTTAGATCCAGGAAAGGGGGGTAATCAGATGAGATATAATAATTCAATAATTATAGCTGAACGTGATAGTATTCAGAAATACTTCAATTCCTCATCCTCAAATAGTCACAAAATTACTTCGAATATGTTCATTAAGTTTATTAGCCAGCTTAACTGCTGTTGTCCATTTCATGCATGTAAAATCATCACATAGTTGACTATTCCAGATGGTGATATTGGTAACCACATCAAAAGTACAGCTCGGGGAAATAGAAAATTAAGAAGACTGTTATTATTACTTCCCTGAAGATGATAAATAAACACGCCTAAATTGGCAGTAAAGTGTGTGGGATATACAAGTTATGCGAAACACGGAAATATGTCGTACATTATAGCAAATTTGGGAGCATCACCTGGTGATCAAGGAATGGAGTAGAAACCTTTTCCAGAACTTCTGAATTTCCAAAGACATTATTCGCTCTATGGGAAGGTAGAACAGGGAAGTGTGAGAACTACAGTTTATGATAGAAGGAATTTTCAAACTTCTATGCGATGCTTAAAACTAAATTAGAGCAATTTAGTCAAGGATTTTTCTTTGTGTAATTTACGTTACACAACGTTAAGTCATATCGGACGATGAATGAATTGGATGAAATGCTGCTCAAATAAATCCGGGGTCTATGAAGCTTATAGTTACCCGACATTCATCTTTCAGGATAAGGGAAAACCCCGGAAACAGCCTTATCCAGGTAACTCAAACTAACCGAGATTCGAACTCGGGACCTCTTGAACGTGAGACACACACGCTACCATCTGCGCCACCGAAGCGGGCTTAAGATCATCTTGGGTTCCAAATAAATCTAATGGGAAGAGGGAGGTGATATACATACATGGATAAAGTGCCGAGAGAGAATGAATTTTGGTATTTGGGTGAAAGTTAGTTTATAAAACAAAAGTATAAAGTAAAAGTTGGCAGAAGTAGATATGTGGCATATCTGTGTAATTTTTATTCCTCAAATATAGATCCAACGATTTTGTTTGAAGATTCATATTGGAAAGTACTAAATATTGATGTAAACAATATAATTTCAAAGAAGAGTTGATACTTTCCTGGCGACGAACATATTGAAGAAATTCTCGGGTTCCAAGCCAGGTGTAAAGATGATTAGGCATCGACATTTCGGGAGCGTACATCTCTCCAAACATCAGGACCATGAATGGATAAAATAAATGTTAATAAGCACTAAAATGAGATTACGAAACTAACAAAGTCAAGACACTACCAATGCTCGAATCCCTCTAACAGGACAAAAAACTGTTTGTAGTAATTAAATACTACGTCAGGAGATGGCGTGGGTGTATAAAACATACGTTAGGTCATAGAAAACGTGACTAATCTGACGTTCAAGCTGTATAAATTGGCGCTACTTGCGCTTCCATTTTTAAGGCCAGTTTCCAAGAGGAACTGAACTGAATATGGAGGGATATGATAGTGCATAATTTCCCAAAATACTTCTCATTCTTGAAATATATATACCAAGGGAACTATCACTCTACTCATGACCGTATTTGCTCGAGTTGATTGTACCATCTCTGCTTCATGTGGGTACATGTGCCCCGTACGTGTACGTGTGTGTAGCTGGAAGTACCCGAAAATGAGTTCAGAATACATAGGAAAATATGGGCATAATAATACAGCATTGTACGGGAGGAACATGAGGAGCGCCGGCAGAGCGCTCACGAGGGATGTCCAGCAGCTTCTTGCATGTGGTCGCATGCGTTACCCTTCAGACTTCAGTTTTGGGCGTTACGTTTCTACTCCGGAGCAGATTTTTGGTGCACATGGTGAATATACAGCAGACATTATACCATCAGATTTTCAGGTTCGTAGCGATGTGAGTAAAGTGATAGTTCCCGTGTAAGTTAAATACTTCTAGAAGTATTTATTGCACACTTCCTTGTGATTATAATGGGCATAGGAAAATACAGTTGGCTTTGGAGTTAGTTGCTATATGGCAGCTTATACATTTTATATTCTCTGTATGATACAAGGGAGAAATACCAAAGCTTAGTACTGCAAAATGTCTAATGTGTTACACTTCAAAGCTTCGTCTACTCACTTTACAAATGATTTTTGTTCCATCTACTTCAATTTTGATCAAGATACACATTCGTAGAAGTACTTTTATTACATATTTCCTTATATGTGCAATGGGAATATGGGAACAAGCAGGCTTAAGCGATCTTTTTAGAGCTGGCCACTATATGAGAGCTTTGAAATTCTGTTCTACAAGATAAAAAGGGAGAAGAATAATCACTTTCTCTTTAGAAAACTATATATACTATATATATATATATATGTGTGTGTGGGTGTGGGTGTATTTGAAAACTCAGAAGAATAACGAAGAATATTTCGGAAATGGTTAAATTAAAAATGCTCATTTAATGTAAAATGTTGTTACTCAAGTACGTATTTTTTCGGTAAGATTTGTCTGTTTCAAACAATTAGCTCTGCAACAATAATTGAGAATAAAGATGTCTTCAAACGCTATTTCCAGAAAAGTCCAGACACACATACATGTTACTAGTTACATAAGTATCTTAAGCTTATGATAGTTTAATCTAAAATATTACTGCTATTTTGTGAAGAAATTAGTTATTTTCTAAGTAAAAGATATTCTGGATTGGACCGGCTAGAGAAAAGGGCTAAAGGACACGTTGACAACTAAGTCATTTGGGCCCGCAGTCCTGATTGGGGATTATCCTGAAAATCTTCGTGTCGTACCTTTGAAGCACTACACCGTAATACAAAAACAACCCAAGTGGGGTAAGATGTTGTGAAAGAGGAAAGGGAGGGTGATAATTGGCAATAATGAAATTACTATAAAAAGTGAATTGTGGTAAGCTGTAAATCGAAATGAAAGGGTAAAGAAGACAATATAGAAGAGGTAAAGTTGTGTTCAAAAACGTTCGAATAAAATAAAAATATATCAGTGCAGAAAAATATAAATTAAGTAGAAATTAGTAGGAGAGTGAGCTAGATATACCAGTGTAATTTATGTAGCGATAACTTCGAATGTTTGTGCAGAAAAACATTACAAGTCAATGAGACGATTAAACTCATTTTACTGCCAAAGAAAAAATTTATTTTAAAGGGATACCCCAGTGGAAACATATACTTCTAGATATTCCCAGTTTACGGGAGGTATCAAATCAAATCAAATACTTGGAAGATGAACTTAAATTTATTTTTGAATTGGCTGATCCCTCTCTCTCTCTCTCTCTCTCTCTCTCTCTCTCTCTCTCTCTCTCTCTCTCTCTCTCTCTCTCTCTCTCTCTCTCTCTCTCTCTCTCTCTCTCTCTCTCTCTCTCACACACACACACACACACACACACACACACACACACACACACACAGACACACACTTAACGGTGCTCTATTTTCTAGGAGTGTGTATTTCGGGTAATAATTTGACGTGAAGTTTTGGATGGAGAATAATATTCCCCTGCGCATTATGTATGTAGTAAAAAAATACTAAACAGATTGAGGTGCTGTTGCAATTACGTTGTAACCTCATTTTGTTTTTGACTGTAGACAATCGGACACGCATCCTCTGTAACATATTGTGTATGAAGACACCGTTCCTTTGTACATTTCTAACACTGCTTGTGTCAGAAGAGAATCAAACGAACACTCTGTTGCGAGGGAAAAGAAAGTATTCCTTTCGTTCCCGCCTTTTCTCCGGAAGACAGAAATTACAGCCATTTCCAGTCTCATCGGTTTACAAAATGGCTACCCGCTACATGTCTTCATATGTATGTTCACGCCGTCTAGTGTGTAGGAATTTTTCCCCCCTTCAGTTCCGACTCACATCGACCCAGTTTCTGTTTGCTGCGTCCCTCCAGGGTTTCTCTCACAATTTCTTTCGATATAGCCTATTTTCCTACCCCTTCTGCTCTTAAAGCTGATATCTTGATCCCTGGCTTTGCAATCGTCTCTTCCTAGCTACCTATATAGGCAGATGAGGGTACTTTAGTGAATGGAACCATTCCCAGATTGTGCTGCTCTTGCAAATATTTTGTTTTCAGCAACGACGGCAAACAGCCAACTTCTTATATTTCAAATATCTTTAGGCAAGCTTTGATTAACCTACATGTTAATACAGGTACAAAATAATTAAGGCAGAAGATGAGACCACCTTCCGCCCCCTATCTTTCTCTCTAGTCCTCTCCCTAACTCTCTCTCTCTCTCTCTCTCTAATCCGCTCCCTAACTGACTCTCTTTCGCTCTCTTTTGTTCTCTCGTTTCTGTTCGCGGACAGTAATAAAACTGCGTTTCTGCCATAATGCAACAGGTAAAACCCAGGAAGTACACTCCATTTGGCTTTAATGAATTCTAACATCTAGTTTTAATTTTTTTAAGGGAATGCAGCACCGAAATTGGCTAAAACTATGGGAAAAATATTTTTGTTTGTTTTTGTTTTTTAACTAATAAAATACTTTGAACCTTATAGTATCATAATCCAACTAAATGCATTTAAATGCCCTCACCTGACAATTTAAATGCCCTCACCTGACAATTTAAATGCCCTCACATGACAATTTAAATGCCCTCACCTGACAATTTAAATGCCCTCACCTGACAATTTAAATGCCCTCACCTGACAATTTAAATGCCCTCACCTGACAATTTAAATGCCCTCACCTGACAATTTAAATGCCCTCACCTGACAATTTAAATGCCCTCACCTGACAATTTAAATGCCCTCACCTGACAATTTAAATGCCAGTGCGCACGCGCATGCCGGCGCTTGGATTCACAGAATTCCGTCATTTCAGTTCGATTGAATGTACTAAATTAATACATTTGAAATTAGTGCGCAAAGTTTCTGGTGGAATTTTTGTATTGGTATGATGGTTATTTCTTACAATATGTGGCACCATGGAAACAAAACACTGGCTACAAACATTGAAGGCAAATGGTAAGGGTTATATTTTGCTTTTGTGTGAGTTTCTAACGGCCGGGATTTTCTTGTGTTTCTCGTTAAACTACATACTGTTTATATATAATTGATGAGTTTAAGTCTGTTATTTAACATTTATAAAGTTATTTGATACATCAAAACGTGCATATTACTGTTAAATAGGTTATAGTTAAAACATTTTTTGAAACAACTGACCTTTTGTTGACTGTGCCCATAGGATGAACATAGGCGCCGGAGATAAAGGACTTACCGACACAGATAAGTGAGGCAAATGGTGACTTCTTGACTGTTAGAGATTGTTCGGTTTCTGGTTTCGTTTAGAACAGTCTAGAAATTATCAGTGAGGTATTTAAGGTAGCAAAGACTGGCCCAGAGTCAGTCGTAAGCAGTAAACAGCTGAGCTGATATTGTAAACAGATGTAATCCGAACGCTGTTATTGTCATCGACCTTGGTAGATTGTGTTGTGTGTGACGTAATGTTGTTATGTCAGAATTGAACAGTGTATTTCTACGGAACTAAAGAACATATGGCATATCTGCAACTCGGACTTTTAATTCTACGAACCCACACAGTCACAATACTGTAGATGGCGAAATGTTGCCGTAGAGACTTTGTCATTTGCTATTAGTGTCTGTCTTCAACGTTTCTGTTGTGTACGCAAGGCTGCACGGCTCTATGAGATGGAATTTCCTAACAGAAATCAACCGACTCATCCAACTTTTGTCGCCGTTTATCGTGGTGTTGCTGAAACAGGAACCGCTGCACCATAGACTATTGACCGAGGAAGACCAAGAGTTCTTCGTACATCAATCCATTGTTTGTCTCGTCAGTTTTCTTCACAGACCAGGCAACGTTTGGGAGAGATGGAGTTGATAATTTGCACAACGTACACGTATGTGCAGATTGTAATCCTCATGGACATCAGCAACAGTTTAGTCTGAATGAGTGGGCTGATATCTGTAGGTGACTGTCTGGTAGGTCCATACGTTTTACCAGCACGTCTTACTGGTGCTGTCTACAGGAACTTTATCGAGCACACTCTTCTCAACCTACTTCACGAAGATGTGCCCCTGCAAATAAGGAAAAATAAAACGCGTGGCTTATGCATGATTAGGTTCCCGCACATTTTAGTCTCATTGTTCGAGATGCACTGACTGGTATCTACTATTACCGATGGATGGGTGGAGGAGGACAAGTTCCATGGCTTGCACGTTATCACGACCCCAATCCTGTAGATGTTTATTTCTGGGGGCATCATAAGTCATTGGTTTATGCCGCTGCCACCCCGGATGCAGAAATGCTTAATCTACGTGTCATGGAAGTCTGCGAAACCATACGCCACCATCCCGGAGTTTCTGAAATGCTCCAACATTGTATGATTTGATGAGTAAAGGCATACATAGAAGCAAGAGGAGAACATTTCGAGCATTTATTATGAGCTTAGTGTGTTAGAAGTGTAACACTGTGTTGAACACCCTCTAACGAAAACAAAAGACTATGGGACATATGTCCATATGAGCTTTTCCCTTCTTTTGGGGTGAGAAACTCATACGCGAAGTTGGTGAAGGTATTTCTGAAACATTCTGTACACCTATGTTCACCTCGTATGATCTCACAAAACCACTAAATTAAAAAAAAATCTCAAAGCATATATTGGTTAAGGTAGCACGAAAGGAAGTGCAAGTTTGAGTTGCACAAAGTTTTTCAGAGATACAACGGGGGAATGACAATCAGTTTTGTTCCCGGGACTAGGAAACTTGCCCTGGTGTTTCTGTAGTCATAAAAATCCTCGAAGGCTGATGTTCCGAGTCGTGTAGTTTGGTCGGACAGCACTACGTGCTCTGCTTTAGGGGTTTAACTCTCCAACAAATTTTTGTTTGGATATTTTCGGTAGCTTTTCTTGCTCAAAACAAAGCCATTATCCTCTTGGGGTGTTAAAAGCAGACCTGAGTTTTATATTTGAATTTATAATACTAACCTGATATTGTGCATTTATTAACCAGACATAACGTTAGGAATTACCTGCTTTACAACACTATATTGACAGATAAACGACTGTAAAACAAACTTCGTATGGGGGAACTGCATCTACAGCTAAGAAATTTGTACTCCGAGAGGCAGTGGTGAGAATATTAAGGGTAGCGGGATCGAAAGAGACATCAGTAGAGGACGGGGAAAATTTAAAATTCCCGGTACCGGCTCGTAACAAACTCTTCAGTTGCGAGATTTACACATCCCATGAAGAGTCTAGAATCAGGAAATCCTCCTTATCCGAGGCACAAAAAGGTGAGAAAATTCCCTGCTATAGACGTTGAAACTCAGAACTGTAAAACCGCAATCTACAGTACGGCCGTTGGCTCTCCGGCTCTGACGATTTGCAGCTGCAGGAGGTGGAGGGAGAAGGTTAATAGTACCAACATACAGCAATGAGCAATGAAAACGTATCCTCAAAATTATCTTTAGAATGAAAATATAGGACTATATTAGCTTTAAAACATTGAAATCCAACTTGCAATTTCATTATCGCGCAAGATATTCATTACAACACCTCTTTATTGGAATATTTCGTTCACACTTTCACGCACACTAACTGCTTCTGTTAGTAGTACTGGGAGTCTCTACATCTGGTGTCGTGGTCAGGAGGTTAAAACTGTCTGCTAGCGCTAATCAGCATTGTCGCTGCTAGGCGTTGCTTCCGAACCAACACCGCGTTGCCAGGTTAAATTTGTTTGGACTACGTGGCTTTAGTTGCTTGCGCTGGTGAACCTTTTTGCTATTTTGTGAGTGCGTGGATTCCGATTTTTAATGTTCGTAAGTCGCATTATTATCGCTATAGTAATAATATGGTTACTAGTTCCTGAAATATGCAAATGAGGGAAATATTTAAAATAAGTATGTTCCTCTGCTTGAAATTCCCGCTAAAGAACTGGCAAAGGCTGCTTCCCCCTCACAAGAAATGTCAGAGCCGGAGAACGGGTGGCCGAACTGTAGGATGAAATGTGAAGTGAGGGGAGAAAAGCGGTGAAAAGCTGGGACAGGCAATTCGGATATCCTTAGCATTGTTCTAATGAGCAGGGGAAAATCAAAGGAAAGAAAGAAAAGGCAAATAAGGTCGGCTAGGGGGAATCGAACTCACGACTTTCCGAATGCGATTCACATACACTTGCCATCTTTGTTACCGCTCTCCCAGGTACTATTAGTGAAGCTGTGCTTGTCATTGTGGTCTAATATGGGGGATATTTGTGTTTCCGGAATACAGCGTGTGGGCTTTGGTTGAAAAAGCCGAATCAGAATTAAACATGTAATGACACAGCTGAAAGGAATTTAAGAACACCCTGTCGTTTACTGGAGAAATGTAAGTCCGTTGGGACATACGAGGGTGGGTCAAAATGTAATGCTTCCTATTTTTTCCTTAAATAAGGAAGTTACATAAAAACTTTGAATTTGACGCAATTCCTCAAACCTTTCCTCCAATCTCCTGCAGTAGTAACTTCCTATGTCAACAGGTGGCAGCACTGCATCCTCTTGCAAAATGGCTGACATCGACATTTGTATTAGACAACGTTCTGTGATTGAATTTTTGACTGCGGAAGGTGAAACGCCAATTCGCATTCACGTAAGGCTAAAAACTGTGTACGCTGCTGCAACAGTGGTTCTCAGCATTCTTAGTCGATAGGTTCGTCGCTGTAACGAAGCTGAAGGCCAAACACCATTGGCAGATGAAAAGCAAAGCGGCAGGCCGGTGACTGCAGTGGCTCCATGCAACATTCAGTGAATCGATGACATCATTCGTGGTGATCGCCGGGTAAAAACAGGTGAATTTACCTCCCTCAGTAAAGGCAGTGTGATGACGATTATTCAACAACTATTAAAAAACTATGGCGGATGTTCTTCTTTTGCATGACAATGCAAGACCACACACCAGCCGTTACACCACTGCAGAAATTGAGAAATTGGGATGGCAAGTCTTACCTCACCCCACATACAGTCCTGACCTGGCACCATCAGACTTTCATCTGCTCGGGCTACTAAAGGAAGCTCATCGTGGGATTCATTTTGAAGATGAGGAGGCTGTGAAAACGTCCGTGCGTCAATGGCTTAGGAAGCAAGACCGTGTGTTTTACCACACTGTAATACATGCCCTAGGTAAAAGGTGGACCAAAACTGTGGAAAAGGACGGAGATTATATTGACTAGTGATAAATTAATCGTCAATGTTGTAGTTTTCAAGCTATGTAAATTGGATTCAATTTTCCTGGCAATTAAAGGAGAAAAAAAATAGGAGGAATTACTTTTTGACCACCTTCGTACAATGACATGTCGCCACACTAACACATTTGGTGAGTACAACGGTACGATAAACTAAAGACACGTGGTTCAGATTACGATCTTTGCATTAACGTTTACAGTTTCATTCTATCTTTCCGTGAGTTTATACTATGGGTAGAAAAATCCAATTTCAAAATTGTGGAAAGCACCACTTAAATTGAAATTGAAAACTGAATTCGCGCCTCATAAAATATTTTTCTACAAATTCCAAAATTGATACAAGTTACTAATTTTAAAAATCGAAATTTTAAATAACACGATAACAGCATTTAGGTTTTCCATCACTATATATGATGGCGGAAACCTTATAATATTACAAGCAAATACTCCTATTCAGGTTTGATAAGAAGTCTATGAATTTAGTTACTCTGAATGAATTATGAATTACGTCTATGGCTATGTGTATGGATAGCAAACACGAAACCACAGCAGCTAAAGGGCCCATAAAGCCCGCCTCGGCAGCGTAGGTGGTAACGTATCTGCCTCATGTTCAAGAGGTCCAGCGTTCAAATCTCCATCCGTTATCCTCAAAGACGAATATTCACTGCGTAACTCTATTTTACACAGAATGGGCAGAGAAAGCATAGAAATATTAAAAATAAAAAATAGCATAAACAGGAAGACATCTCCATGCTATTTGGCAGACTTTGATGGCGCGAGAATTGGCGGACCATCAGCCAATGAGATCGAGATGGCTGGCCCAAGCATCCACGGCCAAGGTATAAAACAACGGACAGCCTCCTAGTCAGCACAGTTAATACCACTTTCGTCAGACTCCAGACGCTGCAGAACAGGGCGCTACGGGTCATCTACGATACTGACTGGAGATTTCCCGCCCATATCCTTCACGAACATTCCAACATTCCGTACATTGTCGACGTCATTCGAGAGAGGGCTCGTTCAATGTACGACAAAATTCAAACCCATGGCAACCCTTTGGTGAACTCACTGGGCAGGTATGACCAGAGGGAGCAAAGACGCTTGCCATCATACAAACTCCCCAGAGACGTCTTGGGGCCCCTTGGGTAACCCAAGGAAAACCCCAAAAATACCCAATCTACATAACGCCTGATGGCTCGAGCGTCAGGACACCCGTACTCAAAACGGGGTAAAAGTTCTAAAACAGATCCTCCCCCAACGGGAGAAAGTAACAACAAACCAGCCTTCAGAGGACAAACTCAAGGGCAACCAGTTGAAACCTAAATTGAAACACTCAAAACCTACCGCCAGCAGATCAAAAGCAATCACACCTGACTCACTTCGCAGGTTAAGCCGCAAAGCGGCTAGGTACTGCGGCAAAAGACACCCGGACGGGGAAATTGACCCGCCCGACCAGGACTACCTCTGGACCTCTGGAGTCAGCACAGTTCCTGCGGTGCTGTCAAGAAGAAGAGGAGCCCTGAAGAAGCCCTACATAGTAGGACGAAATTTGGCATTCAGCAAACAACCAAGACACGGCGTTAACCGGAAGACTTTATTATTCTGAAAGACGAATGTCGGGTAACTCTAAGCTATATGGCCCCTGGGCTCAATTTAGCATCATTTCAACCAAATCGTTCACAACCGATTTGACTTAACGTTGGAGGACATAAATCAGAAAACGGGGGGAAAAACCATAAATGTAAGCTCAATTTTTTCTTTCTCTTCTACATATAGGAAGTAGATAAAGTATCACATCCCGCCCGGATATTGGATATTCATATTCCACCGGAAATATGATCCCAGAATCCAGAAAAAACAATTTTGGAAAACACTCCGACTTTGTTTGTCTGTATGTACGTGTATCTGAATAGCCATACCTCAGAAATAAAAAGTTGGTTAAATATCAATCTGGTATTTCAGTTCTACATCTTCCAAGAATTGGACTCGAAAATGTTGTAAGAAAATCCCCAAACTCCAGTCTACCTTTTACACGCTATAATTTCTTTTGAGAGATATATCGAAAAAGGAGAATTTGACCTCGCTGTTGTGTTAAAATTAGTTTTGGTGCAGATGTTCAATAACTAAGTTTATTCGACCTTGAACATCTTGCATGAGGAGTATAAACCAGCATGTGCCAGGTTGGTTTCTAAATTGTTGAATTTCTCAAAACCGATCCTAAATATTTTGACTAAAATTAATTATAATTAAGACATTCGCATTACAAACGAAGTGTATGGCTTTTAATTGCTAGGATTTCCCTCAAGTCCTCTTCATTCTAGATGACTAGTAGAACTCGTAAACCTAAATGATAGACAATATGTCACTACACAGCAAATGTATAAATATCACAACCTGTTCTAAAACTTGTGTGTGCACGTGGGGGAACCATTTCGGAGATATTCTTACTTATCTGTTTGAACTCAACTGGTATGCAAAAACAGAAGAAAAAAAAACATTGGAATTTCAAAGCTAGTACATAGCGATAATATATATATCGCTTAAAATAGCAATAAGATAACCTTTATCTTGAATAAAATTAAGTGCATAGAAGAATAAACGTTTGTAAATAAGTTTTGAAAGTCATGTGAGGAAGTCATGTGAGTTCACATCAGATTTTTCCACATCGGGGAGGTGGACTATGGTCCTTTACAAGTTATTCACGATTTGTTAACATATTGGCTTCAAAATCATAATTATTCATCGTTAAATACCGTAAAGACTTACTTTACGTAGGTTTAAAAGAGTATGTCGTAGTTATTCTTCTACTCAGCCCTAACTGTATTGAACACCATTTGCAAATTAATAAGTTGTTAGTTAACAGCTTAAATTCTAATTTATATATAATCTTTCATATTATGATTTCTATATTTTGTTAATATGTTAACTATCTGTAAATTATGTCCTAACTTCCAGCAACAGTGAAAAACAATAGATGAAGAATTCATCTGTACATATAAATTGTACTTCCACATTGACTTTTCTACGTCTAGACCTCATAAATGCCACAATGTCAAAAATATGTTATACTCGCATAAGCTTATTTTGCAACTCTTCCACAAACTACTCTCGTAGAAAAGTATTCCTGTATGTACTTCTTGTTAATCAAGGTAAATTCACGTTTACACGTTTCATTGTTGTGTGTAGTTGTGTGAAATTTACGTCCTTTAAAGTTAAGTCATATCGGACGTTGAATGAAATGAAATGATGCCCACGATCCATTAGAGCTTAGGGTTACACGACATTTGTCTTTCAGGAATAAGGAAAAATATTCTTTTAACTCACCCTGGCCGAGAGTCGAACTCGGGACCTTTTGAGCGTGAGGGAGACAGGCTATCATCGGCGCTACCAAAGCAGCGCACATTTCGTTGCAGGCTATAGTAATTAAACTGACAGTCATATATTTTAATGAGCGCATCACATCGTGGACTTTGAAATTTTATTTTTCTCGGATAACCACGGAAAAATGAAGGAAAAATAATATGAACTCTTGCTTTCACAGGACATCTCTAACACTTTTGTTATTCGTGTTACAAGAATAATTGCCAGTTATACATACAATTAATTTTAATCAACATATAAAACCTTACAGAAACAGCTACATTCCACGTCTTGTTATAGAAACAAAGAAACTTGTGATACTCAAATTTATATACATATAATCATTTTAAAGTGTCATACTCCCTCCATCAACCCTGATAAACAGAAGTCGACAAAACTTCAAAAGCAATGATGAAAATGTTGAACAAAGCAAATGATGAATAATTTAACATCTCAGAAATTACTGATCCACAAAAACATTAATTTGGCTAAAGTTTAAATACAATCATGTTCCTTGTATAGTACATTTTGTTATCGCTTTACGTTTATCAGCTCCACAGTGTCATCTAAAATTTCTTCCAGACGAAGGCAACTTCCCAGATTATTCCTAGAAAATTCATTATGTGCATTTAATGTGTCACGTAATATCCGTAAGATATTATAGCATTTTAATGAAAAGCTTTAGAGCCACTATTTATAAAATCAGGCATTTTGAAAAACTTTTCATGTAAGGGCAGTTTGAGGAGCTAAGACGTTCCTGTAAGCATTTCTGTTCTATCTTGAACATAACTTAAATATCAAGTGTCCTAGAATGTATCCAACTTTTCTTTCTAAATTATGCTATTAACGAAGTAGAGACACAGCACTAATAGTTTTCTACATACTCCTCTTAGGAACCTCAAAATGTTATGATGAAACCTCAGTATTAAAATTTGGGGGGAAAGTTTCATGGCAGAGGAAGGAAACATTCTGGTGATAAAAGCGATGCTATTTAAACTTAAAGAACCATTAAACTTAAATTACTACAATTAAACCATTTACATTTATAAACTATCGCATGACATATAATGCAAAAATAAATATTTTGCATCAGATAACATTTCAATGAAAATAATGTAAAAACTACAATGATAATCAATCATTTTATTTCTAAGTTGTCACGTATTATAGAAAGCAAAATTAAATATATAATATAAGCTTCAAAAATATAATATAATGATAACATGAAAACAATTAATTTAACATTAAATTAATATTAATTAATATTTATACTACGAGGTATATTATCGGTTGTTAGCATCGTAATCCCTAACAAGAAAGCGTTGAGCAAAAACTTAAATACCAGAAATAAAAATTCGTATAGTTAAAGAAAAGATATAAACAAGTGCTGAAAAATCACAAATTAATTAAAATTATAGAGTAAAAACTATAAAATAACAGATAAAGCTGAAAGGCACTCAATAGCTACGAATCGTCGTGAATTTCTTCTAAGATGAATTCTATGTATCCGACCTGAGACCTAAAGCACAACTACAACGAACTTTTCATTTTGTCATCATGACTTTCTTGTAAATTTTGATTAAAATTAGAGGGCGAACATTGAGCTACATGTGACATTCTGAACGATGTATGGCAGCTTTAAATCAAGCTCCAGCTTTAAACAGCAGCATTTTCCACAGCGTTGTTTTTCTTAACATTTCTGACAGTATCCTTCTGGGAACGTTGGCCGCAAAATTACATTGGCTCCTCCGGGGCACATTTCATTGCTATGAGACTGGCGCACGTGACCACTGGGAACTCCTGATACATAGAGAGCATCCGCTGTTTTATCTGACACGTCGTACAGTGAGATCATAAGTGGATAGTACTTACAGTGACATATACTAAAATCCGGCTAAGGTGTTAACCACACCATAATAGTGATATAGCATATTCAAAATCTAACCCCAAGGAAATGCTGCAATAGGACAGAAAAAATTTATAGCATGGGAAAAAGCCCGCGCACGCGAAATGGTATGACTCAATATCAAAAGCTGGTAAAACATGGAAATAAATTGTTATTTTACACTAGTCTAAGTAGGAAAAAATCTGGCAGGTTTGAGTTTTTCTGGTCTAATTACCTTTCGACTTACATGCAAAAGGTGTGTGTTATTTTATATTTGTTCAAAAAGGTACTAATGTTTTGTACATCAAATATAATGTACATATTTGGTGTATTCTACAAATAGATTGTGAATTCCTCTTCACCCTGAATTACTTTTGTATAATTTTTAACCGTAAAATGTAACAAAGTCATACTAGACATAAAATGTGAATGCCTTCTGAACATACACTTTATCAAATGAACATTCTTTTTGGTTTAGTCATTTCGAAGATACCATTTCCTACTGGTTTATATTTTTAAATACTTTTCAAGTGGCCAGTCACAATTATTTTTCTCCGGATCGTGCAAGAGATTGGAATTTCAGCCCATCACATAGTGATTTCTTTAAAGTTCTCGTTTTTCTATACCAAAAGAAAAATACATGTAAGTGTAGGTGTAATTCCATCAGAGATTTTACGCATTAAGATTTTATATGAAGAGTGCTTTAGGTTTGTTCATGTAAAGATTTGGGTTTTTTTCTGGCCAAACAGGCCAATGCTTACTTGTAGGTTTTATTACATAACACTTACGTTACCATTTTCTGTTTTTCTTACTTAGAGGTTTTGGGTTTGTACCGACTTAGGCGTGGTAGTCGGCGGTTTGAATAAAGGCGACCGGCCTACAAAGGACCCTTTTGCAAGGGTTACCTAATTTCGTACAGTGCTCAGTATTTCTTAGGGATCTTTCTCTCCCACTCTACGTACTGAAGAGTCCGTCTGTGTAGAAGGAGGGTTTTCTTTTCGAGTCTAACGCAGTTTAAGAACGATGTGAAAGTAGACTTTGAAAATGTGATGCGGTTAATAGGGTAATCGTCATCATTATCATCATTACTGTTATATGACAAAGTGCTCCCATTGAATAAACAAAACATTGGCCCATTCTCTGCGGCATGGATCGTAAACGCTGTAAAAGCAGCTATACTGAAACTTTTCATCTAGCAACCATATCTCTGTTTGGAAGTTTCATCCCAGGGAAGGGTAGTAATATTCTCACAGGTCACGTCACCAGTGGTATTTATTTGTTTTAAAACCACGAGTTGCATTTGTAGAGACTATTTCACAAATGAAACAAATTTTCAAAGGCAATAAGACAAGTTATTTGATTCCGTAAATCGCATAAGCCTACGTAAGAACATGAATGAAACTTAACTTCACAAGTCACGACTTTCAAGATCAATAGTTCTTACAGGCCGTGCACAAGTTAACCTGGGGAAAGCAACTTTGCTCTTAAGGCTGTCAAGTAGCGCTGATTGATTATAAGAAAATAATAAAGTAACATTATCTCTATTTTCAAACAATAAAATTCATTTATTTTAAACTACAATAAGTTTGTAGTTATTTAAGTTGAATGTTCGTTTTGCACGAGAACAACAAAACAACTATTTACAAAAATATTTTCTGTCCTTTTAGGCATTCTTTTGCTTTACTTGCTGAACTAAGTGATTTATTTCGTTTGTCGCCTGGCCAATTTTTTGGGGGGGCCTTCAGTACTCAGGTGATCGTTATATCCAACAGTAAAGCAACATGTGATAATTACTAAACGATAATTGTGCATGGTGTACAATTATAGATTTAGAGATTAGCGATTGGTCTGTATTTGACGAATCATAGTACTTGATTCCTCTATACCAGGATAGCGACGTATTGTTAAATAGTCACTTTAATCTTTAACCAACATAAACTGTTCCTCATCATTTGTCATTATGTCCATAGAATTTAGAACTTCCATGTATATATTCTATACCTTAAGTTCGTGGTACTAAACACATCTGTTTTGTATGTACAGCTGTACGGAAGCATGACATACCAACTTTGGTAAATTGTTTGATATCCTTAATATTACTTTCTTTGTGACTGAACTTCCTTGGTCGTTCGAAAATGTCTTCTAATGCTTTTCTCTTCAAAAGTTGTTGATTTCAGGTGGAGTCTTCACCTTTATTGTGATTGTGTTTCACATTTAATTCAATACCAGTTAACACACTACAATCTCCTTTGACATAGCATTTACATGTTTTTAGTAGAGTTCCTCATTTCACATTGTCACCCATATCTCTATGAAAACAAAACTAAGTATCTAACAGAATTATGTTTTTCCATTTCTAATTTAACATTACTTTTAGTTCATATAGCGACATGGTCAGTAATGAGTGATTTCAGTCATGAGAAAAAAAAAGAGAACAGCTGTCTAAAATGTAATCTTGTTACCAACATGGAGCAATCGATTTGTGTGCCATTCATATGACATGTATACTTTTAAGTATCGATTGCCAAAACAAGGATCACCCTGTTGTACGCAAATGGCTCTGTCTGTTAAGACAAATTGGGCCATGTACGCAATGGTATTATACCCTTTAAGCATTACGTACACATTCAATTATCAGGAAAAGGGAGAGTTGACCCCTGTACGCAACTGGAGGCTGCCGTCCGTTTGGAGAATTTCCGTTTGTGGTCGTTCGTACTGTGAAGATTACCCTGTGGTCCAACATGTAAGTTTGTGCAGATATGGAGGGGGTATTGAAACAGGCTGGAGTGGGAATACTACATCCAGAAGCATTACGCTTCGCGATTGCGTTGTATCTTCCGTTTCCTGTACTGGCTCACTCATCCTCCCCTTTCAGAGGTCACGTAGGCGCTGAAAACCTCTCCAGTCCCTAATTGAACTTAACAGTAATATTACTTAGGAAGGGGCTGTTGCCACCCTTCCAGTCTCTAGTATATCTGACATTAATAGAATTACCTGACGCCGAACCTTCCTCCCGATTGGATGTTATTAGGATTGGGCTGGACTCAGGGGCAGTGGTAACTATCCCTCTGATAGCCTTCGCATCATTTACATTACCACAACTACTATTGTCACATCAGAGCAAAATTCATCATAATCACGGCTAAGTTTAAGAAGCATTTGGTTGCATTATTTCTGTTAAGCATTCATAAAATAACCTCTAGAAATAAAGGATTTGAACTTTAATAAATTTATCTTTATCCGTAAGGGCAGAAGTTACTATTTGTGGAACTATAGACGAAGTCATTAATCAGAAATCCTCAGTTTTTGTCATCCCCAGTGTAAGAAAACAAAACCGAGTAAGAACAAATTTGCTGTCTGCCATTGTGCTCGGTTACAGCATTTAGCAGAATTGTGCAGGCCAAAGTTGCTTGTATTCTATTAGTTTGTTACATTTTATGTTACTTTGTGTTCTTCTAGATATTTTTATAAAACACAAATTTATCACATGTATCTATTGTTGGTGAGCATATACTTTCAGTGATACCTGTCAAACTTACTGCTTTAAAGTGCATCTTCATTTTATAGCCAGGTTCATACGATTTTATAAGGTATTTATTTGATACTGCCGTTCTGATTATGTACTTACATTAAGGAAAGTTAATCCCTCCAGCAGGGAGAGTTTAATAAGTTAGTAATTAATTTACTTAGAAATTAATTTAGGGATTTTATGAAAAACCAAAACTATAAACTTCATGTTGTAGTCACTATAGCCTGGATACTGTTCGTCTACCCTGCAGATTGGCCGAGAAAATGTTGACATTAAAATCGAAACTGAACTATTATGAGTTAAGTGCTTTCAGTAGTGCATCAGGTTCTCAGGCAAGGTTGTATCAGTGTAGCTGCTATAGCAGTCGGAAATTTCTTTCGAGAAAAATAATTTACTGTATTGAAGGTATAAATGAATTTAAAATATAATTAAAAAAAATATAAAAATATGGTGGTGGCGCCATAAAACAAAGTATGACTTAAAACTACCCTTCGGCCTTTCTATTTTTTTATTTATATCTTCCAACGTTAAGTCGTACGATGAATGGAATGATGCTCAGGGTGTATAGAGCGTAGAGTTATCCGACATTCATGCTTCAGGATAAGGGAAACCCCCAGAAAAACCGTATCCAGATAACTCGCCCTGACCAAGATTTGAACTAGGGAACTCTTGAGCGTAAGGCAGATTCGCTACCACCTATGCTACAGAGGTGGACTATTTGGACCTTTCTCTTCCATATAATTTCTAGTAGCTCAGTTTTAGCACGTTGTCTTCCTCTCTGTTGCAGAGAAGTCTATAAGCGTGTGCTTAAGAACGCCGTCGATAGTACTTGTCATCTCTCACTTATAGCGGCGACCGAAATATCGTTCTACCAGTAACTCCATTGGTGAACTGCGACATCTTTATCTCACAGTATGCGTGGATGGGTGCGAATGAGGATAAACAAAATCAGATAAATGGACAATAAATTTAATGAAGGCTATTTATTTCAAGTTTTCTATTGTTGAGGTTGAAGAGTTGTTACTGTTACTTACATTATATAGTAACTACTGAATTAGATGTGTTAACTTCTGAAGATCACATATTTTTGTTTTAAATATAAGCTGCTTCCGTAATTATACTTAATGATACAATGTTTGTTGTATGAATAATAAAATTGCTCAAGAATGCTCCTGGACGGTTATCATTAAACCTATATAAAATTAATCGATACCAAATTCTTTGTTAGGCACGGAGAAATTATGGGAAAGACGCAAATTTTAGAAATGCTTTATGGACATAAATCTCCCGCCCCAACCATTATTCACCAACATTCCTACTTTACCTAATTAAAGAATTTTATTTCCAATCTTATTTTAAATTATGTATATATAAAATTAATTAATATATCCTAATTGTTTTCTAAACCCTCCTTAATTGTATAGCTAATGGTTCCCATTCCCTGACAAAATTTTACCGATACTGCTTCTTATTTAAATTATGCATTGATTTAAACCCACGGGGATTACGTTTTGCAGTTGTGCGTCTATCTCCCTGTCATGTTCTTATGAAATTGCCTATCTTATCCCTTTAGGTGACAGTTAACTGCAGAGTTACTACCCCCATTAGTCCTGGACCCGCAGGACCTAGGACTTCATACCCGGGAGCGACGGATACTACGGGGATCTTTCCATAGGGCAATACTTGATTCCTTAAAAAGCACCCCCGCTGAGCACAACGTCAAGACGGGATGGAAGTGGATACGCCACTTACGCGCATCAACCCCGCAGGAAAGACTACCGAAAACCTAGGTGGGGCCGAATGGTGATCTAGCACACCTTCTACTAGCTGTGCAGGCTAGTACCCGGAACTTTTTAGGCAACCGTCTACCCCCTCCGGGCGGCAGTAGCCTGGCCGGAGGTACCCAATTCCCCGTGGGTGTCGGGAACACACTGCCCCCTCGAGTCAAATCCAATCCGAACAACACCCCTACGGGAGGAGCTCGGCAGTTCGGTCCGAGGTTCCTCTGGTAACGTCAGAAGTACCTCGGTGCTAAGGGTCCGCAGCGTCCACACCACGCCAGCTGAAGGGGACGGATCCGCTCCCCTACGAGACCCTATAGGTGACAAGCTGTTGTTGCGTAGGATTGTTGATGCACAAGATTAAGAAGATTGTAAAAAAGCATCATAGTATAACAAGTGAGCCATTATGTGCCAGTTTCACCCTCCAAAGAGGATGCATCTGCTTGCATGCACACGTATTTGTAGCACACATAGAGCTGCATCGGTTCCATAACTCCAAGTTGAAGAAGTAGGACATGGACAAGAGAAAGCCACAGTGTTTTCTTATTCCATTCAAGGTTTATTGTGTGTGTATGTGTGTGAGTGTGTGTGTGTCTGTGTGTGTGTTTGTGTGTGTGTGTGTGTGTGTGTGTGTGTGTGTGTGTGTGTGTGTGTGTGTGTGTGTGTGTGTGTGTTTGTGTAATTTGCGTCCTCCAACGTTAAGTCATATCGGAGCATGAATGGAATGGGTAAAATGATGCTCAAATGAGCCTAGGGTTCCTGGAGCTTAGATTTACCCGACATTCGTCTTTTAGGATAAGGGAAAACCCCGGGTAATATATCCAGGTAACACACCCTGACTGAGATTCCAACCCGGGACATCTTGAACGTGAGGCAGACATGCTACCATCTACGCTACCGAGGCGGCCGAGGGAGGCATTCAAAGTTTAGATTATTGTTCCATTGTTTCAGTCTCCTAACAATACATACATTCTCCTACCGACCCTTTCCTTTTATACGCTATCGTGTTTCTTGACAACCCACTTGCATTTGTTCTACTTTTTGTTTTTCTTTATACTACCTCATGTTGTGCTAAACTGTAAGTCTTCTTATATGTCTTTATCTGTTACTCCTCCCTGTTAATCCTCCCTGTAATCAGTTAATTATTAGGTTCTTAACTAATATCTAAAACCTAATTTTCCCAGGCACATCTGAGTTACCTTTCTCATTAGAGCACTACATTCACTCCCGTAAAGATTTCGGAAATGAGTCATATATTTACTAATTTAAGATGAGCTACCTCTGCTTTTTGCAGCTCTTTGATTATTTCCACTTCCCATTCATCTGCCGCTTTAACATATGTGTATAGGTCATATTGGCAGGTTTTGACTTAAAACAAACAATACTCAAAGCAATGGCGTTCATTTGTTTATTGTTGGTATTTAGCGTTGTATTGCCTTGTTAAATTTGCATACACACATACCACATCACACATACGCATCACCACACATACACATTGCCATATTCTTGTATACCTTTAGCTTCTAGGGAGAAAAAAGAACAACTTGACTAAACAAAAATTCTCCCGTCTTGGTAGCGTAGATAGTAGCGTGTCTGCCTCAAGTTCAAGAGGTCCCGAGTTCTAATCTTGGTCAGGGTGAGTTACCTGGATAAGGTCCTTTCCGGGGTTTTCCCTTATCCTTAAAGACGAATCTCGGGAGCTGTACGCTCCATGGAACCCGGACACATTTGAGCACCATTTCACCTACTTTATTCACTCTCCGATATGACTTAACGTTGGAGGACGTAAAATTACCGAAAAAGAAATCCTATGCAGATCATAAAGACAGTCATTATTTACTTATTTCATTTTTCACTTACTTAATTGATGGAAATTAATTGTACTTTCCACTGGCCGTGTGTAGGCTTAACTACGAGTCAGTTGGAAAATTTAATGTCATATCGGCAAGTTGGCCATAGTAGCTCAATGGTTAGAGCGGCTGGACGGAGACCAGCATATCCGTGGTTCAAATCCCGGCTATAGCATTGAATTTTTCAGTCCGACTCTATCTTTCCATACTTTAGCCTACACACGGCCATTGTGAAAGAATAATTAATTTCCATTAATTGACCTAATAGTGGTTAACTATAAAGCCCGGGCCTTAAAGTACTTACAAGTAGTAAGTCGCCATTAAGGTAGTTGTCTCATGTGTTTATTAGAACTCCTAAGTGGTTTACCGGGAGAAACACGAGTCATTTGCAAAATTTAATGTCATAATGGCACGCTGGCCATAGTAGCTCAGTGGTTAAAGCGGCTGGACGGAGACCAGAAGATCCATGGTTCAAATCCCGGCTATGGCATTGAATTTTTCAGTCTGGCTCTACCTTTTCATATTTAACTGATGTTCCGCCTTTAACTACAATGGCCAATACAGTGGCCGTTTTGCATTTATAATGTATTTTCTACCAAAAGTCATGATGACATGTATACATAAAGTTTTCTTTGGTTTTTCTACATTACATCACACACACACACACACACACACACACACACACACACACACACACACACACACACACACAGTCATTCATATTTCCAGGCTGTAAGCAGAACAGGAGATACGTCCAGCTATAGAAAAAGTCCTAAACACAGTCGGGAATCGAACCGTGAACGTTTTACAGCAGGCAATTGCCAATTGAGTTATTGACCAGCCGTTTCTCGTGTTGATATATACTTAATTTCTATAATAGTTTTCACGTTTATAGCTTATATTACAGAAAAATGTAGCTATTTTGCTGGTTAAAGTAATTTTGACTTATATGCTGCTTTCATGAACGTTATTAGTCAAACCTTCTCTTTATATGCCGATGTTTTTAATTTATACGCATCTTGTAATAACCCCTTTGTGTTTAAAAGTATATGTAGGTACAGAAACATAATAAATGAGGGCATTCTTTAAAATAGTAAGACAAATATAATAGCAAAAGCTGGGCGAAAGTGCAAATTCAATAAAGTCCGGTAGAAGATACGGATGGTCTGGAATCCCTGCCTAATAACAATCCACTGATGTCACGGCGAGCAGGAAAGAGGGCATTCGAAGTTACAAAGCAACTACAGAGGCTTCCAGATGCGTAAATGGTGAGCCCCATAATATTCCCGAAAATAGAAGCAATTGGTCTCCATTACCTCTTAAATGCACAAGCAGTTAAGCAAGAGAAGAGCATAGAATTGGAAATTTAGACAGTTACTGGATCACTTCTTTTGTCCTTAAATCGAAGCTCAAAAAGGCAGAACAAATGTTGTACTAAGGACTAAGTGGAGAAACCACAGTAATGAAAATGGCAAGCAACTATGACACTTTGCAATATTTAATGAGCTTAAGATTACAAATACATTTTTAAAACAACATCATATACTAAAAATACATGGAATACTTGCGGCCAAAGATCATTATAGATTATATTATGGTAAACATGAAAACTAATATACTAATACGCACATTACTTATAACAGAATCTATAGAATATGTGATATATCTGCTGACCACTGTTTAGTTATATCAAAAATAGAATTAGAAAGGACGATTATCACAAGATACAATAATTATGGTCTAACATAAGGGTGCAGTTTATCTCCGGTGTTGTTTAATATGGATGATATTGTTAGAAAATTAAAAGACGACATATGTTCAAGAATAACAGTAAGTAAAAACAATGCATTAAATGTTCTCTTTGGGAATGACAAGTTAATGCAAGACAGAGAGCATAAGCTGCAAATAAGTGTGTACAAATTACAAAAATTGATCCAGGATTATGGTTTAAATATATCAGTAGAAAAGTCAAAGATAATGGTATTTTTATGAAAACAAATAAAAAGATCGAAGATAGTGTGACTTTGTGGGTTCGTAGAATTAAAAGTCCAACTTGCAGAACATAAAAATCATTCTTTATTTGCGTAGTAATGCACTGTTTAATTCTCACGTAACAACATTACATAATACACAAGTCATACACAAGTCTACCAAGGTCGATGACAATAACAAACAACTTTCAACACTCTTCTGTTACAACAGTTCACAGCTGACTCTCGTTTTACAACTGTCAGCTCGTGTGTCAGAATTTCTTATACGAGGGGGGGGGGGGCAAAAGAAACCCGACTCCGAGGGCGCTGCCACTCTTAGACGTAGTGCAAGGTTCTCACGCTAGATGGTGTTAGTAGTGACCTTCATGAAACAGCTGTGCAGACGGCATCAGTATAGAGCTGAACGTGCAAGTGTGGTATTGTGTTTCTCTGACTGTTGGCGGGTTACCTCTGCAAAATCCTTATGGCAACTTTAAAAGGTCAAAGAGTGTGTGAAATTTTGTTTCCTGCTTTAAAAAACTGCAACTTAGACACACCAAATGCTTCAGAAAGGTTTCCGGGAGGACGCTATGACAGTTGGTGTTACGGGTATGACCCAGAAACCAAGCAAGCGTCAAGCCAATGGAGGATTCCCAACTCTCCCAGACCACAAAAAGGATGGCAAGTGAGGTCAAATGTGAAGACGATGATCATTGTCTTTTTTGTTCGTGGAATTGTGCATCGGGATTTTGTACCCCCTGGCCAGGCTGTTAACCAGCACTTTTACTTGGATGTTTTAAGGCGTCTGGGAGAGGATGTAAGGAGGAAACGCCCGGAACTTTGGCGATCAGGTGACTGGTGTCCGCATCACGACAACGGTCTAACACAAACGGCCTTACGAGTGATCCAGTATTTGGCATCTCAGAGGTGGTCTGTCGTTCCCCACGCTCCGTATTCGCCAGATCTAGACCCATGCGACTTTTTCCTATTTCCACGAATGAAAAAAAAAACGCTAAAAGGGAAGCGTTATATCGATGTCGAGGCGGTAAAAACAGCTTCGCAAAGGGCACTGGACAATATCAAACTTGAGGAGTTCCAAACATGCTTCCAACAGTGGGAAAAGAAACTTGAAAAGTGCATCGCATGTAATGGAGCGTATTTTGAAGGTGACTGAAGTAATTTTGTAAAATGGTTCATCAATAAAGTTTTTATGACAACAATCCGGTTTCTTTTGGGTCCCCCCTTGTATATCTCATTCATAATTTGAGAGACTTCTAGAGCAAATAAGAAACAACTTTTTCTCTGTCAATCAAGATATCACTAGAACCTTCCAAACGTGAAATCCTATCTGTGCCGGCAAGTCTCTTATCTCAAGCGCTATGTTTATCTGCTTTTGCCAGCTCTTAGTGTACACTAGCCGCGCTATCGTTAACTGCTTATGCAAGCTCTTTATTACCGAGAAATACTATCCCCCGTGTGTTATCTATTTATTCCCGTTGCCGCGACATTACATAATGTGTTAGAAAAGGTGAGAAACTTTATTGGGCTGCAATGCAATCTTCAAGGCAAATAATAATAAAATAAGTAACAAAGGGAATAAATACCAACATAATTCTTGATGCAGATCGTACCTTGAAAAGAAAAACCCGAAAGGACAGAAATATAGAAGTCTATAACATAATGGCTCTTTCCGTTTCACTTAATGGATCGGAGATATGAACTATTAAAAAGAAAAGACTAAAGCCAAATTGAAGTGACAGAAATTAAATATCTCCGAGCAGTTAAAGGATGGTGATGGCGGAAATAGAAGCTGGCCATATCGATATAAAGTATATCGAAGATTTCACCAGTATCAGTATGTATCGTAGCTCGACAAAACTATGAGAGGTAAGCATCAGAGTGAGCGTAGGTGTTTTTAAGAAACGATATAGAATTAAATATTTTAAACAAGTTTTATTGCTTTGAAAAACTTGCCTTGCTAAGTGTTCAAAATATGCCGACCACATATATAATAATAATCCACTTGTTATGAAACAACTATCTTCATAAATTGTGGGTTTATGAATACATTTAAGAGACGGAAGGCTACATCGGTCCGTTCTCTTTGCCAGCTGGACGCGAAGTGAGTTGGCGTGACGCGATCAAAGGTTCTGTGCTTTAATTCAAAATCTGTTACAATTATTGCTTTCAAATCAATCTTCATTTATTTGTAATAGTTTTACTTCTCCTTTCTTATATTGACTGTAATTTACTATTTATATCTTCATTATTATTTATCTCTTATTTTCTTATTAATGGCAATAAATAAATATCTCTTTTAATCTGCTTATAAAATTGTATTATACTTATTTAATGTAACATTATACTGATGACGTCAAATAAAACATCTTACTACTATCATCGTATTAATAGTATCAAATAAAAAGAAATATTGTAGACAAATCCAAGTGTCAGAAATAAAATATATCCGAGTAGTTAAAGGATGCACAACACAAAATCATTGTAAATGAAGACATAAAAAACGAATTAGATATATTTTTGTTAAAAAAAGAGATAAAAATGGAAAAGCCATTTCCACTCTCGCATTCCATACCGTCATACAGAATAAACCCTCGGATATTAGAACAATGAGAAAATCATCATAAAGAGGAGAAGAAATATGAGGCCGTTAGAACTCTCCTAATCCTTGAAGAGCTGATTATAATGATGATTGTGATTAAGTGGGTGAAACAGTTGTATACAGGAACTGAATAAAATATAATGAAGATAATAAGTAATGAAGTCAGAACCGCTAGGAAAGATAAGACAATGAGAACGGAATTACAGAAAGTGGTATTCATATCAAATCGACGTTGACATTGATTCGATGAAATCCGGTGTGAATAATGGAATGAATCAGATTAAGTGTTAAACGATCAGAGAGCATTTGTAAAGGAATGGAGGAAATCAGTGGTGAAATGATCTACCACAAGGAGAGCATTATGAAAAGATAGTCCAGGTGATTAGTGACTTAAGACAGATACTCATCTCCAATATTGCACTCATATTGCTTTCTCTACTCTTGTTTGAACTATTCTTACAAACACAAATTAGTCTGTGCACTTCAATTAACTGATAAATATTTGCAGAAAATTCTAATTTGTTGATTCTTGTAGTTGTAAGGGAAACGCAAAATACAGTTTGCTTTAAGCTACAGGAAAATCTTTAAAGGTAATCGCTGTACGATGTCTTTGAAATTGTGTATTGCTATTGCAGAAAAGCTTGTGTTGAAAAATTCAAACATATCTCCGAATATCTCGGAAAGCGTTAACCCTACTCAACATTTTATAGGATATAAATTATGATTCAGTGACATCCACAGTTATTATGTAGTAAGATTTTGTCCATCTTTCACGGTTTGGCATTTACACAAAGGCCATTCAGAATGAAGAATACAACTAAGAACGTTTCCAGAAATACACATTGCTTTTGGCACGAAAATATCCTAAACGTATGGCATTTTAATCAACATTGTTAAAAAATTTGTCTTGAACTTTTGGGTAGAACATAATAGTACTCTACTTATTGAACGTATGATGTAGAGGAGTCCTGCGCCGTGGCGTAGCGGGCTAAGAAAGCATGCCTTGGTCCCTGGCCACGGAAAGCGGCCCGGGTTCAATCCCACCCATATGGTGCGGATTTTAGGTCCAGGGTATAGGACCGGTGCCCATTTAGCATTTTGAGGAAAGAGGAGCTTACGCTAGGTAAGCGGCCCTGGTCACGAAAACCAAAACTCCGGCTGGGGGATGCCGAGATGCTGACCACATCTCATCCCCGTATTGGTTGGATGTTCGTCCACCTCTGCCGTGCCTAAGTGTGCGTGCGGCCGGCAGTCGGGTTGGTAGGCCTTGGCCCTCTAAGGGCTGTCTCGCCATGGGTTATTGTTATTATTATTATTATTATTATTATTATTATTATTATTATTATTATTATTATTATTATTATTATTATTATTATTATTATTATTATTATTATTATTATTATTATTATTATTATTATTATTATTATTATTATTATTATTATTATTATTATTATTATTATTATGTAGAGGAAGTAGGAATGCTTTTTACTATGAGGAAACTTCAAGGGCTAATTGGGAATAATGTTTCGAATTTTCAAAGAAACAAAAGAAGAAAGAAACCAAATATGGCAGAGGAAAATTTTATCTATTATTTTGATTGCGCAGAGATGACAGCGCACTTTTCTATAAAAATGCTCATAGTGAAAAATAGGTAGTCCGTAGTAAAAGAATAGGTTATTCACGTCCTCCTAGTTTCTGAAGAGAAGACATTTACGATTCAAGCTCTTTCAGCATCTCCTATAGAATCGTAAAAGTCATTCATTTGGACGTGAGTTACCATTTTAAACGTTTAGGTACAGCAGATTCTGTTTTGTTGCTTGCTTGAAGTAACACTTATATCCAAAATTTATAAACAAGAGATTGAATTTTAACTTGAATATTATTGGTTGTGATGCCCAAATTGTTTGACGTTGCACGTTCGAAATAATTTGGGTTTAATTAACTCATGCCAAATTTTTGTGTTACCGCTTGTGAATGGTGTTTTCTCACGACTTGGTTAGCGCTTCTCCTTGTAAACGGTGACAAGATTTGTGATAAATGACATACAAAAAAAAAAAAAAAAAACAATATTTTATACCGAACCGAGTAATCGAAATTAATATACCTACAGAAACTTTCATAATTCTACCCAACGTCTTTAAGCTTTAAGAGGTCTTGTGGTTCCAGAGGAGATAGTTTTGCGAAGTAAGGCAAGGTAAACTTAGGCCAGTATGCCCAATGGTACCACTTCGTGGCCTCATATGACCGTACGCATTACACTGCAAGCAAATTTATGTGTGTGGCTCAGTGGTATGCAGTTGGTAATTACGAGGGCTGTTCATGGTCAGATTTTTTTTTTTTTTTTTTTTTTTTTTTGACAACGCACCTTACTCATCCACATAATGTTGATGGTTCCTCTCAAAATAATATCCCCTGAATGCGATACACTTGTCCCAGCGTTTCTATCAGTCTTCAAAGACATGCTGAAAACCATTTTTGAGAGATCCTTCAAAATTGCCTGCGCAACCTTCACCACTGCTTCTTATGATTTATAATGCCTCCCACGAAGGCGTTTCTTCGTGTTAGGGAATAGAAAAAGTGACATGGAACTAAATCCGGACTATGGAGAGGGTGAGGGATGCACTACACGTTGATTTTTGCAAGATATTCAGCTACAACATTGGCAATATGCGGCCGCGTATTTTCGTGATGCAGCATTCAGGCTGCTTCAGGGAAATATGGTCTTTAGCGCCTCATATATACTTGCAATGTTTTCAGGACATCCCTGTAGTATTGTCCAGTTACTGATGTGTGTGCAGGCACAACATGCCGATAAACCATTCCATAAATATCAAAGAGTGAGATTACCATAACTTTCCCAGCAGAAGCAACCACTTTTGCTTTTGGGGGGGGGGGTTGGTGATGAAGGAGATTTCCACACTGAGCTTTGCTGTTTGCTCTCAGGATCAAAATGATGTAGTCAAATTTCATCAGGAGTGATTACGTTTGAAAGAAACTCCGAATATTCCTCTAACATCAACTTTAACTGCAAGTTACCTCCATTGCAGCGGTAGGCGATACTGAACATGTCTGAATTTGCCTGCTTCTCACAGGCGGGAAACAGGAGTACCAACAATGAAACTACTACGGCATGTTTGTTTCACATTAAGCTAACAGAATATAATAAGATTGAATTTTAGTGCGAAAAATTATGTCTGTAAAAGAATTACGATCTTTCTTTATTGAACTGCCCTCGTAATTTTTAATCTCCAATTGTTGATTCTGAAGTATCTGGAATACTGTACTCTCCTCTTGTTATTATTGCTGTTTTTAAATGTAATCAAGCAAGTTAAATGAAACAAATGACTTTGGAACAAGATTGTACAACATAAGATAATGTTTTAGATCTAGATATGATAGGTAATCAAAATGGGTAACTGTAGACAGTTATAAAAATTGCTTTACCAAGACCTGGGACTGATACAGTATTGTGCTTACGAACTGAAAGAATGTGTCGCTATCTCTGATAAAAAAGTAACAAGTGTGTCTGGCGAATAACAGTCACAGTCTTGCTTAAGGCTTATTTATTCACTTCCTGGAGCAGTAAGAAGGTATCTTCAGGTATCCGGAAACAGCAAGGAATCCCATTTGTGAACTGTGATTTCTGCTAGATTCTGAACAAACAAGGCAAGCTGTAAGTTTTGTTAACTGGGTAGATTTGAAATTCCGTGTTTTCCACCCTTGAAACCTCACAAATGAACGCAGCAATAAACAAAAGTGCTCTAAAAGCACTAAGCAATAATTTGCACCGTTTAAGTGAATTTTTTTTTCGAAATAATTTAATTCCTCTCCACCCACAGTGATCTACCGGAATGTAAATATAACGTTAACAGGGCCAGATCTACGACCTGCCAGGAGAGCCGCAAATATACACGTCGGCGTTGGGAGTTTAATATCATTCCGAACATTCCTGTTTACGTGTGTGTGAAAATGCACAAAAAAGCCAAACAGCTGTAACAGGGTATTTGAAGCGTGCTGTTTATTTAATGTATTTGCTGATATACCATCCGAAAGATATTTACAGTGAAGATTAATACTTTTTTAGGGAAATTATAGGCAGTTTGAAAAAATGCTTACATTAAATAACCTGTACATGTTAAAAATAATGAGAAATATTTAAAGTGTGCGTTATTTCACTACCAAGTTCCACGTTGACAACAGAACATTCATTGTAGTTAAGTTAGTTATTCAACCCAATAAATAAGAACACTTTAAAGCTCACAGATATAGACACCAAAGTTTTGAGAGTTAGAAAGGGAGCATAGCTCCAAGAACTTAGCAGTTTACAGTGGCGTTGCACATGTGAATGAGAGGCTTACAATTTGAAAGCACCATTTAGAAACATTTGTAGTGAGCCAAAATATAGGCGGAAGTTAACAAAACAGTGTTCCTCACATACATGTGTTTCTTTCGTGTATTTTGGTGTTAACAGAAGTATTTTATTGTTAATAATTTGCTGCGGTCTGTAGCGTCTAAAGGCCGCGATCAGGTGTACAAACGGTCGCCGCAAGAGAACCCCCCACTTAGCATGTCAGCAACTCACGTTTCCATTGTTAGTACCAAAGGAATTAATTTTAAACCGTAAAGTACTGATACTTCGTAGTTAGGAGATATAATACTTCAATAGCTATAGTTTCCCGTGTTAAGATTCAGAAACAGTTGATTATATATCCTCAAACAATGGACAATTTGCTCTAAATAGCTTATTTATTTGCTTGTTTAAATTTAACAGCTAACTTAACGGGAGCTGTCTATTTTCATATCCAACCAAGTATATCTTACAGAAAGATTCCACAACTCGCTACTGTGGCAGCAGGCAGAAAATTAATCGTAGATGTAGATATTGGTGACGCCATAAAATTTGACACTGGAAGACATTACAGAGTATAATGGAACTGATAATTTGTCGGCGTAGGTGGGTTAGTTGGTTAGACACTGGACTACTGGTCACGGCTTCAAACTCAGCCCAAGCCTATGGATTTTAAGTATGCTTAAAGGCGACAGTCCTATCTCTGTTGATTTTCTGTCATGTTGAAGAACTTCGGCGGAGTAAAACTTCGGTACGTCGGTAGCTTTGATATGATCCTGACAACTGACAGTGTTATTAACAAATCAAATAGTTAAGTGATATAATAATTAATTTGTTGGAAAACCAGCGCACAAAACAAAGTTTGACAATATGCCGAGGGAAAAAGAAACTTATTTCTCGGAAGAGAGAACTTATTAGAATATCAAATCAAAGGCCAAATTTTATACATATCACATTTCATAATATTACGAAAAATAAGGTGAAATTATTTAGACAGCGTTCAAAAAGTTATTAACATTTGTTAATTGCTCTACCAAAAAACATAACCTAAAATTTTTCTTAAATCTGAAACATAAAATGTTGCAATTATAACTATAAATACATATGGGTGATTAAAATTAACCCGTAAGAAGATTTTATCTTTAACCTTTCTCCAGAATATGTCCAGAGATTGATTTATAAAATACCTTTAATAAATAAGAAGAGAGCTGTACAAGAATACTGAAAGCTGAAAGACTGGAAGTGCAATAATTTTTGTGATCGCAACAATTATTTGTACAATATTTCTGTTTGAATAAAGTTACTAAATTTCTTATGTTGCCTATTAAAGTACAGTTCATTAGTACAACAGTGCGCTACAGATAAAATCTTTTGATTTATAGTTTATAATGATTTTAACCTATTTTCTCTTTGCCCCAATTAGGGAAAGGGATGACCGGCGACCGCTGGAAGGACCCCGAGACAGCTGGGCCACGCCCACTCATCAGTCTCTGTCACTCACTGAGGGGGAAGGTTGGAAGAAGTGTCGCTTGCGCTGCCGGCCCCTTCCCTCTCTTCCATGGCCATCTGGAACCTTCCTTTGGAAACTGGAGAAGTCGAGAAAGCAGTGACATTCCTATAAAAAGGGTTTCAGAGAGACAGTGAGTGACAGTTCTTGGTGTAAGAAGGCAGTGTTAGTCAGTGACGTGTTAATGAACGAAAAGATTGTGCAACGGAAGACTGTACGTAACTGTGTATGAGTATTGGAGTTGATGTAATCGCGAGTACAAGTGAAATTGTAACGGACGAACTGGTGAATTGTAATTGTGTGCAGTACGCAATTCTGCGTAATTGGCAAGTGTTTAACTGTAAGTCGGTGGAAATAAAGAACAGTTTTGAGCGGTGAAATTGGACTTTTCATTTCACGAACCCACAAAGTCACAATTGGTGTCAGGAGTGCGACATAACACAATGGAGGCAGCATTAGAAAAGATTTTAGCGGAACTGAAACAAATGAAGACGGCCAACGACAACATCACCGGGAAGATGGAAGAAATGAAGGCCGAATTAACAACAAAAACGGAAGCGGCAAATAACAGCCTGGCCGCGAAGTTGGAGACTACAAATAACAACCTGGCCGCGGAACTGAAACTAATGAAGACGGCTAACGACAACATCACCGAGAAGATGGAAGAAATGAAGGCCGAGTTAACCACAGAAATGAGAGCAGCGAACGGCAGTCTGGCCACGGAAATGAAGGCGGCGAACGAGGCTCTCGCCGCAAAGTTTGAAGAACAGTTGGCCGGCGTAAAAGAGGACGTCACAGAGTTAGGCGAGCGCGTCGAAGACCTGGCGAGCCGCGTTAATGAGCTGGAAGGAAAGGCCGACAACAGCGCCAAGTCCCTGAGCGCCATGGTGGAGGACGTCGTCGGCAGCAGGTTGAAGGATTTGAAGGCCGACGCACCGGGACGCGACATAACATCGCCGCGCGTCAAACCTCCCAAGTATGACGGCGCGTCAACGTTTGAGGTCTTCCGCCGCCAGTTCGACACAGTGGCCAGGCACAACGGATGGTCACTGGAGGAGGAGGCCACACAGTTAATAGCCAGCCTCCAGGGAAGAGCCGCGGAAGTCCTAAACGCGGTGCAGACGCCGCTTAGCCGCAGCATACCGCAGCCAGCTAAAGGCAAGGTCACAGCAGCCGGGGGAGACGCTGCAGGAGTTCGCCATTGCGATCGAGCAGCTAGCTAGCAAGGCCTTGGTTGACCTGCCACTGGAGTTCGTATCCCGCGAAGCCGCCTACAATTTTGTCGACGGGATACGGGACACGGAGATTCGTCAGCGCCTAATGCTCGGGGAATATAAAACCATCCACGAGGCGCTGACAGCGGCATTAAGGATGGAGGCGGCCAAAATAACATCCATTCCGACGTCGAGAACGAGGAGTGTCCGCTACGCCGGAGACAGACGACCAGCTGAGGGACGCCATCACCACCATCCCCTCGAGTGACACTGCGCGCCGTCAGCCGGCGTATGGATGACAGCCTCATCGCGGACGGTTGGATAAGAGGAAAGCCGTGCCGCGTGCTGGTGAACACCGGGGCGGCCGTGACGTTCATCAGACCTGACGTGGCGAAGGGTTTGCCGACAAGGAAGCCAAGCCGGCCATACCAGCTTGTCATGGCATCGGGCGACACCTTGCCTGTGGAGAAGGAGGCCCTGATGGAGCTGAACTTGGGACGGAGTGCCGTGCGTCTGTGGGTGTTCGTCGCGAAGGTGGCTGAGGAGGTGATCCTGGGACTGGATGCCCTCAGGAGCCATGAGGCGACTGTCGACGTCGGCAAGAAGGTCCTGCGGCTTAACGGAGAAGAGGTTATACTCCGTCAACCCGAAGAGCGCCTTGGAATTTGCAGGGTCGTCTTGGACGAAGACGTGTTAGTCCCCGCGAGGAGCGAGGTGGTGGTGACGGCGCGACTGGAGGGCCAGAGAACCCGGAACATGATGCTGGACCAGAAGACGCCTGTACACGGACTGTGTGTAGCCAGGACATTGCTGCCGTGCCGAGAGGAGGTGCCAGTGAGACTGCTAAATCCAACGGACACCGATCACGACGTCCAGGCCGGGACGGAGTTGGGAACGTGCGAGCCCGTAGTGAGCGTAACAGCAGTCGACAAGACACAGGAGCTGGCGCCGAAGCAACACCTGGGGCCCCGGCTAGAAGGCTTACTGGAGAGGGCGGCCGACCACCTGACCGCAGAACAGCTGGAGAAGGTTCGACAACTACTGAGGCGATACCCGCGCGTCTTCAGCCAAGGCGATAGTGACTACGGCCGCACGGACAAAGTGCTTCACCGCATCGACACCGGAGACGCCCGGCCTATTCGGCAACCACATAGACGCGTTCCGCTGGCGAAGCAAGGGGCGGTACGAGACATGCTGGAGGACATGAGATCCAGGGGAGTGATTGAAGAGTCTGACAGCCCTTGGTGTTCCCCTGTAGTCTTGGTGACGAAGAACGGCGAGCTGCGCTTCTGCGTAGACTACAGAAAGCTGAACGCTGTCACCCGGAAGGACTGCTTTCCCTTACCCCGGATTGACGACACCCTGGACACGCTAGCTGGTGCACAGAGGTTCTTGACCCTGGACCTGAAGTCGGGCTACTGGCAGGTAGCTCTAGACCCAAGAGACAAGGAGAAGACCGCATTCTCGACAGGCCAAGGGCTCCGGCAGTTCACGGTTATGCCCTTTGGCCTCTGCAACGCACCAGCTGCCTTCCAGCGCCTTATGGAGTCAGTGATGAGAGGGCTGACTTACGATGCCTGCCTGCTATACCTGGACGACATCATCATCGTCGGAAAGACTTTTGAAGATCACCTCGAGAATCTGAGTAAGGTGCTACAGAGACTGCAAGCGACCAACTTGAAGCTGAACGCGAAGAAGTGCCAGCTCTTCCGCAAGGAAGTTAACTACTTGCGCCACATAGTCTCAGCAACCGGAGTGGCCACAGACCTGGAGAAGACAAAGGCCGTGAGAGATTGGCCTCACCCAAGGGATAAGAAAGAGTTGCGCAGTTTCCTGGGGCTGTGCAGCTATTACCGCCGCTTCATAAAGGGGTTCTCCAGCATCGCTAAACCCCTCACCCACCTGACGGAGGAACACCGGCCTTATGTGTGGACGGAGGACGCCGAAAACGCTTTCCAGCACCTAAAGGAGACCCTGTGCAGTGCTCCAATTTTGGGTTTCCCACAACCGGCTGGCGCCTTCATTGTGGACACCGACGCCAGCGACCATTGCATTGGAGGTGTCCTATCGCAGATCCAGGACGGCCATGAGCGGGTGATAGCCTACTACAGCAAGACGCTATCCAAGGCAGAGAAGAAATACTGCGTCACCCGACGGGAGTTACTGGCGGTAGTAAAGACATTGGAGCACTTCCACAAGTACCTGTACGGTCAGCCATTCCACCTGAGGACTGACCATTCCGCCCTAACCTGGCTATTGAGCTTTAAGAACCTGGAAGGCCAGACAGCACGTTGGGTCCAGAGGCTACAGGAGTACGACTTCACCTCGGAACATCGTAGAGGGAAGAGCCACGGTAACGCTGACGCCATGTCCCGAAGACCCTGTCCGGAAGAGTGCGGACAGTGTACAAGAGTGGAGGAGAAGGAGCGTGCCGCAGCAGTCCGAGTAGTCACGGCAGTGCCTGCGGATGGCTGGGATAGTGCAAGCCTGAGGAGGGAGCAGCTGGCGGACGCGGACTTGGGGCCACTCTTGAGGGAAGTGGAGGCAGGGACGAGACTAACCTGGGAGGACATCGCACCGAGGAGCGCCACCTACAAGTCGTACTGGGCCCAATGGGACTCGTTGAAGACCAGAGAGGGCGTGCTGTTCCGGGTATGGGAGTCACCCGATGGGAAGACGCAGAGAGAAAAGTTGGTACTTCCCCGGAGTAAGGTCCCGGAAGTCTTGGAGGAAGTGCACGCTGGTACTTCAGGAGGACACCTGGGAGCCAACCGAACGATTGACAAACTACAGCAGCGCTACTACTGGCTGAGACTCCGAGCTGATGCTGAGAGGTGGTGCCGTCAGTGTCACGTGTTGGCGGCGAGTCGCGGCCCCCAGACTAGGAGCCGGGGTCTCATGCAGCAGTACAACGTCGGAGCGCCATTCGAACGGATCGCCGTTGACATTGCTGGACCGTTCCCAGTTTCCGACCGAGGCAACAAGTACCCAATGGTGGTCGCGGACTACTTCACCAAGTGGCCGGAGGTGTATGCCATCCCAAACCAAGAGGCAAAGACAATCACAGACTGCCTCGTGGAGCAAGTGTTCTGTCGATTTGGGGTGCCGTTAGAGCTACACAGTGACCAGGGTACCAACTTTGAGTCCAACCTAATGAAGGAGGTATTACAAAGGCTTGGGGTGAACAAGACCCGCACGACGCCTCTACATCCCCAGTCGGATGGCATGGTGGAAAGATACATCAAGACCTTAGAGGAACACCTGAGGAAGGTCGTGGCCAGCCATCAGCGAGACTGGGACGTCAAGGTGCCACTGTTCTTGCTGGCCTACCGCTCGTCTACACACGACACAACTGGGATGACGCCAGCCAGCTTAATGTTCGGTCGAGAGTTACGCCTCCCTTGTGACCTGGCTTTCGGAAGTCCTCCGGAGGCGAAGCAGCCGGTGACCGAGTATGTGGAGAACCTGGTGGGCCGCCTCCACGACATGCACGAGATGGTTCGCCAGAACATCCAGAAGGCGAGCGACCGCATGAAGACCAGATATGATAGGCAAGCCAACAGCCAAGGGTTCCAGCAAGGTGACCTGGTCTGGTTGTACCGTCCTACCCGGACCAAGGGACGCTGCCCGAAGCTCCAGCAGCCATGGCAAGCACCGTACCGGGTGGTGAAGAGGATTAACGACGTGGTCTACCGCATCCAGAAGGTTCCCCGAGGGAAGATGTTGGTGGTACACCTGGATCGTCTAGCCCGCTACAATGGTGCTGTTCGGGACGACCAGCTTTGAGGAGGGAGCAGTGTCACCCAATTGGGGAAAGGGATGACCGGCGACCGCTGGAAGGACCCCGAGACAGCTGGGCCACGCCCACTCATCAGTCTCTGTCACTCACTGAGGGGGAAGGTTGGAAGAAGTGTCGCTTGCGCTGCCGGCCCCTTCCCTCTCTTCCATGGCCATCTGGAACCTTCCTTTGGAAACTGGAGAAGTCGAGAAAGCAGTGACATTCCTATAAAAAGGGTTTCAGAGAGACAGTGAGTGACAGTTCTTGGTGTAAGAAGGCAGTGTTAGTCAGTGACGTGTTAATGAACGAAAAGATTGTGCAACGGAAGACTGTACGCAACTGTGTATGAGTATCGGAGTTGATGTAATCGCGAGTACAAGTGAAATTGTAACGGACCAACTGGTGAATTGTAATTGTGTGCAGTACGCAATTCTGCGTAATTGGCAAGTGTTTAACTGTAAGTCGGTGGAAATAAAGAACAGTTTTGAGCGGTGAAATTGGACTTTTCATTTCACGAACCCACAAAGTCACACTATTTACTGGATATTAATATGTTTCATATTTCCTGCGCCGTTATTCTTTTGTACGAAAAAAAAAAAACCTAAATGAGGGGCTGTAATCCAAAATGTCCTAAATTGCTATGTTCAGTTCCTTATGTGATAAATACGCACTTACCCGAGGATTACACCATTATTGTTTCCTGTGGGAATTATTAATATACACCAGAAGATAGTCCCTGATTGAAATGTGCGATTCTGCCATTTAAAGTGATTATACTCGTAATGTTTCCCGGTGAGACTCGGGCTAGAGGAGATTGTATGTTCTTGAAGATGCCCGGTATTATTAAATTCAATCACAGGCTTTGACTGATTCGTTGATGAAAGCGATGAGAAAGCAGTAGGATATGTGAGAGTTTTCTTATGAAGAGCTTTTGACAGCATCAGATCTTGTTAAATTTCATCTTGAAATGATCTGAATAACAATAAAAATATAAAGAACTAGTAGGAAATCATTCACGAAGATAGAAGTTGGAAAACGTTTTTAGTTTTTACTGCTTTACTAAAAAATACAAAACTGAAAACGTTGTCAAGTATACCACTTAACTAAAACAAAACAGAAAATATTAGGGTGAGTAATTAACCAAGTAAAGCTTTGTCAGCATTCCTAGCCCAAATTAACAAAAACAGAAAACCATTGCTGTTTGTAATAATTATTCACAAATAACTTTTCAAATGTCTATAGAAAGCCTAACACAATGGTTAATAGGAGACCAAAATCTAGGCACTTTTTTGTGTGTAATTTACGTCCTCCAACGATAAGTCATGTCGGACAATGAATGGAATGGGTGAAATGGTGCTCAAGTGAGTCCGGGGTCCATAGAGCTTAGTTATCCGACATTCGTCTTTTAGGGTAAGGGGAAACCCCAAAAAACATTATCCAAGTAACTCACCCTGATCGAGATTCCAACTCGGGACCTCTTGAACGTGAGGCAGACGCTGCCACCACGCTACCGAGGCGGACTAATCTAGGCACAACTTGTAAGGAATGCAGAAATGATAGCTTATGGTACACCACATTGAATCTACAACATCGTCAAGCGTCTCCCTTCACGGTTTTTGTTTTGTACGCCTGGGGGAGATGGTCAGATGAACCGTTTCAGAGGTTTATTAATGAGTATAACAAAAGTCACTTAATGATCATAATATTCCGAACATATAAAAACTAAAATTTTCAGAACTTTTTGACAGATATTTCAAAGTTTACAGATTATAAAAAAATAATATTTTAATGTCTTAAAGTGAATTAAATTCCCTCATATGACTAACGAGAATGCCTGCAGGTTATAAATAGTAAATGTAATTGGTCCCTAAAGAGACTTCATGCTTTTTGTGCCAAACCACATAAATTTGGTAAAATCAATTTTTCGAGGGGGAATAGCTGGATGTTGGCCAGCGCGCCTCCCAAACCCGGGAAAAAGCTAAAACCGACGAAAATATCCACAACTGTAGCCACACCGTGCTGAGTGTTTCATGCGAAAGTCAATATCGGCAAATAAATTAATGCAGAGCTGCACCGCACATCCGCTAAAATACGTTCGCAACGTAGATGATTTATTTAACAGCCAAGGGAACAAACGCATATAAATTCTGAATTGATGTTAAGCTCAGTACGAAGATAAAATGAATAATTAACTAAGATGTTCGAACACACACACACACACACACACACACGCACACGCACACGCACACGCACACACGCACACACGCACACACACACACACACACACACACACACACACACACACACACACACACACACACACACACACACACACGGAAGAAGGATGCATACAAAGAGACCTAACTGGACCACATCACCGAAGTGTGTCGTTTTAGCTTTAACGTACCTCCGAGAGAAACCTAACCAGATCCTTACAACGACGTGCGACAGTGTCAATCCTACTTACTCTGGCTCTACTACACCTCATAGTCGTCCGAGGTCCCGTGGCAATCGAGGAAGTAGGCTTCTGTTGTTTCTCCAAAAGCACAGAGAACTCCTTTCCGGACAACAAATGTAACCTTTCTGACGGAACTAACGAACCGCCTTCACCTGATCCTAAAACTCTGAAAAACATAAAAGGAAATGACTGGCCCGGAAAAATAGTCAGGATATTGGTCTACCAACCCGGAGAAATCGCGGAAATAGAACTTGGAACCTCATGAATGCGAGCCTCACACTTGACTGTGAAGCATCCTCCTCGGACGTACTTGGAGAGATAAACCTTGTCCATGAAAACTAAATCCCCTTAGGGTGTAGTTTTCTCAGTTTATAGATTATTTCAGAAATCAGAGATGCTTTGTTGGCATGTTTTTTCTTTACAATAATAAATACGAGAGTAGCACTTCTTGTCAACAAGAAAATATATGTGAACATATACCTACACTAAATACTTTTCATATACTTCGAAAGAAAACCATTTTCCCTCAAATTATTACTTCACTTGGCGACAATGACCTACCGCAATTTCCTACCTACCTACCTACCGCAATTTCACATCTAAAACTGCAACAAGCATTCTAAGTATCACAACCAAACAAAATGGACTTATATGGATTCCATTACATAAAAGTTTACTACATAAGGACGTTCACAGGGCTGTCAAGAGAACATTTTATTTGTCAGACGCAATTTCCATGTAATAGCATACAAACTTTACAGTTCCACCGTAAACAAAATTGAGAAGCTGTATTCAGTACAGCATTATAATAATGCTCGCATTATATACAGAGGATATATAAGTTAGAAAGAACATATGGCGTGAAAATTCAAAATGTGATGGACGGGAAAAAGGGCTGGAACATTTACTTATTTACGTAATGTTATTTCCGCCATTAATAAAGTTGATACAAATGCAAAATTAAATAAGTACATAGAGTGGACTGACAAGGAGAAAACAGAAGAAATTCTTGAGGCCCCAAAATGGGAGTCGCTTTATGACAGGGCATTCTCATTCAAATCAAATGGAAAGAGTTGAGGGTTTCAAATTGAGTGGGAACAAAAAAGGAAAACAAAGAACAAAAATGGAAATGACAACTTTTAAAACGAATGAAGAAGGAATGTAAAGCGGCAAGAGGGCAGTATCTATAAAAATGTTAACGGGCAGGGAGGAAAAGAAGGACAGAAAGTAAAAGAAAAAATGGGCCACAAATGTAAAGAATATAAGAAAGGAAGATGAGGGGAACGAATGGGACTAATTAAATAGCAAGGAGGCATGGAGGTTAAGAGCTACCTGGCAGAGCAGAAGACCAGGTTGTCACGTAAGCCAAGGCAGCAACCTTGCAGCCAAAAGTTGTAAATTGTAAAATTTTGGATTATGCACAGTAAAAATCTAATCTAGTTAATCTATATAACAAACTGCTACAAAACATTCCAAATTTCTTTATATTCCAGTGGGAAGGAGTGAGGGAGTAGATCTTAGAAACGTTGGGATAGAGACTTGAAAGTCTAAAGAAGAAAAAGAAGAAAAAGTAAGCTAAATCAGATACAATAAATGCAATTAATTTTATTTAATTGTAGTAAACAATGCAAAATTTCCTCATAGTGTTTTACCATCACACTACAGACACAATCTGTAATCTGAAATAAATGATGTGGTATATTTTATTGAATAAGAGATTGTTTTATTGCTATATTCCACTCATTTGCACCTTTTCTTTTAAATATAGTTGACATCGCATTTCGGTAGACTTGCATTCCCACGGGACGAAATTCCGGCACAGCGTTGGCGCTGATGTGGAAATTTACAAATATTTTAAATGGTTCATTTCTTATTTTTACATCAAACAGGTTCTAATAATTGTTGAGCCATAAATAGGAATATTGGTAACATTCTTTTTCATCCTTATTTCACATTTAAGGAGGATCTTGGATTTAATATTTTATTTGTGGTTCTAGTTATTCTATCTTTAAAGGAACCTTATATTTTAGGAGATCTTGATAATTTTCTCCCGGCAATCCTCGTTTCAGTTCTTTAGCTCTGACAGACTGAATATAGAGTGCAGCGTTGTATACGGTCTAGTACCTTAACGTTTGCTTTCCTTTATACAGTTCTCCTTTATTTTGTTGCCAGAAGCGTCTTATATGTCTGCCCTGGATGACCCAATCTCTTACTGGTTTGAATTCACCTCTGACACAGACGCATCAACCAATACAATGAAGGGAAAATCTAGTCCGTTGTTTATGACCTTTCTACATAAAGTTTATAGAGTATATCACGTACTGCTATCTTAATACATCTATGAAATAAAGAAACCGTAGAGTTTTCAGTCTTCAGAGACGAGCAGAAGCCCGTCTCACTCAGGAGCCGCCTAAAGGTGAATATAAATGACCCGTCCACCAAGCAGGGATCTATTTTTTTATTTTTCTTAACATATTTCAAGCTTGTTGACAATGCTCTGCCTGTGGTGACAAGATAAAATGCTCACCAACCTGCTGAAAAAAGTCTATGTGACTTTTCAACGTTTAGCTGCAGCTATGCAAATATTTTCATTATTTATTACATTTATATTTGAAAAAAGTCCACCAGTTGCCAAACTTGTCACACTTTTATAACATTCTACTGTTATTTTCC
Source organism: Mantis religiosa (assembly GCA_030765055.1). NCBI lineage: Eukaryota > Metazoa > Arthropoda > Insecta > Mantodea > Mantidae > Mantis > Mantis religiosa. Next base: position 177,652,511 of record CM060949.1, on the reverse strand, counting down.
TAGCTTTAAACAAGTTTTAATTTTATCACCTTCTAACACATTAAACAAACGTTTCTGGCCAAGAAAAATGAAAATTCAACAGTACACGCCTTTATCAATATGTTACATTTTGTCACATTTTAGAAAAATCATAATTCACATTTATAAGAATAGAATTCATATTCGAAAATTATTTAAGACGTGAGTAATATGTAGATTGGGTTTAGTGCAGCTGCTTTGTTTACACAACTTGATGGCGTGACCTGGTCAATATAAGAGCCTCAAGTGAATGACTGTTTGTGGTGGAAGTTCACAAATCCTATCTACAGAATAGCTGGTAGCAGCAAAACTCGTTATCTTGTTAGTGGAATCCTTTCAGTGGTTCGAGGTTAATTCTTATAAGTTAACTTGCTGACTGGAGGCAAGTGAGAGCATAGGGAGGAAAATGCGCTTGCAGAACGCGATGCTTCTTCACCATCCAAGGATGGAAGGTTTTGGAATAGCTGGATCCAGCCTTAAGACTAAGGAATAGGTACTTGAAGAAACTTTGATGAACTTTCATAGCTACCAAGCTTTCAAAGGGACATTAGCAGTGATCTATCACACACAACTGACTTCCAGCTTTCTACATGACTAATTCTAGTAGAAATGTGACTTTAAGGTCACTTTAATCGGAACTATTGTGCGAAAAGTGCCAAAAATGAAATTTTTATTTATTTGTTAGTAATCTTACTAACTGGAATGTTATATTGAACTTGATATGTTAACTGATAATAAAATTAATATTGCATGTACCATCTGCCATTTTATACTATGAATTCTGCACCATTTCTCAGAACAATTGCTACAAACACATGACTTTCTCTCTCTCAAAAAAAGCTATTCTTCCATCTACTTCATTTTAGTCAATACATATATAAATTCATTTATTACACATTTCTTTGTAGGGCAATGGGGATAAAAGAATGCATAGGCTTAAGTGGTAGTCAGCTGGTCACTATTGTTTCTTTTGAAACTCCGTTTCTTGCATGGGCAAGAAAACACAACGAAAAATACAACATTCACAATTGAAGGAATTTAGCATTGAATTCAATAACAATGAATCTCTCAGAAATACTTACTCACATCATTTAAGGTGAGCTACATTTCTTTGTGCTAAGATTTTGTCTAAGATTTTGTGGTACAATAAGAGGACTTCAGAGACTATTCGCGGTAAATTAAACATACAATCTAATTTTCTCTTTTCATGAAAATGGCAGATCGTTCAATATCATTTGAGCCATACCTAACAAAATTTAGATTTTCAAAATATTGTCCATATTAGGGGTGGGACATTTTGTTTAAAATCTTCGGTAAGCATACTTGAGTGATGCAGACCTTAAAATATTGAATTTGGTATTTAACTTTTTGTCTCTTAACTATGACGTTCACACACACACACACACACACACACACACACACACACACACACACACACACACACACACACACACACACACACACATGGACCTTTTCCTAGAAATGTTTTGTTGGATTTAGGGGTTTTCAAACGTGATAAATCTCTTGGTAGCTTACAGAATCGAAATTTGATGTGAAATACATATAATACCCCATCTTACAACTGTACACGTACGTGGTAGAGAAAATAACCCCTTTAGCCAAAAACACTCTCTCACCTCTCCTACATGTTTTAGAGTGGAGAAGAAAACATAAAACATGCTTATAGTTGTTTTGCTTTATATATTGGTTCTATTGTTAAAAATTGCAGCATTTGTTTACATGCCCCTTTCTTCGTACACCCAAGAAGTTTTTTTCTCCATTTTGTGCGGATAGCGTATTCTGAAACGAAAGACCCGCATTCTTAAAAAATATTGAAAGTAGATTAAATAAGTTTCAAGATGACTAAAACAACTCGGAATAATAGCCTTCTGGCCCAGCGCAAACACAAAGTGACCCCCCACTATAGGAACAGTTCACCTTTTGATTATAATTACTCGGAAAAGAAGTTATTTTTCCCTAATGAGTATTCATAAACAACATATTTTATGGTGCCTCGTTAAGAAACGTCAGTTTGGCGATCAGGAAGACCATTCAAATGAGTCACATCCCTTTATCCACATCTGTGCAATTTGTCGACTGTGTACACTTGCGAATGAAGTTTTAAAATGATTATTATACTGTTGCAATTATTTTAAATTTTTACTTGAATGCTAATGAAGTTGATGATACAAGAATACTTTCTGCATATACGGCTAGTCTTAAATGTTTCAATAAACGTATGAATGTTTGTTAGTATATATTGAACAAAATTCTCTGTTACGCAAAATGTAATCTCTAATTCTAAAGAGCTTCATCCGAGGAGTACTAAAATCTATACTCGTATTTTTTCAAATTTTCAGGAGGAATACGTTTTATATATGGCCTCATTTTCTCTGTTGCAAGAAACATAATTTTCTTGTAAATACAGGTGCTCAATGTGACAAAACTAAATTTGTACTATAATTACGAAGATAAAGTATGTGATAAAACGTTCAACTAAATTTGGGAAAGGTGCATAGCTTATTTATATAAACTTATACATTTAACTTGGCTCATGACCGATTACAATAATTAAAGAAACTTTACTAAACATTTACATAAATTATTGAAGAGTTCCGACATTCAGAATCTTTGCTACATACTAACGTTCCGGAGTCCTGGGCTTAAACGCGGTGAAGAGCGATAGCTATTTTTGGAGCGTAAGGATCTTTTTATCCTTCGGAACTGAAGTAAAGCCGGTGGTTCCTTGTCATTAATGTATGCCACTAAAGAACTTCAAGCGTGATAAAGAGGCTTCTGAGCAAAATTAGCGGTCCTTCACGGCAATACAGAACATCACGGTGAGAATAGTAGCTGTTAAACAGTAACCATAAATAAAAATTTAATTTAAATTTCCTATAATTATAAAGCTTTTTGAGATATTTTGTTATTATCAGTAATTACCACCGCAAATGTATTCCTTATTTGAATAAATATATTAAATACGCACATTATGAATTATAAACAGGATAACGGTATATCAGCTATCTACGACTATGTGTTGGCTTCACCTTTGCGATTAACAATGACGGCCTCCTTGGCACGGTGTTGGCGCTGCCGATTATCAAGCGGGAGACCTGGCTACCATTTCTGGTACCGACATGGGAATTTTCTCCTACGGAGAGACCTGGTCCTGGCGTTAGGTCTATGACGGGGTGGTTACGAGGCTACTTGTCCGATAGCATTAGGTCCCCGGTTGCGAATATGTCGCCCTCTAGTGATGTACCCCACTCATGGAGCCTGTGGATTACGCAGCGGTCGGGCGGTAAGCTGAGCTGTTGTCCCACGAGGGTTACGATCAACAGTCTTTGAGGTTATTCCTGTACACATACGTTATGCATAACAGACTGAGCCACGCGTGTGACTGCATGTGTGAAGCCAACCTACATGCATGGTTATTTATATCTTTATCCTAGGTTTCTCAATCAGATCAATACCATGAGCAACTTATTGCGACCTTCTTTCCATGGGCGAAGATTACAAAAGTCACAGATAGTTAATATCAAAACTAACACGTAGCACCATTATGGATCAGTACCCGATCTTGTCTTTCACACTAAGTTAAAAGGCAAGTTTCTGACTGATAGGGGAAAAAATCGGTACTTTATGTAATCGTGCTTCAATAGTAGGGAAACGATACTCTCTAGGAAAAGCGTTCACTGACTATACCAATTAGCACACCAGTGATTAGCAGTATTGATATTATGTCGACGCTGCAAAATTTAAACATCAGATTTAAATTTAAACCTACATACTACACAAATGTCAAGTCGGACAACTTTTATAAAAATATGTGCTCTTCAAGTTTATTTACCAAAATCCATAATATCTTAGTTGTGGCTCTTAAATTATGTTATTAGTTTGCATTTATATATATTTTAAATTAAGCTATTGTGTTAATTCAAAGCAAATTATTGCTTCCTGTGGAGCTTTCGTTTATTTTAAATACTTGAATACATCAGTAATTCTTGCTGCGCTGTAACGAAATATCCCTCAGTAGAGTATACTTAATTCCAATTTTAAATAAGACTATTAAGATGATGTAGAACAAGCTGTTAATTAAAATGGTAGGTATTACCTATTTATGGAAGAGCGGAGGTACTTCCAAGAAGATATCTAGAATAAGCCCTAGGGCAACCTCTGCTACACATTATACATACCTGCAACAAAGAAAAAACAAGGTTGCTCATTATGCACATACAGTGTTCATTAGCCAAGCAAACATATTATGTCTTTTTATGCTGATTCCTGTTAACCAACGAGAATAAGCGTTAAAGTGGAAGCCTCAGTTTAAAATAACAGACTTAAGTCGAGAAGTCCAGTAATTGTTTAATATTCTTTATTTTCTCTTTAAACAGTATCTTCCAGGAACTACATTTTAATCCTAATTGCCTAGTTACTTCATATTAATTGGGATAAACGTTTAGGAACAGTTTAGTTTTGCATTTCATTGTATAATACCAATAAAATATTGGGTAATGCATTCACGGGCTCTCTCTACTGAACTGAAGCACCAGAGTCACCCGGGATATAGAGAAGCACTATATAAAATCCCTACCTACAAACAGACAGTATAAGTCTTTTTTCCCATTAAACAGAATGAGCCCTATTATTTTTAAGCACTAGTCGCACACCACATTCCAATTTTAAGATTATAAAGAGGCGTTTTACGCGGCTATTAATAAACTTGAAACTTAGAGGTCCGTGTTAGATAAGAAAAGCTCTAGACCGGCATCATTCAAAATGATCCCCTCGAAATTATTTGAACAAATTAGCTCAGCAAGATTATCTGAATACACTGGAATGAGACTTCATAAAAATCTGTTCTATTAGTGAAACGCAATTTTTATATAACATATTTTTATAATCATCAAGAAACCTAGAGTCAAACAAGGGTCGTTTGATAGGTCTTGTAAAAAACCAATAATTTATTTTTCGTGACCATTTCACATTATTTATCGACGTAGTCTTCGTTGATGGCTATACACTTGGACCAGCTTTTTATTCCGTCGGAGAAATAGGTTCCCTCAGGGTCTGCAAAATACTCGTTGACGGTGACTGTCATTTCTTCATTTGATAAAAATCTCTTACCACCAAGCCAAATATTCAAGTTTGGGAACAAGAAGACGTCATTTGGGGCTAAGTCTGGTGAACAATGTGAATGTGGAATTAATTCAAACCTCAACTCATACACTTTCGCCATTGCAATTGCTAATGTGTCCGATGGTGCATTATGCCAGTGAAAGAGCACGTTTTTGCGTTTCAATCTGTGTTCCTTCAGTGAACTCATGTTGCAAACGATCCAACAATGAAGCATAATAAGCTCCTGCTATGGTTCTGCCTTTTTCCAAGTAGTATTATTCTTTGAGAATCCCAGGAAACAGTGGCCATCACCTTACCAGCTCACAAAATTGCCTTTGCCTTCTTTGGTGAACTTTTACCACACTTTGTCCACTGTTTTGAATCTAGTGTGTAAAAATGGTCCAAGTTTCATCCACCGTCACAAATAGACGCAAAAGGTCCTGCAGATTGCGAATTAAAATTGCCAGAAACTCACTAGAAGTCTTCTTCGGATGCGCTTTTGGTTGACTGTGCGCAATCGCGGCACCCATCTTGCACACAGTTTTTTCATTGCCAATTTTTCATGCAGGATATTATGTAATCGCTCAGTTGAGATGCCGATAGATTCAGCAATCTCACCAATTTTCATTCGTGGTCTTGCATAACCAGATTGGGCGACCAGAGCGCGATTTACCTTCAGTGCTTCTACGGCCACGTTAATATTCATTTATCCAAAAGTAAATGGTCTCAGTGTTGGTGGAGAGTCCGTGTGAATCTCATCCAATTCAGTTTTGACTATTCGGCAGACCAGCCCATCAAATGAAAATGTTTAATAAGAGCAGAAAGCTCTGTTTTTTATGGCTGTAAACAATGAAATACATATTGTAGCACGATCAAATTTCTATACAATTTGTTGAACAATGAAGTTGTAACAAAAATTTCTATCCCTTCATGGAAATTTAGCAGGCTTATCAAACGACCGTCGTATTTGTATGTAAACAGATTCCGATTCTTAATATTTGTGGGGCAGTATTTTTGGAGCTAGTGATGTAATCTACCGTATAATAAGTTCCAACACTTCCTGTCTTGTTACCTCCATTTTGTTCATTCAAAATGTGAAACAGTATGAAAGTCCTACTAATATATCCTAAAAGATCTTTAACCTCTAATTTCACTCCCAATGGGATATATAAGAAAGCAATTTTAAAAAATGCGATGCTCTTTCAGTTTTTTAAAAGTTTCAATCTGGCTCTCTCGTATGAGGTCAAAGGAAGGTTTTATGTGAGTTATCCGGTGTAATAAAGGGTACTTCTCTACTCTATTGCTACTGAGGTAGGCAAAGGAGGTTCCAGCCAGAGGCATGAATGCACCTGTTGCCTTTCCGGGTGAAGAGATGAAAAAGAAAGAATGGAGGAGCAGTTGAGTAATTCTGCGATGAATGAACACCTGAAAGGGGGAAGTCTTTGAGAAAACCGCCGAAAATTCCAGAGTATCTCATCACGAAAGTGTCATATCTCATCACTTAGATATAACATTGGGTAGACAAGCTCAGCATTTTAGTAGTTTAAGCAGTGGTGGTGCATCACTCTCAATTATTGTATAACACTGCGATCCAATTTCGTAAACATATTTGGATAATGATTCCGGCTAAATAATGTCTAAGTAAGACAATCGAGTAGCGAACCATATTCACCATCAAATACTGATCATTACTGAAATAATGTCGATTTTTATTATTATTTTTTTTCCTTGCAATGGTTTCATTTATATAGCCCTACCTAACTTCAGTGATTATTGCTCGCAAAACAGTAGGTATTTTGTCAACGTATTTTTGCCCCGATATCTGACAGTTAAACATGTGGGCGCAAGCCACACACTACACACATTCCTATGCGGATAGAAAACAAACTGGTTAAATAAAAGATCACTATCAAGCCGAGAATACAACCATGGACCTCCGGTTTGAAGAGGCTGAAGGCTAACCACTCGACTTTAGAGGCACTCTACGGAAATATTGCTTAGACTGAATTCCCAAAGGATATAACCACATCATTTGTATATTGTCTCTATCACCCAAGATCAGAAAGGTGAATTTTGCTTTTGTAACAATGCCCATCGTCAATTACGTATAGTAGTTTATTGTTGCTCAGATTTTTTCTTTATCTTTAATTGTCTTTAAAGCATTAGATTTACATATAAATTTACACTCTAATACTGTTCTGTAACCTATACTGTTTCGTTTCTTTAAGTTTCTTTACAGACATAATATTCAGAAAATCATTTAAACTAACACTTCTAGACCCTAGAAGTAGGGGAGAATGCTGATCAAAGTAAAATTTGTACCTTACAGCCGCAAATAAAAGCCGAGGCATCTGGAAGCCACCGCTAACCACCGGACCACAGAGGCAGTGAAATAATTTTTGTGGAGGATTTTTGGCAAAAATGAGTAAACCCTGGTCAGCAGATAAACTTCTGAAAGTTCAGTACCAAGATTTCTGTGGCTGCAGGATTTTTTCGTCAATAGTGGTAACAGTTCAGTGAAAGCTAAACAACACAAAATTATAAGTTCTTCCCAATAATTAACTCATCTGTGAGACATGCACTGTGCAAAAGGAGGTTCGTTTCCGGTCATACCTGAATTAATGTTATTTCTCAATCCTGGCAGCGTACTCACGATGCTGTCCGCACATACGTTTTGTCTTATGATGAGTGTTGGCCTTGAAGTTGCTAATTGCGCAATCAGAAGAAGGGTATGGAAGGGCCTTAAACGATGACTTCTGCAAGTCACCAAAAGCCTTAATAAAGTCACGACTACCCACGAAATTCCAACTTGTGTGTTATCAAATCTTAAGCGTCTAATTTGTATCTCAAATACAATTTTTACTCTGTGATTTGCTAAATTCTAAGAACGTGAGCTTCTCCAAGCAATTTTAATTTCTGAACGCAGAACTAACGGACTTCATGTGAACTTGATTCTGTTGGAATGCTTAACAGCTTAGCTGCACTCACCTGTTTCTCCTCAAACATAACTTTCCTCGCTAATGACAAAATTGTAACATAGGTCTCTCACATTAGAATTAATTTTAACATATGGACACTATCCATTGTACCGTGTGCCCACGATAAGAAGGCTAGAGGGGTATGAAGGGCAGAGGAGATTCAGCTGTGTATCTGCTCCGGTAATGGATCTGTGTACTAGGAAATGAGAGTATGAGAGTGCATTGAGTCACCCATGCTGCCAGATCTATAATGTTTGTAAATGCAGCGATAGGTATTATGTATGGGTGAATTATGTGACAAGACTTGTGTATTTTAAACGAACATCCTTGTCATACTGGGAAGGGGAGCATATACACCGTACGGACAGCAAAATTGATTAGGATACACATTCCTCTAACATGCCTCCTTGTCCTGGGCAATCAGTATTTATTTATATACCTGACAATCATATTTTAAAAAAGTCTATGATCCCGATATAATATAGGAGTCTTATTCTATGTTATTAATAACTTCACAAGCTTCCAAATTCATTGTCCTACAGATATCTGATCTAGTGCCAACCATAACTATAAGAGTATGTGAACATTTACATTGTAATGGAACATATTAATTATTGTGTGCAATATTCATAGAGTAGAGAAATATATGGTTATTCTTAACTACTTAACGTATTTGATAATGAATTCATGTTGAACAACAAACTTTAATTCTATTTTTTACTATGGTTCGTTGTTCTAGTTTCGGAATGAAGCAATAAGGTAATACATAGTGTGTTTCACTATCATGCATGTCACACTAGATTTACCATTTTGTCGAATTGATCCAAGTATGGTCGAGCATTTCACGGTCAGCTGTCAGATATGCTTCAAGATTTTTGTGTTTAGTAGTAGGAGCCTGCAATGCAGCATAGTATGACTGCTAGGGTTACGTAGAATCAAAAGTCCTGGTTGTAGAAATTTAGAACACTCTTTGCTTCAGTAAAAAGACATGAAATTAACAGTCAGCAGTCTTCAAGGTCGACATGGTGCTCCGCCGCACGTAAAAAATGAAAGAAATTACTGCGGTACACTTCAAACGTCCAGTGTCGCAATAGCTCGCCTTGGTAGCCTTACGTTCAGGAGGTCCCGAGTTCGAATCTCGATCAGGGTGAGTTACTTTGATAAGTTTTACTCCGGGGTTTTTCCTTATCCTTAAAGACGCATTTCGGGTAACTAAGCTCCATGGACCCCGGATTCATTGGAGTATCATTTCACCCATTTCATTCATCGTCCGATAAGACTAACTGTTGGAGGACGAAAATTGCAAAAAACTTTCCTAATAACCATCAGACAACGGCCGCTCCAACACCTTGCGGGTTTTTATACACCTAGCCATTCTTGCTAGAAAGCCGCAGACCCTTCGATAACATTCGCGACGTCAGGAGGAGAGAAAATTCCTGAGCGTCTCTCTGTCTCTTTCTTTCTCTTGGCAATCGTCTAGTTCTCCTGCCCACGAGCCCGGCTATCGCTTGTCACGGCAGCACAACAATGCCATCGGTGACAATAGGTTTCAGAAGATTGCTTTTTCTACCTGGACGAACCTCTACCCCAATAACATCATAAGTTTCAATGTTTCTCAAATAAATTACACCTAGGAATCGATAATGAACACCTGCGAATTCAAATGTCTTCAGATCTGATTCCGTATTACTTTTTACTGTTATGGCGTTTACCCTAACAAATCCAACAAATGTTAATGACAAACGACACGAAATCAGATGTATAATGAATTCAATGATACAAATGTTTCATCGAATGTGGAATGAATTCAGTGACTCAAGTTTTTCATCGAATATGGAATGAATTCAGCAACACTCTATAGTCACGATTGTGCAGATTTGTATACCTCTCTTCATTATCAAGATTTGTAATTTATACATACGTTTTAAATAACTTTATATGACAACTCCAAACAGGGATTTAAATCCCTGCAACACAACGTATTAATCAATAAAAGAATCACGAAAACAACTTCCAAAATACATGAGCTTTAACTGGATGTTTTAAAACAGAACATGGAAGGGGTGTATACTCCCTTCTATGCGGCAATACCTTCTTACTGTTACTCTTTTTGCCTCTTTCCTAGACAGTGCCTGAGCGATTGAGAAAATTTCATATCTGACGTCAGTGCTGTAACTGTCGACTTTATTTTCACTCTATATTTTTGCCTATATTTTGTTGAAAGTTACTGTAACCAGGATGCGGAATAGAGTAGCGGGAATGTACAAAGGAAAACTGAATGTGCATGGTAAAAAATTCGTGTTCTATTATATTGGGCGAAAATGGAAAGGGGCGTGGGAATTTGTGATGTGCGGCGCTGTGGTAGATGTGGAAGGGGGGAGAGAGAGAGATTAGATTGTGTGTGTGTGTGTGTGTGTGTGTGTGTGTGTGTGTGTGTGTGTGTGTGTGTGTGTGTGTGTGTGTGTGTGTGTGTGTGTGTGTGTGTGTAAGTACGCTGGAATCCAAAGAGCGAGAGAACATGCGGCCTGTAAAACACAAACAAAGCAAAAAAGGAACAAAAATGTAGCAGGATCTGTGTGAAATAGGAAAAAGAAAAATAATCTTCAAAAGCCACCAGAGTTGAATGCATAAGAAGCAGTTATATGATAAAACAGCATATATAGAATACATACCACAAAATTCTTCTAGCATTTACACAAATTTACGTTGTGAATTGCCCTAAATAAGAGTTCTTCTCTTGCCGTCTTCGTCTCCTGCCAAGTAAGCCATTTCATCAAAACTAGGTTTGCAAGGCAAAGAGAAGAAAATAATGTGAGCAAATGAACTAACTATTAGGCACCGCTAGAGTATTTCAAAGAGAATAAAGTGCCTAACATCCAGCTATTATCACTGACTTTGCGAACCAAATAGTCTGACCCATACGACCCCGTATTGTTGTTTCCTTCAAGCTGTAGCAACTTAATCTACACACTTAGGCTTAGAATTAACCTTCTACAACTATCTACAATGTTGTGATCAACTGTTCAACTAATTATAGCTCAAGTTACAGTGAAACGTTGCATGTACTTTGATACCGAAATTATGGTTTGCCAGAAGCAAAGAATCATGGCAGATGTCAAAGGAATGTTGGTTCTTTGTTACGACAATGGGCAAGGCAAGTTGAGTTGGGGAAAGTGTATAACAAAGCCGTGTAAGAAACAGTGTCCTTAGAAGATTTCTAAAGGAATGGTCACTTGACGTGTATGAATAGGGAATTCTTTGGATCATTTACAATGGCGACCAAAACAGCCACAAAGGGATTTTGTTTGAAAAGGAATTTTGAGAGTGAAAGTTAGAGATATACACACGCGCAGCTGTGGTTAGAGGGCACTCTTCGGTGTGTAGCCGATTTGGCTAGTTCGCGGCTAGGAAGCCATTATAAACACTCTTCGGCTTGAAGCCGATCAGGGGAGTCTTCGGCGTGCAGCCGATGAGAGGAGTCTGAGACGTGAAGCCTATTAGAGCGGTCAACTTGTTCTGTCTTGAATATTTGTCGGGTCATCAAAATTTATCGAGTAGTAAATAATTAGCATTCAGTCACTCTAAACCGAGATTGGTAATCCTCGGTCGGCAACTTCCATTTTGATGTCTGAAAAGAAGAAGCACTGAATAAATAATTTGGAGACGGGCATTCCAGTGTTGTTAAAATTTCCTTCTCACACCCATCCACGCATACCCTGGATGCGTTGGCGTTCCAACGTGGAACTTGTGTACACCCATAAAGATTATTTGCTTAAAATTGGCGCACAACGTGGAGCTTGTGTACACCATTAAAAACATAGTATCAAATTGGCGCGCCAACGTGGAGCTTGATACGAGGAGGAGGTTCAGCTCGATACGAGGAGTTTCAACCCGACGGCGAGGTTCAACAGGAGAAGGAGGTTCAACCTAGAAGGAGTTTCAATCTGACAACGAGGTTCAACAGGAGAAGGAGGTTCGACACGAGGACGGTCGACCCATCAAGAAATTCGTCAACAGTTCTACTGTAAAGAAGAAAGGAGGCCGGCATCGTCATCAGTGACATCATCAGGAGCCAGTAAAAACAATCAAAGGTACAGAGTGTAAAATTATATACTAGACTATAGTGAATTTATTTGAGAAGTGAAAAACAAGATTTTATGTAAAAATTTGTAGAAAACATGGAAGTTCAAGAGGTTTATAGTAGCAGTAGGCAGGAAGTCGAAGTAGCAGAGTGTGGTAGATCTGTACCAAATAATGTAGAAATGGAAGGAAATATGTTAGAGGAAACTAGAGAAATCTTCGCAAGTATAGATAAGTGTCAAACTATGATGAAAATATTAGATAATATGATCCAAAGTTTAAGTGAAAAGATAGGTAATAATCATCAAATTTTGAGTGGGGAAATAGACAGCAGCAGTCAAACCTTTCAACAGATAGTAGAAAAGAGAGCTGATAATATTCAGGAGTTTGAGGTAGGAGAAGTAGAACTAGGAAAGAAGATAGAGAATGAACAAGCGTTAGAAAATTTCGGGAAAGTTAGTCAGGAAATAGAGAATGTAGGAGAAGAAGCTGGTCAGGTAACAGATAATATAGGAAAAGATGTTAGTGAGGAGACAGAGAATGCTGAAAATGAAGTTATAAATCTAATTAATGTAAGGTCAGATAGTAAAAACAGAAAACTGAGGGCGGAAATAGGACAGAACTTAGGCAAAGAAAGAGAAATGGCTAAAAAAGAGTTAGAAGAAACTAGGAGTAGACTGGAAGTACCAGAATGGGAAAATAGAAGACAGACGAGGAATAGGGAAGAAACCACCAATCAAATTAATGAGTTAGCAATAGAGATCACGGTGACAAATGAAACATTGAAAAGCATTTAAAATCGAGGGAGAAACGAAAGAGAAATATTAAAATATTTCGGGCAAGGGGCACAGTTCCATCAGAATAAGTGTAAAAAAGATAGGACAAGATATCGATGTACAATACCTAAGCTAGATATGGAAAAAGCATGGGAATGTAGAATAAATAAGTCCTTTGTACATGGAAAAGTCCGCAAAATTCTCTTGTATTTTCGAAGTACGTTGTGGGATGATGAATTTTCTTGTAAATGGTAGAAACTTAGGCTAAAATATTTAAAATTGCCATAACAAATTGTAAAAGGAGAAGAAACAAACTTGTAAAATGTATAGGCTAAGTATAAATAGTGTAGTACAGAATGTATAGGTTAAGTATAAACAGTGTCGTGACAGTGCAGTGAAACTTAAAACTAAACAACTGAAAAAATATAGTAATGAAAATCAGAACACTTAAAGACCTTTGAAAATAATATTTATATAGAATCCTAAAGAAGTATTCGGAAATGTATGAAAAAAAATTAAACAGTTAAAAAAAATCAGAACAATGACGAACTTTTGAAAAGAATATTTATATAGAATCCAGAAGAAGAACTCAGAAATGTATATAAATATAATATTATTAATGTACTATTGATTTAAACATGGGAGAGTATATTTAGGAATTGTTTCAAGTGTAACAACAATATGAATTAATTTTAAGCAGATCAGATGGAGAAAAAGAGAGATGAGGTAGATTGAAATATTTTCCGAGTAATATGTAAAAGATGAAAATTGCAGATCAGAATGTTGGTAAATTTTAAATGAACTGTTGTTATGTAACCATGTTAATAATTTTTAGGAAATGTCATGTAAAATTTAATGTTGTGAAAAGAAATTGTAAAACGAATTGGAAGTTGCTGACAAAGGTCTAATATTTTGCGTTATATTCGGGCAAGACATATATATTATTTTGTTATGGGATAATAAAATAATATCTATGGGGGCATTTGATACCGAAATTATGGTTTGCCAGAAGCAAAGAATCATGGCAGATGTCAAAGGAATGTTGGTTCTTTGTTACGACAATGGGCAAGGCAAGTTGAGTTGGGGAAAGTGTATAACAAAGCCGTGTAAGAAACAGTGTCCTTAGAAGATTTCTAAAGGAATGGTCACTTGACGTGTATGAATAGGGAATTCTTTGGATCATTTACAATGGCGACCAAAACAGCCACAAAGGGATTTTGTTTGAAAAGGAATTTTGAGAGTGAAAGTTAGAGATATACACACGCGCAGCTGTGGTTAGAGGGCACTCTTCGGTGTGTAGCCGATTTGGCTAGTTCGCGGCTAGGAAGCCATTATAAACACTCTTCGGCTTGAAGCCGATCAGGGGAGTCTTCGGCGTGCAGCCGATGAGAGGAGTCTGAGACGTGAAGCCTATTAGAGCGGTCAACTTGTTCTGTCTTGAATATTTGTCGGGTCATCAAAATTTATCGAGTAATAAATAATTAGCATTCAGTCACTCTAAACCGAGATTGGTAATCCTCGGTCGGCAACTTCCATTTTGATGTGTGAAAAGAAGAAGCAGTGAATAAATAATTTGGAGACGGGCATTCCAGTGTTGTTAAAATTTCCTTCTCACACCCATCCACGCATACCCTGAGAGAAACCTCTTTGCTCGCCATTAAATTATTTACATCAAATTGGCGTTCCAACGTGGAACTTGTGTACACCCATAAACATTATTTGCTTCAAATTGGCGCACAACGTGGAGCTGTGGTAACACTTGATCGCCACCATCATCATATTTGTATCAACATTTACACATTTGTGGTAGGATTCAGGAAACAAAGCGATACTCACAGTTTTAAAGATCGTGTTGCTATGTGATGACTCAGAATTTCCAATCAGTTTGTGTGGTTACAAAAGCAAAATGAATAACAACTGCACTTTTGAGAAAAGACAGGCATTTGAACATTCCAAGTGGCTAAATATGAAATATCTAGCTCATTATAAATGGCGTCCTTTAACGAGATCAATATTTTGTTAGTAAGATATTGCTTTACAATTTGCCAATTACACATGTCCTCACAATGATCAGATCTTTAGAGATTACTCCGAGCAAACTGAGAATGTATATTCAATTGTTATTAGAATATATTAAAAATCTTACACTTAATAAAAATATATAGTTTGCGAAAATGTTTTCCAAAGTTCTCCCATGTGAAGGCTAGTTTGAGAAGGGATTTCTTGAAAATCTTCACATCACATCCTTGTAAAATCCTAAAATCAGGTATCAAGTTCGGTACTTAACACACTTTTTGACTCTGAGTGATTATTTGCACACACACACACACACACACACACACACACACACACACACACACACACACACACACACACACACACACACACACACACACACACACACACAGTAATAAGACCAAGGTTTCCCTACAAATGCGTTTTCTTGGGTATAGAGTGTTCACAAAATGTGCATTTCTGGTGCAATATCGTTACAGAAAGGGTGATGCAACACTTCATCTCTTACTATAATCAAGAAGTAGGAAAACTAGGAACTTTTTTTTAAATTTATGTCCTCCAACATTAAGTCATATCGGACGGTGAATGAATTGGATGAGATGATGCTCAAAGGAGTCCAGGGTCCATGGAGCTTAGAGTTACCCAACATTCGTCTTGAAGGATAAGGGAAAACCCCGGAAAAACCTCATCCAGGTAAAACATCCTGACCGAGATTCGAACTCGGAACCTCTTGAACGTGAGGCAGACACGCTACCATCTACGCTACCGAGGCGGGCAAACTAGGAACTGTTAGCTGTAAATCTGCTTATTTGGCCATCACTTATACATTGCTACCGAAATGTTCAAAATATTAATGCAAGAAAATCTCTTGATATTTGTTCTTAACTGTGGATGTCATCAATTTCAAAGCATTGTTAAAACAGCCCTTAATCCTTCTTAAACACTCTAGATAGGCATAATTAACTCACAGGTGAAAGTGCTAACGTTCCCTGGCTTTAATGTTCTGTTCTCTTTCTGTTTTGGCGCAGTGGGAAGCCTTTGCGCAGCTTTACTGACTGCTTTGGCAGTTTCAGTGAGCCTTCCCTATTTTATTGAGTTCCATGTACTAATACACATTACACATTATCTGTATGGCCATTTAGCCGACACTCCTAATGATGGCTTTCTTTCATTAATCTATTCATCTGCTAAGCTTACCATTAGCAATGCTTGAAGTAGTGGCTTAGCTCCGAGAAAAGCTATCATCTCGCCACCAGAAAAATTACCTACTTCCTAAAGTCTAAAAATATTTAAAGAAAAGTTAAACACTTCACGCTCGTGAATATGGATAATACTGACAAAATGAGAGAAAACATGGGAGATGCTGCACAATTGCGTTTCACTCAACGCAGATTTAACAATTCTGTATTTTGTGATTTATTTGAGGTCATGAAGTGATTCTCAATGGTACCCTGGCAAACATCACCAAGTTCAGAGTACAATGTGTTGCGTATTATATGAGCGGTTTCTGATTATCATTAACTAATAGAGCAGCACAATAATATTTACTGACACTAAGAACTCCTAACCTCTCACCCCTCCACTTACCATTGTGGTCTATCAAACCTTCACAATGACGTCATTTCGTGCCAAAGTTGATGTGGTGCGGATCCACTGAGTAGTTAGTGTTGCAACCTGGCAACTCGTGATCACTTTGTTCATCGTCTGCAATTTTCTTTTGATAGGCATGGCATTTTATTAAGTCTTTAAGAATATAACCATGACTGCAATCTGAATATATAAACAATTTGAGTTCTCAATTCTTCGCGTTTTTAAGGCCGTGCCATGGCACGAGGTCACAATTTCTGAGCCATCTTAGATATCTACATCCACAAACTGTCGTTAACTTGTTTTAAACACCTCATTATTACTCCCATTAAATATAGCAGCTAACTTTACTAGTGTCTATCCTCACAGGTACCCAGGAGCGTCTTGAAAGATAGCGCCCGTTGTCTAGAACGGTAGCGGTCGGCAGCAACTCTATTGAGAACGCCATCAAAAAGTGCTACAATGGAGAACATTTTTGCCAATAACGATATTGATAACAGTTCCACAATTTCATTCATATAAATATTCAAGCGTGATAACAGATTAAACTATTGTTTTATTCAATGTAAATTGTTTTCTGTGGAACTGAATTCGTTACAGTTATACAATTTAATTTGGCAGCAGTTATAAAAATTCTCTTAAACATTGTGGTGATGCTCCGAACGCGTGATATCACTACAGTGAGGCAGTTCAGGACTCGTATCCAAGGGTTTTCAAAGTACAAGAACTAAGCGAGCTATAAATGTAAAGGGGCATTCCTAATACGCATGTAAATGCATGTGAGCCATTATGCAAACCTGCAACATTGCCTCCTTGGGGTCTTACCTGAAGCGACGGAATACAAACTACTGTGAATTAATTGAGGTCCAAAGCAAGTCAAATCAATTCTACTGATGATTGTAGAGCAAGCGTTCTCAACAATCTCATGGTAAGCACACAATAGAAGTGACCATGTCCGATTTCCTTCTGAAGAATATAGGTTTTTGTCGATAAAACGCTGTAGATGTCACTACGTTAGGTTTCGCGCCCTAAGCGAGGTAGCGAGACCCTAAATTTTAATCCACATTCGCGGAGGTCTTCTCGTTAAAGGCAGCTCGCCGGTTCAAATGCCATCAGGACCATACTCCCAGTTTAAAGCTTCTGCTACGTTTTAGTAAGTCTTGATGTATAACGAAATCCTGAGGTATTAAGAATGTAAAGGAGAGACGTCCGGAGCTCTTTATTCTAAAGACATGCCAACTCAGATAATATATTGCGATACAAATGTGGTATTTTATACAGAATGAGGAAAGGTTTGAGAAAAGCGAGGCGGTTGTGAGATTTCGTTATATGCCTTCTATATGTGTATTGCATATTGTATTTTGCACTATGTGTGTGACCCCCCTCGGTAGGGTAGATGGTAGCGGGTCTGCTTCACGTTCAAGAGGTCCCGAGTTCGAATATCTGTCAGGGTGAGTTACCTGGATAAGGTTTTTCCGGGGTTCTCCCTTATCCTGTAATACGAATGTCGGGTAACTCTAAGCTCAGTGAACCTGGACTCATATGAGCACCATTTCACCCATTCCATTCATCGTCCGATATGACAACGCTGGAGGACGAAAATTACTACAACAAAACTATGTGTATTTATATAATTGTACAAATTGTAATATCAAAATCAATATTTAAATGTGAATGTTTCACTTACCGCACTAGTGCTTCTTGCATCGCCTATATGTGTTGCTGTGGAAAAATTACTTATAGCACTAGTGCAGGAATGTACAGTAAATATGGAATATTAGTTACATATTGCAGAAATTCTGCATTATCGTCATAGACTGTAACTTATAACTGATAGAAAAATTATGGATCAGTTAAATACATGCAATAAAATTAAATCTGAATATTTTGTGCATTCGTTAAATGTTAAAAAGTTCTATGTTTGCCAGTTAATTATGAGTACAATTTGGCTCAGGGTAAGATGTCATTTAGTACGGTAATTATCGAGTGCAGCTCGTCAGCTGGTTTGGAGAAACAGTTAGGTGGGTCACATTAGTGAGGGCAAAGTTACTCTTCAAAGTTGCCAGAATAAGTATGGCAGGTTAACTTGGAACCCGTGGAAAACAAAATTTGAGTAATGTAAAAATGAGAGAAATAAGCTTCAAAAATAAGCATTGAAAATAAATGCCTGGAACAGCTCTCGAATTTCAGCTATTTGGGCTGTGATGTAAGCTTCGACTAAGACAAAGACATAGAAAACAAAGCGAGGAAAGACACAAAGTTAAAATTTTATAAAACGATGGCAGTTTCCAGGGCTCATGTATGGAAGTGAGTTCTGGATATTAAAAGAAACAGATAAAAGTAAGATACAGGCAGCAGAAATGATGTTCTTAAGAAGAGTTAAACAATGTACTAGACGAGATTTAATAAGAGATGAAACTATTCAAGAGGAACTAGGCATATATAAATTACAGGACAAAATAGAAGAAAATATACAGAACTGGAAATATCATATGAATAGAATGGATGAAGAAAGAGTACCGATTTATAAGGAAGATACAGTCCTCGTGGAAGAAGCGATGTAGGACCCGCTAGAAAAAGAAGGGAACAGGCAGAAGTGCCTCTCTGAAGCGAAGAAAATCCCGCCTCGGTAGCGTGGTGGTAGCATGTGTACCTCACGTTCATGAGGTCCCGAGTTCGAATCTCGGTCAGGGTGAGTTACTTGGATAAGGTTTTTCCGGGGTTTTCCCTTATCATTTCATCCATTCCACTCATCGTCCGATATGACTTAACGTTGGAGGCCGTAAATTAAAAAACAAGGAAAGAAGAAGAAGAAGAAGAAGAAGAAGAAGAAGAAGAAGAAGAAGAAGAAGAAGAAGAAGAAGAAGAAGAAGAAGAAGAAGAAGAAGAAGAAGAAGAAGAAGAAGAAGAAGAAGAAGAAGAAGAAGTAGAAATGAAGTCTCAACATCACATTAGAAGTTAGCAGTGGTATTAGAGTCTTTAGCAAAAGGGGAGATTATTAGGATAACGATGG
Organism: Mantis religiosa; assembly: GCA_030765055.1. Classification (NCBI taxonomy): domain Eukaryota; kingdom Metazoa; phylum Arthropoda; class Insecta; order Mantodea; family Mantidae; genus Mantis; species Mantis religiosa. Next base: position 177,632,922 of record CM060949.1, on the reverse strand, counting down.
AAGCTGAGTACGAAAGTCTGGGCAGAATCTTGGACACTTCTAGACTGATCACCGATGGAGCAAGACGTAGCTGAATGAGGCGTCATTTCTTGCCACAATGATAGAATCACGTGTTATGGAGTAGTATAAGATTCAAATATGTTGGCTCCGGATATTTATGTATTGGTTTACGTTGGTCGGTATCATCTCGATTTAAGTGAATAGTTAAACATTTATTAGACGTTTAAAACTTAGATTCTGGTGTCATCCTTAATTTTATTACATACCTTACTTCTATTGACGTAGCATTGTGAGGCAAATAAAACTGCTTCATAACTAAAGTTCTGCATATTCTTAAAAAGCTGGGGACAAATAGTGCAACAGATCAGTTTAATTTTCCAGGAACATAACATAATTTTCAGAATGACATCGGCCATCTGTAGCTGTTCTATAATAATTTAGAGATTGAGCACAAAACTGATGAAGTAAAGCGCACTTTATACATCTGGAGCACCTCAGGAGGGTGATAATTTTCATTCAAAATGCAAGGTGCATGGGGCATGTGGAGGCACCCTTAATAATTAACGTTCGCTCTAACAACAGCAGCGGCTGTTATAATTTACATGCTTATAATTACATGCTTCCTACGTTTGCACTGCAGCCGTCGTAACTCCTTTTGCTTTCAAGAGCGTTTTGTTTCATAAACCTTTGAAACGTGAGGTGAAACTCCCAGGTTGCTTTATGTGGCAGGTGTACGAGTATCTACAAGGTACCTTTCAGAAACCTAACACAGGAAGTACAGTACAAAGGTATCGGCTTTCATATAATATGAATTTAAATACTTTATAATTCCGTAAAAGTTTCAGTAAATAGTCGCAGAATGTGCAATGTGTGGCATTCAAAATAACATCCTTTACTCACTATCGTACAAATTACGAGGGTTGGTCAAAGAGTAATGCCTCCTACTTTTTTCTATTTTAATTGCCAAGAAAATTGAATACAATTTAATAGCTTGAAAACTACAACATTGACGATTTCTTTGTCACTATTCAATACAATCTCCGCCGTTTTCCACAGTTTTGGTCCACCTTTTAACTAGGGCATGTATTCCAGTGTGGTAAAACACACGGTCTTGCTTCCGAAGTCGTTGATACACAGACGCTTTCACAGCCTCATCATCTTCAAAATGAATGCCATGATGAGCTTCCTTCAGTGGCCCGAACAGATGGAAGTCTGATGGTACTAGGTCAGGGCTGTATGGGGGGTGAGGTAAGACTTGCCATCCCAATTCTCAATTTCTGCAGTGGTGTAACGGCTGGTGTGTGGACTTGCATTGTCAAGAACAGAAGAACATAGAATTTATTGTGGCTCCCTTCTCCAAAATATCAATCATAAGCACACGCTCTGCATCCCAAAACACTGTCGCCATAACTTTCCCTTCCGACCGCTGAGATTTGAACTGTCTTTTCTTCGGTGACGTTGTGTGATGCCATTCCATTGGCTGCCTCTTTCATTCAGGTTCAAAAAATGAACCCCGTTGCGTCTCCAGTAACAATTTTTTTCCAGAAAGTCCTCTCCCTCCAAATTGAAGCGCTGCAAGTGTTCGGAGGCTATTATTTACCTTGTTTCTTTGTTTTGGGCCGTTAACATTCTTGGTACCCAATGTGAACAGACGTTTGAGTAACCCAGTTGTTGAATAATCGTCATCACACTGACTTTACTGAGGGAGGAAATGCGACACAATTCACGTGTTGTTACCCGGCGCTCACCACGAATGATGTCATCGACTTGCTGAATGTTACATGGAGTCACTGCAGTCACCGGCCTGCCGCTTTGCTTTTCATCTGCCAATAGTGTTTGCCCTTCAGCTTCGTTACAGCGACGAACCCATCGTCTAACAGCGCTGACATCCACCGTTGCAGCACCATACACATTTTTTAGCCTTTCGTGAATGCGAATTGGCGTTTCACCTTCCGCAGTCAAAAATTCAATCACAGAACGCACAGAACGCTGTCTAATAAGAATGTCGATGTCAGCCATTTTGCAAGATGATACAGTGCTGCCACCTGTTGACTTAGGAAGCTACTACTGCAGGGAATTGGAGAAGAAGGTATGACGAATTGCGCCAAATTCAAAGTTTTCAGATAACTTACTTATTTAAGGGAAAAAAATATGAGGCATTACTTTTTGATCCACCCTTGTATTTCTACAAAATGTTTAACTGCGTGTCTTGTTAATCGATTTGATATAATAATTCATTTTATTTCATAGTTCCTTAAAGTAGAAAGGCAATAGGCGAATGCAGTGGGCTTAAGAGATTGTTAGATTTTAATAGAAGTACTGGTAACTATGTGATACAAATTCAATTTTATCAGAATTAGGAGAAGTAGGATAAAGCATAGATTTCCATTTCAGCAAAATGTAGTATTAGAGAATTAAACCCAATAGAAATAAAGACATCGGAAACTGTTAGTTACACAAAGAATATTTAATTTGAATTGTTACCTTTAAGGAGATGTGCGTGGTTATGTGATATTTTGATTTTTTCCTACGATTTTCCAAATACACAAATGTCACAGAGCACTTCTGAGGCTATTCCCATCAAATCCAGATATATATATTTGAGTTGCAGTAAAAATATCTTAAAATACGATACAATAACTTAATAAAATTAGATATACCATTTTTGAGGGTATGAAACATTTTTCGGAAATGTTTCCCACAATGCCAACTGAAAATCATCTTGTAATCTTGGAAGTTGCTGTTATTTACCAGTTGATATTTGATCGAACAGTCGCACAAAGACAGCCAGAGAGAGAGAGAGAGAGAGAGAGAGAGAGAGAGAGAGAGAGAGAGAGAGAGAGAGAGAGAGAGGAGGGGCAGATAGAGAGAGACACACACGCACACGCGCATGATCACACAAACATATACGTACATAGAAGTGCACAAACATACAGAGCGTTCTTTGTAAAAGGAGTTTTTAAAACATGTACACTTGATGAAATCTGACGTTAATATAAAGCTTTCTCTACTTACTCTAAGTACACAGTATAACAGTACATGTTTAAGCACGTTAAGTAAGAAGTTATTATATGAAATGCTTTGAAACTTCCAAGTGTTGCTTCTAAATGATTATTAATGTATTTAAAATGGTTTTAGGTTTGTCCTTGAACGCTACTAGTTGAACAACGAATCGGAGCCCCACGGTGTTTTCATCTTGCACTCCCCGTAAGTGGTGTGTCATGAACACCAACTGAATTCACCTCTAATAAATACTATTTGCGCTAAAACAAAAATTCAGATTTTGCGAAAAGTGATCCATCAGGGAGCTAGAGCAATGTTTCTTAAATGAACGTAAAAATCCCATATTTTTAGCTCGAATAGTTTTCCTTATACAAATAAGTAAAGTACCAATATACTGTAACAATGCGTCGTGACGTAAGAACTGTAATGATCGTTGTGTGTTGATGTAAGTTACAATCGCAGTTATATTGATGTGCCACTTTCAGTTCTGTTGGATTATAAAAATAGGTAATTCATAAACTGTAATTACAAATATAGGATTTAAAATCTGAATAATATGCAAATATCCATGATGCAGTTGTGATTTCAACAATTGCATTGTTATGAAGGTTTGGAAAATTCAGTTTGGGTTCCCTTAAGTTTAGCATGATATAGGATAGCGTGGGCAAGAGAGGAAACTACGAAAATAGAAAGGGTAACGAGGTGGCAAAGCTGAGCGCGCGAACCTATCTGATTCGCGGTGATGCAGAACTCTTCCCATTTGAAACCCATAATAATTTTACTATCCATGTTTAAACAAAAATCGGTGTAAATTATTCCTTTATTATTTATAATAATGACAACATAATTTTAACCATTTTATTGTTGTGGATTTTCGATTCTATTATAAATAAATTGATGTTAAGAGTATTTATTTTAACTGTTTTAAACACAAATTTTAGTTTTGGAACACTTTTTTTTCTGAGAGAGGTATCACACTTCAGCAACTCAGCACGACATTCACTCTAAACTCACATTTTGTTTTAATTTTTTCTCCTTTATATCTGAGGTGTCTATAGGATAAACCGAAACTTTAATCCAGGTGACATAAAACATTTTAAACTTTTAAAATGTGCTGAATTAAAGTTTAAGTTTATGTTGTTTTCTCTTAAATCTATCACAATTTTACGCCGAGGTTGCACCTATTATACTGACAACGATAAGACATGATCCAACTCTAACAAAGATAAAAACACAGGTCTTGCAAAATCACTTCACACTTTAAATCGTTGTATTATGATTGAGGTAAGATAAAAGAAAAGAGGTCACATACTGGGCAAATTTTCATTTGCTCTTGTTTCTGAGTTGTTTCTCAGGATGTTTATAAAGGTTTGCGAATATTTGGAGCTCCACAATTAAAGTGTAGGCTGTCGCCCCATTATGTGGATTTAATCAGGAAGTTTGGGGTAAATGGTGCTGTTGATAAGAAGACATCTGGAAGGCCAAAGACACCAATGATGTCAATGAGATACTACATGCAGATAATGAAGTAAGGAGAAATAATAATTACCGAATTAGTAATATTCCACAGGTACCGAGGTAAGTCTTAATGAATAATAAATAACACAGGTTGGAACCTGTATGCATATAAACTGACACTAACATTTAAACTCATAGGAAGTGACATCTGGACAGATATGGTTATGCCTTATTTAAGCTAGCAAGACTCAAACTTGTTTTTAGACCAGGCGCAGTATACTCCTCTGTTCACACATATTTGTAGAATTTGATCAGAAAATGAACCTTAAATTTTAACTGAAGAAAGTGTTCAGGATTTTATGGTTACCGTATGGTCTGGCTTAAATTTACAACTTATCATAGTATTGCAATTTCTTCGAAGAAGACAAAAAATAGAATAAGACCGTTACTTAATGGTAAACTTCGTATTCCTAAAGTGAGGAATCACACTATGGAAAAGAAAAACGTTATGCAAGTTGCCGCTCTGCACTGCACTTAGAGCATTGTAGAATAATTAATAATCCATATCTTTAGCTAACATATCATCAGAAGACACTGTCGCACAAGGTGTTGCAATCTTCAGATCTCAATCTGAAAGACTTTTGATTGTGGGATAACCATAAAGAATGCTCTTTCCTGACACATCCCAGAAGGCGAAAACAACTCAAATACCTATACTATATCTAAAGGAATTACCTATATTTCAAGACTTCTTGTACAAAATGATGTGCATAGAGTCACCGAAAGAATGTTTGACGGAGGACATCTTCCCAAGCTTTATAAAACGTCACTGTTTTACCAGTATGTAACTTCTTCCATATTTTTATCTCAAATATTTATTACACTTTAATCGTTTAAATTTTTGAAGCTGATTTTGAAAGACTCTATACTTTGTATTACTCAGATATGTGTCAGCTATGTATTTATCTCGTTGCATTACTGAAGTAAGTTGCTGTAAAACGAATAAGAAAAAATGCATCTCATTTGACCATATGGCTTCACTATAGAATAGTAACACCATAAAATAGACTATTTACGTATCAAGTACGATACGTAACATAAGGCTTTGGTAGGGGAAATACTGGCCGGTTCATTCCTACTTTTGCGTTCGTGGTGTATACAATCGTTTTAATAAAACCTAGTTTATACTGAATATAATAAACTTCATATAATTACTGTATAAGTATACAGAGTATATTGGTTCATCGGATAACGTATTGTCAGCCGCCTGAATCCTGCACTAGACAGCATTAATCTTAATATAAGAACGAATGTAATTACAGTTGTGATTCACAATGATCGCTTCTGAACAACGAGGTTGTGACTGAAAGTATGGGCGAAAATTCCGAGGCAACTTCAAACTGACCAGAAAAAGTGAATCGAAGCTGGAGCTCGGAAATATCGACAGCAGTAGGAAAAAGAGTATATTATATTTATAGGCTGATGCAAGAAAAGCGACTTTTTCTTGAGAACGAAGTTATACTGATTCATTTAATGTGAAATCAAAGATACTGAAATCTATCTCATTACGACTGACATACGCAATGATTAAAATACTTTGTATTTAAAAGAATATATTGATATAAGACATATTTTATTAATTAATAGCTTTATTTAAGCATAAATTTTACGCACTGTTTTGCACAAAATTCTGATGCAGATATTTACATATCTGTTGTTCTTTTATAAAATACTTTCCTTAAAAGCTAAGTCGCTAAGTTCCAATTTTCTGGTGAGTTTCAAGTCCAATAAGCTGTTTTACAGAACTAAATAAAGCAAAGCTACCTAACAAAACTGCACATAAATGCGCAGCGATAATTCAAATGAACTGCAGTATACCCGTATTCTGTTTTCATTATAAAATAATATTACCCATTATAAAAGGTAATGCTGTAATTTGTTATCTTGCATGACTGCGACTAATCTTACAACAAAATCACTTTGCCGATGTTGGTGCTAGCATTACTGATTTCAGGTGGAGCCATTCCGTAAAAGCAATGTGACATTGCGTGTCTATAGATGCATAATCAGTAGTAGTAGTTTCTAGTAATTGGTCTCGATTTATGACATAAAATCATCGTGCATGAAATAATCAATCCACGAAATTTATAAATGCCGCTTTGCTTATAAAAAGGGAACCCTCGCCAAAAGTATCTTTCTGCACAGTGACTTTTGCTACCACCTTGAGGAATACTACATAGTATATTCCAAATCACTGGCTTACTCTGGTTTTGCGGATCAGACAATGAATATAATGGGTGAAATGATGCTTAAATAAGCACCGGATTAACAGAGCTTGGAGTTATTCAACATTCATATTTCAGGCTATAGGAAAACTTCGGAAAATAATATCCTTCAGATAACTCATTCTGACCAAGATTCAAACGGGGGAGCTCTTGAACGTGTGGTAGTGACGCTATCCTCTACGCTACCGAGGGTAGTTTCAGAGATGGCCATTTAATCTTCGAATTATGTACTCCTAAACTGCAACTGGACTCAAAGTATAACAACGATAACAGAATATCGAAAACTCGGTTATTTATGAACCTGAAGCACTGACCAACTTTTACTGGAACAGGAAGTCGATCTAACCCCGGGAAACTGGTGACGATGACTTGATGACATTGGTGTAAAAGCCCGCTTTGTCATACGCGTTCGTGCGTATGGTTCGTGCTTATTAGCTCTTTAAAAGTTCAAACCAATAACAAGGAATATCTCCGAAATGATTAACTCAACAACAAAAGAACAAATAATAAACAAAGAAGCAGTTTTGTTATAAATCGTGTAGCTTAAAGAGATCAAAACGAGCGGGATGGCTCAGGCGGTTTCGTCTGTGGTCCGCATTAGGGAAGCCCCGGGTTCGATTATCGTGGCCAACCTACCTGACCCCCTGGGTTTTTCGGGGGGTTTCCCGGATCGAATGCTGGGCAGGTTAGTTACATTCCCGAATTTCCTGACCCTCCATTTTATCTCTAATATCATTTCACATCATCTCTCATCTGGTAGAGGTGTTGGCAGGTATCTCGGCGCATTCGGTCGGCTGCCCTTTGTCCCCTCTCTCCTCGTCCTTCCTTCTGCGAATTTCCTACTTGGGGCTTAGCTACAATAAATCACAGGTATCGGTGCCGAATTCCCCCGTAGTAACCCTAAGCCTAAAGAGATCAACATTATTTATGCAGTAAGATTTTCTCTTAAAGTTTAGCAGAGGAGACTTTATAGGCCATTCCCAGAAAATTCAAGATACACATTTCATTTCCTATGAAGGTATCCTTAAAATGCGGTATTTTAATAAATATTGTCATGGTACTCTTTTAAAATAGAAAGTTGCCAAAATGTTTCCAAGTAAAGTTAGTTTTGGGGTGGGAGATTCTTTGAGAATGTTATGTCACATCCTTATTGGATTTACTAGTTCGATGTCTAATCTTTTGTTTATTTATTTGCTGATGCCGACACATACATGCACACAAAAACTCTTTTATTCTCTTTACATATTTCTCTCTCTATCTTTCTCTCTATCTCTCTCTCTCTCTCTCTCTCTCTCTCTCTCTCTCTCTCTCTATATATATATATATATATATATATATATATATATCCCTCTCCTGTCTCTCACACACAGACCTTATATATATATATATATATATATATATATATATATATATATATATATATATATATATATATATATATATATATATATATATATATATATATATATATATAGTAAGTAGATGAAATATTGTATTGCACCCATAAATTTCTTACGAGATTTCATCAGAAATCAGAAATATATAATATATATATATATATATATAGAGAGAGAGAGAGAGAGAGAGAGAGAGAGAGAGAGAGAGAGAGAGAGAGAGAGAGAGAGAGAGAGAGAGAGAGAGAGAGAGAGAGCGGGAGGATTCAGGAAGTCGCAAAAGTAATATTTCTGATGAAATCTCGCAAGAAATTTTTGGGTGCAGTACAATATTTCATCTAGGTACTTACTATAGATAAATAAGAGAAAATTAAAATTCATATAGAACGTGTGCATATATATATATAGGTAAACACTTCATTTAAGATAAATAATATCACAGTACGAGACACACTTCTTACAGTACACTATATAACTGCCATTCAGAATTATTATTAAGGGTATCGACTTTAGAGTAAAAGGTGGAGCAGCAGATGACGATGATGTGGTCGCCTTGGCAGCAACCAAGATCTAATTGTATGTATAAATAGACCCCAAAAACTGACAATGGCGTGTGTTCCTGTTGCGTGAACTCAGGGACTAAATGAAGACCAAGGTTTTAACGGTATTTCCTGTGCTACTTTCTGTCTATCAGATCTGGCAAAGCAATTTAAACCCCGCCGTGCTGTGAGTGTCACTTTTACAGGCAAGCAAATTATTGCAGTAAAGGGGGTACATATTTATGGCGCCAGCGTGTGACGTCATCAGCAGTCCAGTCACCTGCAGCGTTAACAACCCATCAACATTAATTGTTCCACCAGTATGGTTAAAACGCATTTCATTACTGAAGAAGATTCCCGGAAAGTTGCTACCTCTCATCATACACATTCTGTGCAAGCTTGTTTAAGACATTAAAACTGGATTTAATGTAATATTTAGTAGGATATTTTTACACATTCACTACCCACTACATCAAATAATACTATGTAATAAATCAATAAAAAATTATGACGAATAAGTTTGATCAAACTTTCCTTTCAAACATGTGATGATACTGATTTAAAATATAAAATCCGAAAATAAAACTTCGTTAACAGCTGATGCGCTGCTTTCACGTAACTCTCCCTGCCCATCACCAAAAAACTGCTCATACAAAATATATTCATCCATGTACTACATGTTAATTGAGATAAACTTCGTTAAAATGGTTTCTTTATGCATTTCCTTGTACATAAAATGGGAATAAAGGAAAACAGTAGCCTTAAACTTTCAAGAGTTGGTCACTATGTAATGGCTTACAAATTCTCTTCTCTTTTTCTCGTCTTGGGAAAGAAAAAATATCGAGTAACGACTTCCCATATTTAGAAAAGCATCTGCATCTTAAATTTCAAACCAATAACAAATAATGACCTCAAAAAGGACACAGATTTAAGATGTATTGGTGTTATAAAGAGTTCCACTTTTTGTTGATAGTGTTCGCCTGTCTATTACGGTGTACCAGATATGTAAAGGTCAATCAGAAAGAAAAGGATTTTAAAGCTCTTGCCAGAAAATTCAATATACACTTTTTATTTGTCACGAACATACGTGAAGCATACGGTATTTTAATCAAAATCCTTAAAATTATTTGTTTTCTCAACCAAAATCACAGTTTTGATGAAAAACGAATGCAGCTGTAACAATGCACGTCTTTAAAAGACAAATGAATAAATGCTTTTAATTATAAAGTAATACGAAGTATGTAAATTTTATAAGAACCAAATCTATAGAACCAATCTTAAAGCTGCATTTTCACAAAAATTTATCATATTGAAAATGCTTCACAATGTGTAACGCTTTCCTCAATTGTGTCAAAATCTCAGAAGTATATTAAGAACGTCAGCTTTACCAGCCCTAGGCCGATCCGGAGTCACGACAGTAGAGGGCAGTGTCTTCAGAGGTTTCAACGTAGAAAGGGCATTTTAAAGACCTACTTGAATGTTATTTGCCTCTTCAATCTAACAATGGCAGAACATTGTTCTGGCAATCACTCAAATAAAGCAATGCATCTGTAATATTAAAAAAATCGATATTCTTCGAGTGTTTTACCATACACTAAAGGTATACTGAGCGCATAGCATTTTAAGAACTTATTAATTTATTTATATTATATTATTATTCGTAGTTACTCAATTCTAAATGTCGTAATAAAATTACGTGTTTATCTTCTTAAATGTGTAAAACAATTACTTTCGATTAACTATTAAGATTTTAACTAGTGTAAAATTGTTGAAGTCTGTAATTCCACCTAAAATGTAAACTACATATATAACATGCAGAAAAATGTAGTTTAAATTTCGATATGTGAATTTTATAATTGATAAAAGTGTGATTAAACAGGTAATGTATGGCCTTAAAGCTTTTGATATTCATAAATTGCCTAGCACGTTAGTGCTAGTTATCAATTTAATAAAACCGCTTTACCGGGAAATATATGACTCATATGGAGAATTTAATGTCAGGACGGCACGTTGACCATGGCAGCTCAATGGGTTGCAGGGACTGGACGGAAACCAGGACATCCGTGGTTAAAATTCCGGCCATGGCATTGAATTTTTGATGTTTAATCTATCTATCAAAAACTTTAGCCTATGTACGGCTAGTGTGAACAAATTATTAATTTCCACCAATTAACTTAAATAATAAGAGTTTAGTGACGAAGCCTGGGATTCAAGTACTTACGATAGTAAGTCGCCACAAACGGTGTATCTCGGATGCGAGAGCCCCTAGTGGTCTACTGGGGAAATATATGAGTCAATTAGAAAATTTAATGACAGGATGGCACGTTGGCCATGGTAGCTCAATGGGTTAGAAAGACTGGACGGAACCCAGGAGATCCGTGGTTCAAATCCCGGCAATGGCATTGAATTTTTCATGTTTGCTTAACACTCATTCATCGTTCTCTCTAGACACCTCCAGAAGTTGGATAAGACTTCAGGCCTGTAGCTTCTAAGGACTTTAGCGCGTCTTTGTAGGTCTTCTAGCGACCTATAGCCTCCGGTGGTTCTTGCCTCCGTTTTCGAGGAAGTAACCTTAATCCATCTATATAGATCCCAGTGCAGTACATATACACTTATACTTTACTTTGGCATTGTTTAACATTTGTTTGAAGTAGAGCATCACTGAAAGTGAGCCTTGAGTGGCTGAAAATAAACCTGATAATGGACACTGGTGAGGATGTTTTTCTGGTTAATCCCTGGAATTGACAAGAATCTGAGGGTCCATAAAGAACTTAGATACATCCTACTAGACGAAGTATCACTGGACATCGAACTGAGAACTCCTCAGTTGTTTCTGGCAGGGATTACAGCGCCGCCACATTTCTGCAGTAGGATTTCAGATTCAGTATGAACTTCTACAAGCCAGCCTGAATTGTTCCAGAAGATATTGGTTGGACAAATATAACAGTACACAATGGAAGTTTGGTATGCGTCAGTGGCTCGTAGATACTGCTGCAAAAATATTCAAATATAGAAACGCGGCTAGGGAAGAACGTAGTACTATTGATTAGGACAGCGAGATCCTGTTTAAACTGGTTACCTGACCCCGTTGGCTAATTTTCTACCTTTTTTCATTGTCATTTCGTTACATGTGGAAATATGGGAAACTCAATAAGAATAGGCTTTAAATCCAATAAATTTTCATATTATGAATTTTTAGTGTATTTTTTCTTTTGTAAGCAAATATTTCTGAAAACAGCCAGAATTTTCAGACACATCTTACACTTCACAGAGGTAATTTGTGCGTGTGTGTGTTTGTATTTGTGTGCGTGCGTGTGTGTATAGACAGAGAAACACGATGTTAGTTGACGTGATATACTTTTGTTCAACTCTTTTAATGTATTCTTTCGTTACAGTTTGTTTATATCACTCTCTCTTTGGTCCACCTGCCTATTTTTTTCTCTGGTGTTTGTACAAATGTTATGATTCTTATAATAGCGTTTAATGCTCGTTCTTATTATTCCAGAGTATTTGGGTAGCAAATACTTCAGGTTTTAATTTAGGTTACCAACACGACATTTGGTAGTAATGAGCACCACGGAAAATCTGGGAGAATCTTTAATCCGGGAGGACAGTAATGGTGGGATTGGAACTGCAGACCTGCAGGCCATGAATTATTGCCTTAACAACCTCCTTTCTGGTAACTTTTGGCATTCACATTATAGCCAAATATTGTTTTCATCTTTATATACTTAATTATTCCGATTTATTATTCCGAAAGTTTACATTTATCTTTTTTTACTATTTTGTGAAACCTACTCTAGATAAAAAAGTAAGAGTTTATTTCCAAAGTTTACATTTGGTAGTAAAATAAATTGTTACTATTTTAAGCCTTATTCTTGATGCCAGCACCGAATTATCAAATTCCTCATTATTAAAAATACTGCATGGTTGGTTAAATAGTTTTGGATGTTAAAAATTAAATAAGTAGATAGATGTATATAAGGGCACTCAACTGCGTGGTCATCAGCGCCCTAAAACAGTAAAGAAAACTTAAATAATATATTATTATTACCCGAGTCACAACCATTTAAACAAAGAATGGTGGATCATTTAGGAACGTAATATTTTGACATATCATAGAGGAAGATATAATCTATTTTTGCTGTAACATGTAAAACACTTAAATTAGATATAGGAAAGATACTTTGGAAATAAGGTCTTCAATTACATTTTGATTCCCTTGAATATGCTCTTGCTCTCAGCTTCTAAATTCATTATACTTTTGTTTTGTTGGGCTCCATGGCTTTTGCTTTTGTAGTGAGCTTTGATTTCTATAGCAATATCCGATTCTCATATGAAAAGATATTGATGATAATATTACTTGTTGAGCGGTGGGTTTTTGTTTCCTTGTTTATTTATATCAGGCCACCTTAACTACTCCTTGTTTCACATATGCCTGCTCCGTATCTCTAAACGGGCACGTGACCTTATCACCTCTCATTGGCTGCTATTGTAGTATAGACTGTTGTGCGGTAAAAATTAGTTCGGTATTTAGCATGGTGATATACCTTTATACGTTGGAAGAAAATTGTCAAATTTATATTTTCGTAACTGTTTAAATTAAATATATTACGCAACAGAGTTGATTTATCTGAAATATATATTAATTCTTAAACGAAGTAAAGAGGAGGTTCCTTTGCTCTCAAGCACATGGCATGATAGCATGTGATTTAGCGGTAGTGATGATATATGTCTTTATATGACTTTTATCACTGACCATGTTTTGAACTGGAGAAGTCATATATCGCCATTCGAAAGTGTGTTGGGCCGAGTGCGAGAGCTAAATTATTTTATTGATCATTTATTGCTTCTGTACTTATTATATGTATAATGGCAGAATCTATCGCCAGTTATTTGCTGAAGCATCGAAAGGGAAAACCTTTACAAAGCAGCGGAAAAAGAATTGTGGTGCAAGAGTTTAATGCACTCACAGAGAAGAATCCGTCTTTGTCAGTGAGGGAAGTCGAACAGCTGTGTTCTGAACTTACAGATGTGTTAGATGAGTAGGAACATCGTGGCATGAAATTGAGACAACAGGAAAACTTACGACTTCAAGGGCCATATTGCTGTGTGGCGAAGACGATATTTAAGGACAATCAGACTGTAACGAGATACGAGTCGCAGAATATACTACCTTGACGAGACCTGGGTGAATGAAGGACACACGACAAGTATGGCGTGACGTGACTTTTAAGACTGAAAGACAAGCATTTTTGCAAGGTATGTGTGCTGGTTTTAACAAAATCCCAGTGGAAAAAACCGAAGGCATTTAATTATAAACATGTCTCAGTTTCATTGCTCATTCATTCAGTTTCAACTTGCTCAGTTTTATTATAAACTTCATTATTTTTGCATGCCATCATATTCTTATTTGTATGATTTTACCTATCTTCCTGGCAATTATTACGACGTTTACTGCAGGTTTAAATGTAACGGGAAGGCACCGCCTATGGCCTATGGCGCGAAAGCATTAGCCAATTAGGTTGAGGGGGAAGGTAGTTGTACATGTCAGCGGGGCAAGGTTATATGAAACAGAGATTACGTGATATTATGGCAATGGATCTGTTAAGCAATACCTTGTGGCACGGTATGTAACAGTAACTCACCTAGGTTCCATTCCCTGTACCATATTCATGCTACGTCGCTGTCTACAGAGGCCTCAGTGCTATGAAACTGCACCTCTGCTACTACATGTGTCTGACAGATGTCGTCTTCAACACGTTTTACAGGAACCTTAAGGATAAGCAATGCTATTTTTCCTGTCTCTAAATTTGCTGGAAGATGTTACTAGACTGCCATCAAGTAAATTTGCTTATATTAAGAAGAATATTCGCTATTGCCTGCTAAGTACATTGATTTCTAGTGTCAGTTTAGACTAAGGTGGAGCTCTGGAACCTGATTTTTAATATCCAATTTGCTATTTAGCTTAGGAAACTCCGGAGGAAAACAAAGAAAAGAAGCAAAAAGAGCGCATTGGACAGCTGACGGGGTTTGAAACCAGAACCTCCCACGTTCAAGCAACAGGAGCTATTGTTGGACCATTTCCCATGGCTAACTGTAGATTGTAAAGGTTGGTTTTCATGAATGTTTTTAATCTTGAAAACAAGTCAGGTTCGCATTTAAGCCATAGAGGAGGTAGGGAATGATTGCAGATCTCATATAGAATTTAGCAAGGTCCGACAGGAATTTGAAACTTCAGTAAATAGGAATAGTAACACAAATTATATTTTGTCATTATTATATTACTGTTACTATTATTAAAGCTTCTCCAATAATTATTATCTTTTAAGTTTATTGTAGGAATAGAATTTCGTCCCACATTTGCTTCCTCTGTAAGCGACTGTTACACATAACTATGCGAAGTGTATTCTGTAGACTATCACATAGTATGTGATTATTCTCTTTATTTTTTATTTATTTTTTATGAACCTTAGAACAAAAAGAAAATATTACGGAAGATGTTTCAACTAAAAGCGTAATTTTAATGCAAATTACCTGCATAACTAACCTTGTGGTATCTTTAAGAGAATGTATGCAACAAATGTCGAGAAATTTGCCCTAATAAGTGAACGATTAACGCTATTCCTACTACTTTGCCAGCTTATTCCTCAAACACTTTCGTTTGGCCCCGAAGGACATTGTGTTTGTGACCACCTATCGAAGTCTGTCTCTAGAACCCCTAAATATTTTCCCCGCCACTTTTCACATTAACTCTCCTCCGTACAGCAACTAGTGCAAGAGCACTCTTAACGGTCTTCAGTATTTTGTTGGTACAACCAAAGTAATCAAAGACAAAATCAGCCATACTATCAAACTGATGTGAATCACTATTATCAGTTGGAATTTGGAATCATGGTGTAGCACAAAATAACGGAATTTCAAGTGAAATAAAGATATTTTAAGCAAAAGATTAGCATGTTTAGACATTTTTGTGCCATTTTGAGCAGGAATTAGGATACAAGCTTGTAATTTGTTCTGTTCTGAAGGACATCGAAGTATGCAGTACAAAATCTGCTTAAGAAATACTCCTGTGTACACCAGTGAGCTACCATTCTGTTTTAATGTCGAGTCGGTAAAACACGATCAGCAGTTTTTGCTATACTCCGAAAGCGTACAGAACCTTTGTAACGAAATCGTCCCCATGGGCACAGTAAGTTCAATATAGAACGTGGTCATTCAAGTTGAGGGTTGGTTGTGTGGGTAACTACCTCAACATGTAAAAACCCCACCGAACAGTAGGAGATAGCTCACCACGAAACTTTCTGTCAGGACAAGACTTTAGAAAGCCGCATACCAATGATGAAGATGACGATAAAAGCGTTATACATGGATCATTCAATAATTAGTGGAGACATTTGAACTGACAGGAAAGAAAACATTTTGGAAAATTCACATTGCTCTACTCAGAAGCTTAATGGGCTCCGATAGCAAACCTCACGGTATATAACTGAAGTTCAAGGCTTAAAGCATATTATGTATGTATATCGAACGGGCATTAAAACTTATACAGAATATTCAGAACAATAGTACGTTCTTTGTCGTTTTCATCCGATTCTTCAGCAAGCATATGTACGAAAGGCAATTTAAAAATACACCTTTTTTAAACCAAATCCCATGGACGTTTTAAGTTAATTTGAATGATTGCTTCCTAGTGCTGCATATTTACTTAATGAAGAACAAGTATAAGGTTGTACATGAACAGCGACGTAACATAAAAGTACACAAAAAATAAAAATACTGATCTGAATTACTGAATAAAGATAGTACATTTTCTACAGGGATAGAGAAGAACTTTGGAAGGACGAGCGCAGAGAAAACAATTCTTATTTTGGATATACTGTTATGCACTGAAATGATAAAGTACGTGTTCTTATGATGAACATTAATCATGAGTATTACATAAATTACTCTCAAGCACCTAGTCTATCAACTGCATACATTGAATATAATAAGCTGGCCCGATTTTGATACGTTATTGTAAATGAAATGGATTAATTTCGACTTTTAGTCGCTATAATAACAATACCAGTGCAGCAACTTCTTCATGACATGACAGTGTAAGTAAATAAAATCTCATCTAAGGAATTCAAAAGCGATGGAAAAGATAAAATGGAAGGACAAGTACACAAATATTGTTAAATGTGAATAAAATTATTAGTTTATGACTGCAATATTAAATATATTATACGTCCTACATAGGGAGTAGAAAAGGCCAAGAACATGAGAATATTTCATTATTGATATGGATTTGATAAAATTTTCTTTCTGTTATGACGGCATCAAAACAAAATATATAAAATCTTGTTTTGTTTGTTTTGTAATTTTTAGTATTTTTGTATTGTTTCTGCTTTTTATTTGTGCATACAACTCCATTCGGAGATAAAACGGTGTTCATTGTCAACAGAGCCAAAGAAGAATACTAATGAATGGATTTTTGTTTACAGTGCGCATAGCTCTGACAAGTTCTCTGTAATAAAAAGAGCATTGGTGTTAAACTGGAGTTCATGGTTGGCATATACATTGAAATGTTAGCACGTTCATTGTAAAAATGGACGTTAAATGCTCGGGATGAATCTGCAGCGATGTGAAGCGAAAACTAACTTCGTAACTAACAGCCACAAGTTAAAATGAAAATCATGATACTAATACGCAATTAAACAATGGGGGAACTAAAAGCGTATAAAATATATTAAATGGGAAAATAGGTACTGTCTGCCAAGCACAAGAAGGCAAGCTAGAGGAATGTGCAACGTGATCAGTTTTTCTGTTCCCACGGTGTTTGTGCTCGCCTTTCTAGTGTGACGATTAAAATACGAAAAGTACCCAAATTCCTTTTTCGGCAGGACTTCCATGCAGCTATAGCAGTGTTGTCACATAACTCGCCCATGCATAATGACTATCACCATAGTTACTGCAAAGAAAAAAAAACTAGATCTGGCAGCATGGGCGACTCCTATGCACTTCTCACACACCACTCATTTCCTAGTAAACAGATCAACTAACGGAGTAGATAAACAGTTCAAACCCCTCTCCCCTTTATTCGTATCTTCCTTTCTTGTGATGGGTAGACTAGAAAGGAAGAGTAGACTTAAGCTTAGGAATATTGCAAGTAGTGTGTAGTAGTGACATATAATCTGATGTATGGATTGTCGTCAAATAACTTTGAAAAAGAAACGCAAGCTAGAAAGTTAAACAAATACATTTCCAATGTAAAAATTAAATTTTAAATTTTATGAATATATTCAAAGACATAACTTTAGTAAGCGGACTTGAGCAGCACATGGAGTTGGTTTTATGAATAAAGGGACAGAGTGATGGGGACAACAAAAGAAAGAAGAAATATATAAGAATCCCCATATAGTATGTCATTATCACTAGAGAGAGTTGAAAATAAAAAACTGACGGTGTATGGAGAGAAAAGACCGATGCAACAAAGAGACGCAGATGTATATATTTTTTGAAATGTCAGAGGCATAGGAGGTCAGAAAAAGTGACGTTTGTTAAAAGAGAGGACCTATGTGAGAAACAGACAAGCACACATATTATGTAAAGCGTGGTAGCTGATATACATATGTGGTGTGTGTGTGTGTGTGTGTGTGTGTGTGTGTGTGTGTGTGTGTGTGTGTGTGTGTGTGTGTGTGTGTGTGTGTGTGTGTGTGTGTGTGTGTGTGTACGCTGTAGTCTCATACAACGCTATGCAGAACACCAATCAAAACTGATGTGCAAATTAATGGCGTGAATGTGCCCATCAGGGAATTATCATATAAAAAGGAGATTACCGTGCAGCACACACTCTGATTCTGATTGCTTAGCAGATAGACGATGAACGTATGATGTTCTGGAAAGGGCGCCACGACAATAATTTGGCCCTCCATTATTTATCACAAGTACTGGATTATCATAACAGAGTTAAAAATATAGAAATAGTGTGTCATTGTCGTTAGGGAAAATAACTTAAATAGCCCCTACGTAACACATATCACGTCCCAATCCTGTCACAGGTGGTTGAAAAAATTGTTTGAACAGGTTGTTTTTGTAGACGTTAATGTTATTATAAAAATTTATTTCCAAAATGTAGAAACACACTTAATTCCTTAAAAATATGCTCATTGGATACCGTTTCATTTCCTCTTTAACGCATTCCAATAAATGAATTCCAGCTGCTGAGACCATTCTGATACACAACTCGCAGTGATGGATGAGATTATGATATTTAATAGAATATGTAACTGCAATTCTGTGCAGCTTTTATATAGGATTCTATTTCTTGTAAAGCTAAGATTGTATATCATGCAAAGCAATGGCTAGTGTGAAAAAACAATTAATTTCCATTAGTTGACCTAATAGTGGTCCGAACTTTAAAGTCTGGGTCTTAAGTACTTACAGCATAGTAAGTGGTCATTATGGTAGTTGTCTCATGTGTTTATGAGAACTCCTAGTGGTTTACTGGGAGAAACATGAGTTAGTTGGAGACTTTAATGTCATGCTGGCATGTTGGTCATGGTAGCTCAATGGTTTACACCAGCCGGACTGTCTCTCTCTATGTACCCCCTTATATGTTTACCGTTCGTTCTAGTTTAAGACATATTGCTATCAACAGAGCGGTTTTAAACAAACGAAGTTTGCGAATCCATTAACTCCAAACTCTGATACTTCAATCACTGTAACTTTATTTCCTAGTTAATATTTAACAGAGTAGTTATGCAGAAGACGATGAACGGCTGAGTTTTAAAAGTGGAACATAACCTCGTTTCCTGCATGAGATAAACATTAATTAGATGCAAAGCAGCTATTATCATGCCAGGAGCAGAGAGACAACCCGCCGTGTCACTAACAGCTGCTACCTATCATGGTGGTGGGTTTCTGCTTCTACCGGTTACATCTGCACGGTGTTCCTCCCGAGGTACGTCCTAACGCTAACAACTTACACGACAAGGAAAGGTAATCTATCAATTATTAACAAGTCATTTATAGAACAGTACACAATTTTCTCATTTTCACAAGCTTTCCTTTTTACTTTATTCACTTTACTGTGTATCTGCGTCTTAAATGTACGTGTGTATCAGAACAACAGAATTCCAAAATGAATGGTCAGTTAAATATGCAACTTGCTATATTTACCTTCAGCATCTTCCAAGGACGTCACAGAGAAGTTTTCAGAAACATTCCCACACTATATATATATATATATATATATATATATATATCAAGAAAGTAAGTTCTGTTTGGTAATACAATTAAATTGTGTACAGATACAGAAAAATTATTTATTGCACAAAATTCTACAACTCTTAAACTACTTTTCCACATAACTGCCGAAATTTTGCAGTCATTTGCCATAGCGAGGCATAAGTTTTTTATACCTTCTTCATAGAAGTTTGCCCCTGTGTCTTCAACCAGTTGGAAACATTTTCTTTCAGCTCTTCGTCATTGTTGAGGTGCTGACCAACAAGGAAAGATTTGAGCTGCAAAAACAGATGAAAGTCGCTAGGAGCGAGGTTAGGGCTGTACGGGGTTGGTCAAACACGTCCCAGCCAAATCCCTGTAGGAAGTTTATCGTCGCATTTGCAGTGTGTGATCGTGCGTTGTCGTGAAGAAACACAGCACCTTTCGACATCGGAAATTTGCCGATAAATTTCAGTTTGTTTCACTTTCCTAGCATTCAGAAAACGAATCACAGATCTGATTTCACAAGCGGCGGAATTTTCAGTCAATACCGACATTGTAAACAAGCACAACAAAGCGTAAGTTGCTGACAGCAATCTCACAATGGCGCACGTTTCTTTTCCTTGATACAGAGCGTCTACCGCGCATGTGCGGAACTGCCATCGCTGCGCTGCAGCGGAGATAAATTGAATCAGAAATTACTTCCTGGACGCATCTTGCATCATACTGTTAATGGTGCCAAAATGGCCTTAACAGTGTTTTATTGATATCTTTCAAATGCTATGTTTGAGAAAACAAAACAAAAAATCTAAAATTTTCCATGGAAAGCTATTGTTTTGGTCGCAAGACTTTTGTATTTAGTGTATACTGCTGAAACACAAACAAGCATTGACCTTTTCTATTACTCATTTATTTTATTTCAGCAGGCTATATATTTTCGTTGATCAATTATTCACTTTGTATAATTACAAGAGCTTCTGGACACTTCATGGAAGGGGCAGATTAACTTTCCGGAATTATCCAGTTGCTCCTCAATCGTTTCTGGTGTTTATATTGGGGAAGAGATCTACTTCCTGTCCTTATCTCTCCAACCGGCCAATTTTCTAGTACTGAATTGCAAATCCGCTAGGCCTTCCCGATATTTCCATTGAAGTATTAGAGAACGAAGAAAGTGGATTTAGAAGAGGCAGATTGTATTACGATTTGTTTTTACAATCAGACATAATACTGAAGAATGGAGATAGTTCAATCTAGATACCTATATTCTTTTTTGTAGATTATATAAAAGCATTGGAAAAGGTGCGGCGTATAAAACTTCGGAAAATAATGATAGAGCAAGGATATCCGAGATATCTTATTCAAATGATAAAGAATATTTGTGAGAAAACAAACAACAGCTTTGATAAGGAATCAAAGATGATAAATATGAACTAGTTAATTCAAGAATACGACAGCTCTTTTTAATGTCACCAACACTTTTTATTATATATACAGACAGATATACTACATGGCAATGCGGGAAAGCGTATCGGAAAAAAATTTGCAACACAAGAGATGTTGACCTCAGCTTATCGCACATACACGGCTGGTCTAGTGTATGTGTAGTCTGTTCAGATATAATCATGACTTCTGGACAGCAATGTGTCATACATCGGCAGGCGCGAGAAAACATATCATATAGACACACGCAGCTTCTAATCGCTCTATTTGTGTTTCGTAACTTGCTGTACACCATCGTACTAATATTTCACTCTTCTAATCGACCAGTTAAGACCCGATCACAGCGCTGGTCACCTGAAGGTCGATACGCCTCAACGCTCTGTCGAGTAATAGGTTGCAATCACCGAATTGTAGCATCAGCTAAAAACATAATTTTTAAGGTTAATAAAATAAACGCTGTCCTATTTGCTGATGATCAGGTTCTCCTGGCAGAGAAGGAAAATATGTTACAAGCAGCAACATTACATCTGTAGAAGATATTGAATTCTTATAATTTCAATATATCGGTAACGAAAACAAAAGTAATGGCATCACTGGAAAAATATTCAAAACGGTCAAACATAATGACCGATGATGAAACAAAACAACAGGTTCAGCATTTCAATTGAATTGTGATGCTCTGTTTCAATATGACAAACCTTGGTAGACTTTGCTTAGAGGCTAAACGAAGTGTTATTTCTACTAGCATTTTAAACCAACTTCACAATTAGCGTAGATCTATTAAGTTCTATCACAGTGAGTCGCAGATTTGAAATATTCAGATGCACTGAACGTTTATTATGGAAAATAAATACTGAAAATCATCAGTTGATTCCCTTGTTCAGTTTCATATGATGAAGCTGAAGATATTTATAAGCAGAACAGTAAGTGAGCTATGCCATAAGGTATTGAAAGATTTACTGCCCATATGAACATTTAAAGTCTCTTATTCAGAAAAACTTTCAAGAGATTCTCTTTAGAAATTGGATATTTCAATACCTCTGGAACGAGCATAAAGCTTTCTCATACTTTTCTTGGAGTCTTTTCTGAAATATGAATTAATAAAACATTTGTGTTCTTCTACTGTTATAGAAACCACATCTCTTCCCTTTTTCATCCAAAGGATTGAGAGGTTTTGAGTTTCTTTTGAATAATGTAACTAAGGTACAATTTTTCAGGGTAAAAATGAACTATCCGCACCACACTCGAGTTTAATGATAGAGGAACCCATACATATAGGCATAATAACAGCGATTTTTATTATAAATGGTATATTACTTATTAAAATAAACAGTACATGTATATATACACGTGAGAAACTTCTCATAGATTATTTTGTGTTATTGGAACTATAGCAAGTATTCTCGAATATTTAACAGAAGTTA
Organism: Mantis religiosa; assembly: GCA_030765055.1. NCBI lineage: Eukaryota > Metazoa > Arthropoda > Insecta > Mantodea > Mantidae > Mantis > Mantis religiosa. The sequence continues at coordinate 177,610,171 of CM060949.1, read as the reverse complement.
AACAAATTAATAAAACACAATTTTGTTAAATTTCTTTAGTGTTATCTTTCTGCCATGACATAAGGTAAAAGTACTCATAAGCCAATAACAGCGCTGCATTTTAATTTTACTCCCAACACCACTACAGGTGCCTCCTACTTGGAGGACTGTTTCAAATATATACGAGTGCATGTTTACACTCTACTGCTAATGTACTATTTTGGATGATAAAGAACACTTTATTAATCACAACCCTGAGATGTGCAAACAACTACACTTTACACATCGGTTTTATATCGGTCTTTACATTGACAATTTGGATAAGATAATGAACTGGATGTGTGGCCAAATGAAACATGTTACAGCAATGTTTTCACCACGCAATATATGTACTTCTCCAAACAGTCCAACAGAGCGCATGTCCAATGATTTAAATATTACATTGTTGTGTTTTCTAAGATGGCTCAACTTAAGCTTAGTTGATTTTAATAATGCCAGTCTTACTAGTATTACTGACTTCGTAAAAATAGGATGCCCTTTTGGCGTAGGACCTCTCAGAAATTTGTTTCGAAACAATTAAGTTCATTCCATAAACGGGAGATAAACTGCAACCTTCATACAATTATCTTATGTGATATGGTTGGTGTGGGATTTTTCTTGGGTTGGCATTTTGGTGTGGCATGGCAGGATGGTTAAGGATTGCGTGTCAGTGAGTAACAGTACTCTCTCAGGGTCCAGCAGTTATCACCAGCCAATGAAAAGTCCTGCTTCAAGTTCCTGTGGATTGTTTATTCCCACAGATCTTACTTGTCTGATTGCTCAACTTTTCTTACTTGCTATCACTGTCATTGCGTCGCCTTGTCTCTTTGAGAATATTTAATCCCACCACGTTTGAAATCTAACTCCACTATTATCTCGCCATCAGATATTAAACTAACGAGTCTTCTCTCCTTCGTTGTAACCAGCCGAGTGACCCTTCTCACCTCGCCCTACTCTCGGCTTCTTCCTAGATTTGTTTTTCTATCTCCACCCCTTTTCTATTTGTTCTCCAATTCACGCCTATTATGTGGTTTACGCTACATTTTATTGGGGAGAGTTTATTTCTACGATTTTACCTTATTGGTCATTTCCATTCACCTTCAACTGTGCAGTAGTCACAGGTCCACCCCCTAAAGTTGTATCACCCCTTGGCGTCATAACGGTACTGCATCCTGCCTCTACTTATTTTCCATAAACCTCATTATTGTCTATGGCTCCGTGCTGGCGAATGAATTTTGGGCTTCTATTGTCCTATTGTTTACGTATCCGGCCTCGTCTGCCCGTTCTAACTTAAGGCAACACCTCCACCTATATTTATTTTGTTTACAAGTTATTCCTATTGTAATATTCCTTTTGACTTTATTTCTTATATCACATATTCCCAATGGTTCTATTGTGGCTGACACCTCTCATGAGAATGTAATGAAGTGAAGGAGGCTGCAGGGATATAGGTTACAGGGACACATGGAAGGCCGCGAGTCTGCTTGGTTTTTTCCAAGCGGTCTAACCCTGGTTCGATCCCAGATGACTATAAATAAGATTTATGGTGGAGAACGCGACGCTGGGGCGGGTCTTCTATGGGATCTCCGGTTTCCCCCGCCATCTCATTCCAGCGGTTCTGCATCTTCATCTAGTGTACCATCAGTGTCACCACAGTGCCTTAGGTAGTAAAAGCGGGCACTAAGCACTACACATTCGTACAGAGGCGCATGGAAAGCCATAATATTTTCAGGTTCGCAGATTCACCTTTCACAATAGCTGCCTAAAGAGGATGATGATGAACCACCTGTCGTCGAACAGCAGCCCTCTGCTATATATTCTCTGCTATACGAGAACATTGCATATTTATACTTTCTAATAAACCAAACATTTCGCTTAAGAATTTGAAGTATAAACATGACTACATGAATAAATAAAGAATACACTATTGGTATATTTTTATTAAAGGAGTTTAGGGCTCTGAAATTTCTTCAATTACAGTTGTAATTCACAGAGACTAGGCACCTTAAACTCTGCACTGTAGAAGACTTGTGGATTCTTTACAAATAACTAGAGACGCCATTCCACAGAACATTACAATGTTTTAGAGTTTCAGTGGCATGAAGTAAAAGAGTTAAAGAGTAGAGACCAAGTGAATACTGTTCGCGAGCAGTTAATAATGATTTACGATGCATTAGTTTACTAGAGATCTATGTTAACAATACCATTATTACATTTTCTGATTGGTGCAATAAATCTGCAAACTCAGTGCTTCGCCGTAATAAAGGATTAATCACATTAACTGGCTATAATACTGGAGTGCAGTAACAGTAACCCCACAGGCTGTGGCCATTTACATTAATGTTGTGTTCACAATTATTGAATTATGAGTAAAGATACTGTCTATGCCAATATAAATGCTTTTATTTTTGTGCTAAAATCAAATCAGTGGTTTTATTCTTCTTGTGCCTGTATTATATAAACCGCATTTGCAGAAAATTAGTTTCTGATTCTGACCTGCCGTTTTCACAACGTTGCAAATTATTCTGATAAATGACACGCTAAGAATTTAACTTCTATAGTAAATTTATATTTCAAAGTATTCGAAATATTCCCCAGATATATAGTATTGCGCCACAGGGAAGAAAACTGCTGAAGAGAGCGTCACATAAGATAAAATATTGGCTTTCCTCTCCGATCACTGAACTTTAAAATACTTTCAAGAAATCTCCTTAGCGACAGAACTTACTGGCTTAAATGTTAAGTTATTCAAAAATGCAACGTATTAAGAGAATGCTTCTGTGCCTGGAAGCTTAACAATCCAATGTTAATAAAAGGATTTGATTAATTTGTATTAATTTCTACATATATTTTATTTTATATGATTTTCTTGTTTCAACACACTACAAAAGCAATTGGAACATTCTTAGGTCCTGCTTATCTTAAGAACGTTGAACTTAATAAATTTCAAGCATCTTTTTTCTAAGAATATTGCTTCAGGAACTGGTACTTTTACAGAACATGTTATATACATTTATTAACATTTCACCTACATATCAATTTGTAATTGCTAATATTTTATTGGAAAATACGTAAGTTGTTTACTTAACTTCCATGTATTCAAGGATAGCCTGCAATGCTTTAGTTACAACTCTTTCAGAAACATTTATATTAATAACAATTAGTAAAACCTTTCATCCTTCCATTTCCAATGTCTACAATGTGGCACGAAAAATGAAACTTGATAGGAAGCATAATGCAAAGAAAATGTCCCTTCAATAGAGCAATTCTGATTCCTAAAATGAATTATCTCTACTTCCTTGTATTTCCACTGAAATGTTGAAACTGCATGTTGGCTCCCTTCCATGTAATTCCGCACACTATGAAATTCCATTCCAAGTTGAAAATTCAAAACCAAATATATTTTTGGTTTCTTTTCAAGAATATTTCCAATCAGTGGCCACGCCCATAACATGAGATACAGTGTTCATTTAATTTTCAATATCTTGGGATGAAACTAAAATATTTCTCATAATTCGCATACTAATTTATCTCAAAAGCTGGCATATTTTTAAGGAGTTTAGCTCCCTTATAATTGTTTTAATAATTAACATGCCAATTAATCTACAGGAATACGCTGTTACATTCCTTTCTAATCGTAGTACTCTTTGTAGATATGTAATAGACCCGTAATAATAACTTTTCACCAACATAAGCTACTGTACCTGTAGTTAGTAACGATTAAATTATTTGCTTTTACGGCTATCATGTTTGCAGTTACATCACATTATTATCAACAACGATTTGCTCTAAGTAATACAGATCTACCTTCTGGTAATCCAAAAATAAAATTCTCTAACTGTGCAAACACCTATATTGCTGTGATGGCATATAATTGTACAATTTATTCACGTTTGCTTCTACAAGTCTGCGCAGGTGAACTAAACTTATGGAGACCTAATCATTTGTTGTATAAATAGGAAGTGGAAATGTATCATTAGGTACTGCTAGAAGTTAAGTATAGAATAGCTTTACACCATCACGGTACGTTGGATAAAACATGGCGACGGTGAGAGTAGAAACATTAACACCCTAATACACATTATGTACTAGCATCATAAAATCTGTAGATAATACCATTAGTAAAGGGGATAATTAACAGGCGTTAAACTAAACTTACTGCATCTGTAGGGTCAAAAACATCCCTTTGTGTTCCAACTGCCATGGTTTTAGATAACCTGGTATTCTGTTTTTGTGCCGAGGGAAAATTCATGGAAGTTAGTAAGATATGCACCTAAAATGTAGCGAATGCTTCTGCAGACTATAACTTTGTTTCCTTTAACTCTTGCTTTATGCTCTATAACAAAGTCACACCATGCATCAGATTAATCCTTATGAAGCTGAGAGAAATATTCACAACGTCGTAAGACAGAGACACGGAACTATAATCAAGAGTTCTCTAAAGTTTAGAGTATGCACCAGCTTCGACGCTTCTCTGTTACTTACCATAAAGGCATTCATAGTTCCGCATCAAATCCACTGCTGTTATTCTTGTGCTATTGTTCTCCGTAGTAAACAGTGTCTTCTCTACTGTTCTACGTCTGTCACACATTGATGTGATTGATCTTACAGTATACTGATAACGGATACACATTGAATACATCATACCAAACGCCTTAAGGGAGTCAACTGTAAAAATACGTATTCAAGTTGCAAGAGATCACTCTGAAAATTTCGCTGGGCACCAGTTTAAAATAACTGTGATACTTTTTGAGAAATTAGTAGATATCACACATAAAAATGTTTCCCATATGATGAGATTCTAGAGATACTTAAAGCAAACTGTGGTTTTTAGTCAAGTCAAAATGGATATACTTTCTGTTTGTGACACGCTTTTGCATGTTTTTCTCATATACACAGACAATAAATTTGAATACTCTACTAATGCTTCTGAAATCCCATTTTATTTGTACCAAAAGACTAATATAAGACATTTTGAACAAATATTTCATTCTCACGTGAAACAATAGATACAAAAATATTTAGGCTTTAGTTCAAAATTTCAGAGATATAGGATTCATCTAAAATGGTATAAAGAACATTTTTCAGTTTCTAAGGTAATGCGCTCTAAAACTTTGCCTCGACGTAATTTGATTACATTTTTATTGAACAAAATTGAATTTTATATTTCTTAGGTCTTTGCATTTGTACGTACAAAACTCCAGCATTGGTGTGAGCCATAAAATTATTGCACAACCATTTGTAATACAAATGGTAAAATTGTTTTTTTTTTTTTTTTTTTTTTTTTTTTGTATTTGTTCCATTTATACCTCGCCTTTAACTCCAATGGCCGCCTCGGTAGAGTAGATGGTAGCGTGTCTGGCTCACGTCAAAGAAGTCCCGAGTTCGAATCTCGGTCAGGTTGCGTTACCTGGATAAGGTTTTTCCGGGGTTTTCCCTTATCCTTCAAGACAAATGTCGGATAACTCTAAGCTCCATGGATCCTTGACTCATTTGAGCTTCATCCTCATTCACCGTTCGATATGATTTAACTTTGGAGGACGTAAATTTCAAAAAAAAAAAAAAAAAAAAAACTCCAATGGTCATATCGGCGACCGTTTTCCTTTGGAACATACCGAAGGTGTTAACTCGTATACACTGCGTTTTAATCATTATATCATGCACACACTCACAGACTTTGAGGGAAGAAGAGGTATTATCTTGGTCGGAGAAAAATCCCCGCCCCCACCGCCTGGAATCAAACCCGGGACCCCTAGCGCGGCAGAGAGGTGATTTAGCGAGTGAGCTATGGGGCCAGCCCGTAAAATTCTGTTGCTCAAACAGAATGAAATAATGATTAGAAATGCTAACGATTAGAATTATTAAAATGAGCTCAATATGTTATATAGAGAGCATACATTAACGATTAAAGGTGTAGTAAAGTAATTAATATTTTTTAAATATTCTGATATTGACATGCCACCCCTGCTCATTGTTCCACAAATTATACCTTCAAAAGCTTGTATTCTTCCTGTTTTATACTTATCCAACTAAACAACTACTTTATTACATATTTTGTTGTAGGTATAATGGAATATATTAGACTAAATCAGTGGTTAAATGTTTCAAAAGCGGCGCTTCGAAAGCTTCTTCACTTTGTATGAATATAATAACAATATGTTTTAAATTCACATGAATTTTTCTACTTAGCGTTCTAGATGTTTTGATTATTTTCTATATTTATTGTTAATTCAATAAATTTCAATTTACACTTATACATTTCGTTGTATACTACAGTAGGTAAAGTGGTGGGTACATTTTTATAAGCTTTAATTGCATCATCACGAGAAAAGAAAAGTATTTACGATGCCCAAATTTACAAAAGCATGATCATTCAAAAATCGAAACCATCTACGAGGAATATCTGGAAACGTACTGCTCAAACATATCAAGAAATCAACGTGACATCAACTGTATGCTTTAAATATACCTACGTATTTGATGTAGTAAACTTTTTGTATATATCTTACCGTTTGCTAACGATGCAAAAAATAACTGAGAATGAAGCAGCTTTAGAGGTGATTCACAAAAAATAAACACTGTATATTTCGTTTGTGATTAAAATATCCTAGACATGTATGTAAATCCAAAACGTTTGAGTAACCATTGAGAAATTAAAGTCAAATATTTCTGCATGTAGTAAAAGGTTATTTGGGGTGGGAAAATTTTCTTTAAGTCTTTGTGTCCCATCCTTGCAAACGACTATACTTCTCTTTTTTATATATTCAGTTCAGTACACGTACTTAAATGCACAGTAATTTTCTATCAATCCTTTCTTTTCTTAATCCTAGGAATCTGAGAAAGATTTTTTTCCTGAAAAATTATTCTCATATGATTTTTTTTAAAAAAAGAATATAACATTTCCCTACCTACTAAAAAAAAAAAAAAAAAAAAAAAAACATTCAGAACAAAACATACAAATTTAATTCATATCGTATTTTGCGGAATGGCTAATGCGGTTTCATGTGTGGTCCATAAACAGAAGGTCCCGGTTCGATTGGCCTAGCCGGCCTACCTAACCCATGGTTTTTTCGGGGTTTACATCATCTCTCACCTGGTGGTCTCTCACAGGTAGAAGTTTCGGCGGATGTCTAGGTGCTGCATGGCAGGATGATATGTGCTAAATACCGTGGTCCTCCAGCAGGACAGTCTCCAAGCTTGCCTAGTGGGCCGTTTCAGGAACACGGTAGGGGATGTCGGTTGTGCAAGCCTGCCGAGAGTACCGAGCACTGGCATGTCGGCCTGCCAAATGGGTCGCGGTCATACTAGACTGCCAGGTGTTTCTGAGCTCCGCATGGTGGCCTCTGATCTCCGAGTCGACCTAGTGGACTGTTTCGGCCACGTAGGCGGTATGCTGGTTGTACTGGAAACTGGAAAAGTTAAGGAACCTGCCCTCTGCACTGTTGTGAGTGCTTGGGATCAGCTCCTGCTGTCCCTTCTTGCCTCACGCTTCCCCCCGGAGGTGCCCCACTTGTGACATAGGTACAAAATATCAGTATGGTCGACGTGCCAAATACCCTCCGTAGAGTTCTATCCTATCCTAATTCTTATTCTTCTATTATTTTATGTCGAAAAATACATTAATACATATATGTTTCATTACAACTTGTGGTTTATAAACTTACTTTTTTCCCAGGGATTCTTTAATGTAAACTGTCATGAGCCTCCATTGATGAAGATAATGAATTTACTTGAAACTTTTTCACTAACTTGTCATTGATATTTGAAGTTACAGCAGTCATTTTTGGTTAGACTTACAGGAAATGTAAAAAAGTGACAACACTGAAATACACAATAATAAACAACCTTTAAGGAAGTCTTACTTTAAACACATTATTTAGACTTTGCAGCAATTAAAAGCAAACATTCTTTTAACACGAAAACCAATTCAGTTTCACTTTACAATTCAGGAATTTGTTTTGCAAAATATGTAAAGTTTTTGGGCCAATATTAAATATAAATATCACTTGTCTCTGGAATACCTTTTTCCTTTTGAGCAGTATTTGCAATATTTATCCAGCACTACCATACACCACTAAACCTAAAACGTGAGAAAAATCAGCATGAAAGAGGAGTGAAGAAAAGCAAATCGCGATAGATGAGAAACCATCCTGGAATTCGCCCAGTGAACACGTAAAACCATGAAACACTCGAGGTCAGAGTGAGTGACCGACGGTAAATTGAAAACAGGACCTTACGAATATGAGACTTACAAGCTACTGCGCTAATTGCCTATTAAGGTCTTACAGTAAAGGTAGCTTTTATAGGATGTTTCACTGCGTTCCAGTTTTTCCAATATCCGGATGTAGAATGGATCTTCAATATTTGCAATCTCTCAATACTGACATGAACATTATTTCGCATGTCTGTTCCAGACACCATTACTGACATCTGTAGCACTTCACTTTGTACTTGGCACGGAGGAAAGGAGTAGAGAACGGTTAGAGCCTTATATTCTTTCCTATCATATCCACAAAATATTGATGTAATCACCAATTTTGTCACCTGCCGATGATCAAGTTCGCTGAAGGTGAATAAAGATTCAGTGTGACGTTCACGATGTAAGAAACTGTCATACAAAAAAGTAGTGGTGTTTGTGATAATTTCACAGAAGATAAATGCAAAGAGTAACAAGGTAGCTTACAGGAGAAACAGTAAGAAATTATTTTCATACTTATGATTTGGAAAAAACGAACGTTGTGTGTGAAGATATAAGATGCTGATGAAGCATGTAATAGTTGCAAAAATCACCTAGGAAAAAAACTCGATGTAATGACTAAGTCGCATACAGTGCAGAAACATCTACCTATTTATTGTGTGACATTAAACGGGAATAAATCCAGTTAATCATCTTATTCTTGCCATGTACGAAGTCTGCTTCCCGCTTGTTATATAGCGCAACCAGAGACCTTGAATCTTCAAGGATCACTTCAGGGCAACATATCACCAGCAAAATCTATATAGCTGAAGTCCCTTGGTAGCGTAAATGGTAGGGTGAATGCCTCATGTTCAAGAGGTCCCGAATTCGAATCTCGATCAGGGTGAGTTACCTGGATAAGTTTTTTTCCGGGAGTTTCCCTTATCCTGAAAGTCAAATGTCAGGTAGTTCTAAGCTCAATGAACCATTGGCTCATTTGAGTATCATTCAACCATTCCATTCATCGTCCGATATGACTTAACGTTGGAGGACGTAAAATTACAAGAAAATCTATATAACTGAAGTAAACTCTGTGGCATAAATGTACAAGATCTACCGACCTTCCGCCACCAAGGGCGTCATAAGTGGTGGAGCAGTAGCGAACGCGGGTCGTGGTTAACGCCCAAAACTCTCAGAGAATTCACTCATTGCATCCTGGAAACGGAGTGTTCAGCAGAGAACCAGCAACAGAGCGTGAGACAAGGTCCAAAGCATGTTATGAGATTGATGATGAAAATTATTTGAAATGAAGCTGAAAGTGATGAAAGGAAAGGTGATGCTGTTATGAACGGCAGAGAAAACCATAAAACATATAGAAGCCCGCCATGTCAACATTTTAGCCACCACAATCACGCAAGTAATCGAGGTCTTAGTGAAAGAGAACGGCACCGAGTTACCTATTGTAAAATTGTAGGTTCGTTTGTTACCATGTATTACAGGATGAGAACCTATTGAGGATGGCCCCAGCTACTCAGTGTTGAGTGGATTGTATGTGTATTTTCAACTCTAGATGTGGACACATCGATGATAAGGTGGATTTTAGCAGTTATATTATCCGACGGAGATAGGTGAAGAAGAGAGCCCCTCCCGAGGACTTCACAATCAGTATTGAGGTTCATGCCCCAACCCACGACTATCAGTTTGGTGGTGTTACTTGAGAAATCCAAACGTGCCACCATATATTTCCGGCCATACGTGGAACGTCTCATATTTTACCCATATTTTGGGTTTAGGAATTAATAGCCTCCAGTTCTAGTTATGAAGCTCATGACAACGTAGGTTAGTTCCTTAGTTATGACTTGTTTAGGTTAATAATTACGTTAGCTATACAATTTTAGAGGTCTCCTTTATTATTTTTCTGCAAATTTTACATTTATCCGAAACTTATTGCCTACTTTTACCATTAATAACTTATAGGCTCTGAGACTAGATCAGAGCAATATGTCAGCTTTGTTGTTGAGGACAGAGATAATTGTAAACACGAGATGTGACAGAGATCCATCAGTGTAACTACAGTTTTAATAAGTTTACCTGAATGACAGCGCTCTCCAAATACCACGTAGTCAGAATATCACTCACAGCATGCGTGTGTCGTAAATGGATCAGTGGGCAGTGCTCACATACACATTCAGTTCACGATAATGCAAAGATAACCACCGAATATGTAGCATGTCTTTGGTGCTCATCAACTACGCGCCACATTCACGGAAAATTCGCAGTTATAATTAACATTTCTATAAAGAAATGATAGGTAGATAAATTATCTTCATATGTTAAAACCTCCTGAAAAGTGCAAGAAAAAGAAGTTACAATCTGACAGAGAATCAGTCATTAGCCAGTAAGTAACAGTTTGAGGAACAAAAATTACGCATAAATCAGTGTAACTGTTTGAAGAACACATTCTATAAGAAATCCGTTATCTTGAGGCTAGAACTCAGCACGATCAGAAATAACAGATGTATCTATTAATATGCACGTGAAAATAATTCTCAGAATTCAGTATGTGCAAATGTGAATAAGAAAGAATATCTGGATTCTTAGTGACCCGGTCATGAATTAGTTGGAACTTAAATTGACAAGAGAGCGTGTATTGTGCCTTAGAGTCCTGCAAGCATTCACATTAAATAAGTGTTACCATGTCGGAGTCCACAGCTCCGTAAGACCGTGGTCACATTTTACATACTTGGCAACTGCTGCACTCGAATTCCCTGCTTAGTATTTTAAAAATTCACAGCAGCTTACCCTTATCACTGTCATCACGAAAACAGCTATTTCATGCTACATAGATATTGATAATTAAGAAGTTCACATATATAATATTACAGTAGTTACAGATTCGAGTGCTAAGATTGAGAAACCTCTTAATAATCCATCCCCAACCAGTAGGCAACTGGTTTCAAATAGCCCATTTGTTAGACTTAACTCGCGTTGCGTTTATTTTCACACTCACCCACACATACCCAAAGAGATTCCGTAGTTACTACTTCAGCAATCCTCAGTAGATCCATCAAAGAAGGGAGATATTGAACACAGTATCAAATGTATAGCATACATGGGGAGTTGTTATCAATGTACAAGCAAGGGAAAACCACGACAACTCAATCCACTGCCATGTAAAAAGTTGCATATATTAACACAGCTTGTGTAAAACGTCATGAAGCTTTCCCATTAGTGAAGCAAAGATAGGCAATTGCACCCACCAGTCCACTTACATAACAGACATAAATTGGAGTCAGTCTTCCACTTGATGCGAGTATGATAAGGCATTGTGCAGTGTTATTTAATATTTTCTACATAAAGACACAAATTGTAAACGTAGAATTCTACCAAAATTTTAATGTCATTTCCAATATTTGAACTTCGGATTCTAAGTAGTTGTTGTACCCAACTGAGCTATTCCTGTACAATATTAAATGGTTTAGCTGTCTGATATTTTTACTGGTTTACCAGTAATTAAGAGAATAACTACGTTTAAAAAATAATCTATTATCATCAATTGATCTAATCGTGATTGGCTATAAAGGCCTGCATTTAAGGTACTTAAAATATTTTAAGTTTCAGTTTGGTTATGCTATCTCAAAATTAATTTCAGAATACCTTGCAGACTATAGCAAAATTGTCAAACAATCAGGTATTAATTTCGTATGTTGCCATGCTGGCTCAGTTGTTTGCAGTAACGATGCGAAAGTCGAAGCACCATAATCTTAATCCCTGCCATGGCATCGAGCTTTTCATTCTCATCTTGCCTTTCTAAATGATAGTTGTCGCTCCTAAACAATGCAGTTCCTTGTGAGACCTATCAATTCACGGAAAAGTCATACATCATGTCTTTGTTTCAGGAGCTCTGAGATGATGTCCATGGAACCGAACGAGATACTGGAGTGCTCCTTGCACCCGTGGCGAGAGCGTCAGTGAGTCGATGAGGAGAATGTGTTCACTGCAGGTGGTATGCGTGTTATGGACAGCGACACGCAGTGAAACACGTGTATGGAAGCCCATTCTCCCATACACGCTAAACCGGAGCACTACCCCATACTAGAGCTAAACCAGTGCACTAATGCACTAACAGGCACGACGGAATATTGTTTCCCAAATAATATTTGATTTTACGCATTTTATTCAAGATTTATAAAGGCAACCGCGAAACCAGAGAACTGTGCGGAGTCTGTAAGACGGAAGTTAGAGATACTTTACAATTGGATTTCTTTCATGTTGACCCATTCGGACCAACAATGGTCACGCATGGACACACAAGAGGCTCGGCTGCCGCTTAACGTCTGTTTCAGATTTCGCGACTCTTGTTAACAACCGCCATCTGAGAAATTGCAAATATTTTGAAAAGGAAAACACTAAAAGTGTAATAGCAAATCAGAATTTGTGCCACGGATTACATATTTTTCTCTAACCAATTGAGTTACCTTGACTATGGGGTGGTACGACATGAATTTCGCTACTTTTCCCTACTTTTCATTGTCAATTTAATTATGAGAAAACATGCCTCTGGGGGACATAAATCATTAATGAAGGAGGCTCTTCGTGAAATAAATTCCGGGTTTTAAAATTCAATATTTTATCAAACATTTAGAATAATCTTTTATGCATGATCTGTTCGAAAGCTATTACCTTGTCTCTTTGAAAATAGCTTTATTCAAGCTATTAGCCAGGTGAAATCTGAAAACTTTTCCAAGGTTTCAAGATGTAAGTCACTTTCATGTTCAGGATATCATGTACATTCATGTCGCCATCAGGAAATGTCTAAGTGATACTTCATTATCTTTCCATTTTTGTGACTTTTCTGATATAATACATTCCAATAAGGAGTGTAGGTAAGACGTATCTGCCTTACGTTCAAGAGGTCGAATCTCGGTAAGGGTGAGTTTTCCGGAGTTATTTCTTATCCTGAAAGGTGAATGTGGGATATCTAAGCACAATGGACTCTGGACCCATTTAAGTATTATTTCAGCTATTCCATCCATCGTGCAATATGGAAACTGGGGTAAATTAAAGAAAAACAGATCAATATGGATTTCTTTTAGGGATGTCCTGTACTTCAACTGTCACGCCAGGCCCACATTGCTCAAATTGACAGTTTGGTAATCTTTTCAGGTTGCTTTGGGTACACATAAAGCATCGACATTGAACCATGAAGTGTTTAGCCCGGATTTTGGTTTGATGAAAAGCAGGCTTTTGTATTTCTTTCCACATATATCTCTTTTCCACTTTTTACTTCTTTTTCAATTTGCTTCTTTACTTTTGCTCTATTCGTTTTATGTTCTACTTTCCTTTTATTTCGTCTTCTCTTAACATTGTTTACTATATTTTATCCGTTTATTTATTTATTCTGTTTACGTCCAAGTTAGCTTCTACTCTTTATTATTTCTGTCGTTGCGTTTTCAGGCCGCTATGTGCTCTAGAACACGAGCGCCCGAAACTAAATGCATTACTTATAGGCACCGACCTTGTCCTCAAACATTAGGGTATAAGCTGCAAGTTTTACGGTTTTCTTGACTTTCGTTTTTGCTAGACCTGGCTCACGAGAGTTTCGAATTTTAGTAACGGAGTACAGCATCCCAAGGGATCATGCATTTTCGTGTTAGTAGCGTTCTACAGATGTCTTTTCTCATTGTAAAAGTGCATGTGGGTGAGGTCAGAAGTGTTAATTCACACGAGTATTTTCCCTTTATAGTTTATTCGTGACTGTATAAACTATCTTTAGAAACTTTAGTTTTCCATATAATTAATTTTGAGACAAAACATTGCAGATTCTCTGCATCTAAAGCATAATCATATCATATAACAAACAAATTTAAATAGCTTCAACCTTTTAATTGGGATTAAAAGTCCATATTGTTCCCATACAATCCGAGAAGGAATTGAATAAACAAAATCTGTAAAAGAATGGCATAGTGTTTAAGAATTCCAACAATGATAACTAGCGGAATCATCGAAAATGTCTAATACACGAAAAGTTTATTTGTAATAAGTTAGATGTTTTAAACTGATCTACCACATTTTGAGGTACATATTCATCTATCACGGGGGGGGGGGTGATATAAAGTATTAATTAACACCCTGTAGCTTTTATGATAGAGTGATGAAAAATTTTCAATGTCAGCATTGATCTCTCTGGACATAATGTTGGTAGTTTCAGTGATTTGAGTTCTTTTGTTTTTTTTACAATGAGTGCCAGAAGTGAGTGAGGTGTAAGATGGAGAAAATTGAGGCTCGTAGTGTGACCAAGTTCTGCATTTGAAGAGCAAAATTGCCCGGGAAATCCTCGATGAGATGACAGCTGTTTATGGAAATGATTATCCATTGTATTACACTATTGTGAGGTGGAAAAGGAATTTTCAAATTGGTCACATGTCCCTGACAGATGAACCAAGAGCTGTTAGACCGTCAATCACAGACGATTCTGTCTCAGTGCAGAAAGTGGAGTGTCTAATACTGGAAGACAGACGAGCAACCATCAAAATGATCATGAATGAGACACATTTTAGTTATGGCAGTGTCTGGAAAATCATTCATGACGAACTGCACATGTCTAAGGTGTCTACATGGTGAGTTCCACGTTTGCTAACCCCTTTCCAAAGACAACCACGGCGTGCCATTTCATGACAGGTGTTGATGCTGTTGGAACAGGATGAAAATTATTTTGTTGATCATCTGCTAACTATGGATGAATCCTGGATCTATAAGTATGATCCAGAGATGGAAACCATGAGCATGGAATGAAAACATTCCGATTCCCCCCTCCCAAAAAGGCAAAGGAGCAAAGGTCAGATAAAAAAGGTCATTTCTTCAGTTTTCTGGGGCTATGGTGGTCATCCTTACAGATTATCTTGCCAAGTCAAATCATCACTGGCAGATACTACTACAATCTTCTGGACAAGTTACGAGCAGCTCTGATTAAGAAACGACGCAGTATGCTCTCCAGAGGTGTTCGTTTTCTGGTTGACAATGCACCAGCTCATTCATCTGAAGTTGCAGGTGGCAATAGAAGGGAATGTGGCTTAAAGACCTTACAGCATCCACCTTATTCGCCCGATCTCGCACCAAGTGACTTTTTCTTGTTCCCGGAAATGAACAATTCGTTCCGGAGTCACCGATATGACAACACAAATGACGTCATTAATGAAGTGAAAGATTGGTTTAAAGCAAATTCTGCAGACCTCTGCAATCAAAGTATTTGGAAGGTCAAAAAACGCAGGGGAAAAAGATGGTGACTACGTAGATAAGATTTAACAAGCACATAAAAAAACTCTCTATCACATGTTTTAAAGGGTGATAATTAAAACTTTACGACACCCCCTCGTACCGGATACGTTATAATACCTTGTTTACAACATTCCTTTCCAATCAGCAGGACCACACAGGCCACTCCTGGAAAACTAAATATATAGTTTTTTTTCCCTGAGAATTTGCACAGTAAAGAAATGAAAAGCTTACTCTCGTGCCTTCATGTTGCCTTGGTAGCTCAGTTGGTTAGAACAGCGGCACGTAAGTTGAACTGTGGCTCCCACCGTAGGTATGCTACTGAAATTCTCAGTCTCAGGAGTTTTATTTAAATGAGATATTAATTATTGTACCTGAAGTTATTACATCATGACCATGAATTACACACGAACTGTCAACCTGATGTTATTAGACAAAAGAAAGTGGGGAAGGGCAAAAACCAGGAGAGAGAAAAAAAGAGCAGCAACGATCAAGTGTTCCGGCTGGTGGATAAAAAAGTGTCTTCAACACGACATAGTTGAAACGTTGCGGAACTTGTCCGACTCATGACGTGAGGTTCTAAAAGTTGGAAACTTCTCACCTCCAGCCTTCTAAAAGACATATTGCCAGAGTTGCTTTAACTTCAGTAAGAAAACTAGCGCGTGACGAAACACAGGGTCCTGCGGAAGCAGGTTCCGGCCTAATGTAACAAATAAGGTCATTATAACGTCTGACGTTTGGTGCCCTGCAAACGGTTTATGTAATTACTTAAATTGGTAAAACACTTTCAATAACGGTTTAGAATGTACTTTAGTAAACTATAAAATTATAAATCTGGCGGGAAAAATTGAATGAGTTGCTTAGAAACGGTCACATTTCTATACTAAGAAATGTTAGAAGAAGCAAACAAAATTTATTGTTACTACCATTTAGATGGATTTTGTTTAATGCCTCTTTTATTATACATTTTATACACATTGTTACTGTATTGGGAAAATATTAGTAAAATTGACAATACATTGTAATTCACGTAAGGAATTTTAAGTACCGAAAGAAACATGTCATTCACAAAGTATTTTCTTGTATGTAAAGGAAGCTTCATGATTCTGCTACCATATATGGAGTATCTAGATGTTCACCTCAAGATCTGATGTATCTTGGAGAAGTAGTGTTTCATCAAAAATAGCTGCATGAAATGATAAACTGCCGTAAAACATTATTTATAAGGAATTTGTTCCAGAAACCGCCAATGTAGTTTTATGTACATAAATTGAGGACCTTATGGTGCATATAACTCAGAGAGAGCCGCAAGGAGTTGATGTAGTTTTTCCTTTTTCACTTCAAGTGTAGACTAACATCGATTGTTGAATTACGAGCAGTCCGAACACCATAAGAAGGCTATCTTGAGGATTGCGCTATGTAAACATATAGTATCATATCCAAAATAGTGTTGTTAGATAACTAAGCCATGCTAGAAGTACAGGAGCCGTCATATTGCAGCAGCTATAAATAACTATTAGATGTGGCAGCATTGTTACGCCATTTCATTTGAGATTGAAGGAAAAGACGAGTGCATCAGTTATATTCTACGACGTACCGAAATATGTTTTTGTTTGACATTCCTGAATAGGAATAGGATTTTCAAGTGGGGGTGGAGCTGAATGGAGTTAAGTTAAGGTGCATTTAAATAACACATGGATATATTATAAATTCAGTTGTATTTTAATTTAAAGAGTAAAATAAACATTGCTGGCCAAAAATATTGTCGATCTACAGCCTGCTCTCTTGCGAGTAAAATGTGTGTGCCGGAAAATAGCTCTGCACAGAATTTTAAAATCCTGTGTGTGCAGAAACAAAGATACTTTGCATTACTTTTTAAAGATAAGTTAAAAATCTTGTCGTAAGAAAACCAGAATTATAAATAAAGTATCTCACTATTCATTTTTTTAATTTACGTCCTACAACAAGTCATATCGGACGATGAATAAATTGGGCCATATGATGCTCAAATGAGCCCGGGGCATATAGGGCTTAGCGTTACCCGACATTCGTTTTAAGGATAAGGGAAAACCCCGGATGAACACCTTATCCATGTAACTCACTCTGACCGTATCTCAGCTAAGGATGCGTATCAAGTGCTTGAATGTCCTTAAGCTTTCACTTTCTTATATGAAAATTGTCTTACTTCTGACAGGACTAGAACTGATATCATTGCTAAGAGTAATAATGCACTGTAGTTTACCAGAAAACGTAATGTTTTTTTGCAGGCTCCAGAACAGATGAACTGTAGATTTTGTTGGCGCCAAATCATGATATATTTCCTGTAGAAATGAAAAGCATGGATTTTTAATGACGTTTGGAATATTAAAAGCTTTCGGGAATATCTGTTATAAAGTGCTTCGGATTAGTAAAACATCATAATAAAAATGACAAAATTGAATATTGCAGACTAGGTAGATATTCTGGAATATATTAACCAAGGAAAAGTGTACGTTTGGATGCACAAAAGGTAAAAAATCAATAAATACTAATAGCACCACTGTAGATAAATATTAAAATGTTCGATTTCGCTTTAAAATACTTTCTCCGTCAGTTTATGCATTCTGCCTTTGAATTTTGGCAGTTTTGATTTTCAAAACTACCATTGGTGTTTACTAACTTCCCATTTTAATAACAGGTAATCACTGAGCTTGTCGATTTGTAGCAGCTCCACTCGCTTTCTTATTTCTATTTTCCAGAATTTTGGATGGATAGTGAAAAATTTAACCAAAGCAGATAAGTATGGCGTGCTACCCAGCTCAATGAGGACCTCACGTCAGGACTTCGTAGCAGATTGCCGTCTACACCCAACATATGGAAGAGTCTTGTTTTGATATCATGTCTAATTAGCGTCCTGGTTAATCTTTTTCCAGAACTGTCAGCCATTTTTCTGAAATTAATATAAACGAAAAGCTGTATGGAACTGTCATTTGTTTTTAATTTGTGCAGCTCCATAAACACCTACAAAAATACGCTGCAAAGTTTACAAGATTTCCAGTGTAAAACTTTCTGAAGAACGTTCGCATTCTCTGTATTTCTTTCCACGTGGCCCATAGATCTTAAAGGTCCCTATTGTGTTTGCAAGGACCTGAGTTTCTCCCGGGCAATAACGGGAGACATACATTACGCAAACTACAGTAGAGGTTCGAGTCACGACCAATAAAATTCGAGTTGAAGGCGTTAAGCCAATCAATGCTCAGTATATCGACACGACTTGTGGGAGACAGATCTACTTACTCACAGGACGGGGAAGATTGTGCCCGGACGATAAAAAAGAGAAAGCTACGTTGGTCGAAGTTTCACGATTCTAGTTCGCCAGCGGAAATTAAAGATAAAGATAAGTCTGTGAAGTATTTTAAAAATATTTTGCGACCAAACAGCAGTGTTGAGTTTTTGAGTGCGAGTTAATTAAGTATCTGCGGAATTTTCTGCCTCACACTGCACATTCTCAGCAACGCATGTCTAAAGAACAGTAATATTAAACTTAGTCCGAAATATTTCACGCGTCCAAAACAGTCCTAGATTGATCACAGATTTAAATATTAAATAACTTGCAGGTTTCACGCGCACAAGGACGAATTAAAAAGTATTCCTTAGGAATTTATTCCTTCAACTCACATCAGTCTCATTTACCATCCTTGTCCGTAAAGAAAATCTACAGGATTACACATACGGTATCCCTATGATCGGTGACCATCCTTAGCTCCATTCCAGGGAGTACGTCATCAGCAGCTTAGAACTTCGATGAGGCTGTGTTGAAGGTGGAACTTTCATTTCAAGCTCTTGTTAGAAAAAAAAAAAATATTACTCTAGTTTGAGCATTAGTATACAGCAAACCTAATGCCAAAGTTGTTTGTCTGTTGCAGTTGTAGCTCTGAATACCGACTGTCTTACTACTTATCTTCCAATTACTGCCTTCAGGACGTCCTGGATCAGACGCCTGACGAGAATAAAAGACAGTGGCCGGAATTGAAGATCACTCTGTAATCTGATAAGTGAGGAAGCAGACGATATGAAACGAAGGGGTTTCATGACCTAATGTATATTAATGTCCTTAATTTATGGCTTATTACCCTGAAATTTACCAAAAAGAATCTAAATGAACAATGACTTAGAAACTACCTCTTTGTTTGATCATGTTACATAATTCATTTATACTTCAAAACCTAATACTAAATTACAATGATTTATAAACACCTTTAGTGTATTTTCAGATTTAAATCACTGTCTCTTATCACTTATTATAGACATAAACATGGAGAGGTTCTTTCAACATCACAAGAGGATACAAGAGCACGCTTAAAGCATAAAATACTACGAGTATCAAGCTTTATTTCATCTAGGGAATACGTTTTACTTAAAAATATAGCAACAATCATGCAATGTTATTATTTGAAGCTTTCCTGGCGGCGGTATGTAAATAATTCTTCTCGGGATGTCAGCCAGGTGAATTCTGGAGAAATTTCCAAGCTTTCAAGAGCTAACTTCGCTCTCATCTTCAGGGAATGATGTGGAGACCAGCAGACCAGCAGACCAGCAGAAGAGTCGAGTCGTCCAGGTTTTCCTGGACGGAGTGTATGCTGCCCAGCACCTAGCCGCTTCTAGCGTCTTTATCGGGGCAGTGTAGAAGAATTTTTAATGTCACAGGCGATTGTTTTGGGCAGTGGATATGTCTAGCCTTGGTGAGCGCCGTCGCCCCGTGAAGGGGGGATGCGCCAATGCTGGCTGCGCTCTTCCGCCTGCAAGGCTTCTGAGCACAGTCCGCTAAACAGGCTAGAGGGAAAGGATCTGTGTTACTTAATAAGGTATTTCCTAGCCCATTACTGGGCTTAGGAAGTTGGAGTCAGGGGAATGTGGCCCTGTTCAGTGCTAGGTACCCAAGGCATCTTTGGGTAGCCGATAGCTTGGTCTCCGGCGAGGAACCCTATGGTCGTAACGGCCTAGGGTATTCACCAGTATGTTGGGGTGGGAGTCCAGCTTATCGTAGATGGTGCGGGATCTCTCCCGCACCACGTCGACGATATACGGGACTCCAGAGTGAGTATGTAGGATGTGGGACGGAAATCTCCGCCCGGTATCGTAGATCATGCGCAAAGCCCTGTTCTGGACGTACTGGAGTCTGCGAATATTGGTTGGAGCCGCTGATCCCCAGACTTCGCAGCCGTACAGAATCAGGGGCGGTATGATCGCCCGATACAGGCATAGTTTGAGGTGAGTAGGCATGGTGGACTTGAAAATGGAGTATAGCTGAGTTAACGCTGCATGCCCTTGTCCGGCTTTGACCCGGATATGAGGTGCGTAGGTGAGTCCGCAATCCAGGTGGACGCCAAGGTATTTGGCAGTGGGAACCCAAGGGATTTGCCTCTGCCTCAACCTCAGCGACCAGTCTGGTCGCCTAGCTCGGACCTTAGCCAGGAGAAGTGCAGAGCTCTTCTCGGGGCTAATGGCCATTCTCCACATCTCACTCCAACGGCCAATGGCTCGGAGTTGGCGCTGCAGCGGAGGATGACAATATCGTAAGTTTTTGTTACGTGCCATTATGAGGACGTCGTCAGCATATTGGCACGTAACAGTCTGTGGTTCCAGGGGTAAGTCAGACATGTAGGCCGCAAAGAGTATCGGGGACAGTACACTGCCCTCCGGGACTCCCGCGGCTATTGGTCTGATAGATGACATCCTTCCTTCCACTCTCACCCTGAAAGTGCGGTTTCTGAGGAAACTGCTAATCAGGGCAAGATAGGGAGGAGGTAGGTTGGCCTCCCTGAGTTTGTACAGTAGGCCTTGGTGCCAGGTTGTGGCAAAGGCTTTCTCTACGTCTAGCAGCACCGCGACTGTCTTGAGGTTTTCCTGGAAACCCAGGGCTGTCCTCTCGGCCAGGCGCAGTAGCTGTAGGGTCGTGGAGTGTCCATGACGAAAACCAAACTGGTGATCGGGTAGGAGCTGCCTTTCCTCGAAGAGAGGGGTCAGGCGGGATAGGAGCAACCGCTCAAATAGTTTTGAGACGGTTGGGAGAAGACTTATGGATCGGTAGCTAGACGGAAAGACCGGATCCTTGCCGGGCTTCAGAATGCACACCACTCTCGCCTCTTTCCAGCAGGCTGGGAAGTGGCGGAGGTGGAGGCACGCATTGAAGATCCGCGTCAAATGGATAACGGCCCTCTTGGGAAGGTGCTGGAGCATGAGTGCGCTGACACCGTCATGTCCAGGGGATTTGTTAGGTTTCATTTTTCGGATTTCAGTAGTCACCGCCTTTGGGGTGACTATTGGGATATGGATCGCCTCATGGCGCCGCTGTGGCTCCTCATAGAGGTCTTCCACAGCAGCCTCCACGAGGTCAGTGAAGTCTTCGTCCTGGGGGTCCTCCCTCGGCTCAAATTGACTTTCCAAATGATCCGCGAAAGCTGTGGCCTTGTCTTGGGGCTCGTAAGCGAGTCTCCCTCGAGTGCCATGCAGCGGATGCTGGTACAGAGTTTTGTCCCTCCTGAGGGACTTGATGATCTTCCAGGGGTGCTTTTCCTGGAGGTCAACGTTTCGGAATGTGTTCTCCCAGGCCACCTTACGGTGGGCACGGAGCAGCCGCCTTGCCAGGGATTTGAACCGCTGGTAAACTGCTCCTATCCTGGGATGACGGAAACGCTGCCATAGCTTCCGAACAGCTGCCTTGGCTTTTAGCAGCTGCCGGATCTCGTTTGTGATGGACAGAGGATTATGTGTGTTGGTGGGTATACGGTGAGTGTGTGTACTCACCGCTAGGCGTACCTGCTGGGAAAAACTCATCGCCGCAGCCTCCAGCGCCTCGACGTCGTCGATGCGTGGACGAGGGTCGATGGTTTGGTTAAGTTTGAGGATGGCTGCATCCCAGTCTACCTCTAGCTCCCAGTCTGAGTTTAACAGAGCTGGCATGGTGACATCGGAATCGACCGTGACAGGGTCATGGTCTGAGTCCAATTCATTCACCGCCGAGAGGTCCAGATGGAATGGAAAGTTCTTGGTGATCATGATGTCGATGCCATCCGGCCTGCCACGAGCCGGATGGAAAGTTGGACCTCTCGGCCCGTGCGCGGCGAGATTTGGGTCTCCGCTTATGAGGCGGTAGAGCCCTCGTCCCCTCTGGTTGCTTGTGCGGCTGTGCCAGAGCCCGTGTTTCGCGTTGAGGTCTCCTGCAATGCAAACCACTGGGTGTAGGTTGAGAAGGGTAGTGTAGTCAGGTTCAAAGAACTGGTTGCCAGGTGGATCATATGCCGCTACCAGCAGGGTGTCCTGTCCGCCGACTGAAAGCCGGATGGCGCAGGCCTCCACGTGCTGCAGGGCAGGGAGAGGAACAGGTGTGTGCGTGATGATGTTTTTCACGAGTATAGCTGTACCGCCACCCCGCCGACCGTTTCGATCAGTGCGGTGGGTGACGTAACTTGGCAGCGAGAAGTCTGTACCAGCCTTCAGGTGCGTCTCGCAGATCATGAGGATGTCAATTCCGTAGGACTGTACAAACTCCAACATTCCAGGACGCTGGTCCCGTACACCGTTTGCGTTCCAAAACGCAGCTCGTAATGGCCTCCTGACTAGTCGGGGGGCCATTACTCATCGGCGCACGGGAAAAGCTCCTCGAATGTTTGGAGGAGGATAGTGTGTTTTTCGAGGAAGTCAAGCCTCGGGTCTTCCATTTTCTCCTTGCAGTCCCTAAGGATGGGGAGAACTCTCAGAATGAGGTCGCCGAACCACAGGGAAAGCTCCCTGAATTCGTCGACATCCTTCGCAGAGATGGTCCCCCCGAAGGATGCAAGCGCCGCTGCAGGTGCTCTCGCAGGTGCATGCGCCCTGTTTGGAGCAGGTTCTGCTGCTGGTGCCGGCGCTGGCGCTGTGGCCGGGCCGGTTGACTCAGCTGGAGCCACCTCCCTGGTGGGAGGGGCTGCGGCCTGTGTGGCAGGCTTGGCTGTCCGGCGCGCCTTGCGGCCCTTTCTCGGACGCTGTGGACGTGGTGCCTCCTGTGGAGGTTTAGGTGTAGTGGGCTGAGAAGCCGCTTGCTCTGCCACCTGCAGAGTGCGCTCTGCCCTTCCGAGAGCCGCCGCGAATGAGACCCCGGGACGGACAGTTGCCAATCCCGCATTGCCTCCGCGGCGGTTCTCTATGATCCTTTGCCGCGTCGCACAGCCCTTGTAGGTGCTAACATGGTCCTGGCGGCAATTTGCACATCTTTTCTCCTCAGGCGCTTTTTCGCAGTCCTTCAGGAGGTGGGGACCCGCACACCGCAGACATGCAAGCTTACGCTCGCAGGCCATGCTGGAGTGATGGAACCCCATGCACCTGTAGCACTGCACGGGCCCACCCTGTCCGTGAAAGCGTTCAACCTTCACTACAGTGTGGAACAGCACCCGAACAGCGTCGATGGGCTGAACCGCCTCTCCAGGAACCTTGTCCACTACTACCAGGAAGAGAGGCATTGGTACACGCACAGAGCCTTCCTCTGTGTGTACGATCTTCCTCAGCTGGGCGACAGCTGAGGCCTTTATGCCGTGCTCCTGCTCCAGAGCGAGTTTTACCTCCTCTGGCGGGCACTCGGAATCTAGTCCCCGCAGAACCCGTCTTTCGACGTTGGGCTTCTGGGGGGAGTAATAATAGAACTGTATCTCACAGTCTCTTAGTACTTGCTTTGCAGCCTCAAAATCCTCGGGACTGCTGGTGGATATGAAGACCTTGCGAGGCTTCCTCTTGGCCTCGAAGGGATGCTTCAGCGTGGCTGCCAGCTTTCGCATAACAGCCACGTGATTTTTAAAGCTATCCGCTACGATAGGCGGAAGCTTGGACCCCCTCTTGTTTAGGGGTTGGGGCGCCTGTACAGGTTGGCCCTGTGGCTTAGGGCCAGAGTTACTCCGCCGTCGCCCTTGGACGACGGTGAAACCCCCCTGGTCGGCGGTGTCATCCTCTGACTCTGAGTCGGGCAGAGGGGGAAAATCGGTTGTGGGGACTGGTGCCTCTTGGACCGGAGCAAGGCCCTGAGGAGGTGCCGAAGCTTTCCTCTTCGAGGACCTTGTCTTCGTGGCTGTAGCTGCCACGGGATCGGGTGCAGAAGAGGTTGAGGGTTGTTGCCCATCGTCCGGCGTTAGTCGGGTCGCCGCAGTTGCCCTCCGGCAGTCCGCAGAGGACCGGACCCCCCTGAGGGAGGTGCCTGAACGAGTCATTGACTCAGGGTTTTGGACCATTGGCCCGAAAACCCTTGGCTACGGTCTTGCGGACCCTGCTGTCACGTAGTCTGTCAAGTCCTTTAGTCGGAAAAATAGAAAACAGTAGGAGAGGAGTAAGAAAAAGTCCGCTCTACTGCTGGTTGCTGGCTGCTGGAAATCGTATCTTGGCTGTCTTGGCTGAGAAGAGGGCCATGCGGCGCTGCCGCGCCTGCAGAAGAAGGCTGTTGCTGCTGCGCAGAGAGGAGAAGGCGAGCCGGGCTGCTGCTTCCTTTATGGGCACAGTTCTGAGCACGCGTTTTACATCCACGTGCTCGTGCCCTGAAGAACTGTCGCAAACCCTAGAATGCTGCTCCTGTCGACGAAGGAAGTGTCTCGAAGAACTCGAGTCGGCTGTGCACGCCTAGCAGGGTAGCAAAGTTGTCCAATACACCCGTCGATAAGTGTGGCTCACAGATAGAACGTCCACCAAAGAGACCTGATGTGGAGACTGTTGTGTCACTGTATTTATAGTCAGTCCGGTAGGAGGGGCGGGCCTGTTGTTGCCACGGGATTGGCCCGGGTCCAGCTCGCTGGGCGTGCCTCTGCTGGGCTGAGGCTCCGTGATTGGCCCGTTGCGGGATGTGTGTTGGTATCAAAACCAGTACTGGTCTTCGGTCGTTTGGCAGAGTTCACTGATTCAATTGCAGGCCATTGTCTCTATTGATGTTGTGTTGCTCCCTGAAGATGAGAGCGACGTTAGCTCTTGAAAGCTTGGAAATTTCTCCAGAATTCACCTGGCTGACATCCCGAGAAGAATTATTTACATTGTTATTATATTCACCGTTCTTGTTCAACATACCTTCCACTTTAAGAAATACAAGTTTACTCCGTTAACATACCTACGACATATCTAAATTACTTGCAACTGATTTCCAAAATTTATTTACTTTCAATTTTGAGGAAATACTTTATTTTACCTTTTACTGTATATTAAAATATTGAATACATTGTAATAGAAGGTATGTTGCTACCCGCAGAAGCACCGGATAGGTTTAACATAAAAAAAGAAAAAAATCCAGAGGAATATCAGCGTCATCGATGCACCACAATTTGATCCCGCAATCCTTTTATATACCAATTAATTGTGCTAAAGCTTTAAATCACATTTAAAATCCAACGGTCTGGGCAGGAATTGAAGCTGCGATTTTAAATTCAGCTAGCCAGCAAGAAACTGAACCACTAGATCCACTTCCTATAATTGTGGTAAACCCTTTTATTGGGCGCATTAAACGTTTAATAATGTTTAATAAAATATGAATTAAATAAATTCCAATGAATTTCCAAAAGACTTGATACATGATTTTACTATCACACAAATAATACAACCAAATACGAGAAATATTACAAAAATCTGAATTTAATATTACAAAAGTGACCTAAAGTGACTTACATGTTGGCGGAACCGGAGAAAATTTGCCGAGGAGCTACTTTGCTTAGCAGAAATCGCACTTACTTTTCCCCGGAACTGAACCAGGTCCCGATGAAAGGTGAGAGATCTAAATCACTCGACTATGGAGCACTCTAATATTATATTTACATCAATGACAGTTTTCTGAATATAACACCTGCATTTACTTCTATTATCTTCTTGCCTTCTCTGCTACTCTCCTGTAACAAGTAGTGAATGCATTATATTTCAATGGAAATACATATCTTCAATTTTTTTTCTGCCCCAGAAACACCTTAGGGGGAAAGTCACCCTGTTTGTGTTTGTCTCTTTGTGAGCAGCGTTACTCAAAAATGTAAGGTTGGTTAAACCCCAAATTTAGTTTTTAGTTGAGTTTTTCCAAGACTACATTATGTATGAGTTCAGCAAAATAGCCCATCTCAAATTACTCCTTCATTTTGTTTTCTCAAACATTACTTCTGACGGTTATGATTTAAGTACCACATGAAAGTAATATCTGCACATGGATAAATGTATCTTAAAGTTTGTGGAATAGTCCACGAAGTCCACATTCCGAACCAATTTTGTAAATCTATTAAAGCTAAAGTAAATTACAAAATATCCATATCATGTTAAAAGGGCCTCTAACATAAAATATTATCTGAAAAATCTTTATTAGTTGAGTTACCAAGTACTTTATATCTTTTTAAAGTGCCTCAGAGGCTATTATATTGTTCTTTTCTTTCTTGCTTACATATTGGGCATGCAATGAAAATAGAATTCCAAAACCCTTACATAAGTCTCTCTTTTAAAATGTTGTACCAATTAACACAATATCTCAGCCGTTGAAGGCAAACATATCGTCTTATTCTACATGAAGCTAGTCCAAGAGGTTCTGCTTAAGTAAACGGATACAACCGAGAAGAGTGATAAAAATAGAGCTAGAAAAAGAACCGGGGAAATAAGCAGCTGGGAATTGTATACGCACTCACTAAAATATATTGTAGTTTGGAATAGGTGATTACATTCTTTAAATATCAGATAAAACAGAATAGCAACCGAAAATGTTACGTTTAATAATCTTAAACGCATATGATGTTACAGCTCAAATTGTTCGTTCCTACCACAAATGATCCAAAGTGGTCGTATAAATAATTTATAAAGAGATATCTTAAATGGCTATGCGCTCGCAGAAACAGCATCTGATATAGTTTTGCGATCATTTAGAAGAATAGATATGCTTGTATTTAAAGAATGGCGAAAAGAACATTCGCTTGAAAAGTACACGAATAGAAACAAATAAAAGAGACAATTATAGCACAATAAATGACATTATAAAGGAAATTGCCTCACATCCGCGAGAAATAAATCGCTTACCTACACAACCTGTAACCAAGTACTCATACATAAAGGAAAATTACCAACATAGCAACCAGAGAGTCAAGAGATCGGTATCCGCAGCAATGGAAAACCAACGCCTTATCTTTGTCGGCAGCCAATAAATATTCTTTTAGCAGATGGGCGACGCAACTTTGAAGGAAGTGATTTTAATATCTGCATCAACAATAAATGTGAAGTTTTATAATCTCAAGCCTATACAACCTTCATTCTCTTCATTACTTTTATATTAGCAATCGGCCGTTTTATGGCAAGGCCACGGATTGTACTGTATATGCGCAAACTAGAGGTTAAAGCATATCTAGTTTTCTCCTGACAACATATCGGCAATATGACAAACTGTTTGGTATCCTTTATTTTTGTCCAACACAAATTTTAGTTTCTGTCAAATTTTGTCCCCAATGTCACCTTTTACATTTTGTATCCTCTCTTCCGCAATCCTGACTAACTAAATCTACTTAGTTGTGGAAACGTAGAGTCAGACTGAAAAATTCAATGCCATAGCCGGGATTTGAACCACGGATCTTCTGGTTTCCGTCCAGCCGCACTACCATTGTGCTACTATGGCCAACGTGCCGATATGACATTAAATTCTCCAACTGACTCGTATTTTCCCGGTAAACCACTTAGGAGTTCTCATAAACACATGAGTCAACTACCTTAAGTGTGAAAGAATAATTAATTTCCATTAATTAACCTAAATCTACTTATCCAATGTCCTGCCACTTTCTTCAAGACAGGTTATGGTATCCGTCAAAAATGCAAAATTTGATTTAGTAAAGGTTAATTTACCTTGGATTTGATTATCAGAAAACAGATCCTGTGCGTTCAAAATTGCCTTAGAATCTACCCTATCTAAGCTATTCACCACTTCTCTCACTATTTGAAAATTGTCACGGTAGTATATACATGCAGTTAACTACGTACCCCAGCATGTTAAAATTGGTCGCGGAGGCAGGGCTATATTAGGGACTTTTTCTTTCAAATACATAGTTCGGGTTAGCGCTTTTAAAAATATTTTCTTTACTGTGGAAATTAATGTATCTACTTCTGGAAGTGTTGATCTGACCTGTTCCGCAATTCGATAAAAAGCATGGATAAAACACGTAACATGCACCATCTTACTGTAAAATGATTGGATCGATTTTGCCGCCTTTGCCATGTAAGGTGCCGCATCTGTTAGGAAGAGGAGCACTTGTCATGCTGTATTCCACTAGGCCACAATAAACACATGGATTTATTGAACAGTTTGCATATCTGACAGTGGTTAACAGCTTCCATAACCTCTGAGGTCAGAATAAACATTTGTCCGGCACTAGTAGCTTCTAGCGTACCTCTCACTACATTGGCTATATAACACCCCTCTGAATCGTTTGTCTCATCAGTGGATACATAATTTTTTTCCCATTCACATATTCACGTATTCGGTTTAACGTGTCTTCATAACATTTTTGTAGGTAACTTTTACGCAAAGTTGATTCATCTGGAATTGTATGACCAGTGTGACGTAAAAGAAAATCTCGTAATTTGGAATTACTTAATTTTCCTAACGGAATATTTGCACTAAAAATACTTCACATAATTCTTTATAAAAGGAAGATGATTTGTTACTTCACGTCGAAGCCGTTTGCTTCAACAGTAACTGAGACGCTTGTCATTTCTTCACATTTTGAAGAGCATGTTGTACGGTGAACCGTTTGTCTACAGTGACATTAATTTCGCACACTTTACAGAACAATACAGTTCCAGCATTAGAGAATTTGTTTTCGCCAAAATCTGACACATACTGTTTCAAACGGGACTTTTCAAAAGATGTTTCAAAAGTTGACTGCTTTTGTTTCGACATTTCAATTCCACAACACAACAAATTTACACACCTCACAAACTAATGCTCTCCCTGCTGCGACACTTCCAGCTCCTCAGGTCCTGACTGATGCAAACCACACGTATTGCATGATGTAATCAGTGATTCCTCGAATTGATGCGTCATAAATTCACCAGCTGACCTTTATTAATTACATGTTTACCACATTGAAAAGTTACTATTTCATAAAAGATTGTGATACAAATGAACTTTTAATCACAGATTATTAAAAAAAAAGCATGGGTCAGGGTCAGGTTGGACACGGGAATCGAACCCGGGCCTCCCGAATGCGGGCTACAGATGAAAATGCCCAATAAATTCGCGAAAAAGATAAAATGACCGAAAAATGCATCTGAACGTTAAAAAATGACTTTATTATACAAATGTGGGAAAAATGCTTTCTGATGACCTATAAAACCATATATATCTAACGTATTTGTTCTTATTGGAAATAAGATTTTCTAATTTTCTGATTACTCAGAAAAAAGATGACTTTTCATCAAAATCTGGGCCCTAGTCATCAACTAGTGCTGTTGGTAAATAGAGAAAAGCGAAAGGTAAATGTGCCTTCAGCGTCCAACTTAAATGCTAACAGACATAGTAGTTTTTTTTTTTTTCATTTATATGCTCCCATATACTCTACTAGAAAATATTTATTTCAAACAGTTATTAAAAAAATATAACAGAAAGATATTGCCATCTGAGTCCACAATACGCGGAATATCTAAAGCTGTTATACGAAGACGTATTTCAGGATATTAGAAACTCCGTATCCGATAACAGAATGTGTGTTTCCATAGACGAAACGACAGATTGTCCGGGAAGGACTGTAGCGCATGTATTTAATTGTTGGTACACCGAAAACTCTGAGGCAATAATCAAGTAATCCACGTCAATTTGTCAATATTCCGTCTCAACGAATTTGCTTTCCATTTACTGTGCATTTTTAAATATCTATATTCTTTTGTTTATAAATCATATATCTTGAAAGGATAAGCTTTTTTATAATTTATGAATAAATGCGCAATATATTATATGACGCCGTGTCCGTCGTGTGACTACGCTTGATAGATTGCTGTTGCGCAAGATCACCTTGGCTGTATGAGTACGTGCGAGACTGCATGGCGCTCAACCTCCTCCATTATGATTACGAGACGCGGGTAGCGTATATACTAAACTTCCGGGCTCTAATGATTAGCATTTCGAGACTCACCGCAACTTTCACTTTACACTATTGTTTCGGAAACAGTTGTTCAAAACCGTAACGTTATTGATCCACCAGAAGTTAGAAGATATAATACTAGTATAATGACAGTTGCGCGAAATAATGTTCAGAAACAATTTAACTGCGTATTCTTAAATATTGGCTATATATAATTTTATATTACTTCAATTTTTATATTGCTTTATATAGCTTAACTCGTTTTGTATAGCTCATTTAAATCGATTAGTAAATTATCTGGTGCCATCTATCCCCACCATACCCTGACAAAAACATTTTATAGCTCACAACCGCAGCAACCTGCAGCATACTCATCTACTCATCGAAGTTGTAGATATTGGAGGTGGCATCAAAAGTGGCACATGAAGAGTGCTCCACATAGACCAAGCTATCATTTGGATCTTAAGAGTTATGAGTTCATAACATTATAAGAGTTTATCTTTACATATTCATTGGAGAGAAATTGCATCACTGCATTTCCTCTTTCTCTCCCTCTTTCCTTTCCTTGCTCTTTCATGGCCACAAATGTTCTGAATTACAAGTTTTACAGGGAAGTTCAAACTAAAGCTATTATCGGCCTCTGTTCCAGGAAACTTTGCAGGGAGAAACGCTCTGTTGACCCGGAGAACAATGTTGTAGTGCTGTTCTATCATAGCACCGTCTCTTTCGGCAAACAAAGGTGTGGGAAATGTAGTGGCTGGCTCTGGTGCTTGCTCACATACGGAAACACCGTATTTCCCACGGTTACTACACTCTCCCTCTCTCCTTTCTTTTGCTACAAAGCCTAGCCAAGGAAGGAAAGCTACAATGTTTCACGATGTACGTTGTACATAACTAGCTTGAACACTGGTCCACACAATAAGAGCGCGTTCGATGGAAAGAGCAACTAAACAGTTGAGGAGCAAGTAGGTGGGTTAACAAAAGTGCAGACAAGTAAAGAAAATGTGTAGTCATTTTCTTAGTCATGTGTAGACACAGTAAGAGCGCGTTCGATGGAAAGAGGAACTAAACAGTTGAGGAGCAAGTGTGTGGGATTTCGAAAGTGCAGACAAGTAAAGAAAATGTGTAGTCCGAGTTGCATTTTCCATTGAGGCTAATTCCTGCAGATGTAGTGTTTTCATTGTACAATCATAATTTCCTAATGTTGCTTTCACCAGCATATGACGGTATGCATTGTCAACAAAACAGTGGCGTCCTCTTTCAAGTGTATTTTATATCGTAGCCATTTAGCAGGAAGCATGGACTGGTGTGTACTATATTACATTGTAAGATTAAAAGATAAAAGTTTTTCGTGGAATAATATATACTATTACCAAAGGAGAGATACAAAAATTGTTGTTTTAATGTTTTCTAAAGATGTTTTGCCAAAATTTCGTCCTGTAAGGTTTCTTCTACAGGGTAGTAAACATACTGATAGGTTCGGTCGATAAAGACAGAAGATTCCTACTCCAAAGCTCCAGGACAGAGGTGCTGAGAAATAGAAAATTGCAGTAACCAGTAAACGATGTTAGCTGCTTTCGAAGTAGTACCCTTGGCTAGCTAAAGACAATTGCCAGCGTTTCTGGTGGTCTTGGAATTAAGCACGGGCATTTTTAATTGCGATACTTCTAAGTTCATTTTAGTCAGCCCGTTGGATATCTGTGATATGTCGAATTAACTTTCTCTCAGTCGCCTTTCCACTCACGAAAACGAGAAAAAAAAAATCGCAAAGTGAGAAGTCGGTGCATATGACGGATTTGGGACAGCAACAAGAAATGTCCAGATACTTGGTAACAGATAAAGCAATATGTGGTCTTGCGTTGCCATGCAATAAGGAAAAACCCAATTTGTTGCTAAGCACAACCCTGCCACCTAGTCAGTTTGCCCCGAAACATTGGCAAAGTCAATTCAAAGTTGCATACCAGCCAGATAACATAAAATACATATTCCTTTTTAGTACTGCAAACTCGGAAATAAAAAATAAAGGATCTGTCTTGGGACCTTTCTTTTTAGGTATACATGGTAAACTTAGAAACCAATCAACGGATTTTGATAAGGTTTTAAAAATTGTAAAACCCTATCCTTTCTGACCGCCTGGACTATAAAGCATATAATTTTAATTCCTAAATTAATGAAATATTAGAAAGGTATTAAATAGCCCGTGTTACGGTTGTTATGGACTAGAAAATAGAAAATAACTTCAGAGAGATTGTGTATCGAAACAGAAGGTGGATGTTATATTTTTCTTTTAATGGTGTCAAGTTCTCTAAATATTCGTTATTGGGACTTTATCATTATATGCAGTGAAGTTTCTGAATGTCAATAATTTCAAATGACCCTCATATAAAAGAGTTTATTTTATGTCCTAATCGAGACATAGAAAGCCCTGCTAAGTAAATTTATAAAGAAAGAAAATTGCTAAAAAATATCAGAAGATAGTGAAGCATACTGAATATTAAGTGAAGAGATTTTTCTGGATGGTGCAGATTATGTGTCATTTCCATGTTAACTTGGTGGCTTGGCAGTGGGGAACTGTATGAGTTATAGATTTCCATATTTTCTGAAGACTTTGTAGTTTAGTAATTTAGCAAAGAGACGATTAGGATTAGGATTTCATTACGAAGGGGACTCTGTACGTAGGCTACCATGCTGGGCCCATTGTTCCTATGCCCCGAAGTGGGGGCACCCTCGGGAGGAAGGATGAGGCGAGAGGAGACAGAGGACCCAAAGAGCCACGACTGTACAGAGGGCAGGGACCCTATAGTTTACTTAGACTTCCCCCCATGGCCAGGACAACGAACCCGCTCCCCTACAGCAGAACGGCAACGAGCCCAGCAGCCGAGCACTAATGGTACCAAGGCAGGAGTTCCTAGCCCAAAATGTCCCTGGCTGGTGGTCCCGAAATGGTCCCAGCATAAGAGCGGAGACCGGCAACCGACCTACCGGAGGAGGAATTAGTTTTCCTCAGAGCATCTCATCCCGCCATGCACCGCCGACACTTCTACCCTGAAAGAGATCACCAGATGAGAGATGATGTAAAATGATAATGGAGATGTAATGTAAGGACAGGAAATTCGGGGGATGTAATTGACCTACCCAGCATTCACCTAACAACCCGGAAAAAAAACCGAAAAAACCAATGGGTCAGGTAGGTCAGCCACGGGAATCGAACCCGGGCCTTCCGAATGCGGGCCACAGACGAAATCGGCTGACCCATCCCACTCGATAAAGACACGATACAAAATGTTTTAAATGTCACCTATGTAATTATGTAATCTATAGCTACGAACATGAATGTTTCCATTACCAAACGTAATAGAAAGGTATGGATTTTATATCGAATTTTTAAAAAGTTGGGGGGATAACGATTGGAAGGAAATAACGAGTTTGGCCAATATCCCACATTTTTTGCAAGAATATTAAGCGGATTATTACATCATTTAATAAACGGATTTTCTAACTTACTTTTATAAGATGCACGAGGGAAGGATTTGCCATAAGAATCCTCTAAATATTGTCCAATTATTTATTATAGCATAATTAGTTCGTCCAGTTTAAAAACCTAACTAGCCAAGCAATTCGAACAAGGCAACTAACATTGTATAAATACGAGGGCTGTTCAATCAAGAATGATCACAATTTTTTTGACAACGTACCTTTACTCATCCTGATAATTTGCATGATCCTTCTCAAATAGTCTCCCCTGAATGCGATGCAGTTGTCCCAGAGTTTCTGCCAGTCTTCAAAGACATTCTGGAAACCTTCTTTGGAGAAATCCTTCAAAATCGCCTTCGCAGCCTTCACCACTGCTTCTGATGATGGATAATGTTTCCCACAAAGGCGTTTCTTCAAGTTACGGCGTAGAAACAAAGTCACATGGAGCTAAATCCGGACTATAGGGATGGTGAGGGATGCACTTCACGTTGACTTTTGCAAGATATTCAGCAACAACATTGGCAATATGCGGTCGTGCAGTATCATGGTGCAGCATCCTGCCTGCTTCATGGAAATGTGGTCTTTTGTGCCTGATATGGCCTTGCAATGTTTTCAGGATATCCCTGTAGTATTGTTCAGTTACTGTACCTGTGTGCAGGTACAACATGCCGATAAACCATTCCATGAATATCAAAGAATGAGATGACTATAACTTTCCCAGCTGAAGCAACCACGTTTGCTCTTTTAGGGGTTGGTGATGAAGGAGATTTCCACACTGAGCGTTGCTGTTTTATCTCAGGATCAAAATGATGTAGCTAAGTTTCATCAGCAGTGATTACGTTTGAAAGAAGCTCTGGATCTTCCTCTAACATCAACTTTAACTGCATGCAGACCTGCATGCGAATGTCCGTTTGTTCGGGAATCAACAGTTTGAACTCATCGCGCACAAACACGTCTAATAGGTAATGTTTCTGTCACCCACGTGTGGGTGGCACCCAATGAAATGTTCAGTATTTCAGAAAGTGATCTTAAGGTAATTCGTCGATCCTCAGCAGTGTTGATATTTTCTTCTGTAGGAGCAATAACTTGAGCACCGGGTCCACCTTCCTTTGAAATTGACTGTCTCCCCCCTTTAAACATTTTAAACCACCATCGAGCTGTGCTGTAGGGAAGAACAGATTCTCCATAGGCCTCCTGTAACATTCTATAGGTCTCAACTGAAGATTTGTTCAGACGAAAGCAGAATTTCGAAGTCGCATCCTCGCGTGTTACCTACATTGCAGCGGTAGGCGATACTGAACATGTCCGAACTTGCTTGGTTCTCACAGGCGGGGAAAAAGGAGTACCAACAATGGGACTACTACGGCGTGTTTATTTCACATTAAGCTAAAAGAATATTATAAGATTGAATTATGACCGCGAAAAATTGTGACTATTCTTTGTTCAACAGCCCTCGTATATTAGCTGTACGCCTGAGAGAAAAAGAGAATTCGAAAATGTCATGACTTCCTTCAGGATATCTGTTTAAAGATAGTCTAGATAAACAACGTATGCGTGTAACACAATCAAAGAGATTAGAAAGTAGATTATATACAAATCAAAGGTAAATAGCATAGCTAAGTGCCTGTTGGATAACTAGTTAACTGAAAGCCATAGAAATGCGTAACAAAGAGTCATAATAGAAAAAGGAAAAGCTACCCTTGCGATGAGCTCAGCATTATATACCCTTAGTTCTCACATCCTACACTGAAATCCACACAGCTAATGGCAGTTTTATAGAATCAGCTGGAGGTAATCATAACACTTGAATTTATTCTATTTAACTTTTAATAAAACGTTAATCTTTATACATCGCTTACTGAGTTTGTCACACAAGAATTACGTTTTTATGTCACCAATGTTTCGATATTGGAAAATATCCAATGCTTATTTGAAGTTTCCCAAAGTCATATCTGAATACAGGCTATAGATATATTGGCAAATCTGATTTTCATGATATTTCCATTTCCCTCTTAGCATGGGGTATACTATTTGTTGTATTTATGGGATGCAATGTCAATCATCCTGTTCCACTGCGATGTTACGAAGCATGTTATTTCAATTCATTGCAGGAAACCTAAAATTAACTGACAAGAAGCCACGACACAAGCAGCTTGCCATGTCCCTAATGCCAAAAGGCATCGCTGCAATACAGTGACAGTCATAGTAGCCTAAAATTAATGGTAGCGAGCGAAAATAAACAATGGCTGTTCTATAGATACCACAAATAGCAGAGTTCAAAAACAGTAATCCAAAGTCAAAACTCAACGTCACGTTAACTGTGCTGGTGACAGGGGGTAGGACATTGAAATGTACATCATTAACAGGGACAGTATATATCTCAGCAACATTAATAAAGCATTGCATACCATTTAATCACAATCAACTAACACATGCTCGCCGTATATGCTGAATGTTAATCAACAACAGGGACAAACTATTGGGAGGACTTTCCGACATCGCAAGAAGGGGGGGGGGACTAGAATGCATCCGAAGGTACTGCATTTTAACATAATTGGCAGCTTTGTTTCGTGCAAAACCCTTTTCTGGGTACACAAGAAAATGGCAGCCGTGCCTGTTCAAAATGTTACAGCAAACGGGTATCTGGGTATCGTCCAGATGCTACGAGGGCTGTTCAATATACAATGATCACAATTTTTTTGATACATACCTTCACTCATCCTCATCATTTTAATCCTCCTCCTCAAAATAGTCTCCCCTGAAAGCGATGTATTCGTCCCAGCGTTTCTGTCGGTCTTAAAAGACATGCTGGAAACCATTTTTTGAGAGATCTTTCAAAATAGCCCCCGCAGCCTTCACCACTGCTTCTGATGATGGATAATGCCTCCCACGAAGGCGTTTCTTCAAGTTAAGGAATAGAAAAAAGTCACATGAGGCTAAATCCGGACTATAGGGAGGGTGAGGAATGCACTTCACGTTGATTTTTGCAAGATATTCAGCAACAACATTGGCAATATGCCGCTGCGCAATATCGTGGTGCAGCATCCAGCCTGCTTCACGAAAATGTGGCCTTTTGCGGTTCATATGGATTTGCAATGTTTTCAGGACATCCCTGTAGTATTGTCCAGTTACGGATGTGCAGGTACAACATGCTGATAAACCATTCCATGAATATCAAAGAATGAGATGACCATAACTTTCCCAGCAGAAGCAACCACTTTTGCTTTTCTGGGGTTGGTCATGAAGGGGGTTTCCACACTGAGCTTTGCCGTTTGCTCTCAGCATCAAAATGATGTAGCCAAGGTTCATCAGCAATGATTGCGTTTGAAAGAAACCCCGGATCTCACTCTAACATCAACTTTAACAGCATGTTACCTCAATTGCAGCGGTAGGCGATACTGAACATGTCTGAACTTGCCTGGTTCTCACAGGCAGGGACCAGGAGTACCAAAAATGAAACGATTACGGCGTGTTTGTTTCACATTAAGCTAACAGAATATAATAAGATTTTAATTTTAGTGCGAAAAATTATGACCGTAAAAATATGATCATTCTTTATTGAACATTCCTCGTATATGTGCGACATGGATGGCAAATGTAATAGGTCGACACCATGTGCAGTAGATGACAACAATGTAATGACAAAATACATACTAAAGAAAAAGTTATCGATGAGCATTTCTTAGATTCTCCATGCGCAGATACAGTTAATGGCCACTATGATAGCTGAAAATGTAAGGAATGTACACCTCACGTCAACATTCCAAGGAAAATTGTTATTGGTACCATCATGGGCACGATAGATGGAAATTATGAATGAGTCAAAAAGTTGCGAATATGCACGTCACTTAAAATACTAGAGGAAATAATCATTGTGTTTTGCCATGTCTGTAATAAGCAGCAACTATATAACTGAAAATATTGCGGAAGTGCAATAGATCACAACAGAGATATCAAAATTATTGTAGTGAATGCCAAGAATCACTTCTGCCTATAATTGTCTCCAAGGTATTGAAAATTTACAAAATGTTGTAGGAATCCGAATTATAGATATCACTGAGTATAAGAAGAGCAAAAAGAAAACTAAACAGCCAACTTCCTAACATGTTTTTTTCTGAATTAATGGGGCAATTTCTTTCTTTAAAACACAGGAAAGCTAACTTCAAGTTGCCAATAATGCACCTTAAGATGACTGTTTTCTCCCTTCCTTCACTGTTATCTATAAAAAATGGTTGACTATTGTTTGAGATCCGTATTTTGATTCGGCGTGGATTCCTGAATTATCCTTGTCCTCTTCGTAGCTACTGGCAGTAGCTCTAAGCAGATACAAAGAGAACAAGGAGAACATTTCTACGCTACTGATGACGCTTGCCACTGCTGCAAGGGAAACGCCTGGGATAGAAATGAGGGAGCCCAATGGACCACGGCCTTTTAGCCCAGAGTTTTCTATTGAACAAGACGCCGGCCATGAAAGCCTTCGTCTACTAACAACATTATTCAGTTGTTGTTCTTGCCTTTAAAAACCAGGTAAAAGTGTAACAGCAATTGAAATCAGACAATGGGATATCCGCCACTGCCAGTACAATCCAACTGAGTTAATGTGGGCTCAAGTTATACTGCAAACAGAAATAATACTTTTAACCTGACTGACGTTGAACGACTTACTCACGAAGAAATTGACAAGGTAACATAAGACTGGGAAAACTGCGTGAGACATGCACATAAGTTACAAGAAGACGCCTTTTGGAAAGAATTAGCTCGTGAAGAGATTTTGGAGCTTATCATCATAAATTTGCAACATTCGGACGATGAAGACAATGAAGATGACGAATTGCCTCATGATGAAGCTGATATTTACAGCTGTTTGGCTGTACCACTGGCAGTTCCGTTGATTTAGGATAATAGGTAATTCATATTCTATAACTGCAATTATAGCATGTAAACCTTTGCAATCAAAATATTGCATTGCTGCAATTGTGATTTCAACAACTGAGATATTATAAAAGTTTGGCAAATTCAGTTTGGGCTCCCTTACGTATAGTACCAAGGTGACTGGCATTGTGCGAGAGAGTGGGAAATACGAACAGTGGGTGTAACGAGGTGGCAATACTGAGTGCGCTAACGCATCTGATTCGTGGCGATCCAGAACTCTTCCCGTTTGAAAGAGAAAATAGTTCAAAGGTGATATTGCAGGAAAATTAATATTCACAATGAAAATGTTATTTACGTAGGATATTTATTTTTTATATTTGTGCATTGTTTTCACACATTACTTATCAACTGTGTATACAGTGCCAATGGATTTGATATATCGTACCAAAAATGAGTAGTGTGTACCGCCAAGATGCTGCATGTTTATGGCAGATGTGCACTATGTTAAATCAAAATTTTGCAGCAGAGCAAAATTTACAACTCTATAATATGTAAGCTAATATTAAGGTAGATATTAGCATGTGAGAATGGTGGATAAGTGCCACAGATGGCACTAAGTACATAGAGAGTAACTAGTTCACTCTAAAGTGTTACGTATAGTAGCAGTTACATTGCGTTCAAATACTAAGGGTGAATAGTAAACGAGAAATTCTCAGACTGCATAAAATCGATAACAATTACGGCTTATCAAAGTGCTGCAGCTGTACGATAGATGGCAACTACCGCACATAAAAATACCAGAACTGAAAATGGATGGATACTGTTATAATCCGTTTCTAAGTGCGGCTGAAAGGCGACACAATAGTATTAACGTCTTGAATAAAGCTTCTTCTGGAGGATGTACAATCTAATGAATTATATGTGACATATGAATGATAAAAAT
Organism: Mantis religiosa; assembly: GCA_030765055.1. Classification (NCBI taxonomy): domain Eukaryota; kingdom Metazoa; phylum Arthropoda; class Insecta; order Mantodea; family Mantidae; genus Mantis; species Mantis religiosa. The sequence goes on along the minus strand of CM060949.1, from coordinate 177,570,345 downwards.
CCGGCCTATTCTGTTGTCTTTGTGTACACCAATGCCTGAACTGCTTTTGAAAGGTGAATAAGTTAAGCGGAGCTACAGCATGGCAGGCATAGTCACTTTAAATACTCTAGACTATAGTTTTAAAACGCATAATTGCAGCAGTGTATACAGCAACACCCTTTGATGATCCTCGTGCTCCTGAAACCGACGCTGGTAACTTGGAAAAGTTCTTACAATGCGGTTTTCTTCCCACGCCAAAAGGCTTCTAGAAGTATCTAAGTGCATTTACTTGTGATATTTTCGTTTGAGCTTAATCCAGACAAAAGTCAAGATATTCTGCTAGAAGAATACTGCTTTCTGCAAACAGTACTCCTTCAGCGATCTCTGATAATGAATATAGTGTGCAAATGTGACCACCTACATGTCTTCTTCTTCTACTTCAAGCCTTCAAGCTTTAAGCCTGTTGCGGCTCCTTTATTTGTTGAATCCATCTTTTTGCTGGTCGAGTCCATTTTTAAAGATCTACATGCATAAAAATAATTTTTCGGCAACACATGTGAGAGCTATTGAAGTGAGTGTCTAACTGTAATGCTGCTGAGTTCAAGGATGCCAACTGCCTTAAAGCTACACCTTTTCAGGGTTGTGATTATCCGTCTACTTCTTCATGCCTGCGAGATCCGAGGTAAAACCGCAGACTCCATGTTACGAGCCTCTATTTTATATGCCATTCCTTCCTTGTGAATGAAACTACATCACAAAGCCTCATCTCTTGCATACTTGAAGAATGCAATTAGGCACCGACCACAAAATCCTACAAGAGTTTGTCATTCCATCGGAGCGGTCTCTTGAGGATTGCATCCCCAGACAGCAGCACTTGAGACGACACGGCTCCCATATGGCATTCGAGCATCCTCGGTAATACAAGAAATGCATTCACTAGCTAAACCTAGCCCCTTTCGTAATTCTTTTAAGAGATGACTGAAATAAAAATAGTTAATAGTATCCTATAGCACAACAACATAAAGTTTTGAAAATATAAAACCAGCGCGGCAGAAAGGCCATTGCATCGTGATCTTCTTACCTCCAAACTCCATTCACTTCCCCAGTCTACCTCACCTGCCCTACAAACCTAACATTTTTCTAAATGATTCTAAAACCATCACGGGTAGGTATGGTTTCCATTAGATCTTAGGGCTATCTGGCAGCCCCCCATGCTTGATCGGTTCGAGCGTCTGCTCTGATGGACCTGATGGCGCTAAATGTTCGTATCGTAAGTTTATGGTAATACATTCTGCACATATGTACCTGGATAGGTATCCCTGTGCATCGCTAAGTCACTAACAATTGCGAGTCTTTTCTTCCATATTAAGACTTGTTAACAATTTACAGCGACGAAAATGCCTTCTAGTTGCAGCATTACTCAAGCTGTATGCACCACTAAGCGCGGTAGCACAGCAAAATGTGTAATGATCGTAAGTTCCATTCCCAGGCCAATCTGGCCATGCGTTTTTCGTGGTAAAGTCTGTCTAGTCAACGCGAAAGCAGGTGCGTCTCAAAGGAAACGGACCCTACCGCCCACTAATGACCGTCATAAAACTACCTCCACACTTCAGAAATGGAACACTGTCGTTGACGACCAATAGCAACCCTGATTTTTTGAAAATGACAGTTGCATGTTTACTCCACGTGGAGTCTCAGTTGCCAAAGTTCTAACTTCCAGTTGATCTGTTTCATTACGTTCAGAAATTCGTTGTGAGTCACGATGTGGAGACCGTGGGAGGGAAATGCAGTGGTAAATGCAAATGAAGTAGTAGATAACTTTCAGTCAAGTGAAAATAATCAAAGTGAAGACAATAGTGTGAATGAATTGGAAAGTGTTGCTGGGCCGAGTTATGTTACTGGAGAAGCCTAAAAAACAGAGTTATAATGGGAACTCTTTCTAAGAAAATTCAAGCGCTTGTTTTGAACACATATAAATAGGTGTTGAAAAATAATCTTGGTAAGGGTCATGCAATGAACCTGATACATTCTGGGTATTCACAGAAATACAGTAAGAAACATTGTGACGAAAGGAATACCAAAGACGCCGGTCAAGTGTGTAAACAAAAGGAAACGTTTCTCTAACATGCGATTTAACTCGCCGAGAAATGTATAGATTCTATACAAAAGGGAGAGCGCCCACCTTAGATGAATTGGTTACAATTTACAAGAAATTTGTGACTTTGCTTACTGGTGGCAACCTTGCAGAAAGGACTGGCAGAAGCAGGGTCTGTGTTGTAAAACAATCATAAGGGTTCGTCAAAGGCGGCGGCCGACCTGCACTCGCGTTGACTAGACAGACTTTACCTCGAATCAGTAGGCGGATCCTGCGGAGCTTGCTCTTCTGTCGCGAGTTTACTGCTTTATCCACGTCTACTTAAGGTTTTAAGGACCACATTCCATATTCAATTCAACGTGTTGCGCCCTACCTGTAACAGCAACTCGAGAGATCGAGGCTTAGAAACTGTTGGATGCGTTCAACCTGGAAATGTTTAGGACCCTGTCCACGCTTTCTCAAATTGTCTCCGGTGCGGTGTTGTGCTGCGGTTTCGCGGGTTCTTTCGTAATATATGTGCTTTTAGCTTTCTAATATGTGAAAGTTCAGCAACATGTACCTCTAACACAAATGATGCTATGGATATTAGAAACAATAGTAAGAAAACACTGTTTAGGGGAGCTGTTCCTTTCGTAAATACTAAGTTATTTACAGAAACTTCATTCTGTGTATTAGTAATTTATTTCGGGAAAATCGAGGTTGAAGGGAGTCTATGCTTATTTGCTCAAAAATACCTTTGTCAAAGAGAAGTCGAATGGAGTTTGAAATCCTTCACTGCCACTAACAGATGCGTACTCTCCCTCTTTAGTTTCTCTACCTTTCTTTTTCTATTTTTCTCTGCAAACACAAACACTGTATAGAAGGTAAATAAATAACTGCAAAGTAAGAAGAATAAAACAGACAAGTCACAACATTAATGAAAGCAAGGAATCTAATGAGATTTTACAAGTCGCTTTGTTAAGAAACATTGTTACCTCTTTGAGCTTATGGTACCTCTCTGTAACAGTGAATTTAATATATTGTTTCCTGTAACGCATTTATTTACATAACTATTTATTAACAACCAAAGAAATACTTATGATATATAGCATAAATATTAGCTACAAAGTTGAGAAGAGCATAGCAGATAAAGGAATAATTTACGAAATGCAGCTAAGGGCTTTGTAGCAGTGTTTGTATTTGGACTTTGTTTTTATGCAAAGTTGGTGTTTGTACACCTCAAACTTCTGTTTAATGTTTAGGATTAAGGTAACATTGAATACATAGAGGACATATGGCACAATTATTTTAAGGCATTACTATTCATTCCCTAATCATCCAGAAAACACAGGATTGAGGACTTTTTGTGAAATTAAAATAGCTTGAAGAGGATAAATACAAAATAAAAACAAAAGTGGCAGTAGCTGACAGCCTACAGTTAAAGAAAGTACATAGTAACCGAGCGAGGTGGCGCCGCGGTAATGTGTGCGATTCGTATTCGGGAGATCACGGTTCAATTCTCATTTTCTGAATAATGGGACTTGGATTTCTTCCGAGGTTTCCCTTTGTTCTAGGTAAATGGTGGGGTACATTATGTACCCCGTGATTTTTTTTTCTTTCCTTCCTCTTTTCTCTCCCTTGAAACCTTTATGATTGCAATTGTAAACGCGGTAGTTCCTATGTATGTGGACAGACAGCACAAATGCGGCCGATCTGTGAACTTGCCACACAGTCCCCCTTGTACTTGCTGCCCACAGCATTAGGATCGTTTGGTCATCTCCTCTTTGGTTACTGCCTTGGTTTAAAATAACTGCCGGCAAGTTCAACAATTTTATTTTTCAAAAGATTGCTTTGCAGGGTGATTTTTGTACCACAAAAACGATCATAGATATAAAACTGAAATGTTCTACATAGTTTCTCCGCATTAAATGCAGCAAATTAATGTGGACTTATTTTAAAATATTTTTTACATTCCTTAACAAAATAAAACTGTTTATTAATAGTAGATAACTTTTAACATCCCTTTTTCCTCCAGGAAAAATACTTATGAAAACAAAATGTCTGTAAGGAGACTTTCATTATTTTCTAACTAATAGTTTGGAGAAAATGGACTCTAAAAGTAGATAAATATATGTATAAGAAAGGGAGTCATAGCTTTTGCAAACGTGTGGCACACGCTCAAACATATTTTCTGTATCCAGTTTTGCTGAAACATCGCTACCACTGGAAACAACGTTCGTATGCCTGTTCACAGCTTCCTACAGTTTAAAGCACAAATGTGTACAATTATAAGTAATTCATATTGACTGGGAAGCAGTAATAAAAGGGGGCGTAGTAGTACACGGCTGTATCTCCTTAAATTTCAGTCATTTAGATTAATTTCTGTGTTCTTAATTATTTTCTGTTTATTTATGTTATAAATGTATCACCTATTGTATATGTTAGAGCATAGTAATTCCTCAGTTGTTAATTTTTATGTAGTACTTAAGTTACCTAATGGCTTGTATAGCAATACTGATCAGCCAAATAATAAATATTCCGAAGGCCATATTGTGCACCTTAGAACCATTTCTTTAAATACAATGTTCGGAAGTTCTCTTATTTCCAACCTTCATCTGCCTTAATGCAGAGAGAGTTTCCTTTAAGAAATGTAAAATGAAAAAATAGAACCCTTCCTTTTAGATTAATGGAAAATGGAATCACTAAAGCAAAACCCCTTCCTCTTAATTAAACAACACAATTATGAAGTTGATTGAAATATTGATTTACAAACGAATACAATTTTTGTTCAGTGAATTTTAAGCAGGATGTAAAACTCTTGGTAGCTTTCATATTTTTGTTAAGTGAAAGCTGTGGAACAAAACATTCGTACAACAATTGTAAACAATTTAAAAGCTTTAATAAGTGGGAAGAACAAACGATGTTAGAATTTATTTTTCCTAACGCTTTTTAAAATCTTGCTTTGTAGTTATTTTTAGAAATCTAAACGATGTCTTCAAATTTTTATATGCTGTAATACTAAATATAATAACTAGGCTAATTTTTTAAATTGTTAACTACATAAACATGGATTTTATGTAAATTGTGTGAGTTAATAATATCTAGATATTTATAGTAAGATTTTTTCCGTCAATTACGCTTACCACTAACTCATCCTGAATAAAATGTAATTCAGAGGTTATTACCAGAAAATTGCGGACAGCTATTTCCTCTATAATAAACATATATTTAACATGCAATATTTTAACAACAATCATTTGAGAAATTTTGTAAAAAGGGTAAATATTTTGGAAAAAATTTCCATGCTAAGAATAGTTACAGATAGAAGGATTCTCTTAAGAACCTTCGAGATGCTTACTTGAAAGGTACTGAATTAAATAATCAAGTTAGGTATTTTTAGTTTTAAGCTATGCAATTCAGGAGCAAACAAACGCAAATGCAGATAAATATACAAAGACACGCAGCGTTACAGAGAGTCATTTTTCTATCCGTTTTTGGATTGGAAATGTATCAAAACTAGAAATCTCATAATGGAACCTTTGTGTGAGGCGCAATAAATGCTTTACTTATTGTTAAGTACGTACAAGGGAGAGTAAAAAAGTTAAAGCAATCAGAGACAATAAATTATGGCTTTTTTCTGTTTTCATAGGTGCATTGCGTTTACATGAATGCTATGAAATGGATATAATTATCTCGCTATCACATAAACTCACCTTTATCCTACTAGCAATATCTCTATAAATAGTTTAACCCGCTCAGCATCAAATTGATCAGGTACTTGTTCATGTGTAATCCATGGTACATAACAATACTAGTTTCGCACCAGCAAACTTCTATTTAGGTACAAAAATTTAATGGATGCTGTGGTATAAAAGGTCATTATCTATCCTCCATGCTGATGTACTTACTTACTAATTACATTATGACCACAATTATGTTATACCAGGCGCAATGCTGTTGTGGTTATGGAGCACTAGGCGATTGTTCCCCTAGCAGTCAAAGCCTGTTAAATTTGCAATGGGGAGGTGATGAAAATAGCAGCGACAAGGGAATCGCAGGTTAATGCGGCGAGCTATCCCCAGATGAAAGCTAACCATGTTAGCACTCTCAAAGAAAAAATGAGCACACTAAAATCCTTTGCGAATATTTAACTGCAATTACGGGAATATAAGCCACAAAGACCGCAAAAGGAGTGTATAAAATTAAAACTTGTTCCATGATAGAAACGCTCTGTTGAACGGTTCTTTATTACAGTATAATAAGTCATTTACTTGAATTAATTTCTCCAGGACGACACTATTGGTATCAACAATACATACCACAAGCAGCATTTATCACTTGCTCCTGTCAATGTATGGTAATTCTAAACAATTAAAGTATTGTGAGAGGGATTTATTATGTTCGTAGGCTTTCAAAGAAGGTGTTATTAAAAGTGAAGCTTCGTCCACACCTGTGGAGGATATAGTTGTAAATTGCACGATCACATATTTATATTGTTGGCTTTATAAAAATAAGGGCGATTGAAGGACGTTAGGGAAATAGGCAGGGCTCCGAATGAGCTACTACCAGGATTAACAGTATTACAATTCACTGCTGCGGAAGGCCAGAAGCGAACAGTAGGGTACTTCAAAATGCTTTATAGCAGGTCATAATAGTAGTCATGAATGGTAGGAGAAATAGATGTAAGCTTCATTTGTAACTGTAGAAGTTAGTGTTTAGATTTGTGGGCAGGAGCTACTAGATAACGTGGCTTTCTTTGATTTAAAGAAGGAAAAAATGTTAATTAAGCGGCAGCTGGAGCGATGAATTTATAATAAAAATGCAAACTTCATCGAGTTTTTATAGCTGCCAGTTGACTGACGATGAAGTTATGTGATGCAGCTTCTGAGTGTCAACAGCTAATACCTCCAAAGCAAAGCCCTTAGCCCTTCAAGTCGATAGTCGCTAATTATCGAGTGGTCTGTAACGTATCGCAGAGGTCGTGACCTATTTGTTGATTCTATAGAACTTCCAGGATAATTTTAAATAGAAATCATAGATGGATAACCAAACAGTTACAATAAGTAATCTGGTATAGTAGAAAGTAATTAGTTTATGTTCTAGTCAATAGCTAGACAATGTAACATTTTGTCACGAGATCATTACACAGATAATCGGAGCTCTCATGGATTCAATCGACCAGAAAACTAACTATTAGTTTAAAGGCCTGGTCCTGGGAAGTCTGAGTGAGGTTCTTACAGGTGCGCATAGAGAAAATTCTGAAAATTACATAAAAAATCATGTACGAACATTGTTAAGCTAATCCTTCAGCCATATAGAGGTGATAGATTGCCCCTAAGTTCTTTAGCCCTTAAAGACCATGGTTGAGTTAAGTGGATTTAGTGATAATTTCAGCTGCATATTTCTGCAACTAACAGCAGCATACACTTTGAATTATAGTTACGGAAAGTTATATTTTTAGCGAAGAGTATGGATATATGGCCGTTAACAGACATTATACAATAGTCACCTTTTCAGTGAGAAGACAAACAATTCAATTATTTTATCTCAATTGTCGGCCTTCACTTCAAAGATTAGTTAACTGGCGTTGTTTACACCCACCTGTTCATGCCCGGAGATAAAGATGGCGTAATTCTTCACTGGAGCCACAGGCAGCGGATACATATTACGAATTGTAGACGGCGTCAAAAGGTGAGGCGCGGTATCGGCAGTAGTCTGGCTATGGAGGGTGCGCTGAAATTCGCCTGGTGACTACGACGAAGTTTTCCTTTTCCAAACAGATAAGTGAAGTTTGTATCATCAATGCTTACAATTTATTGTGATAATGCTTAGCTGTGTCTTGATGCCTTGCTTTTACAGATGCGAGGAATTTCGAGGCCATTGTCTAGAGCCCCTCTATGCGTTGGTTAAGTGTGTCAATCGTCAGTCATTCCTGCAATTGTACATTTCTGAAATTATGATCCGCAGCTGTGAATGAAAAATTATGTTTTAACCATGTTTTAGTTATGTTGTTGAGTCACAGGTTACAAGCCCAAAAATATGTTATAGTTTACTGGTATTAACCAGAATTGTTCTTTACATTCTAAAATTGTGTGCGCTGCGAATACATGTTATATAAAAGGAACAACATTTCTATTATAACTAATTCCAAAGCTTGCCGGAGCAATTACTATATTCCTGACCAATCGAAATCAGTTGTGCCTTCATTTATTGCAGCAGTCAAGAGGCGATTCAGCACATCTCTATCTCTCACAGTACCACTTCCTTGATCTTGATAGATAGAACAGGTTACGTTAGGCACAGAAGCACAAAAGTGTCATACTGTACATTTAGGTGCATAAAAGGTGACTAATTCCAGCAGAGAGGATCAGTGTTTTTCTTCTGTAAAATTTCCACGTATACCTGAATCTGCTAAATAAAAATAATAATAATATTAATAAAATAAAAGAGTCCATGCACGAACCAATCAACAACGCTATAATCGATGTGGCAAAAAACGGAGCTCCGATACAATTGGTACACAAGGAAAGAATAAATCAATAAAACGTAACTCGACCTTCTAAAAGAAGAGATGCATTATTTTAATGTGACGTTAAACTGAACGACAGCTATATTTATATGACAGCCTTCATAACCGACCTGGACATGAAGTTTGAAGTTATTGCTCCTATAAAACGGAAATAAGAAAACGTTCTATTATTTTCGCACCGAAATTTACAAAATCATTGCCTAAACTCCACTGTACTGTCCGGAACATGGACAACCTACTGTAATATTATCCTTCGGAGGTTCCGCAATATTTTGAAGGAGGTAAAAGTACTCTGTCAATCTAGTGGTTAGAATTATCCTCGAGAAAGGGAGATAACATTGATAAGGTGTGGAACTATATTTGACTTTACGAAACTAAACAGTTGCATTCCATAATGGGACACTATTCATTTACGTTAATGTAGCTAGTTCCAGTAGAAAAGAATAAATAAGATGTGGGTGCCTAACGTCTCCAGATTGTCAAAATTCAACGCTGCTCAAGGAGAGGTTCTCTGAGTTTTTGTCACACACGTGAGAACATTACTCAAAGCAAATTGTTCCGCCGCTCACCTCAACAAACTGTCAGCTCGCCTGCTCCTCCGATCTTAAAACATAATCGGAAAGTTAAATGATAGGAAATGGCGCATAATGAATAAGCTAAGGAATAGGTATCAAATGAATAACCTCCTCTGCGTGAGTTTCTTCAATTAGAACAGACCTTAAAGTGCAAACAATCCCTTTCTTTTCACAAGGCGGTGAATACGCCAATTGCAAGCATCAGCCCTGAAGAGGAAGACCAAAGAAAACCGCAGAGGCTGGACATGTATCCAGCCCAAAGTATACTAGCTCTCCAGGTTGTTATAGTCATACTGCTCAAATGGTTACCTTGGATTTATCTTTGTTAATAAAAACCTCTCAGATAACCCACTGATTATGTCCATGGGCATAACATCCATCTGTCATTTGTTATTTCTGCGCATTCCACTGGCTGAAGTGATGCATTCATTGGTACTTAGCACACGATCGAGAAGCGCGACCTTACCCCTCTTCACCCTTACGAGCATAATCAGTACGTTATCTGAGAGGTTTCTATTAACAACGATAAAGCCATGGGTAGCCTACTGAGCAGCAGGACAATACCAGAGGACATTATGGCGCCTCATAATCTTGACTTGGCTTCACCCTGATGCCACCAATCATCCACAAGTATTAGGAACCAGTGCCCGATCGGATCCAACTCAAGCGAACATCAGAAACACCATAACCGCTAGGGGAATGCAGTAGCATTAGGGTTACTACGGAGGGGATTCGACACCGAAACCCGTGGCTTATGGTGCCTAAGTCTCAAGTGAGGTATTTCCGGGAGGAAGGGTCAGGCGAGAGGAGACAGAGGTCGGCCGACCCAAGGAGTCACGAAAACGCCGAGACACCCGCCGACATTTCTACTCTGAGAGAGACCACCAGATGAGAGATGATGTGAAATGATAATAGAGATGAAATGAAGGAACAAGAAATTCGGGGTGTAATTAACTTGCCCAGCATTCACCAGGGAAAATCTCCGAAAAAATCAAACCCGGGCCTCCGGAAAGCAGGCCACAGACGAAACCGTCTGAGCCATCCCGCTAGGTTGGGGGAATGTAGTACTGGTAGTACAGCAACTGAGGGAGTTTGAAGTACTTCCTTGGGAAATGAAAATGGAAAATTTCCAAATCACAGCAATAATCTCATCATCCCCGATTCGATCTAGAAAAATCGATGAAAAAAATTAGGTCATATTAGCCTGGCCATCGGAATTCATAACATACATTACACTTGCTTAGTTTATTCATAAAGCTTAAAAAATAAAACTCTTTAAGAGAAAATAGGTATAGATGATGTACAATGTCTCCTTAACGGGGTAGTTGCTACATACAAAGCGTAAGCCCAGGGTTCTCTTCTCGGTGCCGGTTTGAGGATTTTCTCCTGTTGGGAGACATGGTCCGGTCATGAACACACATTTTCTGCAGTGACTAGAAGGCTTCTTGTTCGATGAGTCGTCCATCGCCCTTGCTACGTACAACTAGATATTGGGACGCTTGTTCGAGCCTCAAGTTTTAGAGACTTCCCTGCTTCTCTGGGGAGTCTAAGAGGTCGCATTGCACTTTACGTATAATCCATACCTGTCAGAATGCATACAGTTAGGAGTATGAATAGGACTATTTTATTTTTTTTACAAAAAGTGGAAAAATGTAACAAACCATATATTTATAGAACTATCAGCATTGCGCACAGTGTTTCCCATCCTTAACCTCCGTAACCATTCATTACTTTTCGTAGAAAATCTCCCATCAAAGTAATGTTCCCTACACTCATTATTGCAACACTGTAAATGATACTGCACTTTGTGGTACTTTATTCCATTTACCATCAGAGACACTAGCTCGCGCATGTGTATCATTTCACATTTTATTAAATAAGAGAAAGTGCTATCAAATGCACCCAAACTAGACCTCCACATTCAAATTGTCAAAGTTACCTGGATATTTCTCCGAAGCCAATTTCCTTTTATGTTTTGTATAGATTTAAGAGGTTAATATACATAAACTTATATTTTATAAGGCGTTCAGCCAATTTACCTGAAGATTATTTTCAGTCTTATCCGATATAACCTTTATGTGCATGTATTTAAATTTCTGATTTATTTTCCCAGTTATTAAATTGTAAAGCTGAATTTTATTGGATGCATGTCAAATGCTCTACAGGACGAAATTTTAAAGGAATTGCTTTTTAAAATTCTCATATCTATTTGCTTGTTAACATATAATTATGTTTTACTATCCTCAATTCGGAAAAATTAATTTTTAAATTCTTAGTTTGAATTTTCTAGTTTGTTTTTAACTTTTGTGCAGCTTTAAAATAAGTAACTTAATGATTACCTCATTTTGAAAGAAAATAATATAAATTTACAATTTGTAAAAGTGACTTTTCTGAAAAAAGAATAGTACGAAACCTAACCCCAAATTACAATGAAAAGAGTTTCACCTGCACTTTTAATCTAAATTATATAAATACGGGCCTATTTAATAAAAAAATTCAAAATGCACTTTGAACTTATGACTGCTAATATTTTTAAAGTCCTGGAATACAAACGTCAATCTAAAGAGGCTTTATTCACAAAGAATGCCGAAATCTCCTACTTCTCCGAATCTTTCACTCTCTAATTTATTTCTTCGCAAAATCCAATGCCGTTGGTTTCTCTCTGGCGCCAAACCTCACCCTTCCAATCTTCCCAAACCATTTACCTAACTTCCCACACCAACTCTCTCTTCCTGCTCCATTTCTCTGATACCTCATTCTTTTTGTGCTCTAATTTTAAGCACCTGTGCCAACTTCCAAAATTCTCACCACTGTTATACGAGATGGAAGTAAACATCTTAACCCCTAGAGCTCAAAGATAACCACATATTACAAAACAGAACGTTTATGAACTAACGCCCGGTAGTTTTTGTGCAAACGCTACCGCACAAATCCCGGAGCGTAGTGACTTGACAGAGAAATCCCCGCTGCAGCTGCGCATTTGTTTTAAACTTCAGTGAGCATAGGACAATGTGCGTCACAAAACAAGTAGATGTGCCTTTTGTTCGCTCACTAAAAGGCAGACAGGAATCATAATAAATAGAAGAAACCTCAGTTACACTTATTAAAGATGAGCCAACTTGATATCTACCAGGGGTAGAGATATTATATCACACTTCTCTATATTGCTTTGCAGCACTATTATTGTAAGTTCCATACTCGTACCAAAATCTCTACTGATCAATATTAACGCTGCTTCGCTGGGTTGTAGACAAATTTAATCTCTATGAATGGAAATCTTTTATATAATCTTCACATAAACATAATAAACTTTTATAGCTAAGTTTATTATAAAAGTCTAAAAGTTTTGAAATATTTATTAAAATCAAAAGGTTTATTAGCTGCTGGGTATCTCCGTTTCTAGATTTCATAAACTCGTTCCAGTTGTTGAGATTAAAGATCTGCATCAATCATCCGCCCTTTTGGAATAAACTCTAAGTGAAGCACATCTTCAAAATTCCACGACTATATTTTGATCTTTAACGATGACTTTGGCAGGTTGGATGGGATCAAACCACTGTTTCAAGACATCAAGGTTTCGGTGATACGTAATTTTTTATCACAAGTGACAGTTCTCCTGATAAATCTATCATCCTTGGGATTACAGAAAAGCTGACGACATATATCCACTGTACGTCTAGCCTGTTGAGGTGTCAGTTCATAAGGTACAGGTCTACAGCTTCTGTATAATTTTCCAAGTGTCTTAATGTGGCAATGTATCGTATCTTTTGATGCACTAAGTTCTTCTGAATACCTTGGTCCCTAGCCAAGGAAAGCCGCCCGGATTCGGCATATGGCATTTGTGACTTTGAAAAAGCCTTCGATAGGGTAAACCGATGCAAAATGTGGCAAATATTGGAAGAACGAGGATATCCACAACAATTAGTAAAAATGATACAATGCTTCTACTTCCAAACAAAAATAAATGTAAGGAACAATGGTAAAATGTCTAAAAAAATTCTTACTATCAGGGCATCAGACAAGGGTGTGCTTTATCACCTACACTTTTTTGTATTTATATTGACGATCTAGTGTGCAAATGGAAGCAGCTAGTGAATGTAGGTTTGAAAATTTCAAATAAAAACTTTTTAAATATTGTATTGTTTGCTGACGACTTAGTTATTATACAAAACAGCAAGTCCTCCCTGCAAAAATCTAATTTTAAACTTAGTGAACTTTGTAAGCAATAAAATATGAAAATTTCCTTTATAAAATCAAAGATAATGGCATTCATTGGGAAAGAGCCAACTAGAACAAATATAGTTATAAATAATCGTTGCGTTGAACAGGTAAGCCATTTTAACTACTTGGGAACTGATGTTAGTTATGACAAGGAATATGATGTCTACAATAAAATATGCAAATTTCAAAGAGTGTGTGGAACAATAAATAGAACATTTAGAAACAAAATACATAAAGAAACAAAATTAAAGTTCTACAAAGTTATGGCTGTACCTATACTGATATACGGAAGTGAGACTTGGACGTTAACTGAAAAGCAACAGAGTAAAATACAGTCTTCAGAAATGAAATTCTTGAGAAGGGTGAAAGGATGCACGAAAAGGGACTTATAAGAAATGAAAATATAAGAGAAGAGCTGGACATTTTTAGTATGAATGATAGATTAAAAGATCTCAAACAAAAATGGAAGGAACATGTTGAAAGAATGCCAGATAATATACTTACAAAACAAATATTACAGTATCATCCAAAAGGTAGGAGATCGATGGGCAGACCTAGGAAACGATGGCTGGAGGACTTCGAAGGCGGAACAGGCACTTGATTGCCTATGCCATTAAGTGAAGAAGAAGAAGATTCGATCCCACCCATGTGGTGGGGATTTTAGGTTCCGGGTATAGGACTAGTGCCCATTCAGCATCGTAGGGAAAGTGAGGAGCTTACGATAGGTAAGCGACCCTGGTCACGAAAACCAACATTCAGGCTGAGGGATGCCGAGATGCTGACCACATCTCTTCCCCGTATCGGCTGGATGATCGCTCACCTCTGCCAGCGTAAGTGGGCGTGGGGGGGGGCAGTAGAGGGGTTGGTAGGCTCAAGCTCACTTGAGGCTGTTACGCCATGGATTGGGTTATGTTACGTAAGTTCTTCTGAAAGCCTACGGTACTTTTTGCGGATTTTCTCGCAAAACTTGGCGTGTATACTCAATATTGCATACTTTAGGTCTTCCAGAACGTGGTAAACCTTTAATATGTTCATCTCCATTGTTGAAACGTTGGAACCATCGCTGTGTCACACGCTCACCAACGACACCTTCTCCTTCCACTTCACATATTCTCCGAGCTGCGGCAGCGAGTTTATAATCTGTTTCCAGCAGTGCTTTAGAACTCTAAGTTTAAACTTTGTTATCTACATTTTCTATTGTTTATTAACAACTGAAGGCTGATACATGCTCGCAATGTACGCAACACTAGTCATGGCATCCCTTAAGTAGCATTGCGAAACCAAAGATCCCTAATAAATTTTACAAAACCCCAAAATAAAGAATTAAAAAAGACCGACTTTTCTTATGAAACCATCTAATATTTATCCACTTTTCGTTTATGAGTTATGTTGTTACCAAAACATATGAACATCACACTCCACAAACGTACACACGTACACACACATACAGAGAGAGAGAGAGAGAGAGAGAGAGAGAGAGAGAGAGAGAGAGAGAGAGAGAGAGAGAGAGAGAGAGAGAGAGAGAGAGAGAGAGAGAGAGATTTTCCTTCGGGAGGCCTTAGAAGGTGTATTAACAATGAAACCTGGGTGTCGAATTTCTGGGTGGAACATACTTCTTTATATTCCTATGAGTAAGAATGCTGCACCTGCGGCCATTGAGGGGGGGAAAATGTCATTTATTTAAACAATTTTATGTATAAAAGTGAATCTATGTATGTTGATGTCATTTATCTACTTTAAACAATTTGAGGTAATAAATTTATAAATTTAACACTAAGCAGGATAGAACTTCTACGATAATATCCCCTTAATCAAATGCCTTATGACCTTAGCAGATTAAGAATGGTCCCATCGCTAACTGAAAATTTCTTATTTAGAATACAAAATTAAAAATAATGTTTTGTTTTTAAACGATGCTACCAATAACAAGGATCATATGAGCCATGCCAGTATATCGAGAGTTTGTCCAGTAGGAGTTCCTTTACTCATACATGCTAGTAAATGCACTGATATGACCCTGTGGCTTTTATACCTTGAAGGGTTAGAACCCGTGACCTAACCACCTGAGCATACATACGCAATAATGTATGAATGTCAATTAATATTACACGGGAACGAATTTAACCCAATCTTTAACCATGTGTACAACAAAGTACTTCAAGTCAACAGAGTATATTAAGTAAAGTGTGTGTGTGTGTGTGTGTGTGTGTGTGTGTGTGTGTGTGTGTGTGTGTGTGTGTGTGTGTGTGTGTGTGTGTGTGTGTGTGTGTGTGTTTGGAAGTTTCAAAATAAAAGGAAAATATAATTATTAAACGTTCCACCTTCAATCCGAATCAAAGACATTCAACTGGAAAAACCTTTTATTCGAAAATGACATCATAAGCATCAGAAAAACTTGAGATTCAGATGGAAACACCCGCTGAATAGGAAAAATTTTCGTACGAGAGAGAATATTTTCAGCGCAGCGATGCGTGCAATTGGAGGATTTAATAACGGAAAAGTTGATGGAATTCCCTGCTTTTCTCATCGTTAGCAACCAATAATTGAAATTTCGAGGAACACTTTGAAGATATTTGGGCATGGAATTGATAGTTTAACATGCCTGTTTCACCTTGCAGGAAAAGGGAATAATTCTGCATTAAAAACATTTCAATATCATCGAATTCTGTATATGTATTTTATTACTTCAAACAATGGAAAATAAACATAAATACTACATTCAAAACAATTTTTTCTCTTTATATATAGGTACTAAGTAGTACATCGAGTGCGAAGGCGCTTGGATCGTAATCAGGAGTTCTCTGGTTTGATCTCTTCTGACTGGCCAATCTAAGCGAAGGTTTTTTTTTTTTTTTTCATTTATACTCAGCCTTTTCATTCATACTTCCAGACTCTGGGGAAAATGAGGAATTATCTTGGTCGGAGAAAAATCCCCACCCCTACCGCCGGGAATCAAACACGGGACGCCTAGCGCGCCAAGCAGGTACTCTACCGACTGAGTAACGGGGCCAGCCTAAGTGAAGTGTGTTTTTACATTGTGTTATTTTATTTTTTTATATTTATTTTTTTATTTAGTTTTTTGTGGTCACTGGAGAAATTCTGATTGGATACTTTACTTTCCTCTCAGACTAGTACCTTTCAGCATCGAAAGTAGGCGGTGGGCCAGCGGGGCGCTGCCTTGTGGAGACTTTGCTCACTATAAGTGTTGTTCTAGGCGTAGGGGTGGCGTTGTAGATAACTGGCTGTCCTGCTGGAGTTGTTCGGTGTCGAGCCCTCCAAGGAATGCGTGTGTCCTAAGTACCAGAGTGGAGCTAGTTGTAGAAGTTCCACTCTATAACTGTTTATATATATTTTAATCGTTTATTTTTATTTTTTATTTTATATATATTTTTATTTGTTTACTAATTTTGGAGTTCAAAAATGAACTATCTGGGCTTCAAAGTAATACAGAACCAAACAAATAAAAAGGAAAAAATGAATAAGATTCAACATATTTATGAAAATATCCTTTTTCTTCTTCAACCAATTCGCAATGGGCAAGGGATTAGGCAATAATAGGAGAATCACGCAAAGGGGGAAACAGGTAGAACAACATGATGAGAGGTAAGAGCTATTTGCATTTTATATCCTGAATATCCAAGGTTAAAAAGGAGCTATACTTCATTGGGTAACCATACTCCATCTTTCGGTGTATAGGAAATGCCGCAGGTGTGTGTGTGTGTGTGTGTGTGTGTGTTGTGTGTGTGTTGTGTGTGTTGTGTGTGTTGTGTGTGTGTGTGTGTGTGTGTGTGTGTGTGTGTGTGTGTGTGTGTGTGTGTGTGTGTGTGTGTGTGTGTGTAGTGTTTAGCGCCCGCTTTTACTACAAACAGCACCGCAGGCAGTGACACTGATGATACATGAGATGAAGATGGAGCACCGATGGAATGAGATGGCGGGGGAAACGGAGGTACTGGAGAAAACCCGCTCCAGCGCCGTGTTGTCCACCACCAATCTCACTTTGCGGTCACCTGCGATCGAACCCGGGCCGTCTTGGTAAAAGCCAAGCAGTAAGCCGCAGGTGCTGCAGCCTACAGTCAGCGGGTCGATCCAGCTGAAGTAACCATCTTTAGGTACCCATTAACATCCATACCATGGAACGTCGTAACGCTGGATTCATTGTCGGGAAGTTTAAATGCAAGAGGTCATCTTGGGACGGAGACAAACTTCCATGATCAATGTGTGACATTTTTGAATCATCCAATTCCAGACCACTCCTTTGCAGGAACATTCCATCATTCTGTGTAACAGGGAATGCACAGCATGGCAAATGGGGCACCTTTGGGAGCCGACTGTTAGATACCCTGTGCTCTGTTACCGCACTCCTCTATTCCAACTGCCCTTGTATCTTCTCATCTCAGTTCTATAGGCCTAGGTACTGAGTTCCCCATATGAACTTTGTAGGAGTCATACAAAGTAATTTGCGTGGTGTAATAATGTATCATTATCATGTGCAGCTTAAGAATTAAATCGTCTTGTCATTCTACGTAACATAAAGGTCAGCAAACATGAAACAAGTTAAGAGCTTCAGTGATTATTTTCCCCAAGCGTAATTTCTCTACTTGCTATATACATTGTTATTCTTGAATGTTTTCGTTTCATCGCATTTTCATAAGCATCGCAAATGCAATTTTATACAGCAGCTCTGGAGCTGTAAGATACATTGCTGATATCCAGATGTGCTTCAAGGCGTCTCCACAACCTCCAGTTAACTTATCCTTACTGCTACAGGAAGAAATACGGTCCCCCGAGGTTACAGGAGCAAATTAGAATAAAGCTGGACAAAGACGAGACTACAGTGCGGAAACCGCTTCTTCTAGTGGCTTCTCGGAGATAATATATTCACTTCTCGTAACCTACTTATTCGAGTACTGCCACCTCTTGAAACATTGGAACACTTCCAGAATAAGCGCAAACATTGGAAGCGTGGCGGTGAGGTGTATAGTAGACAACACTTTTGCATTGGCCTTTCGGTGTCAAATATATAGATCACTTGCATTTTTGTTATGTTACACAAAAGTAGAGTTGCAAAAGTTATTTTGAGATAACAGTAGCATGTAACGGATACCATTAATGCTGAAGTCATGATTATCACGTTTGCATTGTTTCTTTTACAATCTCCACGAGGTCCCTGGAGCTGTTACCTACAATCTCGGCCCTCACACTCGCCAATCAACTCGCCTCTAGCGTAGACTGCCACAAGATATTCTCCGGAGTGACCTCTGCAGTACCTCTCTAGACGAGTGATAAATACCAGACTTAAGGTCCCCAATTCGTGTTACAGTGATC
The DNA here is from genome assembly GCA_030765055.1 of Mantis religiosa. Classification (NCBI taxonomy): domain Eukaryota; kingdom Metazoa; phylum Arthropoda; class Insecta; order Mantodea; family Mantidae; genus Mantis; species Mantis religiosa. The sequence continues at coordinate 177,551,642 of CM060949.1, read as the reverse complement.
CTGCCATATTTAGCTAGAGGAGTCGTTCATGGCTACCTCAATTGTTATGTATACTTTTACAAACTTTCTCAATAACAAACATCTGTAAAGCATACTTGCCGATCGATGGATGATTAAACAAAGGTTGCATTTATGGTTGTGGGCAACATTCAGCTGTTATCTAACCAGTGGTGTGGCGTTAGTGTTGCATCTATCGCTACCGGAAACAGCTAATAAATTGAGGAAGGTGTATTCAAATATTACATTATTTTTGTTCAAAGAATAATGGAAAGACCAAGCGATTTCACTTTCAGATTTCAATTAGGCTAATTTCTGATCGATCCGCAGGGAGCGGAAGGTGATAGATCCCCCGAGACCCGTCGTACAGCATCCTCCAGTCCTAAATAGCTCGTTATGTTGCTAATCCTTGTTTCACATAAGCTTGCCCCGTATCTCTTAACGGTCACGTGACCTTATCACCCCTCATTGGCTGCTATTGCAGTATAGACTGTTGTGCGGTAAAAATTAGTTCGTTATTTAACATGGTGATATATCTTTATATGTTAGAAGAGAATTGTCGAATTTATGTTTTCGTAACTGTTTGAATTAAATATATTACGTAACAGAGTTGATTTATCTGAAATGCATGTTAATTCTTAAACGAAGTAAAGAGGAGGTTCCTTTGCTGTGAAGCCCGTCTTTCTCATGGCACAATAGCACGTGATTTAGCGGTAGTGATGACATATTTGTTTATATGACTTTTGTCACTGACCTTGTTTTGAACTGGATTAATCATATATCGCCTTCGAAGGTGTATTGTGCCGAGTGCGAGAGCTAAATTATTTTATTCGTCGTTTATTTTGCGTGTACTTATATGTATAATGGTAGATTCTACCGCTAGTTTTTCGCTGAAACATCGCAAGGGAAAACCTTTACAAAGCGGTGAAAAAAGAATTGTGGTGCATGTGTTTAATGCACTCACAGAGAAGAATCCGTCTTTTTCAATGAGAGAAGTGGAACAGCTGTGCTCTGAACTTACAGGTGTGAGTGTTAGATGTTAGTGTGTTAGTGTTGAGACAACAGGAAAACTTGCCACTCCAGGGGCGATATTGCTGTATGTTGAAGACGTTATTAAAGGACAATCAGATTGTACCGGGATACAAGTCGCAAAATATACTACCTTGACGAGACTTGGGTGAATGAAGGACACATGAAAAGTATGGCGTGACACGACTTTTAAGACTGAAAAGTAATTCTTTTTTCAAAGTATGTGTGCTGGTTTTAAAAAAATCCCAGTGGAAAAGGCCGAAGGCTTTTCATTATAAACTTGTTCAGTTTCATTGCTCATTCATTCAGTTTCATCTTGCTCAATTTCATTATAAACTTCATTACTTTTGCATGCCTTCATATTTTTATTTGTATGATTTTATCCATTTTCCTCGCAATTATTATGACGTTTACTGCAGGTTTAAATGTGACGGGAAGGCTTCGCCTATGGCCAATGGCACGAAGGCATTAGCCAATTAGGGTGAGGGGCAAGGTAGTTGTACGCGGAGTGATACATGTCAGTGGGGCTAGGTTATATAAAATAGAGATTAGTGATATGTTTGTTTATATGACTTTTATCGCTGACCTTGCTTTGAATTAGGTATGCCGTACATTGCAGCGGCGACGGCTCCGAAATCATTAGCCAATTAGTACAAAGGGGAACGCATAAAACGTGGAGGCATACTTTCCAGCGGGGTAAGGTTATTTGAAACAAACCTTAGCGGTGCTCACTGGCAAACTACTGTAGTATTCGTATGGGATTTCAGTAACCTTGCGAGGCAACGAGGCTTTAATTATTTGTTTATAGAACAATTGTTACCAGTACAATGAAACGGCAAACCTTGCATTTTAGTGTTAATTCTTTGGGTATAAATATAATATGGTGAATTATTCAATGCTAAAAGTACAATAACAAGAATGGCATGACAATTTGCGGGTAAAAGTGACTGTGTTTGTTTGAGAGAAACACGCTATAAAAACACACTCCTTCCACTGGCAAAACAATATTACACACCTTACTAAGAAGAGCATGTTGACATGTAACAAGGTAGGCGCTAGGGGCCCGCTAGACCTGCACGACAGCTAACTGCTGATTCGTCATTGTTGCAGCTACAATAATAAACAGATTAAGTTATTGCCATAACAAATATTCGAGTAGGGTGTAATGTTATATGTCCTAGTCAGGTAATTACATAGGTGCGTTCGTTCGTAAACTATGACATTTAAATAAAGCTAGGGGTCTCCCAGACCCCAAGCGGTTCTCTCGATCTCCTGATTCAACTCTATGGACAAGGGGACTTTGAAAAATAAAGTATATACAACAAATCCTCATACATTAGAAGAACTAAAAGGAAGCATCATACATTGGCCTCTTGCGTATAATAGCATTTCCTGAGAAGTATTGGAAATGTGCGTGTGTATACGGAAAGTTTATTTGGTTACCAGAAGTAACTAGAAAAATATGGTTTTATAAGAACAGTTTGTAGAAATTTGAATAGAGAAAATCATGGGAGTGATACACAGGTGGTTATATCATTTCATTTCTTTAAACTTCAATGAAACATGCTTGAGATGGTAAATCTTCACATCTGCTGGCGCTCGTCTCACGAGTCCTCGGAGATGCATATATCAACGAAGAAAGCGCAGGTGTATTTTAATGCAGTGTTTCCACGGTCGCGTTGTCTCATCCTTCCCTATTCTCTTATTGGAGTCTCGGGAACATGACTACTGTTATAACTTTGATGAAGATGATCAAGTGCCATAGAGAGAGCTTGGCTCGTAAACGTATGCTAAACAGCAGCACACGCGAATAAACCTTATCATCGTGTTACGTTAGGGACAATTTACAGTGACAAATTACCCATGAAAATAGCGTAAGCATAAAAGCAATGCACCGGCTAAAGTTAAGAATAACTGTTTAATTAATGTAAAGGTAGAACATTATGACTATTAAAGCTTCATGTTTAAGTCTACATCAAACATTAGAAACTCGCAAATCAGACATTTTCTATAAAATTAATTCAAATGCTCTTTATTGGATGACACCTCAAATGCCTCAGTTATACTAATGTGCATTAAAATGGGTCCATTCGCGTTGGTTATTTTCCCTCCATAAAGTTTTCAGAATCAAGCAACCAAACTTCGAAAACATACAGTGAGTTTATAAACTTCTAAGCTTGATATCTCCATTTTAAATCAAGTAGAAATTAAGTTGGACGCCCTGTAGAATGGAATTATAACTATACCATGAAAGTACAATAAATAATATTAAAATCATAAGATATAATATAAATATAATATAAGAAAATCACATTAAATGATAAAGAAACTAATTTAATACTATCAACGTATTTTAAAATAACCTATAGCTCTCTAAGTTTCAACTATTCATTATTGTCTTAAATTTTATTTGATTTTATATTTAATTTTATGGATATTAACTGCCTTAAAAACAATCTATTAAAGGTACCGAAACCACCAAATAAATGACAAGTGAAATTCATTTTTCTTCCCTTTAAAGGACTTTTGCTGCAAGTGGTGCTCAAGGAAAGGCTAAACCAATACAAAATAATTTGGTCTCTTAAAAACTGGGGGGGGGGGTGAAAATTTACTCTCATGTACAGTAGAACCTCGTTCACTCGGACTAACTGGGATGAGCTCGATCGGAAATAACGAAAATCCAGGCTATCCAGAGAACGACGGGAAAACGATAAAATAAAACATTTACATCACCGATTTTGATGGAGTTTAGAAATTACTACCGACACAGATTCACCTGAGAATACATGTACTGTAATTGACTATGTATTTCCATTGCACTACAAACAATTTTTAGTAGTCGGTAGCAGTTTGTACTATCTCGCTGTTTGCTACTTCTTTTTCGTGGTTCAACACTTTCTGAATTTGTACACTGTTCATTTTCATAACAGTGCTTGATGCAATAATGCCTTCCTCACTAATCGATTTATAACCCCAATTTGTTTCGATTTGCAACCAATTATCAATGTATTCATCAGCATTATAACAACCATCGATAAGTTTAAGGCTGTCTACAAAATCTTCTTCCACAGTTATTTTTCCATCTTCTTCAATCATGTTTTCTGGCAAGTCACCAGAGCAGGGATTCTTCCATGACTTTATCAGAATTTGTCTTCCAACCTGGTCCCAAGCAGTGGGGCGAGTGCAATGAACTCGCAAGAGGAGCAATTTTTGGATTGATAAGATAATAAAGCAGTTTATTCATGAAAGACCTTTTCTGGCAAGACAATTCGTGTAATACACCTATTGAAAATAGAAATTTATTGTCTGTAAAAAAAAGTCTTCGTTTATTACACTAAACAACATTGTTTGTTTTTCTTTCCAAAACTGGTCCGGCTTAACGATATTTTTCTGTATTGTTAAAGTGAACAACAGCTCCGACATTCATATGAGAAGGACATTGTGACGAAGGTTAAATTCACGGTGTCTTCCGAGGGTGCGACACAATGATTCTCCCTCACTCCAAAATAATATTTATGTACAAAAATGTTCACTAGTTTTTATTTTCATAAAATGGATATAGCAGTTTTGATTAAAATAATAAAAATATATCTGAACGACATTTATATGGCTGGCAATCCATAAGAAATAGGCAACATCTCTCTACATAAAAATCTAATGCCATTTAGGTACACTGTCATTTCATGAGTTCAGCAACTGACAATTTCTTTTACCTTTTATTTCTCATACCTTAAATTCTCCCGCTCTCTCACCCCTCTCCTCACCAGAAACTGGCGGGAGAATGCTCACTTGGCCCGCTTGCATGTCGGGGAGTGGATTAAGTAAATAAGATATCCTTAGAATAATTCCAGAAAGTATATAAAGCAAATGAAAATGGTTACAGAATAAAAAGGCAATGTAACATCAGATACTTTTCCCTGGTCTTCCAGCATGTGCATCTTGTATGAGAGAGCGCTACTGATGAGACAAAAGAAAGTGTTGTATTTCGTAACGGACATGGCAGTACTCATTCATTTAGAACAATCAAGTTGTTCCCTCCCTGTGACGTCATATGCTAGTCGATCAATACGTGCGCATCGACTTCTCGAGCATAGACCTTCGCCAACAGCTTAATGTTGTCCAACCTCGATAAGGAAATCAGGTCACTTATTGAACTTCAAGTATAAATCTCTCCCACCGATGTCCTTTTATGGATAAAGGGAAATAGAAATAAAAAATGGACAATAAATCAGAACTGCTGCACTGGGATTTATCTGATTACCTTTGGCACCGAATTTCAAGAGGAATGATTATGTTAATCATGTCATGCATTTAATTTCTACCACAAACCTAGTAGATCCAGGAGATGCCGCATTCAACCGCCCCTCCATAAAAATCCATGTCGAGGTTTTCTTTTTAAAGGTGCCAAAATGTGATAACCTTTATCATCTTCCCCAAGGTGGGTTTACACGCCCGTACTCTTACAGAGAACACCTTGGCCTCTGGTACGTCGTCCGCTACCCCGAGTTCCTTTGGAGCCTATTGCAGTGGCTGGTACGTTATTCTTGGTAAGTTCGTTCCCAAAATGTGTGATGATATCGTTCTACCTTGTTTAATTTTATACTTTGGTTTACGCTAAAACTGAATTTTTATCAGCAAACTAAAAAGACTCCACTTTTCTATCAGTCTACATCTTCTAAATAAGTATAACTAATTCTGTTCTAATTTGGAAGTAAGAAAACAATTTAATCAGATATCCTCCAAGTGTTTAACAGCTTTTCTCCTTTCCTTCTCTCTTTCTTTCTCTCTTTCTTACTCTCTGTCTCATTCTTTCTTTCTTCGTTCTTTCCTTCTTTCTTTCCTTCTTTATTTCTTTCTTTCTTTCTCTCTCTCCCTCTCTGTCTTTCTCTGCCACGTACATAAAATGTAGAGGAGATATTGCACATTATCCAAAAATGCAATAATGCGATTTTACCCATAACACATATTTTAAGAATCCAAGTACAGGATCGTTAGAAAAATGTTTGTGTGTTTGTGTGTGTGAAGAGAGAGAGAGAGAGAGAGAGAGAGAGAGAGAGAGAGAGAGAGAGAGAGAGAGAGAGAGAGAGAGAGAGAGAGAGAGAGAGAGAGAGAGAAAGTGAGGGCTCTTTTGTAATTTACGTCCTACAACTAAAAGTCGTATCGTACAATGAATGAAATGGGTCAATTGAGCTTAGCTTACAGTTACCCGCAATTCGTCTGTGTGTGTATGTGTGTGTGTGTGTGTTGTGTGTGTGTGTGTGTGTGTGTGTGTGTGTGTGTGTGTGTGTGTGTGTGTGTGTGTGTGTGTGTGAACAGCACACCCCAAAACGAATGATCGGTCAAATACAAAATTTGATATTTAAGTTCAGCATCCCCAAACTGCTCTATAGATGGAAATATTTAAGAAGATGACGTTTTTATCTCGTTTTATGTGAAGTAGATAGAAGAATAGCCTTTCTTTAAGTTGATTAGTTTAAGTATTGGTAACTAAGCAATACCTGTCTGTTGTATGTGTAAGCCGGTATATCATATCGGAGTATGAAAGAATGATAGGTCCAAAGTTACGACGTTTCTCTTCTCAGAATACCTAATAAAAATACTAGAGAAAGCTCCCTAACCGAGATTCAAACCTCCGGAACATCAGTCTTTCATGCTACCCAAACACCACGAAGCGTGTTTTAGTTTCCACAGTTTTTTTAATTTATTCTCGTTCGTATTACTTGCTTTCCTGGTAGTACTTGTTCCATACAGAAAAAATAAACCAAGTATAATAAACGTATGTATAATATCTCCAAGTTCTGTATGAGAAAAGCAGCCCCATCTACTGCTTCTGGAATACCGCCAATGTGGCCTGGCAGTTAGTTGATCACTAGATGCCTGCACAGGTTCAGATCAAGCCACAGACTTAGACGTCTTCTGCTAAATTAAGCTAAATTCTAGGAGCGGCATGGTGAGCATTTCTCCCAATTAAACTGTATTATTTGACTATTTACTTACATTTACATATTTAAATTTACGAATTCGTAATGGATCGTCTAAGAGTTAAGAATTACTTAAATCAGTCATGCAAAAATATCTCTGTGAAATGACACTGCAAACTACATTATTCGGCCAGCCTCTCTTCCTCAAAAATATATGTACCTATAGCATCGGAAAATGTAAAACCATTGGGAAAGAAAACAAAGTTGGCCCTTTGTTTACGTACAGTAAGTGAACTACCGCTGTACACCTGTAGTACCAATTGTACAGTCTCTAATTTTCCCATAACGATCATGTATAAAATATAAAAGTAGGGCTTCCTTTTACTCTTTTATTGTTCCTTTCTGTTCCTTTGACAGAGGAGGAATAAGAACCTTATTCTACAGCTCTGTGCATTTACTGGATGAATATCCGACCAGTAACATTACTCCCACGCCCGCCTTGGTAGCGTAGATCGTAGCGTGTCTGCCTCACGTTCAAGAGGCCCTGGTTTCGAATTTCGGTCAGGATGAGTTACTTTGATAAGGGTTTTTACGGGGTTTTCCCTTATCCTAAAAGACGAATGTCAGCTAACTCTAAGCTCTGTGGACCGTGGGCTCATTTGAGCATCAGTTCACCCGTTCCATTCATCGTCTGATATGGCTTAACGTTGGAGGAAGTAAATTACTTCCATGACTGTCTTTGTTGTGTGGTATAGTGTGTGCCTAGTATTCAAAAGGTTCCGGGGCTATTTGAGCATCACTTCATGCATTTCATTCATCTCCCGATATGACAACTTAGAAAAAAGCAATTTTTTCTTTTGAAAAAAAATATCTTACTCCAGCTATGCAATAAGTTTATGAGTACATTTATATTAATCATTATTGTTAGTGATGATATTTAATGAGATTATCCGCGCGTCACCTTCAATGCCGTCTACAATATCTCCACGAGCCTGCTACTAGCTGCTCCAGTGGTGAACTGAGATATTTTTCTCAGGGTATGTGCGAGTGTGCGAGAGAATGGACAATAATAGTTAAGTTGGCTCTTAAGTTTAATGAAGGGTAATTATAAAGTATGAAACGAATTGCAGCTGTTTCAGTTGAAGAATGAAACTGTGAATTTTTTGAGCTCGAAAATGTTATTTCTGAACTATCTGTACATATGTATCTGCTAACTTCTGACATATCACAACTTCATTATTTAAAAAACAATTGTTTCTGTAATACACTTGGAAGTGCACTTGCTGTGGTTGCAGAAATGCTAAACGGTAGGTTCCCTCGCCACAACTGCCAAATATATAAAACCCGTGCGAGATCGCTTGTTACTACGAGCTGCCGATAACCGATCACAATAAATATTTCTGTACATCGGAATATCACTAAAGGAAAGCCAGCAGATTTAAAATTATAGACTCCTTTATTTACCTAACTTCGCCAAGCCGACCTCTCTAGCATGGCACCACGTTGAAGATGTCCCGAGTTCGAAACTCGCTTAACATTATTTATTACTTACTCGCTTAGCGTTGCCACAAAATTGAGAATATTACACTTTAAGAACAAAATACTACAGATCAATCAAATCTGATCAACAGCATCTCGGTCATGATAAGTTAAATGTTATATGTTTCTTTCCCGGAGTTTTCCCTTATCCTAAAACATGAGTGTCAAATAACTCTTATGTTCCATTGACCATTTCAACCATTTCATTCGTCATCGGATATGTCTTAACGTTAGATGACGTTTATTAAAAGGCAATATGTCCGACTACAACAATAGGTAAATTTGGAAGGTAAAATATTTAGGTAAAATTTGAAGTTACTCATTGGTCTTATATACAGTTTTCCATTCAGTGACTTCCCAAATTCTCAAAACCCGTTCAATTTCTAATTTTCAGAAGCTTTGTCTATGTGAGGGTCTGATCTCTTATGCCTAAATTAGGTATGCAGGACTGGTACTAATAGATTTCTTGTCCACTGAATTCAACAGATCCTAATTACTTCAATAATACTGATTTATTAATTGCTTATCCTTAAGATAATGAAACTGAATCCGCTGAGAGAATGTGATCCTTTCTCACTCGCATTATGTTTTTTTAACAGGCAGAAATTATGTATTGCATTTCTTTATCTACCTTGTTATGGTTTCCCTTCTAATATTATTACTGTTATCCTTTAGTAATTTGGTATCAATCAAAATGTCCATTTATACCTTTTAAGTCTGTAAAAAGTAACTATTTTGTGGCTTACTGCCTAATTTTTGGTGATAATACCCAAAGAAGTGCACAGCAGGGCAAAGTACAACCTCGTCTAGCATAATTGTATTGATACTACCTATTGCTATATAGTTGGGCAAAACTACTATTTATCAACTCCATAATTTTCGCTATTTAATCATAGTTTCTCTCAAGCCAAGGAGCTTAATTATAACTTTCAGTAACTTTCACATCGTATAGCGAAAATACAATAAAATACCGGGTGGTTAAGTTATAGTGGAACTCACTCGCGACCTTTCTCTAAAGCTGCTCACTCTCTAAAGCGCAGAAGCAAGTACTCCTGTAATTTCTTGCATAGTCTTTCTTTAACTTCCTGTAGTGTATGCGGAATGTAACTGTATACTTTGTCTTCTGGAAAAACCTTATAAATAACAGTAACAACTCGTTAGGCCAGGAAAACGAGAAGGTCACAAATCAACACTATTTATTATTTCGTCATCAAACATTTTTCCTACTGTATTTAAAGATTCGGTAGCCGTATGTGTTTTTGCAGAATATTGCTGGAACCAACCATACAATTTCTCTTCTTCTGTCAAGCAAATGAAAAATTTCCTCAGAATCAATCTCTGATATCTCTCTGCATTTGGTGTAAACATTGTTTTAACATGAAACACATTTGCTTTTTATAGTAACATTTTATTTTTTACAATTTATCAGCAATGCAAAATTCACCCAGAAGGAAGGCGTCTCCTGATCACATTCCCATAAAATTTCAGATATAGATTTCATTTGGCATAAAAGCACCTTAAAGTATGTCATTTTAAAACTGTTATTCACTCTGAGAAAATAAAAATAAAAAAAAAGTTCCAAGAAAAGCTGTGTGGGAAACCTTCTTTAAAATATTCTTGTCACATACTTTGAAGAAGCTGAACTTTATATACCAAGTTTGGTACTTACACAACTTTTTCCTTCCCTGAACTAGGCACACGCGCATATTATGTATAATATATATATATATATATATATATATATATATATGTGTGTGTGTGTGTGTGTGTGTGTGTGTGTGTGTGTGTGTGTGTGGATTCTTTCCCAAAATGCATGTTTTTATTTCAGGGAGCCCGAAAACAGTATACTTTCACTGAAATATCGGTATCCATTTTTTGTGACGCAATACCCCACTACTTTAAGTATTGGACAGCATTTTTGTTTTAATTTAGAGATTTCCAAAACGTAAATCTCCGGTGAAATATATCTCAGCATCCAGGTGGAATACAGTCTACTTCCCCTAATTACTATATATACATAAGAGAAAAAAGTAACCCTTTCTGGCATACATATTTATCTTGAACATTGGCGAGTACTAAATGTTTATCAAACTGCCATTAAAAGAAATCAAAATTGTTATTATTAATTCATATCCTTCCGATCACATAACTTCGGATTGCTGCCACACACATTCTTACAAAAATATACATAATGTTCCCTCCATCTTAGAGCCTCATACCAAAGCAACCAAAAATCCATTGAGTTAGCCGCGAATGGCAACTAGATGTAGTAGGCCCCCGGTGCAATTGGCCATGAGCACAGGAAACCTCTCAGCGTGTTGCTCTCTACTTAGGCAGTCTCCTAGCGGGTTATGAAGGAATCTGTATCAGTATTAACATGGCCGTTATGTAGGATTTTGCCCCACGACCACTGTGGTACTTTGTGGTTATGAGTGCATTACGGAGGGAAGGGCAGCCGATTTCGCGGTCGACAGGGGCACAACACAACCTTCCCCAGCGAGAGCTACCCGAAATAAGACCGGTACTAGCACCGCGATAAGGAACTCAGGCCCATCCTGGGTGGCGCCACCTCAAACCAAAACTGATACTGAATCTCCGAGTTACAGCCAACAAAAATGACATGAAATAAGGAAACGAAATTCTGTGGTACAAATAATCTTCACCAGCATTCATTTGCCGGCAAGGAGAAAACCACTGGAAAATTCAAGTTAGAAAACTGGGCCAGAGGATCGAACCTAAGTATTCCCAAATACTAGCCTTACACAATACCGTAGCTATTTGTTTGTTAGTATTTGTATAATTAGAGGCAAAGTATTTTAAACAGTCGAAGGTAAAAGACACACAAAGATATGGAGATTAATTGAACTAATTAGCAGATGGTCTTTTAAGTGCCTACTTCATACATACTGATTTCTATTTCACTATATTTCATAATACAATAATAATGGTAGTACTATATTATTATATTATTACACTTTAGGTATTTTCATATTTAATTTATGTTTAGGATTACAAAAGATTATACATTACTGCTAATGCAATACACATATCAGTTAATCGAAGCTGCAAACAAGGCTAAATGAGATTTTTTTTTATTTTTTTTTATTTACGTCCTCCAACGTTAAGTCATATCGAACCATGAATGGAATGGTGAAATGATGCTCAAATGAACCCAGGGTCCATAGAGCTTAGATTTACCCAACATTCGTATTTCAGGATAGGGGAAAACCCTGGAAAAAGCCTTACCCAAGTAACTCACCCTGACCGAGATTCGAACTCGGGACCTCTTGAACGTGAGGCAGAAATGCTACCTCCACGCTACCGATGTGAGTCGGTATCCCAAATACACGTGAGTCTATTACAAAGTTAGTAGTACAGGAAATTTGTATCTAAAACGGAAGTAAAGTATCCTAATTACTGTAACCATATTACAGTAGAGGTATTTTAACATCTCCCAGGTTGTTTTGTGTTTGGCTATTCGAATGCACTGACAGCAACACCACTTGTGCATAATAAAGGAACGTTTCATGTTTGGCAATATTTCTTTAGCTTAAAAAAGCAATAAGGTTCTAGGGGAAATAATTATTTTGAGTTCTACATGTTGACATATAAACAACAGACAAGATGGAAACATTCAGCTCTGGACGTGAACACACTCTTCGCTACATTCCATTTATATTCCGCTCGTTTGCCTCAGTCTCTTCTCGGGCTCCATTTTTGCGGCCGCTGAGAGCTGATTACCATAATTCACAGTTTGGCCGCTCGGTTTTGCAGCTAGTGAGTGATGTCAATCAAACCAATAGTGATCCAGTGCCTTCACTTTATACTAGCATGGTCACCACAGTTGAAGACAAAACGAGATGCTGGCAGTTGTAATCATGCTGTCTTGTCTCTTAAAGACTCGAGGAAGCCCAACCTGTTCCAACATTAGGTGCAAATTACTCTGTGATTAAACTGTGCCACAATATCAAGATGTAAGGAAATACAACAGTGTTCAAAAATTAGTGAACTCTAAGCTTCAGTAATACTTTAAAATTTGAAAACACGGATTACCTAAAGAATTCTAGCTAAAACTTGGACTCTTCATGAAGAATTGTGATAGAAAGTAAATTATACCATTTCTTCAGTATATACCGTTTCATTATCTGCTTAGAGGTTTCACCCACAGAAAGATTTCATCAGCTGATGTCTTTTGTACTCACTTTCTTCAAAGCTGAGAACCTATTCTTCTTACGTTCGATGCAACCATTATATAATTTGCTTTTCTACATGCTTCACTAAACTGGATTAAAACTGTTTTATTGAAAGGGTATTTCATTACTAAGTGCAGTGAAACCTATTAGCAGTCCTGGTGCTAGAAGAGGGTTCTTGTTTCTATATGAAAGAACGCTGCTGATGAAAGTGTTAGTTGATATGCTCCCAAATTTAATCGTGTTAAATTACTACTGAAAATGTTACAATCTGCAGATTTGCAAGTGACAAAGGAAGTGAGGTAACGTTAAAATTCAATTTTAGTTGACGTACTAAGTGAGGTTAGGGACTTCCCTTTGATAGTTTTTGATGGGACGGAAAGAAAGCCAGACTCTGTTATTAGCGAGTGTAGCTACGTCAGGTGGGATGCAATTTCAGACATCACTTTGTGTCAATTACTCCCTTTGATCTGGATAATTATTCATTGTCCTACACGGGAACAGTCCCCTCTCGAGATTCAAGGGATTTGTACCCTGCCTCTTTACATTTCAAACACTACCGCACCTTAGTCCGTGTATCGAGCTCTTTGTGTCTCTAACGTGTGACAGTAGCACACCTGTGAGAACAAAATAAAAGAGCAACACAACTCCGTTTAGGTGGTACAAGAAACACACTGTTGCATTTTTCCTCGGAAGCTCCTGTGGTTTTAACCAATTTCTATCAATTACTTGAGGCATGGTTTGATGACCAACCGAGGATGCTTCAGTAGTAACCTGTCACTGGGGAGAATCGAGTTCGATTCTCATCGGGCAGAGCACTTCGACCTTAGTTTTCTGTAGTTCTGTCAGGTAAATGGGATGAGTCCTCCGTTACATGCCATTTCATCTTGTTTCCTCCTGAATTAGGGTTGAAGGACCAAGTGACGTGACTGGTGCGTTAGCAGGCCCGCCAGAACTTGAAGACTTCTCTCTTTACTCTTTTAAAAATACTCTAATATCCCTAGTCCACACAGAAAGAACAGGGTTGATACTGTATGCCAACCGTATCCCCTTCCCCACGCTGAACTATCGTTGTGCTTCTTTTTGACGAAGATTAGGTAGCTCCGGTACTACAAAACACAAGTACTTAGACAAAATGGAACACAAAATGAAATCAACTGTAATGATGATCTTCGTAAAAATATGTTGCTTGTAAAATGTTAATGCACTGTCCGTATCTCACGTATTAATAAACTTACTTAGCGCTTATTCATTTTAAATGTATATGGAAAGTTAATGGAATGCCTGCTAAAAGGCAGTAAAATACGGATCTAAATGCAATATTTAAACTTGCATACCATTTTCTATCCACAACACGCTCTAGGCATATCTAGCAGAGAAACCTTCTCAAGCTGCGGTAACCAACCCCTTCGCCGAGCTCGCTCAGAGAAGAGGATTAACTATGAAGCAGAGCAAGTGACCCTTGCTTGGTTTAATAAGAACAACGGAATCAATGTCATTAACGTTGTAGAAGATTAAGCTATATGGAGCAGATACATAAATGAACACGTTTGGAAGTTGTAAGGATTTGGCCTGAGTACTAAATTATACTGCTGAGAAATGGCCATTCATCTTAGGAGATGTTGCACCATCCAAGTGAACAGCCTGAACGCTGGGACTAACTAGAGACATCTTGGATATCGTTACCATTATTACCAACACTGCCACTGACACCACGATCTGCTTGACATTTTAGGCTATTATGTTTACAGCACATGGTGAAAGATTTAGCAAAACTTTGATTCAAACCTAATGTATTTTAGGCTATGAACACTTTTTAAAACACTTATTAAACATAATGTGCATTAGTATACTTTAATTCGAGTAATTATCATCGTTTTCATACAGCGAATGCGGGGAGTTTCTTTTTCGCACGCTAGTATGTGATATGTGGTATTATACATTTGTATTCATTTGAAACTCATGGTATTTTTTTTAGTGCTGGGAAAGTTCTCTCAAGGTGTCAAGTAATTCTCCTGCTTCCTTCCAAGAATAATGCGAAAAACCGATAGGGAAAACCGGTTCCACCTAATTTGCGTATGTAGGTATGTACCTTTATGTGGCTATTAGCTAATGTAGTTAAAGAGAGGAGGAGATTCTCTGTTCAGAACCACATAGTACTCATTCTCAGGATATTATGTATGCTTATGCAATGTTGCAACCAGCTGTGTTGTTCCTTCACTTCGAACTTGGTTCTTTTCCCCACTAATCCATTTCCGCCACTTTTTCCTGCTCTTTCTATGAATGATCTGTTATTGTCATACTTCTGTAGGTTCAAAGTTTTAATGAGATATTCTATGTAGCTTTTCACAGCTAGAAGAAATGGCAAATAACTTGATATTGCATATCGCACTGTCTGTCGGTTTCAGCAAAAACACAATATTTTTAATGAGATTTCTTGTCACTTTATATCTTAGCCCACAGCTGCTTTTAGCCATGTTACAAAGCGGTTCAT
The DNA here is from genome assembly GCA_030765055.1 of Mantis religiosa. NCBI lineage: Eukaryota > Metazoa > Arthropoda > Insecta > Mantodea > Mantidae > Mantis > Mantis religiosa. The sequence goes on along the minus strand of CM060949.1, from coordinate 177,536,472 downwards.
TCTTTTATGGATTTTTGTAAATGTTTCCTGGACAGTCCTTGCGAATTTCTAGAGCAAGCTGTCTCGAAATTAAATTACTTTGGAACCGTGAGTGGTGGATTTTTCTAGCAAGACAACATTGTCAAGAGTATTCGAATTTTAGTAATTTCAGTGATAACTATGTTACTGTATTATGTCAAAAATTTTGTTTCAACCAGCTGATACACTTAGGCAACGAAAACAATTATTTTATTCATTGACAATCCTGGCGAAAACAATACTGTTTATATCAAAATGTATTTTCAGGAACAACAGCACCAAATTTCCATGAAATAGCTCTGATTTAGTGTATGAAGATATTTCCTAATCACGTGATAAATGTTGTAAAGATGTAAATTATAATTGAGCACAAAACTATTTCGTTAGATTCTCTTAATGCGTTTCGGGTAAACTTCTACACAAATTTACCACAAATGGGTCTCATGCGGGTTTTTTTATCCTTAGTATTCTCTCGACTCTCTCAAAATCATTAACACGCAAATTGACGAAAGCCGCCATAATTCGTGAATGCTCTGTCTCTCATCCTCACCTGTCGTGCAAGAGACAGCGGTTATCCCTTTCATGTTGATTACAGAATGCTAAACGCCATCATGGGGACATTTTGGTTTCCTCTCTTAACCATTAACCCCTTCAGGTACTTAGAGAATGCTAGCTTGGTTAAGTGATGTGTCTATTTTCAGGTTGCGGACTCGGCCTCAAGGAAGAAGGCTAAAGCCAATCCCAAGGATTTTCTTTAAGAAATCTTGTCCTCAATATCCCGAACCCAATAAAGTAACACATTTGCCAAATGTGTCATAAATATATACGATACACACATACAACTGTATAGTAATATTTTAGCCATTAAGGTATTAGATATTTGAACACTATTTGTACGATTTTTGGGCATTGTTAAGAACTGAATATTAAAGAAAATATGTAAATAACAGAACACCTTATCTATTACATCAGTAATGCTTTGAATTATGGCCATTAGTAATTCGTGTATCAGAATAAAAGGTGATAATTTTCTGTGGAATTTTTCTTTATCAGGATATATCAAAATCATACCAATCCCAGTTTATTACCATCTGCAAATAAAATAATAAACAGTTTAATAAAGTTGGACTAAAAACAAAGTCGGGATTAAAGTGTTATCTAGTTAAAAGAAGTTTCCTGAATTTATAAGTTAAAACTAAAGGTGACAAATATTTGCAGTTAGGAAATGGTGGAATATCTGATAATCTCTATACCTAAACTGTTGGTTCCCCCAGCATTTCATTTTTGTGTTTAAAGCTTCTAATGGCAATTTAGCTAACTTTACAACCACATTTTCCATGAAAGTATTGCAGAATTTTTTATAACTTTGAACTGTGATATTATATCATACCCTTAATTATGATTAGTTAATATTCCTAGTACTAAACCAAAAAAATCCGATCTTTGAAATGTGAGTGTAATGTCAGTGCATATATTTCTGAATTTCTTAGCCAGCCTCTGCTCACAATTCTCGAAATGTGAAAATGACATAGCCTGTATCTATCATCTGTGAAGATAAAAACATATGTACAACATATTTCAAACGTTATTCTAGCCTTCGTGAGATGTTTTACCTATTTGATGACATTGGCTATGACAGTTTGCAATCTTACTTGGCTGAATAAAATCTATAGAACCACGGAAAAGGAAAACTTTTGGGCTTTTGAACTGCAACATAAAGGCGCCAAATATTTAAAGGAAACACATAATCCCTTTTTATTAATATTCAATAAAATAGGGTAAAAACAGACAGATGTGAGGCTTCATGTTCTCAGCTCGGGTTAGCAATGAAAAGATTTGGTAAAAACTTATAACAGAAAAATAAAATTTTCTAGTTGTTAATTGAAATATAGCAAATCGACTGAGTCAATCTGAATGCTACACTGACACAGTTTTCTCACTTTATATATTATACATTGACTGCAGCATAAATAATAAATGCAAAATACTTTAAGACATTTACATTTACATCTGCAAAAATGACTCTAAGAGGTGAATATGAGCGAACTTTGTATGCTTATAAGTTCTCATTCATACTGCTCTGTCTTGTATTTGTTTAGTTGTCATAAAAGCCAATTAAGGTGAAGTGGTTCTATGTGGAATAACAACTTAAAAGTCACAATTATATCTGGTATAATATTCCTTCATGTTCGTATTTTAATACTGGCGCATTGCAAATTGCTTTTTAGTATTTCAGTCATTTAGGTTATCAACTATGGAACAATTATCAAAATAATTTCATGTTTTTTGAGATTGGTGCCACACGCACACACACACACACACACACACACACACACACACACACACACACACACACACACACACACACACGCACAAATTTTCGTTCTTCGTAACATTAAGATATATATATATATATATATATATATATATATATATATATAGGACTATTTATGGTTCAAACAGTCAGATTCTTTGGTTAATAAAATGTACTTATTTGAAAATTCTTAATACCTTTAATTAAACATGGAGTTATTAATATAACGAAGATATTTTAACTGCCTCTAAACTGTTTGGTAGTAGCTAGCAAATTATATATATATTCTTTGCTGTCATTAATATTACATTAACTTCCCCGTAATTATTTAATTTGAAGCTATCGTTTTAGTTTAACAGGAATGTGAATAAATTTAATTCCTAAATTCTGAAGCAGCACCTTTTACGCTCCGATATGTCACAAAGTGGAAGAGAAAGAAGAAGGTAACAGGGCGAGAAATTAATTAAAGAGACAAGCTTTCGAGTTCTACGAGGTGCCCTGCAGATTTAATTAATGATACATAATTATAATAATCTGTTGTATTTCATTTCAGCATTTAGGTTGATAAATCCTAGTGTATAAATATATTAGTTAATATTTTAGTGGAGGAGAGTTAAATAAAAATAACATTTTTATAGTTTTACTAATTAAAAGAACTGAAATCTGGTGCATTTATTGCATTTATTAAAACAAGCACTTCTGAGAAGCTAGGCACAGTTCTGTTTATAGTTAGTTACTAACACTCCCCACATGGCAACCTTGGCCTTCGGGGTAACCTCACCCCACCAAGTGATGACCGGACCCATGTCTCAGGTGGAGGCACCCAGAGGGCGGTGTCCATTACCTCCGATGATAGGGTGATAGTGAAGATGGCGGTGAGGTGAGAGGACCTACAGTTTTTACCGTGGACTCCGAACCACGTTGGGCATAGGGGATACTTCACGTGTGCTAGACAGAGGTGAAGGCGTGGATAGGGCCGACTTAAAATCGCCAACCCCAGAGCCGGGAATCACAGTTCTGTTTATTGTTTTTATTAAACTTGCTTCTATATTTTATTGCCATTAAATTAAAATGGATCTTTTTTTTTTTTTTTTTTTTTTTTTTTTTTTTTTTTTTTTTTTTTTTTTGCAATTTACGTCCTCCAACGTTAAGTCATATCGGACGATGAATGAAATGGGTGAAATGATGCTCAAATGAGTCCGGGGTCCATGGAGCTTGGAGTTACCCGACATTCGTCTATCAGGATAAGGGAAAACCCCGGAAAAAACCTTATCCAGGTAACTCACCCTGACCGAGATTCGAACTCGGGACCTCTTGAACGTGAGGCAGACACGCTACCATCTACGCTACCGAGGCGGGCAAAAAAAAGATGGATCTAGTTCTAGAAACGGCATTGCTTAGTCTAAAATGTAATGCACACCCAATTCATAAGTTTCTAAGGAATATACATACTAATATAATTGCAGAAATATTTGACATTTTTTAGAAAATTGTTAATCGTGGTACCTTCAGTACATTAAGCATGAAACTGGGGATTATACAGTGCATACAGCATTAGCCTTTGAAAATAAAAGTATCAAATAACGGCGTAAGATTATATCCATATTTTCGATCCACATACCTACAAATATATGTTTCTATATATTCATTGCTTCATTAGAGATTAGGATTATGTTATATTAACTGTGCACCTAATAGATCTTTATAAGTATTTGCTTTAAAATAATCTTTAATTAATTATTAGCATTAATTAAATTAATATTTAGTCAGGGACATCAAACTTTCTTATTACAGTTACAATTACACATGAATATTTCATCAAAAAAATCTGAAAGGTGCCTTATTCACCTTCAGGTTATTTTTAAACTACTCTTTAAAATTTCTAACCAAGTTGAAGGTTTAGAATGAGAACACCAATAAAAGTATGAGCTTTAATCTTCATACTTACACATATAACATTTGATTAGTGTTATGTCTTCGTATTAGTTTATCTTTTGGGGCCTCAGGCAACAAACGTGTAACTTAGCCACCCATATCACTTACTAAAAGCTTAGACCTTCCATTTGGTCAAATTTCTTCTTCCCATTGCTAGCTCAGAACCCCACTACGTTTTTCCTTGTTTAGACTACATTTTATTGATCCTTATAGCCTAGGAACCATGTTACCTAAAGGAGCTTTCTAGGTATTCTAAATTGTATCGTTTCGTGATCGAGTAAGAGCGGCATAATAAGCTACTACACCCGGTCTGCTAAGAGACTGACTACAGAGCAGGCAGTTACACTTCTCACAAAATGTGCTTAAAACCTTATATCCTTTATAAAACTTACCTACCGTATTTGGTTCATTTTATTTTATTTTTGTCAGTACTAGTATGCTGTCTAATTATTTCGTTTTAGTAATAAACCTTTTAATTAAAAATGGTCAAATAGAGACAACGAACACCACCCTTATTTGTCCAGCTGTAAATTAGCAGCGATTCCTACATACTCTCCACGTGTATAGGTACATATTGCACGTAACATCACGTAACCCATAGCTTAACAGCCCAAAGTGGGCCTGTGCCTGCCAACCCGACTGCCGGCCACACGAACATATAGGCACGGTAGAGGTGGAAAGTCATCTACCCGATACGGGAGATGTGATCAACATCTTCGCAGCCCCAGCCGGAAATTCGACTTTCTAGACCAGGATTCGCTACCTAGCGTAGCTCCCAAATTTCCTCAGATTCTGAACAGGCATCTTCTACCCAGATCTTAAAAATCCGCACCCCCTAGGGGTGGGATCTATCCTGGGTGCATTCCGGTCACTGTGAAGCAAAGCTCACTACGCCACGGCCAGGACTACATATTGCACTCCATCTCAAAATTCAACATCGAGAGATTTTTACCGGAAATTTATGTTTGAATTCAAACTTTTTATTTAATTTTGGCAGCTTCCAAGGATGGTACGTGCAGATTTTGTAGAAAATATTCTCTCAGTAAACAATCCCTATATAGATTTTCCTTAAATTCTAATTTTCTAAAAGAGCTGTATTAGTTTTTTTTTAAATTAAAACACCGTATGTTTAAGATATACGAGGGGGGACCCAAAAGAAACCAGACTCCGAGGGTGCTGCCACTCGTAGACGTAGTACAGGGTTCTCACGCTAGATAATGTTAGTAGAAACCTTCATGAAACAGCAGTGCAGACGGCGTCAGTGTAGAGCTCAATGTGCAAGTGTGGTATTGTGTTTCTCTATTATCGGGTTACCTCAGTGAAGTCATTCTGACAATTTTAAAAGAACAAAGAGTATGTGTGAAATTTTGTTTCTTGCTTAAAAAAACTGCAACGGAGACACACCAAATGCTTCAAGAAGCTTTCCAGGAGGACACTATGAGCCGCACACAGGTTTTCGAGTGGTTTGGGCGCTTTAAACGTGGTGAGATGTGTGTTGAAGCCCAAGCTCGTTCTGGACGCCCTTCAACATTGCGAAATGAGGAGAGCATTGAAAAGATCCGCTCAAAGATCAATGAGGATCGTCGCCAAACGATCGACCAAATTTCAGCAGCGACAGGAATCAGTTGCAGCTCGTGCCAGCGGATTTTGAGGGAGGATTTGCACATGAGACGTGTTGCTGCTAAATTTGTTCCGCGGCTTCTCACACAGGAGCACAAAACCATCCACATGAATGTGTGTCAGGACTTGAAAACAGAGACTGCACAAGACCAAACTTCTTGAACAAAGTCATTACAGGGAATGAAAGTTGGTGTTACGGGTATGACCCAGATACCAAGCAAGCGTCAAGCCAGTGGAGGACTCCCAACTCTCCCAAACCAAAAAAGCAAGTCAAGTGAGGTCAAATGTGAAGACGATGCTCATTGTCTTTTTTAATGTTCTTGGAATTGTACATCGAGAATTCGTAACCCTGGCCAGACTGTTAACCAGCACTTTTACTTGGATGTTTTAAGACGTCTGCGAGAGGATGTGAGGAGGAAACGCCCAGAACTTTGGCGATCAGGTGACTGGTTTCTGCATCACGACAACGCTCCAGCACACACGGCCTTACGAGTGACCCACTATTTCACTTCTCAGAGGTGGTCTGTCCTTCCCCACGCTCCGTATTCGTCGGACCTATCCCCGTGCGAATTTTTCCTATTTCCAAGAATGAAAAAAAAAAAAAAACGCTAAAAGGTGAGCGTTATGATGATGTGGAGGCGGTAAAAACAGCTTCGCAAAGGGTACTGGACAATATCAAACTTGAAGAGTTCAGAACATGCTTCCAACAGTGAGAAAGGAGACTCGACAAGTGCATCGCATGTAATGGAGACTATTTTAAAGGTGACTGACGTAATTTTGTAAAAAGGTTCATCAATAAAGCTTTTAAGACAACAATCCGGTTTCTTTTGGGTCCCCCCTTGTATATTCAATTTTCTGGGAGTAGTACTAAGTACTCTCTCTTCTCTCTCTCTCTCTCTCTCTCTCTCTCTCTCTCTCTCTCTCTCTCTCTCTCTCTCTCTCTCTCTCTCTCTCTCTCTCTCTCTCTCTCTCTCTCTCTCTCTCTCTCTCTCTCTCTCTTGTAATTTAGGTCCTCCAACGTTAAGTCACATCGGACGACAAATGAAATTGGTGAAATGATGCTCAAATGAGTCCGGGGTCCATGGAGCTTAGAGTTACCCGACATTGGTCTTTGAGGATAAGGGAAAACCCCGGAAAAACCTTATCCAGGTAGCTCACCCTGACCGAGATTCGAACTCGGGACCTCTTGAACGTGAGGCAGACATGCTATCGAGGCGGACAAACTCCTCTTAATTTTGAATCACCTTTAGATACCTGTTAAACCTTTAGAGATAAACAAAATCTTACTAAATGAAAATGTAAATGTCGATAAAGCATACATTTTTTTGCACTTTTTTGCGCAGATATTCCTTGTTGTTAGTTCTGATTTCATAGTATTTTTCAAATATAAAGACGTTATTCATTTTTTCCCGTTCATGAAAAGCGAGTTGTATTTCAAAGCAATTACATAGAAACCAGCTCTTAAAGGATACAACTACTATCGTTTAAGTCTACTATTTTCTCCGTTTCTATTGTAACTGCAAAGGAATATGTAATAAACATATTTTACAAAGTCGGCCTTGATTAACGTGAACTTTATTGAATAATAAGTTTTTATAGGTTTCTTGAAGAACAGTTTGTAATAGTGTGTATCGAAAAACTGCATGAATGTTCTTTATCGAATAAATTTCTTTATCTTTATAGAGAAAGTATTTAATTTTGACTACCACGATCCATATATAATTTAGCCGTTGAAAGTTGGAGTCTAGAAATGGTTAAATATAAGTTCGACAGTTGTAGTTTCTGAATTTGAGCAATGTAAAATAAAATTCTGACGGATCCTGCGAACACTTATGTCAGTATTGGTTAATCGGTGTAGAGTTTGAAAAAATGCATGTTTTAAGTATTTCAGAGTACTGCAATAACTGAAAATTAAAGTTACTGTAAAATAACTGTATGGTTTGTGTGGTTTTTCTCCCCTGGCCCTATAACGTTTAGTTTCACAATATTTTGCTTAAGTGTGTTAAATGGAAGTTTAAGCTATGATGATTGCTGTTTGTGAGACTTGTAACGGAGATTTAATTTTCTTTAGCTCCAGTAGTTGGGTACAGATACATCATTTAAATAGGCCAAAGATGTTTAATTTGTACGTAAGACGTTGAAAACAGTGATGATATAAGCTATAAGAACTTTTACCAGTTTCTAAACTTAAACTCAAAGTATTATTTTGTCAAAATGTATAAAAAGGTTACTGGTAGAAACTCTGTGATGTGGTTGAAGAGAAAATTGTTATATATTAACACGATATACAGTTCCTCACAGTGAACCATTTTTAAACATTTGTATCCTTTCCCTTTAACACTTGTATCTGTAGTTATTTAAAAATCTGCAATAAATACGGAATAAGCCACTCATATTAATACAAATAGAACAAGATTTACGTTAGTCGACATTACAATAAAAATCTCCCTGCAACCAAATTTCGAATATTATTCTTGAAATGCTGTGTAGCCTGAATCTCCGAAAATAATTTACCTCTTTTATGGCAAAGTAATTATCAAAATTAGTTTTAAGATTATTTTACGCAAATATAGACATACGCTTGAATATATGGCCTGTTTATTTTCAAAAACTAACATAATGTGCACATTGATATACTTCTGGATAAACAAACTGCCCATCAAAGCGATGCAATGTTAAAAACACGTGTACACAATTACAAAAGTGATGATGAATATTAGATTACGAATGATAAGCTGATATTTCAGTTCTGCCATACACGCAATATGCTCTTTATGTAACCGTCGAATATTTAATTATTAATAATTAACCTCAAATAGAACTTAAAATTATTCAAAGTATAAAAGCTGCGTCTGTTTAACATGCTCTTGGATTTGATTACAACGAATTGAGCCCCAAGTTTCTAAGTGAACGGTTGGGATTATGACGTTGTATGTAATGCGACATTCACCTGTCTTACAACTTGCTTTGGCTATCCTAGATATGTGCGCAAGTGATAACAAAATTTGAAATAGACAATCATCATCTTCAGAAATATTTGTGTACAATATGTGCAGTAAAATAGAGGAGAATTTAACATTTATGTTAATAACTGGTTTGCAAAACAAGTAAACAGACTGCCACAGTAGCAGGTGTAAATCACATCGTCAACTCCCATATCACTATTTAATACTTTCTGTGGTTTACAGAACACAAAAATTACTATCGAGTTTCTCTACACTTAATAGACCTCAACCCTCATGGTTTCTGTCATAACCCAAACTACGATTTCTTTTACAGACTCTGCATTTTTATAAGATTTAATTTTCTTAGGAAGTGGTTCGGATAAATGAGCTAAAAACAGACCGACAAACTGCGTTTGAGTAGTGCTCTTTCACGACATAGAAATGTTTACGTTCCCTAACATTTGTACGTAATTGCAGAAGGTAGTGAAAGTTTTGCATAACATTCTAAAATTCACTTTCGAATTTTCACAGGATTAAATATTTAGAGACACACTGAAGGTGAGTGTGTGTGTGTGTGTGTGTGTGTGTGTGTGTGTGTGTGTGTGTGTGTGTGTGTATGTGTGTGTGTGCGTTTGCGCGCGCGCGTGTATGTGTTTGAGTGTGTAAGTCTGTGAATATCATAACTAAAAAATACCAAACTAAAAGTCGTTTAAGTATCAAATTGGTATGACTTAAGTTCAACGTCTTTCAAGAGGATTTAAAAAATCTTTCCAAATAACCCTTTGAACTGAATTTTTCAGAAAGATTTTGATTATCTCAAAAATTATTCTAACAGCTCTATGCTACAATACATTTAACATAGATATGGTCATTATCAATGATATTTATATCGTAATTTTTTTTTTTGGAATTATCCTCTAAAGTCCTCTTCATAGTGAATCTTTGCATAACTGGTAGACCATGAAAGATAGACGAAATTTTACAGCAAACAATTTATTTCAACTACGACCTTTTATTCCGTTTTCGGTGGTTTTGAACATTTCGGATATATCTGTTGTAATTATTTTGTACTTTCAAACATACTTCTGACAATGGGAATTTGATATTCATTGACATTTGTCTATTGTAATGTATATTAATTCAATTTCTAAAGCGTTTATGATGACTAGAATGAAGCATATAGGACAATAGGCGTTTGCAAGTGTAATATATGCAATAGCGCAGATTTTGTTATTCGTAACTAAAATCTAAGAAAAGCGTATTCATATTGTGTATTTTCGCTGTGGTGCAGACTACGGGCATAAGCATTAAGTGTGCAGTTTAGACATCCGCTCACCTTGTGGTTCCAGGGACTGCATAAGTGGGGTACATCCACCGTTCATGGTAACACGTCTCATATCCTCTTGAAACGGCATGATGAAGGTTTATTTTATCAATGCACTATTTTATTTTACATTTATCGCAGGTTTTTAAGCTTCACTCTAAAGGGTGAATTATATTACTGAAATAACAATTTTCAGGTTTATCCCTTTTTATTTGTCCCAAGCTCTCATAAATAGTTATACTTCAACACTTGATTATATTGCACTGCACCGTTTTTAACATTTGCTGCATATAAATATTAGTATTCCGCTTCACCACCGGAGCTGCAATATTTTAAAGCAAACACTGCAATAGAAAACTGCATCTCTGAAGTGCGTACAATTTAACAGAGGTATGATACGTAGAAGCATGTCTATGTCATTAACATGTGTTCAGTACAGGTTCAACAGCTATAATCAGGCCAGATATATTAGTAAGACGAAAAGCCACAAGAGCAACCGTGAAGTACGCCCGGCGGGCTCGGAGACGTCGTCATCAATGAGTCTTGGCAAGAAGAGTACTAAATTGGTTGAGGAACACAGCATATCGACTGGCTGGCTGCCTTGCCAGCACACACCTGTCTGTCCGTCAGCACGCGATATTATTGACCCCAGGTCAGGAAGTGTGATGTGGCTTACCTAATCCACAGGGGTAATCAAATGTGTGTACCCACCACATCATAGTCTTGTTTGACAGCTGCACATAACAATTGTACCCTCAGTATGTTCCATTGTTGAATATAAACACCAATACTGACTCAACACATTTATCTATTTAAGATGAGGGAAAACCTTCATTGTTAGTGCACAAATTAATATCATCCTATTTCTTACTTTAAGAGAAGACCGGCAAAAACATCCCAAGTAGCACTTTAGATTTCTGACCGGTCTTACCAATTGGAATTTCTTCTTTAATGTGTTAAATATCCTATCACTTGTAATAAAATACTTGTAATTTAAACATATTTTCAAAATATTACCCCATTTTGTAATTTTACATGGTGAATACCGCATCACTTTATACGGAAAAAGAGTAACTTCCATTCATTGTTAAGTACAGTTAACTTTAAGAGCTTTTTAGAAGGGGCTTTGCTCCAAAATATAGAACTACTGTATGGCAGTTTCTAGGTCCTCCAGCTATGGATTCTTTAAAACGGTGTATGTGAGTTTCTTTTCTACAGACTTCATTTATCTGATATTTTCTGTCACAAACTGCCTGATTTAGAGGCACTATTAAACAATTTAGGAATTATATATCTATCAACTTCTCGGATGATGAAAGCAGGCCGTTTGTTAAGAATATTGCTGATAGGTTTTGATCAAAGAATTATATAAAAAATAACACTTAAAAATTAAGTGAATTTAGATGTAGGAATTTACGAGTTGTAAAGATAAAAGCTGACATCTTAAACATATGCTAAAGTAATAGATCATAACACTTAATTTTGTTGGGGTAAGGCTTTTAATATTCCGTCAACTTCTAAATTCCTGATGTATTAATTCATATTTTGGATTTTATAATTAAACTTATCGCACATGTATTTTATATTCAGTTCAAAAATTCAATATTTGTAAATCAAAGCGTTTTAATACGTTAGGATATTGAAATTGACTCCGACACTTTGAAAAAGATCCTCACTAGAAATGCCGTTGAAGTTCCTTATCCAAACGAAACAGAAGTAAATAATAGCACGCATATATCGGAGGATAATTTCATTCCAAATAAAGAAATATGTAAAATTTAACTGACGTTTCTTTAAATATGCAGGGAAAGAATATCTGGAAAAACAGATCTACAACTCACATGAAGACCTGTGTTTCAGTTCTTAGTTTCAGTGATTTGGTCTGAAATTTCATCATTGTGTTTGAAATACAAAACAAAAGTCTTTGCCAGTAAATAAAGGATCTCGTTCTATTTGACCTACTTTAATTTTATAGATATTGATTGAAAACAAGAAAATTACAACTTAAAATTCTTCGGAAAAACACTCGAGAAATGAAAATATTAGTATTATATTATCTTTTTTTAAATATATTTTAGTATAAAGTGCATTAAGATTTATATTAATGTTGGATATTTCTTTAATAATTTCTCTACATTTTATCATTATGTTCTGAAATATTTTATTTTAACTATGTATGGCAAATTATATACATGTGAATATAACAGTATTCAGCCCTACCTCTTCATACATCACTCTAGAGTACTGGTTTGCATTTTTTAAAATCTATTTAGTGTCCTGTTGTCCAATAGTTTATGTACATTGACCAATTTGTTATATAACGATCCTTTTCTACAAGTAAAAGGTTCCTTATATATAAGAATTGTATTTTTTAAATTTGTTGATATATAAAGTGCATGTTCTTGAGATAAAAGGTGAAAATCGCACTGTTGCCGCGGTTTCTGTGTACAGTGGACTGCTGCGTGGTAATTTTAATATAACGAAGGCAAATAGTGTACATATTCTATTGACTTAGAAAGTAGCAATGCAAAGGGCTTCAAATATTTGCACAGTGCAGGAAAGGATATAAGAAACCAAAGCTAACACGGAAAATAAAAGTTAAGACAGTATGCCTTAATTAAGTATCCTCTAACAGGAATAAAGTCAGCTGTGAAGAAGGTGATATATTTTACTATTCATTAAACTAACTTCAAAATATAACGATAATTAAATTGAAACAGAATTTATCCATTTTTTATTTTATTCTTAAACTAACGAATTCGTAAAGCTTTTATAATGATGATGATGATGATGATGATGATGATGATGATGATGATGATGACGACGACGACGACGGTGATGTTGTACCAAATGTCAAAGCTCCTGGAAAAGAGAAGTTTGTTAACGTATATGTTTATTGACACATTCTTTGAATGGAATGGACGGACATTGCATAACGCTACGTCTACCAAGAATATGAAACTACAAAGAATATGAAACAAAATTATGAACTTTCCAGTATAGATTATAAAGGCTAGCGAAAATATTTCTCAATCGTATTCTCTTTTTATACGTTTCTTATAAATTACTTCATTGAAAATTACTTGATTACAAAACATTCACAAAAATGCTGCAAATTACATAGAAAATATTAAAACTTGCCGCATCCAAAAACATGAAATATACTTCACAACGAGAGTTCTGTACTAATACTACCGTGGCAGGAGTGAAAATTATATAATATATAATAATTAAGACAAATTCTTATTTCTCTTCCCTTTTATTCTATATCATATTGTGCATATTTATTTCATTGTGATCATCCTTACTGTTTTCGATTGAATATAAACTGTCTCGGTCTTAGGTTTGGACTAAGGAGTTGATGACAATATGGCGAGGTCAAGACCTTTAGCCTTGCTAAACTTCCAGGAGAAATAGATATAACGATTAGAGCGCGGAAGACCGCGGGGTCTGATAGAAGCGCACAGCGGAATCTACAACATTCCCAGGTTCAGAATTCCCGATAACACCTTTAATGAATGCACTATTGAATGCATAAGTTTTTGTGGCAGTAAAGAAATAGTCCTCTCCTTAAAGCGTGTTAAGCGCACGACAATACCCCTTGTGCTCGGTCCTGTAACCTTGAGAGATGAAAGCGGATAAAATGAGAACAAATGAGGATCAGGAAAATTCATTATACCTTATATCAGCTTTTGCCAAAAACCTAGGGGAACAACGAAAATAGATCACACACGTTTAATGGTACTCAAATCTCATAACAATAAGGAGAATATGTTTATATGTGTACGTAATGTATGCCTAAAAGACAATAACGAACATCAATAATTACCAACTTCTTTGTTTATGACCAACGTGCTTTCAAGGAAGCGATTAAAAGATTTTCAGAAACAAAGTGTTATCAGGAAGCCATTCGTTATTGCTCCATAGAGAAAAAACGAGACTATTGAAATGCTTGATTAGCTACTTTATTGAAATATAGAGATTAATAATAAAACGTATATCTTAAGTTTCCTGTGAAAGGTGGCTATCATCTGCTCTGGTCAAATTTTATTTATGCGCAATATATAGGAGGTATAAAACATACGTGTAGCCGAAATATAGGGAACTTTATAACTTAAAAGTCAGGTAATTTTTATTAAGGTATCAGCATTTTGATGTTTTTGTATATTTACGTATTTCCCAGTGTGCATCATGTAACATCATATGAGCAATGGCTTCCGAGTTTATCCATGGCACTTCTCAGTAAATATTTATATTTTATTCACATACGTTATACATATCAAGCAACAGATGAGTTTTAGGAAAAAAGAAATTAATATAGTTAGAACAATCGGTTTTGAAATTAAATTCATATGATATATGATATACTAATGTTCTAATGAGGAAAAAGATTTGAACAGGAACCCCTTGATGAAAGTTAAGAGCCAATTTTATAAGCAGCTTTCTCTACCATTTCAGTGTGTGTTTCATCTCTAACAACTAAATCTTTCTCTCTTTTAAAAATGTAAAGCTACCAATGAAATCAACAGGTTCATCTTAAATTAAATAGAATTTCGGTGTACAAATTCTCAATATGGCAGATCCTTCATAGAGAACTCATAGCAGAGGGTATTATAAAATTACTTCTTTAAATGCTGTCAGCGCACACATGCCCTTGGAGAGGATTAAAGCAATACTGGCCTCTACATCTCCCTTTCTCTAACTAAATTCTCAGAACTGGCAACCTAATTCTCCTATAGAACCTCGAGGAGCAACAATTGCACCGTTAACATCGTACAACTTTGCCCGTAAGTTCAGTAGCAAACATTTTTGATTACCTTATAGTTGAAGTAGAGTAGTCAAGTTCCACAGTCTAAAGTTTACTAACCCCCAACAGTTAGGCAACTTCTTCTTCCTGGAAGCGCTTAGCGTACATAATGTGGAAGGAGTCATACACCTGCCAAACGTGAATAACAGAATCAATCATTGCAATTGCGACTGGTATGGGACTAGAAAACCCCTCTGGTGGTAAATAGAGAACATCGGAACATTATGCATTCCATACTTCAAAGTGAACATAGAACTTTTCATGAAAACCTCCCAAAGTGCACCTCAAATGATTAATCGAGTATGTGCCATGTAAATGATTAATCAAGCGTGGTGTCTCATGCGGTAACGCTTCCCGGGTTCAAGTGCAGATGATCAACTTAAGATACTCTTTTTCTTGGTTAGTAGGTCAATGCTTAGTTGGATTCTCAGTTTCTGCTACCTTCCACCCACTTTTCATTTACCTCTTTTTTATCATTATTCTTTTAATCAGGCGTTTTATGATCGGAAGTATCGGCGATGGTATGGCACTACAATGCGAGTATTGCGCACTACAAGCTGCCCCATCAGGAGAGCTGGAGTCGAATCCCTTGCGGTCGGTGCATGCATGCTCATCTCTAGCACATGTTAGATACTCTCACGGTGACTCGCTTCCCAGCCCGAGTTCTGGTACAGCCGGGTCTTCGCACTTCATCTCTTTCTCCGACATATAACGAGACCGTCAGTTCAGCGTTGAATCCCCTGCACTCCTAATTAATTCAATCCAATCCAATAAATAATTGGTACCATTCACATGTTATTTTGACATTATGTAAATTATGCTTCCTGTAACTTAGAAAACTAAATTAGTTCTGTGAAGTAAGGGGTGGACAACATAACTTTATTGTAGCATTAGCTTGACCTGTGCTAATGCAAATATTTGGTTTACTTCTGCACTCTGTGCTACAGACTGGCGCACTGTATCAACAAGTAATTTCTCTAAGCGCATAGTACTCCATTCTCTCGATTCTTAAGAATCCAAGTCTATTCTTACGAACGTCTAAGGTTCACATTTATTTAAATAAATGTACATTTAAGATCACTGAATGCTCAAATAAATCCAGTTCCATAGTCAAATATAACCACCACTTCTCAGTAGAAATTGCAAGTAAAGCATTCGAATAACTCTGCAAGGTATACCGCCAAAAACAGACTGTGCTGATTGCTTTAAATAGAATATGAGAGTGTTTTTTTTTTTTTAATTTACGTCCTGCAACGTTGAGTCATATCGGACGGTGAATGAATTGGGTGAAATGATGCTCAAATAAGTCCAGGGTCCATGGAGCTTAGAGTTACCCGACATTCGTCTTACGTCTTGAAGGATAAGGGAAAATCCTGGAAAAAAAAACCATATCCAGGTAACTCACCCTGACAGAGATTCAAACTCGAGACCCCTTGAACGTGACGCAGACACGCTACGATCCACGCTACCGAGGCGGCCATATGAGAGTGTTTAAGTACGATTTCATACACCTTATTTTATTAAATAAAATATAATTGGCTTAGCAAAATAACTGCATACACTTGCATTTTAGTCATGGATCTTTGACTATTCCTCCCGATGGTCCGCGCCGTGGCTCAGTGGTTAGACCACTTGGCTCTCACCAAGGCGGCCCGGGTTCGATCCCAGGTGACCGCAAAGTGAGATTTGTGGTGGACAACACGACGCTGGGGCGGGTTTTCTCCGGGACCTCCGGTTTCCCCCGCCATCTCATTCCACCGGTGCTCCATCTTCATCTCATGTATCATCAGTGTCACCGCCTGCGGTGCCGTATGTAGTAAAAGTGGGCGTTAAACACTACACATTTCATTTCATATTCCTCACGATTCTTTTACCGCTTAAGGTATAGTCCTCTTCTAATTAAAGCTTCTCCACATATTAAACCCTCAAATTATATAAGTTTTATAGATACTATACCTCAAAAACAACTTACAATGGTACAAGTACCTTAAATTACGCAGTTTCATAGATTCCCAGTATTATGATTAATTGTTTTGATAGAAAGTATGTAGTTACTTTTCTGTAGATTTAACGACTATTCTTGCTGCATACGGACCAAGCGTTAAAAAGTACTCGCACACGATATGAAATGATAATTGGGAATATGTGTTCGGGAAGGAAATTTTTGGCCTAAGTTTTGGCCTAAGTATACCTTCCCAGCTATGAATACCTCAATCAGGGGAAAATCGCCCTTGCGTGATTTGAGCTAAAAAACTCCCCTCCGTCAGACCTTATCTTAACCTTATATCATAAAAGCACTTTATTATATTAAAACAGTCACTTATTTAGCATTAGCTATATCTATAAATAACGAAAAATGATAGCTCGATAGCAGCAGTGGAATTCTGTAACTAATGTAATAATTTAAAAGCAATTGATATTGCAAAAAACGCAGCAGTATATTACTGCTATTAACACAAAAAGCCAAGAATTTACTGTCGCATATATCTTGCTTTGAGATTGTAAATTGCATGGATGCTCTTTCTATAAACAATACATTATTTACCAATAGTTAAAATTATTAAAGTTAGCCATAGTTAAAACATCACTAAGTGTTCCCGATTTATTCATGCAAGAAGTATCCTTGTGTTCTCTAACTTTTACGTACCTATAGTACGGTAAAAGAAGTGTAGTACCTCAGAACAGTTTCAAAATTAATATTTCATTACAAATAGATTTTTAGAAATTTGTTCGTTATTTCTCTAAGTCAGTCCAGAAGCAGCGTAACTAATAAAATAAATTTTGTCCGAATACCAAACTTGGTATTTAAGTTTAGCATCTTCATGTTGAGGACTCTTGTATAACTAGTAAACTGTAAGGGATTTTCTTCTTCTTTAATTTCCTAGTTGGATCACTATTGTGGTGTTAGAGGATTCTTGTTCCTCTATTCCTTTTAAATCGGGTCTGAGGTACCGAAGCTTTGGATCCGATAGCATAGGGAATCAACTCATTGCTTGGTGTGAAGGTAAAGGAAGTGAATGACCTATATGAAGACGAGATGAATTATAGGAAACATGACGATGGAGCAATTACTGGAATGCAGACGGATGAAACCGTAGGATACAGAGAAAGCCCATCCCAGCGCCATGTTGTCTACTTTGCGGTCGCCTTGGATCGAACCCGGGCTGCCTTGATGAGAGCCAAGCGGTCTAACCAATCAGCCATGGCGCGGCCCCATAAGGGATGATACATAAAATTATAGTACTTGAATGTGAGTTTATTGGAAGTAAAACCTTTGTGGTACTAAACTTTTCCAAAATAGTCTTTGTTATAGGTTAAGTTTTTTAAAACTATTGTGACGAACATTGAAAAATTTGTTCTAAATTGTTCTGGAAAAAGTAATTTGTACAAAATAGGAAATGTGAAATTGGGTAGGCCAAGAATGATACAACTTACATAATGGTACTACTATTGGTAATTACTATAATTTAATTACGTAATGTGGTGGCGTGGACCAACAGAAATGAAGTAATTTAGTTGTTCTGGAAACAACGTGCGCTGAGAACCCAGAATATTCAGATAACTTGGCCTAATTCTACACAGGAACGTAGTTATAGTAAGACGCTTTTTGGTGTCGCTCTGAAAGCTTGCAGAAACTTAGAGCTCAACGATGCAACAATAAACTTCTTGTGAAAGGACAGAATGTACGACATTTAAAATTGTAACAAAATTTGTTAATGGTTTCGTGGAATAAATCCTACAATATTTAAAAGAGAAGAATTGTTATTTTCCAACCATTGTAGCATAACATACTTTTCATCTCAATACTACGACCAGAGGTAAGGCTCATTGCTCCAGAGCGCCGAGGCATCTACAAGAATTCTACCAGATCGTCACCAAAGGTGATAGTACTTAATCATCCTTTTGTAAATTAACCTGTTGCAAAATGATCGCCACAACGCGGGGCTTCTAGAACGTCATCGTTGTCTACAGCTACCCTATTTTGCAAGTATCCTGGTTCAGTATATACTTTTTAAAAATAGTATCTTATTCGTTTTCTATCACGGTCATGAAAGAGCATGAAGTTTTCCAACAAACAGACTTTTAAACTTCTACATATATTTTTAGCTTGCTGAATGTGAAGCATGCTGCTGCTATCTATATAGAATGTGTAATGGAAGTTTGTTTACATTATCAGGAAATAGATCTAAAAGTAAACTTTAGTAAGAATGATATATAAGGACAAGTGAGAGCATCTCATCAGTATTTTAGGAGCATTCCTATATCCTGAACAAAGATTCAGGAGAAAAGAACGTGGGAAGAAAATAACGGTAAATATATGTTTAAAAATAACAAAACATTCAGACTATATGTGACACCTTTCAAAATAGGTAAAAGAACAAGTGAAAGATAAGTACTTCCATGGTCAAAAATGTCCGGCAACAATCATGTATGTATAGGATAATGCCACCTTGCCAAATGTTTTGGCTACATCAGACATCAACGAATAAAATAGTTTTACTGTTTATCCAGTCTACTTGTTGTCATACAAAGCCAACATTGCATAACACTGAAGCAAATGAGATTTCTAGAAATCTAATTTTGTAAATAAAGCTTCCCTTCCATTATATACGTTATAAATGTAAATTCCACAAAGCACATTAAGGACAAAATGAACACACAAACGTAGTCCACCAAGATCGCATTTACATCACAGCGGAGCATGATCTACTGGCCAAATTACTCGATTCCCACCAAAACGACCCGAGTTCACTCCCAGCCACCATTAGTGGGATTTGTGGTGCACGAAACAGCACTTGGGCAAATTTTCTCCGGTTCCTGTGGTTGCCTTTGCCATTCATTCCATCAATTGCACCACACCATCAACCTCTGTGCCATTTATCACTCCTTCATTCAGCACGATATAGTCTGTGAAATCCACGACGCAACTGACATTATAATCACTGTCTATATTCAAGAATAACAGTGGGCAGGTTTCAGATGTTTTTTTTTTCTGCCGCACGAATGCAGTGTAATGCCCAAGGGGGCACCTATCTTGTTTAAAAGAAATTTTCTGCTAACGACGATGTCGAACTGCCAGAATCATTATATCAGCTCTGCGATAAGCGAGTATTTTAAATCTACTCTCATGAGGCGGTCGCTTTTAAGCATTCTTGAGGCTTAAGATTTCCTAATCTAAGCCCCCAAGGATGGAGGGGTGAGGTAAGAAAAGACAGATGATGGCCGGACGTAACTTACACTGCAGTGGATTGTAGTGTCTCTGTTTACAGATTGGCAGTTACGAGTGGCATTATACCTCTCGCAAAAGTTAAAGACATGTGAACGCTGGTTAATGTACGTGTACCCCCAGAGGTTCTGAACATAACAGCCCGTTTTACACTCCGGCAAAGGTTTTGACTGTTTTTCCCGAAACTGAATACATTAAATATTCCTAAAACCTTGACATGCACGGCTTCCAATCCAATAACTCGCTTTCCAAATTTGTCGGTCCTTCCCGGAGATTGAAATACAGGCATGCTTCCTTTTTTCTACGGATGTAGCTGCTTCACTACAAATATTTGACACTCTGTGTACACTACCTACTCCACAACCTTCTAGAGGGTTTTGAAAATCTACAGTTGCCCTATATTCTGGATTGGAGAGATTTCCTGAAACGTCTTTCACATTAAATATAATTTTTCTGCTCTGAGAATGAATCATTTCACGTTTTTTGATCGAAAAATTACTTATCCTAGTTTCGAGGGATATGTTCACCCACTCGATCTGTATAGTAATAATTTAAAGTAATATTAACAATATTTCAGCTCGACTTCGACACAAAAGTTAATGATGTCATTCACTTTAACAAAATAACACACCAGTTCTCTGAAAATGAACTGAACTTTGACTCAGTGTGTTTCAATCACTTCTATTTTCACAGTAGCTGTACTGTTTATTTATGTCTGAGGTAAGTGTTGTGAGGAAGGAATGGTGTTGTTTTTTAGGTTTATCTTTGTTGAATGGTGGATGAAATCATGCGAAGATGAACCATGCATCTCTCGCTTTCTAAGTATCGTAGAGCGGGATTTAGGTACGGTCATGAATAGAAAGTAAAATTCTTTCTTGATATAAGATTGGCATCTGTAATTTTCAAATATGTATCTGAGCGAAATAAATAAAGATAATTTTCTGATTTAGGGCGTGTGAGATGCGTGTACCACATTTGGCAGCGTTGGTAGAAGGGGTAAACATTGGATTCACTAGTGTCTTCGGTAAGGCCCGCCTCCATATGCATTTAAATTTCGGGAAGACTATAGTGCAACGGCTGCCCTCCCTCTGCAGGTTTACACATCCACTAGGGGCCCTGGAGTTCCGAGTTTGGATCCTAACCGAAATTTACAGCGAGCATGATCTCTTTCGTGAAGAGCTGAGAGCGCGATCTAACTAACCCTAAACACCGGACAGAGTAAAACAAAAGAAAGGAGAACTAAAGAGATATGAGAACTTAGGTGAAATCGAGAGAAAAGAAATTCGGAGGATATCATTAATCTTCTCAGAATTCATCCTGCCAACCAGAAAAACTACCTAAAAGCCTAGGTCATGAAGGTCGACCGCTAGGTTCGAGCCCATGACCCTCCGAGTGTCAGTTGCAGGCGATACCGCGGTGACATCTCGCTCAGCTTTAAGCGCACATACTGCATTTTGACAGGGGAGCATATCGGATAGTATTAGGGAGCAAGATGCGGCAGAGACACTCTTGGTGCAATCTGATGTCCAATTTATTAGCGGCTGATCACCTTGTGTCAGATATGTTGAGTCAAAGCCCAAAACTTCGGTTACATCAGCCAATTGGAAGTAAGTATGCAAATTGTTCTAGAACATTCTGATAGTCACGGTGCAACTCAACGCTGTGCACACCTACACATAAACAACAGGAAGCTTATGTCATGATCAGTCATTTCAATTATTATGTTGAGCTGCTTCCACCAGTCAACCAAAAGAGTGAATTTAGATAATTCAGAAAATACATAAGCGAGCCAGGAATATATATATATATATATATATTCATCAAAAATAAAGTTCTGAATTTTGATACGTTTCCACCTTGCCTCAACATCCATCTGACACACAAGCTATCGGTTTTGGCCCAATTATGACCGCGACCTTGGGATCAGTACAACTTTCATAGAGATATCAGTTGAAATGAATGAAATCCAGAGAATAACTTGCTTAAAGATGCTGGTGACATGTGGAGATACATGTGTCCTTTAATATTTTACATTACTCGTGTAAAATTTAATGTCGATTATTTTTTCACGATACTACTCTGCAACGTATATTCCATCTCTCGTTATATTAGATAGCCTTCCTTCCGTTAGTTGTGTCCATATGTTTTGATTGTGAACCTTGTGTGACTGGTGGATGAACTCTCGAGTTTGCCGGAGTGTCAGTATCCATTAGTTGAGGTGTTTCGTTACTTTAGTCTTGGATATTAGGTAACAACCATTTTGGTTAATATTTCCCACTATCTTAAGATTCCTGTCGGTCCAAATTACATGCCAGGACGTGTTTCCATGTGTGTAATTGTCAAATTGAGCGCCAAAGTAAGTATAGGTTGTATTAGATAGATATAAACTTTCTATCTGGTTTACTGGTACCAATGCAGATATTCATTAAACCAAACCGTAACGACCTATAGTAGATTATGATCATAGAAGAATAGAAAAAACAAATATGTGAAAGTTTGGGACTTTGCAGTGTTTTAGCAAACGGTAAATTGATGGTAGAAATGTATTTAACCGTTTATTTTTCCCCGAATCTCGATATGAAGTATCCAATTATTCATAGAACTAAGAAAAAATATTCATTTTAATATCAGTTATAAAGATGACCGGCATAATTATAACATATTATGATTCTATGCATAAAATGAATTATGAAATTGGGCTCACATGCACAGGCGTCAAAGCTATAAGAAAATGAACTTTTCTTGAAGAGGTACTGGAATTAACGGAATGACGTAGAAAGTACCAAAGCAATCCATACCCTGTACAGTCTCCATGGTATGTCAGATCAAAACTGTGACCGTGTATTAAAATAATCACCAAGACAGGCAAATATTTCTGTACGAGTTCTTTCCATTGTTAATAGTTTGAGTATGGCAACTGCTTAAGAATTACAAGACGTGAGTTTCTTTCCCTACTCGCTTCGAAATAACAAGGAATAGCTCGGAAAAGTTTAAATGCTAAAAAAATGGTATTTGCCATAAACCGGATACTGTAATAAGATTCCCCTATTTCTAAGACTGTCTGTAGGTTTAAGAATTATTCGAAGGTAATTCAAAATGACGGATTAGGAAAAATTCAATGCATGTTTATTATGTTGTATATAAAATGTCTCTTCCTGATTTATGTTATTCAGGGGACAATAAAGCGTGTATTTCAATATTTCCCATTTCGCATTCCTGGAGGAAATGCAATACCTCCTCTACTATTATAAGTAGGTAGTATAGAAAGTGTCCTGCGACGTGGCGTAGTGTGCTAAGGCATCATGCCCGCCTCGGTAGCGTGGTGAGAGCATGTCTGCCTCACGTTCAAGAGGTCCCAAGTTCGCATCTCGGTCAGGGTGAGTTAACTGGATAAGTTTTTTCCGGAGTTTTCCCCTATCCTTCAAGACGAATGTCGGGTAACTGTAAACTCCATGGACCCTGGACTCATATGAGGATCATATCACCCAAGCCATTCCCCGTCCGATATGACTTAACGTTGGAAGACGTAAATTACAAAATAAGGCATCATGCTTTTGTTCCGTGCCACGGAATACGGCCGGGGTTCGATCACATCCCTGGGGGTGCAGTTTTTAAGTCCCTGATATGCGACCAGTGTCCACTCAGCATCGCAAGGAAATTGAGGAGCTTACAATAGCTAAGCGGCGCTGGTCCGGCTGGAGGTGCCGAGATGCTGACCACTTTTCCTCCCCGTTTTGGTTGGATGATCGTCCACCTCTCCCTTGCGTATGTGGGCGTGAGGCCGGCAGTCGGGTTGGTAGGCCTTAGCCCTCTTTGGGCTGTGGCGCCATGGGTTATGTTTTATTTATTTAATATGGAGAGTAAAGAGTATATTTTATGCATGTTTGAACTAGACTTCTTTCTGGGTTATACTAAATTTAACACCACTATAGACATACATATTCACGTTTTGAATACATCGCATTTCTTCTAAAACTAAATGATCACATTGAAAAATATTACTACCGAAGAGGAAAAAAAGTATACTTATAACATGAGAAGAAAACGGAACACGAAAACGGCAAGATCGGAATGGGTATTCGTCGAGAATCCAACCCGGAGCCTCCAGTATGTGAGCCTCATACGTTATCTGAGGTTATCCAGGGCGGTGATATAATATTTATATTATATTTTTATTTATCAAGACTCCTCAATCTTCATTTCAAGAAATTCTCCGGAGAATCTTACTAAATTCGCTGCTACTGTGTTCTATTCTCTTAATTGGAGTGCAGCTCATGGTATCTCGTTCTTTATCTACATGCATGGAATCTTAATCAGCTTTAGGTTACTTAACTGGGGACCAAGATTCTCTGCCCTTTAAGTTTTAATCCGTTCATCGAAGACTTGAAGTAATTCAGTGTAATCCTTTGAGTGTATCCACAATGTGCACTTGACGTAAACATGCTTCAAGAAGCACTTACTGAGTTAATTGAAGTGGCATGCCTGTACCTCGTGGTAGCGTCTGCTAAACTTTACAGCAATGCAGATTAATACTGAAACGTTCTTGGTCCCAAACATTTATTTTGCATAGTAGCAGTCACAAACATAGTGACATATGCATATATTGCCGTCCAATAAGCAATACTGACACATTAATCGTTTATCACAAATTCTGAATCTCAAAACCCTTCGTCCTCTTGATTCACTTAAAGAATATTTATAAAATATACCCTACTATTTGTGCTTACACCATGCGAGCTATGACTTCATCTAACATTCCCAAAAGTGATTTTTTAGGCATGTTTGTTCAACTGAGATATGGTTGAGTCTGTAAACAGAAAGATGACGTAACGTAGCTGTCCCTCGATCACAACACCGGAGTAATGGGATTATTAGCTATTGAAGATAGTTAATCTATGTACAGTGCGATCAATATAAACCTGAACCATTTCAATAGGAAATGGATAATAGTAGGACATACGTACAACTTTGTGAGAATTGGGAGATTATATTACACTATATACATCTCAGAGAAAATGCTGGAAGTGTCCTCCACCAGCATCTATACATGTTTGCACTCGTCTCACCATATTCTCTTAAGTTTTACGGAGAGTATCCTCGCCGATGCTTCTTATTTCGGTTCGAATGGATTCCTTGAGGATATAAATTGTCCGTGGCCTTTTTTTGTACACTCTGATTTTAGATATACCCACAAGAAAAATATCCGGTAAGGTTAGGTTAGGGGATCTTGAGGCTACAGACCTTTTGCGATTATTGGATTATCAAAGAAACTGGTTACAAGTTCCATGGTGTTAGATGTATGGCACGTTGCTCCCCCTTTCGAGAAATAACCTTCTCTCAATTCGATATCATCCAGCTGCTCCACAAGTGTTGCAGATACCGATATAAACTTCAGTGTCTACAGTCGTATCAAAGAAAATGGGGCCAACGATCCTAGAAGCTAACACCACGCACCATATTCCAAACTTTTAATTATGCAGTGGGGTTTCGTGGATCACTTAGGAGTTTAGAGGCAGCCCAATATCTGGTATTCTGTATGTTTATGTAGCCTGAAAGACGAAACCATGCCTCATCTGTAAACCACGTTATGGAGAGAATGTCTGGACGTGGAATAAAAGTACCCTGAATCCATCGACAGTAACTGATTCGTTTGTCATAATGTGCTTCTTTCAGCTGCTGCACCACATGCACCCTGTAAGGTCATAATCCCGATTTCTTCGCAACTCTTTGACATTTTCCATATAAATACCTGGATTACTGGCTCAATCGACGCAACGATTTGTTTGGAGAATCCAATAGCCTTCTGCGAACATCTGTAACAGTCTCTGCGTTCTCAGTAGCGGTCTATGTTTTCCACTCTTGCTAGTGGGTGTACCAGTTGTCTCCAGCTTTCTTACGAGCGATAAAATTGTTTTAAAGAAGACTTGTCAAGTTGTTAAAAGTGAGATACGTTTTACATAAATATGAGTAGCTGGCATGCCTAATTTGTAAGATTTGTCACTCAGACTGGGCAGGTATTCACCATTTCTTCCAAAAGCGCTTTTCGGTCTTTGCTTCAGACCATCTTCAGTGGATGCTGCTCCAACTGAAGCAAAGACGGAAAAGCTCTTTTGGAAGAAATCGTGAACACCTGCCCAGTCCGAGTGACGGATCCTACAAATTAAGCATGCCAGTTACTCATATTTACATAAAATTGTTGCCTTTGTCGGAACATCGCGTACATTAAAGTCTCTTCAAAATTCCCGTTGTGTTGATACCAAGAAATTTGTCTTACAATGTGTTTTCTAAAAGTAAACAAGCTCTCACAATGAGTTCTGCATTTTGCTGTTATGACTGTACATTTCACATCGTCAACTATCAATAATTGTCAGTGTTGTCAATTCTCCCAGATCCACTGAGATCATTAAAACAAATTTCTACATTCCACGAGGTTTCAAAGGGAAATTATGGTATATTCAAATGGTTCATATTTATATGGATCGCACTGTATTACATGCAAAATTATGAGCCCTTGTGCAATGTATTAATATACAATTAACTCGATTAATTTTTGTCAGGATTGCTTTTCGGTTTGTTTGCTATAGAACAGAGAAAGCAAAAACAATTGTATTCCGTAAATGAAAAGCAACGGCTTTATGGCTTAGCAGGTGGAAATGCAAAACTAGCTCCTGAGTTTTATGAATAAAGTTTCTTTCCTCCACAGAGAGTATCGTCACGAATTCATCAACGCTTGAGAGTGAGAGGAGGAAAAAAAAGAAAGACAGAACGGAGAGAGAACTTATTGGGAGAAATGCTTAACACTTTGGGAAACCAGCTGAAAAATGAAGCATTAACTGTGAAGGAAGAGTTCTTGTGATATAGACACAAATCCATAAAATAGTACAAGTCGCACTGCAGTGAGAGAAGGCATTAGTCACATGACAATCTGGATAATTTAGATTAGAAAAATTCTAGTATAGAATGCCTATAATACCTCAATATAGTACGTAATTCCTTCAGCGGATCAAATGTGGTCGTCTTTGTCTGCAGAAGAATTTATTGCTATTGCATGCTACAGAATTGTGAGACGTTCAGGAATTTCTGAACAGTCACTTTAGTCAACAATGACGATGGGTTTACTGGTGACGGTATTTTAATTTTCATAATACTCATAAGCCAGCCTATGAAGTTCCCATGAAGCACAGCAGGACAGCGATTAACAAAGATTCTGTCTGAAGGTTTTGGTGGAAACCTTCATCACTTCATTGGTCTATATTTCTTTGTATCAATCCTGAGTGGAGAGACTATCTACACCTTTTTCGGAAATGTGCTGCATTATTTAAACCTTGATATGCTTCAGGATATCGTCAAATAATATGGTTTTACACGAGAACACACCAGTAAATATCATTTGGATATTATGCAACTTCTTTAATGATGAATTCTCATATGGATGGCTTGATCGACGTGATGTCATTGTATAACCTGCCCGATTTCCTGGAATAAGTCCAATAGATTTCTGGTGATATTAAAGTGGATTCCTGTACCGCAAATTGGCATTCTGAGAAACTTTATCCTCCATGAACATCTGATAGCATGCCCAGGGCAAGCCTCAAGGCAGTGGGAACCGTTTTAAGCAATTTTTGGCATCAATAAATATGTGCGTGTTCTCATAAACCTGCCAGGATTCCATCGAATAATTTTACGGACCAATTCTAGACAGCTTGAGGTCAAAACAGGCCAAAAGCCTGGACAGTATTCTTATTATTCCTGCTATTGCTTTGATGATGAGGATGAAGAAGAGAAGGAGAAGGGGGAAAAAGCAGTCGATTGTTTTACATGAAAGTTCTGGATTGATTTTGAGAGGAGTAACATAATATTTCCTCTGGAAATATGAAACCCAGCCCAAATTTAATTTCAGGAAGCATTCAAAATATTGGTTTAGTTACGGCATCTAGAACATCAGTAGATTGAATTATAACTGTAATCCATTCGATCACTCACCTAAAAATTAGTAAAAGGCGCGATGAAATGAGTGCCTAACCATACCAGTATCAAACCCAGAACTTCCCGAATGCAAGTCTTAAAGTTACCTATTCAGGAAATTGTTTGGTCATGGTATTGTTGTCCATATAGAATGATCCAGGATTAGCCTGAATTGTGAAAGAGCTAATGAGATGCCGAGAGTTTGTCGTGGATCCTTTTGTTGGCAACAAACTCTGAAATAGTTTCCCAGAGAAGGGGGGGGGGGGTGGTGTGTGGCTGGAGAGGTGGTGTGATAGTCACGCAAGCGTTAAGCGTTGTGGTTTAGTTACGTGCTCAGATTTGCGGCACATGTCACCACTCTGCTAGCACTTGCTTGAATAGCGGCACATGCAACTCATATCCCCAGATGAAACGTTCACTGCATAATTACTGTTTCACTGTCTGCTATAGTTGGCAAAGCGTTCCGAATTTGCTAACGCTCGCAAGAAATTGCTGACAACCAAGTAATTAATGACCACGTTACATTCTCTATCCCATTTTGGTAATCAACTACCTGTAATGCTATCTGATAATTGTCCTTTCTCACTAGCGCTATCTAGGTTAATGTTAGTCGCCCACAATCAGTGTTAAAATTGATGTATTGCATTCAATTGCTTTTCCAAAATACACTCTATCAAACACATACTTTAAAGTGTAACATTTGTTAATTGAGAGAACGTCCAACACATACATATTTACAGATTTATGGTAGGTATTAGCATTTAATAGGTTAAAGTGTTATCCAAGATATTGAAAAAGTAGATCGCTTTGAAGTGCCAGCCCTTTGCACGACAGAGAGAGAGAGAGAGAGAGAGAGAGAGAGAGAGAGAGAGAGTGAATGAGTGAGTGAGTGAGTGAGTGAGTGAGTGAGTGAGTGAGTGAGTGAGTGAGTGAGTGAGTGAGTGAGTGAGTGAGTGAGTGAGTGAGTGAGTGAGTGAGTGAGTGAGTGAGTGAGTGAGTGAGTGAGTGAGTGAGTGATGACTTACGATTTAAAGAATATTTCTTAAGTGATTTAATGCTTAAAACGTATCCGTCATAAATTCTATGTCTAAAAGATTTTCCTTCATAACCATCATCATCTTGCCATCCGTTCCATTAATTGCTTTCTAATCCTCATTCCTTTCAACCATTTGACCTTTATTTCCCCTCATTCCTCACTTTCATACCAGGTGTAGGTTGATCACTGATCATTCCTTCATCGCCAAGCCTTTTAATCTACAAGCCAGCTTCCATCTCCTCCATAATAAGAGGGTAACTAGAATAACCAGGTCAGATCTATATGCCTCGCTATCGA
Source organism: Mantis religiosa (assembly GCA_030765055.1). Classification (NCBI taxonomy): domain Eukaryota; kingdom Metazoa; phylum Arthropoda; class Insecta; order Mantodea; family Mantidae; genus Mantis; species Mantis religiosa. Next base: position 177,506,984 of record CM060949.1, on the reverse strand, counting down.
GTTCTTGAGTGGAAATCAATGATGTCGTAAGCTTATGCATTTAATCCAAAAGATATTTTCATACATGAAGAAATATACAGGACTTTTTTAATAAATAATGTCAATAAACCTAAAATGAAATAATTTTTACAATACCTGGACTCTTTCAGTCTACTTTATTCAATTTCACTCCTTTGTGCAAGGGCTATGTGTGTAAAATTTAATGTTGCTTTCTTTAAAAAATTTATAACCAATTTACACATCTACTGTAGTAAATAAATTGGAATTATCTAATAAGCTGTTCAAAGTGCTATCCGATTGCAATATAACAATAACTAAGTCTTGATGAATATTTCAGTCACTGTTCGTGGTCATATTCCTTTCTGGCCTTAATTGTTAATTTTCCTTATTAGTTCTTCTAGATAAATATTCTGCATAATATCTCCATAAAAAGTAAATAATTGGAGAGAGATGTGTAACACAGCAAGCAAATAATCTATATAAAACATATAAAACTATTCATGTAGTGAACATGAAGATGAAATATATACGTTTTCATTAAAGATGTCCCGATGACGTCACACATGTACAATAATTGCAGAAAATGGCATTCTTTTATGTAACCTTTCCTTTCGCTGTACTAAATTTGATGTGTTCAAGCATTTCTAAATGAGTTAATTTTTATAGTAATATGACGGCTGTTCAGTAAAGAGTGATCATAATCTTTTACGGTCATAATTTTTCGCACTAAAATTCAATCTCATTATATTCTGTTAGCTTAATGTGAAACAAACATGCCGTAGTAGGTCCATTGCTGGTACTCGTGGTTCCCGCCTGTGAGAACGAGGCATGCTCAGATGTGTTCAGTATCGCCTACCGGTGCAATGGAGGTAACACGCGAGGAACAATATGCGGCTTTGAAATTCTGCTTTGGTCTCAAAAAATCTTCAGTAAAGGTTTATACAGTGTTACAGGACACCTATGGAGAGTCTGTTCTTCCCTACAGCACAGCTCGAAGGTGGTCTAAAATGTTTAAAGAGGGGAGACAATTTCAAAAGAAGGTGGACCCGCTGCTGCAGTTACTGCTCTTAAGGAAGAAAACATCAACACTGCTGCTGCCATTGTGAGAGAGGATCGACGAATTACCTTAAGTTCACTTTCTGAAATACTGAACATGCCATTGGGTAGCACAACCAGGTAGCCCCTTCATTGTGGACACCTACGCTAGCGACCATTGTATTGGAGGCGTCCTATCGCAAATCCAGGTCCTATTACAGCAAGACGCTATCCAAGGCAGAGAAGAACTACTGCGTCACCCGGCGAGAGTTACTGGTGGTAGTAAAGACATTGGAGCACTTCCATAAGTACCTGCATGGTCAGCCATTCCACCTGAGGACGGACCATTCAGCCCTAACCTGGTTATTGAGCTTTAAGAACCTGGACCCAGAGGCTGCAGGAGTACGACTTCACCTCTGAAGATCGTAGAGGGAAGAGCCACGGTGACGCAGACGCCATGTCCCGATGACCCTGCCCATAGGAGTGCGGCCAATGCACAAGAGTGGAAGAGAAGGAACGTGCCACAGCAGTCCGGGTAGTCACGGCAGTGCCTGCGGATGGCTGGGATAGCGCAGGCCTGAGGAGGGAGCAGCTGGCGGACGCAGACTTTGGACCACTCTTGAGAGAAGTGGAGGCAGAGACAACACCGACCTGGGAGGACATCGCACCAAGGAGCGCCACATATAAGTCGTCCTGGGCCCAATGGGACTCACTGAAGACATGAGAGGGCGTGCTGTTCCGGGTATGGGAATCGCCTGATGGAAGGACGCAGAGGGAGCAGTTGGTACTTCCCCGAAGTAAGGTCCCGGAAGTCTTAGATGAAGTACACGCCGGCGCTTCAGGAGGACACCTGGGGGCAAACCGGACGATCGAAAAACTCCGAATGCGCTACTACTGGTTGAGGCTCCGAGCAGACGCTGAGAGATCTTATCGTCAATGTCACGTGTGCGCGGTGAGTCGCGGTCCCCAGACTAGGAGCCGGGGTCACATGCAGCAGTACAACATCGGAGCGCCATTCGAAAGGGTCGTTGTCGACATAGCTGGAACATCCCTATTGTCCGACCGAGGCAACAAATACCTGATGGTGGTCGTGGACTACATCACCAAGCGCCGGAGTTGTTTGCCATCCCGAACCAGGAGGCAAATACAATATGAGACTGCCATGTGGAGCAAGTGTTCTGCCGATTTGGGGTGCAGTTAGAGCTCCACAGCGACCAGGCACCAATTTTGAATCCAACCTGATGAAGATCATGATGATGATGATGATGATGATGATGATGATGATGATGATGATGATGATGATGATGATGATGATGATGATGATGATGATGATGATGATGATGATGATGATGATGATGCTAGGTCATTAGCGCCCTCCAGTAAGTAATGAGTTTAAAATGCCAAGTAAAAGACTAAAACGCTAAACAACAATCAATCAAATAAAAACAAGATAAAACATCCGCACAACGGTGTAGCAAAGACTAAAATAGAAACTAAAATCATAAAAACCAGAAAAAGGTTAAAATGGTTATAAAACCCAAATTGTTGGGGCCTAAACTCGAAAATTTATAGATAAAACGAACGCTAAAACTTTGCTCACCGCGGTCTCGTCATCCGCGAGGATCTCAGCCAAGCTGGCCAGCAGCTGGAGAGACCTGCGGAGACCTGCTAGCCTAAAACATTCTTAAGTTACATGACGCACCGACAGTTCAACACCGCAGAGCGGACAAACTGGAGATCTGATGAAGGAGGCACTAGAAAGACTTGGGGTGAACAAGACCCGCAGCACACCTCTACATCCACAGTCGGATAGCATGGTAGAGAGATACATCAATACCTTAGAAGAGCACCTGAGGAAGATCGTGGCCAGCCATCAGCGAGACTGGGACATCAAGATGTCACTGTTCTTGCTGGCCTACCGCTCATCTACACTCGACACCACTGGGATGACGCCAGCCAGCTTAATGTTCGGCGATAGTTACGCCTCCCCTGTTATGTGGCTTTTGGAAGCTCTCCGGACGCAAAACAGCAAGCAATCGAGTACGTGGAGAACGTGGTGGATCATCTCCACGACATTCATGAGATGGCTCCTCAGAACATCCAGAAGGCGAGCGACCGCATGAAGACCCGATACGACAGGCAAGCCAACAGCCAAAGGTTCCAGCAGTATGACCTAGTCTGGTCATATCGCCCTACCCGGACGAAGGGACGATGCCTGAAGCTCCAGCAACTATGGCAAGGACCGTACCGGGTGGTGAAGAGGATTTACGACGTGGTCTGCCGCATCCAGAAGGTGCTCCGACGGAAGGTGTTGGTGGTACACCTGAATCGTCTGGCCCGCTACGATGGAGCTGTTCGGGACGACCAGCCTTGAGGAGGGAGCAGTGTCATGGCAACAGGCATAAAATTTTCGGCACAAATAAGAAAACAGTCGGCGGATAAAGTTTCATGGTAATAATGAGCCTTGCTGGGCAGCTAATGATAGCGCGGCTATTGTAAACAAGCGCCGGCAAGCAAGATAACTGAGGTAAAGGACTTGCTGGCATAGATTAAGTTACGCCTCTGGAATGTGATAGAATATTTGGTTTCTTTATTCTTCCGGAAATGTCTGGACTGATAGACATTAGGTATTTAAGGACGTGACGGCTCGCAAAGTGAGTAGTTGTAAAACAGTGAGTTAGTTGTGAAACAGTGTTGTGAACGAGAGAACAGCTGACAGTGTTGTTGTAAAGACAGTTTGTGTAACAATAGTGTTGTTGTAACGAGAGCTAATGTAATCATCTGTCACGGTTTGTTATTGTCATCGACCTTGGAAGACTGTGTATATGTGATGTGATGTTACGTGAGAATTGAACAGTGTATCTCTACGAATATAAAGGAGATTGTTAATTTCTGCACTCGGCCTTTTAATTCTACGAACCCATAAATTCACAATAATGACCGAAATGAGTTCCAAATAGCAAAATCAAATATGACTATATTCCTGTCATGCAATCATAAATGCATTAAAAGTAGGAAGAATTATTAAAGTTGATGCACATATGTGTAATAAAGTAGGCAAAGGACGCAGATAGGTTAGATTAATAGTATGTAGAATAAAAAATTAAGTACATCGAGAAACACTGTCGTCAAAAATATCTTTGTTTTGCAGTTGCTTACAAGGCAATTTTCGGACGCAGTAAATTTCTCTGAAATGGAGTAAGAAGGAATTGACAGATGGAGCAGAAGAGATATGGCGCAGAAAGCCCGTCTGAAAAATAGAAAACCACCACTATCACTTCCCGCAAGGAAAACAAACCATTGTATTGTGAAAGAGTCCATTGTAGTAGGATAATATATTTGAATGGCAAAAAAGACTAACCTACAGCAACATCTGGTCACTATTCCACCAACAGTCCAAGAAAAGCTACCACCGCCGGTTGGGCTATTATCATCAGCCCCGGTGACACAGAAAGTCTGTCTTGTCTGACATTATCGGTCATGAATCTGAGACAACTCATAGCACGTGCTGTGGGGTCAGGGCACACCGGTCGTTGTATTTTCTGTAAAAGAACCGGGTCACGTAATCGATATTCCCGGCCTGCTCAACACAGCTACATTATATACGAATGGTAACTGACAATCAAGTAACACGCAAAGATGCATGCTAAAGCTACTCTGTTAAATCAAACCTACGTCTATCCAAATCTTAGTAAGGCTCTTTAGTGACTCTGTTAGCTTGCCAAATAAAGCACTGCGCAATATCCCAGTAAACAAGTTTTTCATTCCTAAGGTTCATTTTATTTTTCTATTGAAGATTACTTTTTTAAAGTCTCTTTTCTTTTTACATTTTGTACAACCTAAATAGAGTAAGCAATTAATTCCACCTGAAAATTTACTACTGAGATTTCATCTGTAATTAAGGCTTCGCACTCCTTAATTTAAAAAATAACCTTTAGAAAACCAGGGAGTAAAAAATGTATGAGAGAGAGAGAGAGAGAAAGGACAAACTAAATATAGGTTACATACCAAGTTTGAGAACATACATTTATATTTTTAGGCGGACACTACAACCACATACTCAAGAAAGACACCACCCTAAACAACCTTTACACAGAACAAGCTTCGTTCCTTTTTTTATAATAGTTCTAATGATTTTGATTACATCACCAAGTTTTAACATCAGTTCATCACGCCAAGTAGTACCAAATTAAACGCGGGCACAGAAGCTGATGTCTCATATATTTCCAATGCACAGCCGTAGATAAGATCTTATGAAGACGTTCTCACGCATGAAGGAATTGTAGTTTACTTCCAAGATTCTCTTACTTACGTCAACTATGAATGCCGTGGTAACATTTTGTATCAAATCCTATATAATTTAATATGACAATTACAACCAATGTCGAGTGAACAACGCATTCACTGGCGCCATATCAAGATGACGCACTTGTTACTAAATTACTAATTTTAAACTGCTAATAATGTTATATGTAAATAAATATAGGTATTTCATACTATCATATTCACTAATGTGGCGGCAAGGAATTCTCTTCAGTATTTTAATTTTATAACGTGCTGTTGTTAATATCCATAAATTCAATTTACAACATCTAGATTACGACTTCGAGTTAAATCTCTGTCCTGGGTAGTCAATAGCAGCGAATATATTATAAAATCATTTGCAACATAATGGCGAGTCCTGGGTCTTTCAAACTAATCTTCATCATCGTCATCATCCATAACTCGATCAGAATGAACAAAGAATGTAAACTTGTGCTTTAATTTATAAACAAAGCTTCACTTAGGAAGCGATAAAGTTGTGAATTGTTTTTCCTTGAAAATCTTTGCAATACCAAAACTGGATATTACAACAATTTTAATAATGAGAGTGCGATTACTTCGCTAGTATTAAGGATATTAAAAACAGGGTAGGGGGAAACTTTTGGTGTCATGTGAGAATAAATTCAACTTAATAGCTTATGGGAAAGATGAACGTGTCCAGATCCTTGGCATACACCATGCAGTATGAGTAAGGCACGAAAAGAATGTAAAACATAATTTCATTGCACCGCATTCACCCAGAAGTACGTCTTTGCACCTATCACAGAGTACTTTGAAGGTTGAAAACTTGGCGAATGTTGAAGAGTTTCTTGTTTCAAACATCTTTATTCCATTCGGTTTCCTTCTGACTTCAGATGTGTTTCTGGTGTGCGGCAGTGGCGGGCAGATGATACACATGCAAGCTCAGAGGAAAAAAAAAACTCCTTGGAGAGAATTGACAGCTGCTTAGTCGTCCGATATTTCATTCCCTCAGTGCTACCAGCGGGAGAGGTATTCAATCCTAAAGCTATTAATGGACTTCCGCGCATCTTTATATGCGACCTCTAGCTTTCACTCCAGTCCTTCATGTTAGAGGATATTAGCCACAATATATTGATGTGGGTTACAGTGCGCAAGGTGTCTCCCTTCGCTGCATATGGTTTCCAAAATCCTACGTTTCTGGCTGGAGTTTTGGAAAATTGAGCTGGTGATAATGTCTGGGGAAGCATAAACCGAATATCACAAGATAGTAAAGGCACACAGCCAACTGTGAATCAAATGGCTGAATGTATGCTCAAATGAGGCATGTGTTCATAAAACTTATGCCCGATTTCACCAACATATGTTAAAATCAACGTTAAGAAATGTAATAACTTAACAATTGTCACAGCACTAATACTAATGTTAAATTTCTTGCATTTCACCAACCTGTTTTCTGAAAATGTTAACAAACCTGTGTTTACGCCAAGAAACTTGTAAATATCTGAGCTATAGAAGGCTGTGGATGAGTCGTATTATTTTCTGAACGTACTGCGATGCGCTTTTGTTTTAATTTTTATCTGCACAAGCTGAAAAATGGCAGATGAACAAAATCATAAATAAAGCCGTGAGACAAATTTCTCATCGATGGAGAAAGAATTGTTAATTGATTGGTGACGAAGTGTAAGGCTGTCGTGCAAAAATAACAGGACGGATGCGGTGAATGTAAAAGAGAAGGATGTCACGAGGAAAATATTAGAAACGAATTAAATTCAAATGCATGTGTCACTACTACAAGCACCAAACAACTTGTCAGTATTACGTAAATTTAAAACGAAGTGCGAAGGGCAAGTGCCTTAAACGTTTCAAGACGGGAGGTGGACAATGTATTATCCACATAATTCAGTAAATTATAAAATCGTAAAGTTATTAATACTTGAAGCTAAGGTGCTATCGGCATATTCCTTTCGATGCATATTCTAACTCATTATTACGTAAATTTAAAACGAGATGCGAAGAACAAGTGATTTAAACGTTTCAAGACGGGAGGTGGACAACGTATTGTCTACATAATTCAGTGAATTATAAAATCGCAAGGTAATTAATACTTGAAGCTAAGGTGCTATCGGCATATTCCTTTCGATGCATATTCTAACTCATTATTACGTAAATTTAAAACGAGATGCGAAGAACAAGTGATTTAAACGTTTCAAGACGGGAGGTGGACAACGTATTGTCTACATAATTCAGTGAATTATAAAATCGCAAGGTAATTAATACTTGAAGCAAAGGTGCTATCGGCATATTCCTTTCGATGCATATTCTAACTCATTATTACGTAAATTTAAAACGAGATGCGAAGAACAAGTGATTTAAACGTTTCAAGACGGGAGGTGGACAACGTATTGTCTACATAATTCAGTGAATTATAAAATCGCAAGGTAATTAATACTTGAAGCAAAGGTGAGATGGCCATATTCCTTTCGATGCATGTTCTAACCTCTCTTGTACTTCCGCAGTAACCTTCATAGCAACAAGTTTCGACAGTCTATACCTCCGTAAAAATCATAGTTCCTCAAAATCATTTCTCTTCATAGGCCGTACGCTATTACGAATGCCATTTAGACGGTCTTAAATATAGAAAATCGACATCAACAGCTGAGTTCATGCGCACCATCTTGACTATTTACAATTGTTAAGGACTTAACATTAGAAATGTGGCTCGTTAGTTTAACAAGATATTTAACACGAGTGTTACGATAATACTTGTTGGTGAAATGCAATTTTTGTTTTAACTATTGCTAAACTGGTGTTAATTCTTAACATCTGTTGGAGAAATTGGGCATTAGAGTTATTGGACAGAGATGTTTTAGGTTACGGGGAATCTCTGGACTAATTTGAAAAAATTTAAAAAGGTCACTGTGAACGAGATTCGAACTCGGGATCTCTTGAATGTGAATTACGCATGCTGCCCCTACTCAACATAGGCGGTCACAATAAGTAGCACTGCATTTTGACGTGGAGCATAGATACAACACTACCCTAACGACAAAAGAAAAGTCAGTAAAGGCTAATTAACAGCAGGCGACCGAGACGCAATCTAACCACAGAGCTGCTTTGAATCCGTATTTCATTAAACCAGACTGCAGCAATAAGCTATATTTACACAAGATCCCTTCATGTAAAGAGACATCTGGGATTACAAGGCTTAAACTCAAGGGTTCCTAGAGGTCTACAAAATGAGTTCTCTTAGGAGAGTTTTCAGCTATCTGGTGAACTGAAGAGGATCTTGAGGAAAATGTGTTGCCTATAACGTTCAAGTGGCACAATATGGATATCGAACTTGGACTGCACCGAACATCGTATATCATTGGCTAAAGGACATATCTGTGAAGCATTATTATTGTTATTGTTATCGTTATCGTTATCGTTATCGTTATCGTTATCGTTATCGTTATCGTTATCGTTATCCTTATCCTTATCCTTATCCTTATCCTTATCCTTATCCTTATCATTATCATTATCATTATTATTATTATCAATCATTATTATTATCAATCATTATTATTATTATTACTATTATTATTATTATTATTATTATTATTACTATTATTATTATTATTACTATTATTATTATTACTATTATTGTTGTTGTTGTTGTTGTTATTATTATTATTATTATTATTATTATTATTATTATTATTATTATTATTATTATTATTATTATTATTATTATTATTATTATTATTATTATTATTATTATTATTATTATTATTATTATTATTATTATTATTATTATTATTATTATTATTATTATTATTATTATTATTATTATTATTATTATTATTATTATTATTATTATTATTATTATTATTATTATTATTATTATTATTATTATTATTATTATTATTATTATTATTATTATTATTATTATTATATGCCCAATATCTCCAAATTAACCTTTATAAAACAGATTTATAAATAGAACAACGTCTGCCAATATTTCTTCTACTACTTCGTAGCTTGGAGGGATTGTAGTGCGACTTTATCGAGTTCTTAACTGTTACTTTACTAAGCTGTCTCTTCCTAGTTCAGCTTTCACTCTATAGATTAATTCAAAACTTAACTTAATATTGCATTCTTGTTAAGAAACATATCATTTTGAATGTGTGCTCTTAATATTAATAGCAAATTATTCAGTTATTCGAATATAAATTGTATACTGATTTATATTTATTTATAATTTTAATAACAACATTTGCTTTCCACTATCAGTTTAGTAGTAGTCCATTCTTTCGGAAGGGAGAATCAAACTGAAAACTGCTCCTACATTTCCCTCAGTACCAATATCCACTGCACATTATATTATTCGCCAAAATATCGCTTGGAGACAACGCACCAGAAACGTTAACTCACTCGTAAGGTGTTCTCTAACAGTTCACTCACAAGAATGCTCGCTTACATTTTCTACAGAATTCCAGAACGTTCGAGAAACAGGAAGGGAAATCTTTTGAACATTTTGCTCTCTCTATCACGCCTCTGCTGCTAACACTGGACGAGCAGGTCCACCTCTGATAACGTTCCTAAGACCATATTAGTTGGTGGCACTACAGTTCGGCCGCTCTTAATCCGGCTCTGACATTTCTCGAGAGGGTGAAGCAGGCTGTTGCCAGTTCTTTAGCGGAAATTTCAAGCAGAGGAGCAATGCCTATTTTAAATAGTCACGTACTTGCATATTTCACCAACCAATAGCCATATTATCAAAATGACGGTAATAATAGGACTTGCGAACACTAAAAGTTCACGCACGCAAAATATAGAAAAGATAGTTCACCAGCGCAAGCAGCTAAAGCGACGTGGATAAAAACAAATTTAACCTGGCAACACGGTGTTAGGTTGGGAAGCAACGCCTAGCTCCGACAATGCTGATTGGCGCTAGCAGACAGTTTTAACTTCCTGTTGTAGGGACTCCCAGTGATGTACTATATTTTCATTCTAAAGATAATTCTGAGGATTTATTCTAAAGATAATTCTGAGGATATGTTTTCAATTGCTCATTAGTGTATGTTGGTACTATTAACCTTCCCCCCTCCACACCTTGCTGTCGCGAAACGTCAGAGCCGGAGATACAACGGCCGTTCTGTAGCTGTGATTTATACATATTATTTCCATTTATTTCTATATTCAGTTATAGTGCTTTAAGTTCATTTCAGTTTTAGTTGCTTCTTTCTTCCTATGATGTAAAATTAAGTGTCCTATTAGTGGTTAGTAATATAGTTCTGCAGCTTCTTATCTATATGATGTAATGGAGGTGTCATTACCCCACACAATTTCAGGTCAACCTCTTGTCTGGGTCTTTTCGGAGGAGTTGTCTTCCTTGTACCCTGAGTTTTGTATGAATTTAACAAGCCTGAAGGTATTTTGTTTTTCGATAAGATAAACTTCAGCCTGCATTAGGTTCTGAGTTTCACCTTTAAAAACATTTATGTTCTAACTGCATCTAATATATGATATGTAAGAAACTTCGTTATAGGTGCTGATATTTTAAAATTATATTGCTCTCTTGTACATAATACTTAAATATAAAGGTAATGGGGAAGGTGTGTGTTAAGTTCAGTTTAATTATAGTTAGACTGACCTCGCAACTAAGGGTTTATGCAGTAACCCAGAATCGGCTCCTGTTACGTGATTTACTCCTGTGGAGAAGGTATTCTGATATCTCTGATTCGCTAAAGTTAGATATGAATCGATTCCTGCTAGATGGACGGCGTAGTTATGATTCTACTCGAGACAATGAAGGGTGCGATTGTGACAGTATTCCTTTCTTTAATATTTCCCACAGTTTCTTTAAAACTATTAATTCGAAAGATTTCTTAAAATTACTGAAAACCATAAAGCTATCTATTGCACCAAATTCCAAACTCATAAAACTACCGAGAAATGAGGCTACCAGGAATTTCCTCATTTCATCTGTTACGGCAGACCATTTATTCTTTTCTTTCGCTCTCACTGACCAACAAATAATTTAGCTTCCTTTCAATTTTTCGTAATCTTATTAAAGTTATTTTACACAACAAAAATACTTCCTAATCAGCTAAGGGCCCAAAGCCGCCACTCTGATATCAGAGATTCAGGATCCTGGCTGTATACATAAAATACGACAAAATAATTTGTTATTACTGAATAAAATTTTAAATGCTTTTTGAATGTTAAATGCTTATGTGGATTTAAAAGGAGTTCATCGCAAAATCAGTCACACACTCCTTCTCCTTACCTTTCTTTTCTCTCTACACTACCTGATTTACAACATAGTAGAAGGAAACTCCCAGAAAATTTTGTACGTTTAATACCCTCGAAGCCTTTTAATGTCTTAAGAGGATAGGTTTGTGAAATTATCCAAAATACAAAGAATTCCAAGTGTTTTGAAGGTTTACTACCATTAAATCTGTATCAAAACCTCGGTTGTAACATCTGGGCATTTTTATTTTTTGTTTCTCATTCCATCTATAACACTATTTTAAATACAAAGTCTTACCAGCAGTATGTTATCACTATTAGCAAAGGTGTTAACTCAAATATGGTCGTTTTCTCTACATTAGATCACACGCACATTCACAATCTCATTCATATTTCCAGATTCTGGAGAGAAAAATTCCTACCCCCAGCCAAATCGAATCCAGAATCTCTTGAACAGCACGCTTCTTACGGTAAAATCTCTGTAACTTTCAACCAAAATTTCATATTCATGTTCCATATTGAGCTGGAACATACCTTTATTGATAAGTATACTTTAATTTGTTTAAAAAGGAATTTTTGTTCAGATGTAGGTTTCGGCTTTTACAATCAAATTAGTTGCATGAAGCATTTGCCTCATATGAATATATTGGCATAGGAAGTTCTGGTTTACACATATTTGGTAAACTAGTCCTAAATTTTTTACAATGATAACTATAGACAACGACCGAGAAAAATGTGGCATAAAATATATTTGCATAAGCTACATGACATTCGGTTTGTATGGATTTTTTAACGTTTATTTAATGACATAATTTTCAAAAATTTTAGAAAAATGATCCGAAAATGATCCGAAACGTTAGAAAAAGTCTCAAATACAATCTGTTCTCCACTAATTGTGAAGGAAATTAAATGGGAACTCTGATTTTCACTCTTATATACACATAAAATCACTACTAGACAGTAAAAGTAATGATAAATTTAAAAATCCTACATTGTAATGTTTTACCATTTTTCACCAGCCATTCCTATCGTTTAAAACATTTATTATTCCCTTTGTGCCACATCTTTAATGTAATCATCATTCCGGCTGGCTTTTACCTATGTAATGCATTAGGGATAAAAAATTTGATGATCTTAAGTCACATATAGTGCTCTTGTCTTTGAGTTTTGCATCACATCATACAAAGAACGTCACTCTCACACACATATCTACACTCCAGTCTACGGAAAACAGCAAGTGATCTCTTTTTGAGAACAATTCCCACTCTTAAGCCGGAATCGAATCCAGGACTGCTCTCAGACCAGGCAGATACACTGCCGACTGAGCTACGGTGACTGCCTCTTTATTATTGTTTCTATTTACCAGCACACTTTTTAAGTACAGATAAATGTTTCTTTACAGCTTGTCTCCTGCTATTAACTGTCGCATATTCTTATAATGATATTTGGCCACAAACAACATTCAAAGCTGAGTATCTCATGGATACGAGGAAACACTTCGTAAATAAGACGTAATAACTGAGCAAATACCACGGGAATAAAAAGCTACTTACTAATTTTTCTCCGATTCGATGTAAATAATGCGAGTGTGGGAGAACGCCGAGATGTAATTTTGTAAAGGGAGAGCAAAATAACGCGTTATTCAGTAATTTTATTAGGAACAGGAGGAAGGTGGTTGAAAGGATAAGGGGTAAAAACCTTAAATTTAAAGCGATGCAAAAGCGAAGCTCCCATATCCTATAATTTTCAATTACATTTATGCAAATATTTAGTTTGTTCTTTATTAGCTTAACTAGATACATATAATGCAAAACCTGTTTTGAGGTCCAGGAGAAAACATTTTAATTGCAGTTGATTTGATTTCAACTTTTTTTAATTTATATCTTCCAACGTTAAGTCATATCGGACGATGGAGGAAATTTTTGAAATGATGCTCAAATGTGTCCGGGGTCTATGGAGCTTAGAGGTAACCGACATTCGTCTATCAGAATAAGGGAAATCCCGGAAAAAACCTTATCCAGGTAGCTCACCCTGACCGGGTTTTAATTTAATTTAAACGTTCAACAGGAGGAACAAATGAAAATTCTCCAAGAATGTTTCATATAGAAGGTCCAGAATTACATATATAGCTTCGAAAATTGTTCCTGAGCTATCAAATATTACAATCCACAGTTTCTGAGTCACTGAATTTTGCATGTCTGCAATAAAATGGCACAGTAGAGGAAATTATAAGAAGCTATATTTCTTCGTCCTTTGTTGACATTTTCAAGCATGAAAAGCTTCTCCACGAGACTTATTGCAAACAATGTGACTAACGTTCGTTTCCGAAAACTAGTATGAAAGCGTAGTTAATATATGTACACTACTGTGTGCATAAACCCATTCACGTGATTTATAGAGCTCTTGCAAACTAATGTACTACATGGCAAAGGGAGAAGGCGTATCGGAAAAAAATCGCAACACAGAGATATTTACCTCAGCTTATCGCACATACACGGCGAGTCCAGTGAATGTATACTCTGTTCAGATAAAATCATATCTTCTGGACAGCAACGTGTCATACATCGGCAGGCGCGAGAAAACATATCATATAGACACACGCAGCTTCCGATCGCTCTAATTGTGTTTCGTGACTTAGTGTACGTCCACTTACTAATATTTTACCCTTCTAATCGACCAGGTACGACTCGATAGGGAAGGATCAGGGCGCTGGTCGCCTGAAGGTCAATACGCCTCAACGTTCTGTCGAGTAATAGCTTAGATTACTATGATAAACAATGTGTTGAGCTTTACAAGTATTGAGTATCCGAAAGACTTTGTAAAACTGACATCTGAAACTTACTCAATTAAATGCCATCTCTACAGTTGTAGGTATGAGAAAATGTACCTAACATTATGAAAGCTAATGTTTTCTTTAATAATGTTTCTCGATATCAAACGATAACCCACACAAACAGAGCTGAGGGCTTCAAATTCCAGGTTAATATAAATTATGTTTTACTTGTTTCTTTTAGTTTGTTTTCTCCTATTTTTGTTTCAAGTTAACTTCTTTTAGGACAAACCGGAAGCTCAAACGAAATTGGTGAAATGATATACAAATGTTACAGGGATCCTACAGTTTAGGAAAACTCGATATTCACTTTCTTAGTAAAGGAAAAATCTCGAACAGCTCCTTTCGTCTAGTTCACACTAAGAGATTCAAATTGAGTACCTAAGGATTGAGAGGCACACGTGCCAAACATGGAGGCGAGCGGAAGTACTGTTATTAAGACAAATGGGTATTTTAAAACGAAATAAAATATGCGAATTTTGTGGAAATTAAAATTAAGGAAAATTAAAACAATGACCGAAACTTAAAACGGTAAACCTCACATTTATGATTCTGATATACATAAATGCCGTACAACCAAATACTTGCACACGAATGGTATGATGATTTTCAAAAAAGTGAGAAAATGTGGTGAGCGCTGGAGATATGTGCGCTCGCATGTTATGCAAGACAGCCGAATCAGTCCGATGTACAGCACGGCCATCAAAAGTGCAAACGCCGAAAACATAATGTAGTACTTTGTCTAATAGTGAAGCATTGTCTTGCAACTATGTGCTCACCCAAGGTCAAGGTGTAGTATAACGCGAATGTTTTGTTTCCTCTCGCAGTGTGACCGTTGTTATGGCTAGGCTACACCAGCTTGCAGTTGTTTACATACGCGACCGATAACAGTACATTCCATGTGCAGTATGCCTATGAAAAAACGCACACACTTCCGAAATTTACTTATAAGAAATTACCACATTCTTATCAAACCAATAGAAAGTGCAACACTGCCTAAGTCTGGAGTAAAAGAGATTTCCTTGTTCACGTTCTTATGCCATAGATAAATTTTAATTCGAAAATAAAGAACTAAAAGCATGCAATTTAAAAACAAGCTTATGCGAAACTCAACGAAAATTTACTTTTCAATATTAAAATAAATATTTAGGCTTAAACTTATTACTTTCACTACCATATAAATAGGTAGATAATATATTGTATGCCACCGAATATTAATTCTGAATTTTCACTTGGAGCTCGTTTGAATCGAATAATATTTTAAGAAAACTGTCGCCTGTTTGCTGTGTGTATGTGTGTGTGTTTGTGTTTGTTTGCGCGTGTGTCCTTGTATCTGTGAACAGCCTAAATCAAAAACAAAACCAAAAATCGGTTAAATGCCTAACCTAATATTTAAGTTCCAAATCTTCCAGACGTATAACTTTAAGAATTCCCCAACAAAGTATTAATTACTTGGAATATTTTTCGAACATGTTGTTTTATTCGTAATGGCTCTAACACTATTGATTAGAATACCTCATATATAATGTATTTGCGACACAAATGAAAGTTATATTTTTAACTTTCTGGGAATGGTCCCGGAAGTTTTCTTTATATTTGCATGATTGCTAAAGATTAAGAAACAGGAAAATCTTACTACAAAAAATCTATAGTTCTTCTTAACCACACAATTTTTTTAAAATAAAATTTATCTCTGAAATTAACTATCATTGATGTATTTATTTTATTGGTATAATTTCTGGAACACTTCTATGCTTTTCTCAAGTAAGAAGTAACTTGATTTTCTTCTGTTCATTCATTCAACTCTTAAAGTATTCGACCATCACTTAATTATAACGTATTCCCTTATACATATATCTACAAGAAAACAAGTAAAAGGGCATTTGCATTGATGCTTCTCTCAGCTGAAGTGAAATGGAAGAATAAACACTTAGAAGCAGTGCGTATTTGAAATATGGCAGTGAAAATCACGTGTATAGCATACTAAATAAATTTTAAAATTTCTTTTTATAATTGTTTATAAATGTCATCTTACTTCACGGAGTCATATTGGTTGTCTTTTCTGACGTCTCTTATGTCATAGGACACTGGACACTGTACAAAATTTTGGAGGATGAATATGAACCTAGATCTTTGAAAACGTATTACGTTTTATCTATGATTGTCTTACTTTTACTATTTGGTTTCCACCTTTATAACTAGCCACAGTAAATGTCTGTAAATAATTCTTTGGAAAGATATTAAAGGCATTAAACAGTAAAAGAACCACGAAAATTACATTTAAGGCAACAGTGTGGAAGAAGGAGCGTTGCAGATGTGCAGCGGTCGTAAATAGCATCTGTGTTGTCTGAGCATAATTTTCCAGTTTGCCATTTTGTGCAGAAGCCAAGCGACTGCAGGAGATAACCAGTGCGGTTAATGAGAGCGCAGTGTGGGCAAATTCTGCTCCAGTGAAAGTGAAACACAGGCATGAATACTATCAATTACTGCAGAAACTGTGTTGGAAATTACTTCTGTTACATCAGCTAACAATTATAATCGCTGGCGCTCAGATGTGCAAACCAATTCGACCTTCAAAACTCGCAAATGAATTCAATAATAAGCCAAAAGTAGCTTATGAACCTTTCAAACAATTCCATTTCAACATCTGTAACGTTTTGGAAGGCGCATGCAGTTATTACTTTCTATATCACGTATCTAACATGAAGAGTAAATTTCCTATACTGCACAAACATTCAACTTTGGATCAAATCGAAGTGCAAGTTTTGAAGCCTCCTGAATCCAAAATAGATTTTTTATAAAAAGGTTTGTGAATCTGTGATTATGTCTTGTTAAGAGTAACTGAAAAGCCTAAATGTGGGTAAATAACCAATGAGTAATTTATAAATATATTCTTCAAACCCCAAATAACGGTTTTGTTTTTACGTCCTCCAACGTTAAGTCATATTGGACGATGAATGGTGGATAAAGGATGCTCAAATGAGTGTCCGGGATCTATGGAGCTTAGAGTTACCCGACATTCGTCTTACAGGATAAGGGAAACCCCCGGAAAAACCTTATCGAGGTAATTCCCCCTGCCCGAGATTCGAACTCGGGACCTCTTGAAAGTTAGGCAGACATGCTACCATCACGCTACCAAGGTGGGCCCAAATAACGATGCCCATAAAAATGAATTTTCTGAGGACAGCCTGTGAAGTCTTCTTCATAATTAGGTATATCAAATAAATACACCGAAATTGTAGATCTTATAAAAAATATAATTATTGCAAATATAACTTTTTTGGCATCAATAATTTCCGATATTCTTTATTATTGATTGAAATTCATCAATATTAAATCATGTTTTATGGTGCTATCTTTATTCAGTTGTTTCGCCAGTCATGGAATTTCAAGGGCGGTACTAAGCCACGCGCTTACAGACACCGTTATCCCCTATGTACCTATAAGGTCATACAAAAGAAATGTCGTACCTCGCATACTGCGACCTACACTGATCTATATTGTTTACCATCCTTAAGAAAGAAGAGATGTGAAGGAAACAGGAGGCTGCAAGGCTTAGCAGACAAGCTATAGAGATTCGTTGAAGTCTCTAACAATACAGGCACTGCAACTGCTTGAGTTGCCTAGAGAGAGCGATGAACGATCTATCGACTAAGCAGCTCTCTAGGATCCAAGGGGAGTACTCTCTCCTCTGAGTAAGCACCTGCACCAACTGACAAGCACCACTGTACGCCACGAAACCCAGATCCACATTTGAAAGATGATGCGCAATAATGATAAATGACGGAAAGGAAATCATTGACCTAGCACTGGTCTGCGGACCAAGTTAAACTGGGTATTTGATGTGAATCGGATCCGAAACCCCTCTAATGCAGATCTCACACATTTATCATGAGCTTCTTGCACCATGACGTAAACCCTGTTGTGACGTTTTAACACAGAAATGTATTTATATGTAACATTAAATATAGATGCTATACAACATAGAATGTGATAGCATTGCTACATTGGATATGAGACGTGGATCTCAATATTTGTTTTCTGTTTTGAGAAAGATGTATTTATTTATACCAATATCTCTACGGCTTTATCACACACAACTTGTCCAAAAAGCAATTATTATCTGTCAGTAAATTAAATGGAGTAACAACATAAATATAAAGGCTATCACAAATTTCCTTATAATTATTGCCTCAATATTACAAAGAAAGCACAAATAGCATTACATGTTCCATTATCATAAATTGCAAAAGCACAGAAGTAACTGCAAATTTTATGCCATAATTGTGGATCTTTTGTTAAGAGCTGTAACAATTTTATTTTATAATGAAATGGTGTTGTTCACTTTGCTTTGGGCAATGTAGCTCGTACACGACTCAGAATGTCAGCAAAATCCACTGGGGTTCCTCAAGAATGTAAAAGGATGTACGGGTATGGACTGACTTAAAAAAAAGTAATATATTTGGTGAAACTCTCTATCGATACAGTACATAGGAAAATATTTTATGTTGGAGAAAACTCATAACAGAAGTTGTTAAGAAAGTAAAACACCACTTTAGTCAAAGTTGAACTAAATGCCGAGAAAAATAGATACAAAGAGTAACAGCCAAAATTTTAGAGAGAAATAGCTCCGAGAGAGTGAGACAGAGAAAGAGAGGGGGAGAGAGAGAGAGAGAGAGAGAGGAGAGAGAGAGAGAGATGAGAGAGAGAGAGAGAGAGAGAGAGAGAGAGAGAGAGAGAGAGAGAGAGAGAGAGAGAAGAGGTCCTGGGGGATTCAGCACAAGCTGGAAAAATGTGATATTTTCACAAGCTGGAAAAATGTGATATTTTTCAAGCAAGTGAGCAACCCGTGAAGTGCAGAAAAGAATAAGAAAAATATATAAGCTTTATTGACATCTCAGTCAGACCAAAACTAGAATTGCTGACAATTCCTGTTTCTGCTGCATCTACATGATCGTAGTCATCTCAAAGATTCGATTCTATCGAACTAGCATTTTTATCGCCAGAGAAATCCTATTCCTGGTTTATATGTAGACGTGAGTAGACCATCATGGATGAATTGTGATGCTATATTCCAAAGTTTAGATGCCGGTGAATTTATCGCTCCAACAAGTAGAAACTGAGCAGAAGCCCTCAAAGTGTTTCGGAGGAAACTGTCAACCCACTAGCTTTAAATTCGGATAAGTTTTCCATGATTATTCCATTGTTATGTCTTAGCACGTTACTTGAAGTTAGAGTGAAATCCCCAGGAGGCTATGCATCACGTCAATCGTTGTGGTAGTGAAGGTTTTGTCTATTGTGGTGCTACTTTGTTCAAACTTCATCGTTACTTCTGTTTTAATCTCATTCAATTTCCAGTGTGACTTCACTCAGTCAACACAATCAATCGCTAATGCGAACTAGTTAAGTCTTCCTGTCAATTCATTTTCATCGCGATGAAGTGACATGCGCACGACAGTTTCTTTTTTTGGTCCGTTTCAGTCGCTGAGTATTCGAACACATGTCTCTTATGTCTTCCAGAAGCAGCACTGCCACTGTTATGTTTTGTGGAATACACCAGTTCCAGGATATTCCTAGTTACTGTTTAATTTTTAAATGCCAGTTTGGGTGGCTCATTTTCTTAGGTGCTTGTCTACTGATTCCCAAATCGTGGGCATAAACACGACCCACATCGATTTTTAAGTGTTTAAACGACCAAACCCATGTCAGTGATTTTTTCTTACGGAATAGTGAGGGCAGAACTTGAAAAATGGAAGACAAAATCACCATCCTAAAAACAAAATCAATATAAAAGGGGGACGTTAACGAGGCAAGAACCAGAAATACAGCAACAATCAGAGCAAGAGTGAGAGAGTAAAGGGAGAGGGGCAACACTAAAAGAGAGTTACCAAAAACTACTCATAAATGACAAATGGATAAACTGGCAGGACATGACTCAACAGCAAATCACGTAACAGAAAGCAAAATAAAAATAAAATAAAAAATACCAAAGACAAATTGGGGACAAGAAACTTCTCTAGCAACACGTAATGTGAGGACATTCGGAACAGAGGAGAGGGAAAAAGAACTGGTCACCACCCTAGAACAAACAGAATACGACATACTAGAATTAAATGAAATAAGGAAATTCTTTCTTCTTCTTCTATTTCTTCTTCTTCTTCTTCTTCTTCTTCTCTTCTTCTTCTTCTTCTTCTTCTTCTTCTTCTTCTTCTTCTTCTTCTTCTTCTTCTTCTTCTTCTTCTTCTTCTTCTTCTTCTTCTTCTTCTTCTTCTTCTTCTTCTTCTTCTTCTTTCTTCTTCTTCTTCTTCTTCTTCTTCTTCTTCTTCTTCTTCTTCTTCTCTTCTTCTTCTTCTTCTGCTTTTCTTCTTCCTTCTTCTTCTTCTTCTTCCTTCTTCTTCTTCTTCTTCTTCTTTCTTTCTTCTTCTTCTTCTTCTTCTCTTCTTCTTCTTCTCTTCTTCTTCTTCTTCTTCTTCTTCTTCTTCTTTCTTCTTCTTCTTCTGCTTCTTCTTCTTCTCTCTTCTTCTTCTTCCTCTTCTTCTTCTTCTTCTTCTTCTTCTTCTTCTTCTTCTTCTTCTTCTTCTTCTTCTTCTTCTTCTTCTTCTTCTTCTTCTTCTTCTTCTTCTTCTTCTTCTTCCCCCCTCATTACTATTATTATTATTATTATTATTATTATTATAATTATTATTATTATTATTATTATTATTATTATTATTATTATTATTATTATTATTATTATTATTATAACGAACTCTGAAGTAAATATTGACACACCAACGATGCTGATATAATCCTGGCAATTGGCAAACGACCTCAACAACAGAAATAAATAAAATACTGTTGCGTTTTTCAACTTTTCATTTATTCTTGTGGTCATATAAACAGCCAGGAAGATTCTAAGCCATAGTATAGCTCATCAAATACTTGCATTATCGCTTTACTTATTCTATCACAAGATATTCTAAATTTTAATTGATAATTAACTAATTAACAAGCAGTTTCATTCGTGTTTTTAAAATACTTCTTACAGAATATAATGTAAATTCATGATATTTTACTTTATAAAATATACCTTGTCAACCTGTAACGTAAGGAATTTGGCATTTCATTACCGTGGAGTAATAATTAAGCTCTAAGTAAGCACTGTCTTCGGTGAGAGTTGAACTCACACTTTCTGCTGAAAAAGTGTAATAATGCGCCAGCTTTCTTTTATGAGGTAGTGCAGCAACTGCATAGCTTGCTATTCGACCACAAAGCTACCAACTGTGTAGAGAGCAAGCCGCGCATTAACAGGTAGGGTAGCATGTGTTTTTACAAAGTGGAGTGTCCTTAATGAGTTAAGCTAAGCGTCCTAATTGCTCGAGAAACGAGCCCATTGTACGTAAAACCTAAGAAGAGTGTTGCCATAAAACTGAACTCAGGGATAAAAATATGTCAGGCACTAATACTTATGTACTTTCTTTTCGTAAACTATTGAATTTTTGGTACACTACTTTAAAAAATGAATATGTGGTATACTTAATAGCATTTAAGGCAAAATGTCGTGAAAATGACACGTTACCGGTCAGTTTCTTATAGCAGGAGTGAAGTATAAACATTAAATACATATTTGTAATTCTTTTTTGAACCAAAATAGACAAAAGTGTATCATTTTTCGACATTACCTCCCTGTCGTTTAACACACTTCCTCCACCACTAAACAATTATACTGATTTCTTTGAAAAAAAGTCTTATTTGCAGTCACTCGTACACGCTTGATACGCTTTTTCACCAGGTCGAAATTTCTTTCCTGCCATTGCCCCTTTGAATAATCCAAACATGTAGTACTCACTCAATGGTAGGTCAGGTGAGTGTGGTTGATTCTGAAAAGAGCTGCGATGCAGGCACTTAGGAAAACTTAAACAAATCAAGATTCATGTAGTGTGCCGAGCCGTATAATTTTCAGATTTTCAGATAGTTCTTCCAGTGTCACAAAGATGATATCAAATTCGTGCTCATCTCCACAATTTCTTGATGTCCAAAGGCCATATTGTTACATAAGGGCAGGTTTGAGAGGGTGTGAGAGGGTTGAAAAACTACACTGTAAATATCTCTCATATCTAGGAGAGGTGAGGAAGGTGAATGGTAGAACACAGGAAAGAGAGACAACACCCAAGTCCATCTTTAAGCTCATTTACTAAGCGGTAGTTCTTGAAAAGTAGTACAAATCACTCCCTAAGTCTTAACGAGACTTCGGGTTGGCAATGGTGATACAATACTATATTAAAGACCCATAAGGAGTTATCTTGAAGATGCGTGATCGGGTATGGTCAGGGAGCCACGCGGAATCTATGTCGAATCTCTAAATTGAACTCTATCAGACTACACTGACTGCTCGCTCTAAAACTCCTGCCCTTCTAACCCTCATTGCTGGCTTAAGCGGCACTTAAATATGGGTCCACTGCTATGCCGATTCAGCATTCCAATGATCAGAAAGCTACGTAGACAATTTCCAAATTAAATTGAGCCAGATCGTGCTTTTTGACTGCAATCTGGCGTCTACGTGACTCAACTGACATGATTCAGAGAACGATCTCGGCCATTTTCATATAACCGATATGGAGAAATAGGAAACTGTTTCATAAGCCAAGGGCATGAGCAATC
Organism: Mantis religiosa; assembly: GCA_030765055.1. Lineage (NCBI taxonomy): Eukaryota > Metazoa > Arthropoda > Insecta > Mantodea > Mantidae > Mantis > Mantis religiosa. Next base: position 177,483,961 of record CM060949.1, on the reverse strand, counting down.
TAACAAAGAGCTATTCTCATTAGTCAGCAGAATTAAGAATTCCAGAATGTGCGAATGAGACAAGTCACAAGAAAGTGAACATAAGATTCTAGAGTCATAAGATTCTAGAACTAGATATGTTCCTGAGTTTCCTCAACCATACATGTGACAATATTATGACACAATATTCATCTGTCAATCATGCTTGTAGTTTAGTACATTAACTGAATGAATGGCCTAAATTTCCCACACAGGGTTAGGCCTTTTAAAAACGGATAGCTCTTTTGAATTCATGAATATATATTGCATTACAATAATATATTGTCGATTTGATGGACTCAGTGGCTTAGGTGCTGGCCTGCCGATCCCAAAGCTGCAGGCTGAAATCCGGTTCAGATCTTTAAGAAAGCGTAGAACCAACACTCTCATCAGAAGACTTATTACTACGTAAACAACTACTGCGCAAAAAAAAAAAAAAAAAAAAAAAAAAAAAAAAAAAAAAAAAAACGGCACATCGATGGCACTCACACGATCCTGGCAATTGACAGTGTCGTAAGCATAGAAAATGACAATTTTATTTTCAATAATATGTTTTAAAATTCATAACAGAAGAATAGAAATCCAAATGGCGAAAAATATAAATAAACAACAAATTTGCATTAGATCACATCTTGAAATGTAAATTATATAATAGAGAAAAATCATCTTAAAACATCACAGAAGACATAATTAAAACAAAGCACTTTAAAACATACTTTGTTACATAAAAGGCTACAAAAATAGAGGGACATTCTTTTCTTAATCAAGTTTAACATAAGTTTTCATGTAAACCTGAAATAAGAGCTAATAACTATGGGTTTTCTAATAAAGAAGTTTAAATGTTCTGCAATGGAATATTAACTTTAAACGCTGGATGAATAGAGTTTTAGCCCCCAAGGAAGGGTTCAAATTGAATAATAAATCTTAAATGAGAATAATAATTTGAATAATCGTTTTACATAAACCACTTTTGCTTATTTTCTTAACAATGCTGTTTATACTATTATGTTATCCTAAAAAGTATCCATAACGAATGCCTCGAAATTCTATAAATTTCCTAATATCGCACTGTATCTGGTAAACTAAGGGTAATATTCTTATTAACACCAAATCATTAGCACTACACCATTTTGAACACATACCTATACTACGTGGGTCACCTGCCCCTATTTATTTTTCAACTTATGCAACGTGCTAAGCAACATATGTCACTTACGGCTTTCTTGAAAGGCTGCAAAACAGTTTTTAAAGGGATAGACAACTTAGTGCATAAGTGATGTAATGGGCAGAAAGCAAACACTATGTATGTCGATTCCAAAAACATCATACCCAGACACAGAGAGCTGCAGTAGTAATTTTACACGAGTTTGCAACTATTATTCATTAGCGTACATTCACATATACCTTCAAACACGCACCTAAAGGAACAATTTATCATATGCATCATTTCACAATAATACTGGTATACAAAGAGCAGATCTACACAGCGAGACCAATTTGATTTAAATCTTCATCCAACACGTGTTCGCTGTACAGCGATGTCAAGAAATGCTAAGCATTTGGTAGATTGTTTTCGCTTCTGTCACAAATTATGGAAATTTTTAGCTCATACAATTATTGTAATGGCAGGTGCAGTTTTTGCTGGCCGGTGTTATTTTTAAGGATACAAATTGATATTTTATTAAAAGTAATAAAATGCAACTAAATTGAGATTTGGATGTCACAATATTAGAAAAATGTAAAGTAAATCAAATATTAGTACTGCCCCGGCAACGTTAACAGAAAAAATAATCCTTGCAGCAGTCCTTTTAAGGATGACCATCGAGAATTACCTTTGACAACTTGCATAATTACACGAAGCATATTGCACTACATGGTATTGTATCTAATCATGCCAAGACAAGTTACTCGAGCACCTGTAAGCATTATTTGATGACCTTGGAGAAAATACATTCTAGCTATAGCAGATTAGGAACAGAGAGTTTGTCCTAGAGCATTATATTTATAATTTTATGTATATAAAAAGTGTAGGGAAAGTTGTATTGATTACACTAAACATCTCACCTTCAAAGCTCTAGCGTCCGATATTTTTGTGGTATACGCAGGGGTAGAAAGAAAACAAAACACACATTTGGGTACACCTACCCCCGCCTACCTAAATGACTTCTATTGTACTCCATTGTAGACCTGCTCTGATACATTAGTGATATTAAAAACACCAGTTTCTTTTGTCTCCACAAACAGACCAAGTCGGGATGCTACTGACAATGCCCCAATATCTAGCACAGTAAGAAAGGAGTGGCTGGAACAAAAGGACAAAGCGTGAAGGAAATCAAATACGAGCAAACAAATACCGTGGTACAAAAATAGGAATAACATCAATAGATATCTATACGCATTGACTTTTGTTAGAGGCAGCAAAACTTTTTCACAGCAAGCTTTTGAACCTTGGATGTCATAATTCCCAACTTCCTGAAACAGGAATCGCAAGTTTTCTTTGTCCAGTAAAATTTAATAACTTCGTGGATATATGAATTTTAAAAGGAGTAAAATATTCTGTGTTGTAAATTTACTCATACTTCATGAAATAAATGGGAATCCTGCTTTATAAAGTCATCGAAGACCTAGTATCACTACTTATTTCTGTCACACATGATAGGTGCTTCCTGGTACTGAAATAAACATATGTTAAAGCAGAGAAAAACACTCCCTGGTTTAAACACAGATTTCTAGTTCATATTTCGTAATTTATGATAAGAAGTATGAAAAAATCCCTAATAAAATGCGAGCCTTACATCCTTTAGCTATAAATGTGACTGAGATATATAGTTTAGATGAGTGAGTTGACTTTACGTTATCACTGCAAAATGTTTGCGTCCATTTACTGTTTGTTACTTGCTACTAAAGCACAGTAGTAGTGGTGTAAACACGTGCATTGTGAAGCCCAATGAAGAAAACCTTGATGAAGTATAGATACACATAAATTTTGGCCTCTAATAATTTGTGTGTACCAATTATATTGGTCTATCCAGTTTGTAATCTTAAGCTACACTGCAATGCAACATAACATAATGATTTTACATACCTATGGAAACCAACAAACCACACTTTGAATTTGTTACAAAAGCATAATTCCTGTTAGTGGTGAAGTTCTTTTCTGGTATGCTAGTTCCTTGCTTCATCTAGCAGGGCCTCTTTCGCTTATCCCAGGACAATCTCTTACTAAACTGTCAGTGGTCAGAATTTCAGTTTCCATTATATTTCAAGTTATATTCACTAACTGCATGGTTATTTCAAGTTAAAGCCGCAAGCCACACAGATCCTTTCACGGTCCATGTAGCTTTACTACTCGTGGAAGTGATCTTTTTACCTGAGGCTGTCACAAATATATGTTGATAACTTCTGGTGGTGGATCCATGTCAAAATAAACAGGCTATGTGCAACGGTTAATGGCTATGTTTTAATTTAACGAGAAATATCCCTATAGATGTAACACCCTACATGTCTTCTGGCTATTTGTATACATGTGCATCTCGTTACTATTTATCACTGTGTTTTTCACCTTTATTATAAAATCCCGAATATACAGTTCAATTAAGGAGTGCAATAAAATATCAGAACCGACTTAAAATTAATTCTAGGTCACAATCGCGAATTATTTCACTCATGTATCAGTTCCTTGCACGCATCAGACTGTGCTCGTAATTTCTCCATCTGGTACCTTACGCTTGGAATGAATTGTCGCCACTGACATTACTTCTATCGCAAATTTGTAACCATCAAGCAATATTTATATATGCATTAACCTGTCGTAGCCATTTATTTTGAACTAGATAGAAACACTCTCTAAAATTCGGCATTTCCCGTCTCCAGAGACTTTCTCTATTGTTAGGTATTTATATCCAGCTCTTATTTATTTAACTGAAGTTCTGTTTTAAACTCTTCCTGGATAAATAGAATGAACATTCGTTACAGCTCCCCCGTATATTCTGCACACGTTTTTCCGTTTTTAAGTTACGTTTTATAAACATCTGTAAGAACTCTCTATGAATCACCTTTTAATTCTCGATTTAGCTAACATTTTGTATCTTCTAACAAAAAGAATTTCGCTATGTTCTCAAATCTGAATTTCATAATTCACCAAGCTGGCTCTTCGCAAACATTTGTCTCCATTTTACTGCACGACAGTTCATGTCTCACATTTTCTTTCCAGCTGGCTTCCCTAATGTGGAATCCTGAAATTTTAAACATTCTTTCAGGATATGACCAGGTGACATCTGTTGCACTCCGAGCCATTATTTAGTTTTCTCTCTCCCTCCCGCTCTCTTTCTCTGTCTCTCTCTCTCTCCATTAACCAACCTTACATATTGAACTTCCCATTTCTGGCAGGGTAGCCACATCAGCAGTATTTAATAAAATATGCAACAAATGTTTACAAAACAGGGACTAGTAGTATATTTTCGACACTATCGGGACATTAAGAGTTTCTTTCCTTTCACGCTACCTCTCTAGCATGGTGTGCAAGAGATCCTGAGTTTAAATCTGTTCAGGGTGAATTATTTGGATCAGCATTTCCTTTATCCTGGGATATTTTAGGTAATTCCAATCTGTATGGACTCTGGATTCATTCCAGCATCATTTCACCCATTTCATTCATCGTCCGAGTTGACTGATGTTGAAGGACGTTAATAAAAAATTACAAAAGCAACTATTCCCTATTACTATTATTATCTTACACCTGTAATTACACCTAATGAATGGTACGCATCACTATATTATTTCACCACTGTAATTTAATTATAAAGGAATCATTAAAGATAACAAATAAAATAACTACTGTGATAGGATAACCAGTTTTTATCTTATTTATTTAAGAGAAAATAAAACATTAGTACGTTTTAATTATAATTTTCAGTGCTACAGATCGTTAAGTAAATTCCAATTGGTCAAGTGTAAGTTAGGTTAAAGACCTTTGGCGTGCCCGGTCAAACAGCAACTCAGCAGCAAAATTATGCATTACCTAAAGAATGGGTAAAACAAATAATGCTACAGGTATTAAATTTTCTAATTGAAAGAAATCCCATGGTCCTGGTGAAAGACCTAATGTAACTGAACTGAGTTTACTTTTGAATCAATAAGTGTATTACATCAATTGGCGTTTAAAGAAAATTTTAATATATTTGCAGTGAAAACTTAAAATATATGAATAAATCTTTATTAAATGTAGCAGGATAAGTAAAACTTTGGGTCCGAATATAATAAGGAAATCCGTTTATGTTTCATATCTTTAAGTTCTTATTGAGGAAGATTTGTTCAATTTATTCTGATAGATTATCCCTTGTTTATATGAGTTTACTAATCCCTATCGAGTGAGATAAAATGAAGCTGTAATAATAAATACGTATGAAATGTGCCTTCCAATTATTTTTAAGATAGCATAATACTGTATTGTTAAATAAATCTTAGGTGGTTGAGATAACTTAACAGTGTTTTAGCAAGGGACATTTTGTTACAAAACTATAACATCCATCCTACTAGGAGTCGAAAAAGTGGATAACATAATTAAAATATATTTAAAATGAGAATATCCTAATATTTTATTCTAGAGTTCATACACTTACTCAGCCTGGAACCCGCTCATATTTTTCACGATGCCATTTTTAACCTGATTGATGGAGTAAAATCCAGTGTGTTGAATTTAAACATTAAATTTATCAAGGAAAGTCTTTCAGTTACAAGCTGATGTTTATGTACAAGAAGTAAGATAATGACTGCTTTGGAATGTATACAGTAGTAAAACGGTTACGAGTAATGAGAACAAAATCAACTGGTCAGTATAAACTACCTGGATATGGTTTTGCTGGGGTTTTCCCTTATCCTAAAAGACGAATGTCGGGTAACTCTAAGCTCCATGGACCCTGGACACATTTGAGCATCATGTCACCCATTCCATTCAATACGACTTTAAACAAAGTTAAAGGACGTAAATTAAAAACTAACAATTGCAGTAACCACAATACACACCCACTATGCGCAAATGTCTAACAAAAATGTTTGTTTTCCTTTAGACATGAGAACTAGGGATGGCCAGAAAAATGTAGTAATGTAAGTAATGGTGTAGTGGTTAGATTGCTTATCGGAAACTAGTTACCTGAACTCGTTACGTTAAAATCGCTGGTGTTGCTTATCAGTTACCTCAACTCGTTAAGCGATAATAAGCTCATCCGCAAGAGATGTGTCTGACACGATGGAACTAATTTACCATCTGGCGACAACAAATGCATACTAATTACTCCATTTGCTACATACAAGTAACTAAACGAGTTTCTCAGCATATTTTGTAATGTTACGCAGTAATATGTGATTGGGCATTAATATTTATTTTCTTAACAACATCGCCTTTCAAATTGTGTTTACCACGTTTTATATAACGTCCTGCAGGAATATTTATTATATTTTTGAGTTTACCCATATTCACATGGGTAACAATGCAGTATTTTCCTTTGTAAAATCTGCATAACCTAATGCAATATTTAGTGATCCGTTTGAAATGTAAGAAATGTAAAACATATTTATGAAGTTAATATACACATCTCTGAGCAATTTTCTTTAATTTAAGCGGAAAGGTTGGGAGTTAACAAATGAACGGTGTGTTAAATGGCATGACAACACTATCATACAAAGGAAATAAAATAAAACAAAACAAACTGGTCGTAATGCCACAACAGCGTGCTCAGAGTGTCGTATGGTATGCAATAGCGACCCAGTGAGCTTTCAGAAATCAGTACAACTGTGTGTCCCATCACATCGCGAATTGTTAAATGTTAGGTGTTCTTGGAAAATGGCTTTAAAATGCCTCACACAGCTGTAAGACTGCTTGATAACAACAGAGAGGAAGATATTCGACAAGCCATGTCTCAGAGTCCACAAAAGTCATCCCGCCGCTCATCAGCAGAGCGGAATACACCATACATCATCCATGTCAGGCTCGGTTGCATAAAAATCACTCATTTATAATCGAAGATCAAAATTGAACTAAGTTTACGAACCCGCGTGGGTTGTAAAATGCTGAGATCAGATGAATGCCGTTCAGTACTGATCTGAGATCACAAAAACAAATGCGGCAACGTCGCCAAACATGTTGCAACTTTCGTGTTGTATCGAAAGGATTCGAGAATTATCGGAACTATTCGACTCTGTTTAATTCAAGTGTAGCCAATCCAGGGTAGCCAATCTTGATATAACAAAAACCAAATACATATAATACATATAATATAATATCTTTCGCTTTATGGTTATTTATTTATTTATTTATTTATTTATCCTTGAAATACTGTTATTTTAAATAAAAAGTATAAGAACTTACTCCATATTGAAACAGTATTTATCAAAAGTTAATCATTTCCATTACTTTATCTCCATTATATGCCTAATGTACATCTTTTTCATTTTCCTCTGTTTACAATAGTGTGAGCTGGAAAATATAAAAAATAGAAGATAAATGAAGTTTTAAGTTACAAATGATTATATTTGTATATAAAAATGGAGGTTCAAGCAAAAGAGAAGATCCGTTCCGCTAACTTTAAATCTCGCATAACCCTTCTTATTTCACCTTTTCCATAGGCATCCTGATGAAATGAGGTCTTAAAGGTGCAATCTTCCTTGTAACTTTGTGTATTGTTCAAAACGCAGTCCCTTTATTTATATTAAATATATCTCCAATCACCATTTGGAAGTTTTCAGTTGCATAGAACCGTACTGTGAGCAGGATCATAAATATTGGATTAAGTGCGTATTTCCTCAGGGTTTGCGTTCTTAACTGTGCATGTAGCCTATGCTCCAGTTATTCAACTACGTGTTTTGATATTCGAAATCTCATTTTGAATTTTCTGTCATTTAGTTTTGAGATACGACTTCCTCTCTGTCGGAAAACAGGAGACCTTTCAAATCGAAAATTCTAACCATCAGAAATATCAGAGTAATCTGAATTCTGAAAATAATACAAATGTATAGGTTATAAACACAAACAATGCATCTAACATACATTTTTGAAATAAAGAGGCTAATTATTTACACAAGTAACCACAGAAAATGCTTTATTTACTATTTATTTAAAGCTGCGCTACTTATTTCTTCTCAGAAATTATTGTGTAAATTCTGCAGTTCTGCTGATCTAAGTTCAATCAATTTTACTGGAGAAAATTTACCAGTTAGGTTTGATCTTAGATCGAGAGGCCATGAACTTAGATCAATGTTTATACAACCAAAATTAAGTTTAGCTTGACTGAAGATCATTTTGATATGCCTGAACTTAGATTATCTTTTATGCAACCGGGCCTCAGAGGATTGTTAGTACTTCACCAATGACATCGTTCATTCTGAGACATAATTACTGTTGATCGTTACTGGAAACCATTAATGTAATGTAAACAAGAACGTGATAACCATGCAAACCAGCATCTTAAACGTTACATATAATCGCCAGCGCACTGTAAATCTAACAGCTAAAATCGCTATCTAGAAATAACTTTTGTGACATATCTCAGAGAAAATAATGAAATGATAGGTCTGATCTACTGGAACTGAATTTGGAGTCAACAGCAGGGAAAAAGAATAATACTTTTCGTATATAAATTCTTCATTTAATGTTTTAAATATCTATAACTGAGTGTAAAAGTATTTAACAAATTAGCTGAATTATATAAGTATTTGCAAACTTCAGAACAAAATATGAATATAATTTGGGAATCATTTACAACAGTAAAAATGGCTTGGTAATCAATTTAAATATAATTAAAGTACCTATTTTTTCTGGAACATGTATCGTTATTAGCCATTCATATCTTCCCCTAAAACATCCAGCAAAGCGTATGAAGTATCTATTTTATGTTGCTTGATTTCAGCTTTAGCAGGTTCGACACAATCAGCTGTTTTTCTTGAGTCGTTTTTTGTTAAAGAAAGGGCTGCAAAACCAAGCAAACGAATGGCAAAACGAAGGTAAAATGAAAAGAATAGCAGTTAAACTATCCAGGAAAGATTATTTTATGGGGAGGGAGCTAAATTCAAATTCATAGCATTTCTTTTGCTGGTATTGACTGCTGCATTGTTTCAATAAAGCACAAAAAGCCTAAACCCCTAGAACACAGTATAAATTGTAACTCTTATGCAAAGGAAGCGTTTTAAAACATAAATTATTCTACAGGGTGTACCTAATGCTCCAGTTTTTCTCCCATGTGAAGAAAGTAGAGATTAAATATTAAAAGGCGAAAGGAAACTAAGCAAGCGTGACTGCCTTGTGCATGACGTAAACCAGCTTTAGAAGTTCATTCCAATTATAATAAATTTTAGATGGTGGCCTTCAGCCCTTGACAGACACTGGCCTTCGGAACTTACCACTGTCAATAATATATTGTTCGGTCTGTAGACGCTAATACAAGCCTAGGAGAAATGCAATGACCCATATTCAGGGACTTGACGTGGTATTGAATTATTCCAGATCTGATTAAAGTTTCAGATATTGGACAAGAAACCATCAAAGTGGAAGAATACGTAAAACTTGGACACTAGAACCTTGCGTGTCTAAATAATTAATATCCAATGTGAAGAAACATCTGCCATCACAAAAGTAAGTACTGTAATTTAGAAGTTCCTTTTGTTAACGTTAGACCCATAAGCTTAATTTTATCCCAAGTTTCCAGGCACGATATTCAGAAAAATATTTAATATTTATTTCTACTATAATTTTCAGGTTTGCATGTCAGGATTTTAAGAGTTCATTTTGACTTTCTTTCTGAATAAACAGTAACTTCTATTCAGGTGTTTTACCATAAACACAATATTCTTTATTAGTTTAATATATAACATAAAAAAATTAATATGTGTGATATATTCTGTACTAATATACTTCCTGGGGTAAGAATTAACCGTTCTTGAATACAATATGACAATGAATATTTCCGCAAATCTTTTGCTTTCCTTCATCAGCACAACTTTCCTGTTTTGCACTTTCAGTGACACAGTTCATGAAAACAAATTTCATTCCTGACTGTAATCTTTTCCCATGAGGCTAGCTCATACTTCCTTTTCTTAGATATTTCATTGAAGAATCCGTTTTGGTTTTGAAGAACAAACAGCACTACAGGTTCTTGAATTTCTATCGAGGCAGCCTACATGGCTATAAACGTTTCACCGATAAAAAAGGCACCTTCCAAATAATCTTCCAAATAATACTAATTTTACTACAGCGTTAGAAAAGTCACTAAATATTGACTTCATTAAGAGAAATGTTTCAATAAATTTATTCTTAAGTGCTGCTTTTTTAACTTTTACAGCATATGTGTCATCCAGGTTTTCTACTACTTCTCGAATGTTCTCGGCATAATTTACGCAAGCCAACAACCAGGCTACTCAGCAAGTTGTTATGGTTTTCCAGGAAGAACTGTGCCTGCCAGAATTTCTGTAAATCGTTAAATTTGAAGTACTGATATTGAGATACTTTCTTCCCTGAAAGCAAAACAGGTGTCATGGAATGAGGGGAACCATTTTGCACATTTAACTACGACGAAGTGATAAAGTGTGATAAAATGGGGTCCACATTCGGAGGAGAAGAGTTCGATTCCCCTCGGCTATGACCTATTGGTTTTCGAGATTTTCCCGGGTTGTTAGTCGAATGCTGCTCTTTACCGACGATTTTCGTTTTCCTCATATCCTTTTTCCCAGCGTTTCTTTTATCATCACATGCTTTAGTGTTGAAGCACCACTATGTGAAGATGCTACAAAAGGGCTGTGTGCCTATGAACGCTGCTCTGACTGTTATGATATATGTTTACCTAGCGTGGTGGTAGGATGTCTGACTCACGTTCAAGAGGTCTCGAGTTCGAATCTCGGTCAGGGTGAGTTACTTGGATAAGGTTTTTTCCGGGGTTTTCCCTTATCCTGAAAGATGAATTTCAGGTAACTCTAAGCTCTATGAACCCCGGACTCATTTGAGCATCATTTCACCCATTCCATTCGCCGTCCTATATGACTTAACGTTGGAGGACTTAAATTACAAAAAAAAAAAAAAAAAAAAAAGGTCTCAACTAAATGTAGGCACACCTTAATCAACATCATCTTCTGGCATACGAGTACTTTTATTATACCGTTTACTCCTTCCTTAAACTAGATTCGTGTGGTATCTTACATGTGGTGAATAGGTAGGATCAACGTAAGCTATACCTAACTCTGAGGAAAAATGAAATGTGTAGTGTTTAACGCCCGCTTTTACTACATACGGCACCACAGGCGGTGACACTGATGATACATGAGATGAAGATGGAGCACCGGTGGAATGAGATGGCGGGGGAAACCGGAGGTCCCGGAGAAAACCCGCCCCAACGCCGTGTTGTCCACCACCAATCTCACTTTGCAGTCGTCTGGGATCGAACCCGGGCCGCCTTGGTGAGAGCCAAGCGGTCTAATAACTCTGAGGACGTTGAGCGGTTCCGTCATTATAGGTTGAAGCTACCGAAAAATGAAAAAAATGAATGGCTCAAGCAGCTGCTTCCTTTCCTTCTTTGCCAAACTGTACGGTTTACTGTATATAAGTTTGGCAGCAGAATGTTTCACCATCTCTTGTTAAATTGAAACACTCGCCGATCACGATATTCTTGTTAATAAACATTCCCTCTGATTTATGATGCATAAGCTGATACCGATGACTAAGATTAATGATTTTATACACAAATAAGAGGTGGATACATAAATCATTTCAGAAAATACATTCTGTGTGCTAAAGTCAATGTACCATAATGTAATGGGCTAAGTTTTGTTCAGCTTACATACTATAAGTCACGGTAAGTAAGGCATCTGGAATTAAACTCTTTCAGCAATGATTCCTGACCGAATCAGGAAGTTGCAAATGAACGTGAATAAAACTTGAAAACATTATTCAAAATGAAGAGGGCTTCAGATGCTGTTCCTAAAATATTCAAGATGTACACTTCATTAGTCATGAGAATATCTTAAAGTAAATATATAATCAAACCTGTTTGTTTCTCTTGAGAGAAACACATATTTGAAAATGTTTCTATGTAAAGGGTAGTTTTTTTGTTTTTGTTTTGTTTTGTTTTTGTTTTTAGAGGGGATGTTCTTGAAGATAGTGTTTAAAATTATGTTGTATGGGCGCACACGCCTGCACGTGCACATATACACATACATTGAGTCGTTTCTAAGAGACTTTATTTTTATTCAGGTAGGCTTCAAAAGTGTATATCGATGAAGTTCAGATTAACATTTTTGGGTTAAACGCCACACTCCCTCTTCTTGCTATAGACAAGTAAGTAGTAGAGAATTTAAAGGTAGGAGTGGGTAGACATATAAACCTGTAATGTTTAGAAGCTTCTTGGGTTGAACTCCGAAGTGGTGCACAAGGTGAAAGAGACTGTGTATCAGTGATAGTCGATTTCTCTTCTAATGGTGCAGCAATGCGGCGTTGTTAGTCCTAACTGATCCAATTAATGTAGATAATGAATACAGGTGTGATCCGCTGGGATACTGCAGTACATAATTGCATGCTTCGCGATAATAATGTTGATTATGGGAATTACCAGACACAATGAACCACGAGATGTCATTTAACCACTGGCCTCAATGTTATAGCTTATAGGTGCTAGCCTCATCATTCTGAGATTTATTTGGTTGTTTGCTGTCGGATATATTGTTTAGCTGTCATCCTATTACTAGTAGTCTGATAAACTAATCTTTAATTTAAAATCTTATACACGGCTACTCTCGGTACACAGAACAACTATGAAAACATTTTAGTAAGTATCAGCTAGATTTAGTCTGGATATAACAAGAACTAATTTACATTCACTTAATAAATCAAAATAATTAGGAACTGTAGATAACAGCTACACGACAAAAATTGAACATAATAATGCCATAGCATTGACTACATTAGCCAGAGCAAGTTAACATGAGTTGTCGACAGTGTACATAGTGCTCAACTTGCTTATTTATTTATATCCACTCTTCAAGTAATAATCTTCGTTAGTATTAACTAATCACAAATCAATTTTCTATTCCTAATTAACATAACTTATCTGTTGCAATTAAACAGGAAATATACAGCAGAAATTTTTCATAAAATTTGAACCAAGGCCAAGATAAAACCAATCTCATGGGGATTCTGTTTTTCCTCTTTGTATTGATGTAAACAATTATATTAGTAGAACATACTAAATAATTGTATAACAAGTAGAGAAGGTTGCTAATGAAACAGATTTTTTCTATAGACTCAATATACTATTTTTTCTCGGTGATATCGATGATTATATGACTTTTCCAAAGATATTAGTTTGATGGCCTGGGAATACCTAATCTCATTTAGGTATAAAGGTGAAAACTGCTCAGATTTATTCTAATAAACAACTGTGGGTCAAAAACGTGCATAGATTTACAATTAACCTACTTTAAATATTTAAAAACCTTACCTACCCATCTAACTAGCACTCCTTTATCTCGTAAAATTGTTATTTCGTAGCCTCCCCTCACCAAGATTGTTCGGTAGTCTCCCTGGATGGGCTGACGTGCCTAGGAGTCCACTTCCACCCTTAATGTGGAGCCTTCTTATATAAAAGGTGTTGGCCTACCGTAAATATTCATGGAGGCACCGTTGCTCTCTGGCCACGGATTTAGGTTATCCCGATGCTTGGCTTTAGGTAACCCCTGAAAAGTAAATTTCCAACCACCAACCTATCGATGCGTCCTACATTTCTGATCAAAACAAGCGTCAATAGTGGAGTACAGAAGTGGAGGTAAGATGTGATTAGTACCCCGATCTCTGGAGCTCTAAAATTGGCCACCCTGAACCTTACGAAGCTGAGTCTCCTACACTAGTCTCCAAAATCCCCACAGAGATACCGGGAATCAAATCCAGACCACAAACTTGGTAAGCAGCTGTGCTGTCACAGTGCTGAAATGATCTCTAGCTATTTCCTTATTTAGACACTTTAATGCAGCTTGAAGTCATTTATCTTCTGAATTTCAATAGGTTTACCTGCCAGACATAAAAGCCTTTTGAATGTCCAGAAAATTGATATCAACGGAAAACTGAACGCTTTGGATGCTGAATCTGCATCTGAAAGCTCTGAAAGGTCTACTGGAGTAGAACAGAAAGTTGAATAGTGATGGTCTTGTCCATGTAGGAGAGAGGGATAAAGAACAGGATGTCTCATGAACTGGCTACTTACTATAAGGTGACTCGACAATAGTAACACCTTTAGGAGTTCATTTATCTAGTAATGGTCAGTAAAATGTAATGCATTACTGCTTACTTCTGTGTGCAATTTAAACCATTCACATGCCCGATTTCGTAAGCTATAGCTCCAGACAGATAACCCTACCTACACAATTTTTTAGTTGCTGTCAAACTACAAAATTTCTGAATTTAAACACCTCATGTTAAAACAAGCCACCGAACGAGATGGCTCAGACAATTTCGTCTGTGGCCAACATTCGGAAGATCCGGGTTGGATTCCCGTGAACGATCTACCTGACCTATGGTTTCGTCGGACGGGGGTTTCGTCGGATCGCCAGGCCAATGCTGGGCAAGTTAATTAATATCTGTGAATTTCTTCTCCCTTTATTTCATTCCATTAGCATTTCATATCATCTCCCAACTGGTGGTCTCTTTCAGAGTGGAAGTCTCGGTGGGAGTATCGGAGCTGCACGGCGGGATGATATGCTGTTATTAAACACTCTCTCCTTCGGCGGAAGGCCTTCGTTTTCTGAGCTGTCCTTGTGCGCCGTTTCGGAGCGCGGCAGTAGGGTTGTCCACCCTGCCTGGATTATTCCCAGCTCAGGAGATGGCCCCCGGTCTACGAGCCGGCCTCGTGGACTGTTTTGGACCACGGTAGGAGGGATGCCGGTTGTTCTGGACCACCGGGGATTTTCCAAGTAATAAAGCGTAGGGAATCCCGCCCTCTGCACAGTCGTGACTCCTTGGGGTTGGCTACCCTCTGTCTCCTCTCACCATCTCCTCCCTCCCGGGAGTGCCCCACTTGTGGTTCAGGTACAAACCACCTGTCTGGTCGACATAAAATCCTATCCTATCCTATTTTTAAACTAGAACAAGGATTGTTAAGGACATGGGCTGATTGCCTTTTTTTCTTTTTAATATATGGTAATCAAAATTAATAATTAATAGTAAAGTAACAATTTATTGCTAAACCTAATTTGATACTTAGACGCACGTACCGAGTGAAGTAGTAGGCTCGGTTCACGCGGCCTCATTGGGTCGGGCGTAGGAATTTCGGTTCAAGCAACGTCTATTTCTTGCGAACCTAGAAGCTTCATTTCATTACCAGTAGTGGTGTGCACTTGGAGAATCTGATGAAGTAGAAGTTCATGAACATCTCCCCGGAGTTCCATCTTCAGTATCTCCGCTGTTGATAAATCTGACAGATGCTACAGGGATAAACTACGTAGCGTTTCAGACCAACCCTGGATGAAGTTAGAATAGATATACTTTATATAATAGATATGCTATTAGCTCCATTAGATTTATTAGGCAAATAAGCTGGAATTGGTTACTCTTGATCTCAGAGTTCACAAATATAACAACTGGCAGCAAGTCCATTGAAGACCAAACCACAAAAGATGACATTAAACTGGAGCATTCTGCTTTTACGTCTGTGTTGCTTTAACCCAGGGGTGGGAATGAAGGCACTAGGTGTGAATTTACCCTCCGTCTTGTCCCCACTACTTTCTAGACACAGCTAGACTGAAGCAACTAAACCGGATAGTTACGTGGTATTTTGTCATTCCGGTTGTGGATTCCCTGCACAACATCAGCAAACATCGAATGTTTGATCGGGACTGGCAGAACAAAGTATTTTTCATTCTTCATGATCATAAAGCACATGTTCGATATGTCCTACTATACTAAATACATTACGAGCTTTTACCCAATGAGATATTCAATGCGAAGAAAAATTGTCACGGCATTATTCATTGTTGACGACGTTGTTGTTGTTGTTCTTGCTGTTCTTTTTCTGGTTATTATTATTATTACTATTATTATTATTATTATTATTATTATTATTATTATTATTATTATTATTATTATTATTATTATTATTATTATTATTATTATTATTATTATTATTATTATTATTATTATTATTATTATTATTATTATTATTATTATTATTATTATTATTATTATTATTATTATTATTATTATTATTATTATTATTATTATTATTATTATTATTATTATTATTATTATTATTATTATTATTATTATTATTATTATTATTATTATTATTATTATTATTATTATTATTATTATTATTATTATTATTATTATTATTATTATTATTATTATTATTATTATTATTATTATTATTATTATTATTATTATTATTATTATTATTATTATTATTATTATTATTATTATTATTATTATTATTATTATTATTATTATTATTATTATTATTATTATTATTATTATTACTATTATTATTACTATTATTATTATTATTATTATTATTATTATTATTATTATTATTATTATTATTATTATTATTATTATTATTATTATTATTATTATTATTATTACTATTATTACTATTATTACTATTATTACTATTATTACTATTATTACTATTATTACTATTATTACTATTATTACTATTATTACTATTATTACTATTATTACTATTATTATTATCATTATTATCATTATTATCATTATCATCATTATCATCATTATCATCATTATCATCATTATCATCATTATCATCATTATCATCATTATCATCATTATCATCATTATCATCATTATCATCATTATCATCATTATCATCATTATCATCATTATCATCATTATCATCATTATCATCATTATCATCATTATCATCATTATCATCATTATCATCATTATCATCATTATCATCATTATCATCATTATCATCATTATCATCATTACCATCATTACCATCATTACCATCATTACCATCATCACCATCATCACCATTATCACCATTATCACCATTATCATCATTATCATCATTATCATCATTATCATCATTATCATCATTATCATCATTATCATCATTATTATCATTATTATTATTATTATTATTATTATTATTATTATTATTATTATTATTATTATTATTATTATTATTATTATTATTATTATTATTATTATTATTATTATTATTATTATTATTATTATTATTATTATTATTATTATTATTTTTATTATTATTATTATTATTATTCACACTCTGTGTGAAATCAGCCACTTTGAATAAAACTGTCCACGCCCACCCATTTGTCTTATAGCGGTAACGATGGGTGGCTGAAAAAACATCACTGTGCCGTCTCTTTCCCCTCCCCCTGAGCTCTCGAACATACAGGATATTTCATCTAATCCGGAACCTTCGAGTTTGGCCAGTTGGTCCTATATAAGCAACGCGTCGGGCTGGAGGAAAGTTCAGTTCTTGTCGAGCAGCGTAGGAGCGCCGTGCTAGTGTACGGACGAGAAAACTGTGTACGTGCATCGGAAGAGTGTACGCAATTGCTAGAGCAAAGTGAAACTGTAACGGACGAAATGGTGGATCGTAATTGTGTGCATTACTTAATTCTGTGTAATTGGCAAGTGTTCAACTGTAAGTCGGTGGAAATAAAGAATATTTTGAGTTTGTGCAATTGGACTTTTAATTTCACGAACCCACAAAGTTTGTGGGTTTATTTGAGGCCGAAGAGCCCGTAAAAAATCATACATCAGTAAAATCAACAAAAAGAAGAACATAAATACGATGGAGTGATTTCTGGAGGAACGTTTTATTTACTGACGAGAGTCAATTTGAGTCTTTAAGTCTTTAAGTCAAAAGGCTGAGTAACAGTGTGGAGAAAAATGAATTGTGAACTTGAGAAAAATATAACAGCTTCGGTTAAACATGGAGGCGTTTCAGTACTTGTCTGGGGCTACATGAGTGCAAATGGTGTGGGGGATTTGTGTTTTATTGATGGAACTATAAACCATAACGTTTATATAAACATCCTGAAAACACATCTGTTCAGAAGTGTGAATAATATGGGTCATTCTGAGAATTATATTTTCATACAAGACAATGATCCAAAACACACATCTCTAGATGCAGGGCTATGGCTATTGTACAATACTTCACGATGGATGCCGGCACCATCGCAAACTCCAGACATGAATCCAATACAGAATGTGTGGAGTATACTGGACAAAAATATTAAAAATCATCAAATATCTAATATAAAGAACCAAAACAACGCTCTACTGGAGGAATTGCGTAAAATTACAGTGTAAACAACACAATCTTTGGTGAAATCCATGCCAAGGAGAATGCAAGAGATTGTAAAGAGGAATGGATGGCCTACTAAGTACTAATCTTTACATTCTACCAATTTTCAGTATGCAGACTAATACTTATTTTGCATCCTATACTGCATATATTTACTTTTGAATGTTTTACTATGTTTATATGAATAGATACCATATGTTTCTTTATTGGATTCTCTTTGTCACTAATCAATACATAAGACAGTCTCCATGCTGTACTTATGCTGATGATTTTCCACTATCCATACATCCTTAAACATAAACTCATGCATAACACGAATAGTTTTTGGAGTAACTGTACGTCAACTTTAAACATCTTTGATTTTCTTTACTCATTTTTATTTCAATATTAATGCTTTGAAGATATTATTTTAATTTTACATTAATAGCATGTCAAAAGGCAGTGCCTGTATTTTAGTAGTGTCTGTTTTCAAAGTGCTATAAAATGCAAAACTATAAATATTACAAAATGCTAAATATATAAAACAAAATGCTAAATTTGTGATGCAAAATACCTACAAATCTTTCCCAAGCACAATAGATTTCGAGTTTTAAATAAACTTTAAATTTTAGACTATTTTTTCTAGAAATGTGGGCAGTGAACAAAAGAATTAATAAGGTGATGGTATTCCTTAATCCAGAAATTCTAATTAAATTTTTGGAGTTCATTTGTTCATTCATGAAGAAAGTGTCACAAATTTAAAAGCTTGCATTTATTTAATGATGTTAACCTACTAATGACATATAATATGCTTGTAATTTACACTCTTTACGCGGACTATGATCCTACTATACGGTGAATTTTCCGACAACCCTTGCCGACAACTGGTTGAACCTCAGATTATGGGATGGTGGCCCTATTAAATTAGCATCATGGGAGAGGTTAGCTCTAGCGGTGCTATACAATAATTAATTCATTGACAACTCTCCAAACACATAATCCTCCACACGCTCCTGTGCTGATAGAAATGCTGCATCGATAGAGGAGAAAATCGAGTTAAAAGCATAGCTTTATAGTTACGGACCTTTATAATTAAACTAATTTCCTCTTTCATCTAAAATTATATCCCAAGTGTTACTTTTTCACAGATTACCTGTAACTGTAATTAGGTATGCACAATAATTTTAGAAAATTGTTTATGAGCAACGTAAAGACAGCTTGTTTAAAAACTTTCGGGGAATATTGGTTGATAGCAAATGTGTGAAGTTTATGCAGATAATTCATATTATGCACGAGGATAAAAATAATCTACATAGAAAATACTCTTACTTGAGTGACTTGTTGAGCATTTTGCTATTAGAAGTTAATCATAGTTAAAAAAAAGTCTGTCACATTCCAGCTAAAAGATTGATAATGGTATTTCATCAGAACTACATTAAAACTAAATTTAAAAAAATCTTTTAGTGTATATGAACACGCTGACTAACTTTAGCTAACTGTAAACATGGAGGTATTTGTTATATTTTATCATCTCATAAATGCTGACGATTTTGAATAGCAAATAGGTACACACATATCTACACACAAATACGTACGTACATGAAATGTTTTCTAAAAACGCCTTTTTCTTGGAATATTTCCAGTGAAATCCCAGTGCCAAATTGTTTTTGATATAGAATATCTGCTCTCCTTATTATATGCTTAAGTTAGAAAAAGCAAGCAGCATAATTTGAGTATGTAAGGTTAGACTCATTACATAGATTTTAACAACATTTACAATATTATTTAATCGCTGTACTCGTATATAGCAATAAGCTTATGCATAAAACATGCAGTATGCTAGGAATTAAATTAATGTACCCAACGATTGTATTCAATCCAGTAAGAATACAAACAACAGGAACTATGCTTGCATATAGCCGCCATTTCCAGCTGCGTTTCATTGTATTGCCGCTGTGATTTATTTGACATCAACACCGTACACTCCATTGGTTAGAAACGGGGAGTTCATACGAGTTTCATAGGTTACTGACTGAAGTATACTAAAACTATTTTCGCGCTCTTATTGAAATTTAACGTTTGATCGTATTATTTATAATATTGGAATGATCCAAAAATATTGGGTTCAACACGGGATGTAAACTTTCCGGAGAACTACTGCCCAGAGGAGGTAATCGGGAAGGGGCTCCAGGTTTCAGAGATATGAGAACTCCAAACTATTCTAAAGGCATAATAAATAGCTTACTGTGTACCTGGCTGGCGGAAAAGTTTCTCGTTATTCACAACTTAAAAAAAATACACATTCCTGGTGACCACAACCAGCGTAGTGACGTTCCGTATGCCATAGTGGGTTACTGCTGATAGCACTCAGTTCAGTTGTGAGCAGTCAGCATTTTGATAATCTAAATTCATCCCATACACTAATTTCAACCCTTTTCCGAGTTGCTTTACTGTTGGTTTGGTTCCAAAACTGCAACGACACTATATTAGTGTCGTTGATGCGACAAAACTTAAGAAAAATTCTAAATATTTAATGTTACACAGTTCAGCAGTATGTGCATATTTACTTACTAGAAATCCACTCCCGCAGCACGATGTTTGTCATTCAGGACGATGCTAGAATTCAACCACTATTATGAGAGGTGATTTGCAGCATTTTAAGTCAGAAATTTAGCATTTTGCAGCTTAGCATCCTAAACCATTTTAAAGAAACTTATAATTTGAGGTATATTTAACAGATAGGTACTTATGTTTGAAATAACATTATTTAAAAATAAAATCACAGAGAGCTGACAGTGATACAAACATCTAATTTTCGACCTATAAACCTTTAGCTAGAATAGGTTGAAGCAATCCTGAAAAATAGAACAAATTGGTGCAATGTACATTTTAAAAGTACAGAAAGTAATGTTACCAACCCATGGTAATAAATATATAATGCACAATATTGAGATCATGGAAGTTCATAAAACATTAACGCTGTCGAATGAAATCAGTACGTACCTAAACATTCTTTCTGCCTTTCGGGTTCCATCATATTTAAATTCTGTTTATTGAAGCATCTTTCAACAGCCTTACTCTAGATAGAAGCCCCTGATAGGAGTGGTAGAGAAAACTGTGCATTTGAGATTAAGCGCCAACAGTGTTGACAGGTAACATACATTTCATTTTTTCCGTATAATATGTCCAACTTGGAATAAAAATAATAATATTCCTAACCAAAATTTTTCCAAAATTTTACAAACCAAAACACAATATATTTGGTTACTTTCATCTAAATATTTCTATTTATTGGCAATACTCAGCTAGCAGTGACACAATTAAAGAGCTTGACAGACAATTTCCACATTAGTTCCTTTTAGGTTACACCTAAGCACTCTATAAATTCATTTAAAGTTCATAAATTGTAAGTAATCTTCATTATAATGCATAATGTAGTAATTCAAGGCAGAACTTATTTTACTGTGAGATAGGAAAACCTGAGCCAATTATGCTGAAAGAAGAAAATTCTGTTACTTCCGAAAATATAAAGAGACACATATTTGTGTACTTCTAGATTTTGCACATAAACAATACTTAAATAGTAAATTAATCTCAGTTAACAAAAAAACTAGTTAAACACTCCATTGTTAATGCAAACCAACATTATTATGGATTCAGTGATAAGTTATTGTAGTCACTGATAAATTTTCATACCCATGTAATTCTGCTATGCAATAAGAACTGCAACATATAAGTCTTATCCTTGAGAATTTTAGTTGAGCTTCTAGTGTGATGTTCACATTGTATACGGCCAAGAAAGGCAGGGTCGCGCAACAACGCATACGGTCATCTCGACCGGAGAAGACCTCGCGCATTACGACCTAGATAGACTTATTTTGGCGTGTGTCCCCTAGGAGGAAAAGATGAAAGTGAAGAAACCACATACGATTGACGACCAGAGAGACGCAGAGACTTCCCTAACAGTTCCTGGCTCAAAGACCTGTAGACAGAACTGGAACTGTCCACAGAATGCAATGAGCAACTCATATACCAAACACCCCTACATCCAGTTGGTGTCTACGGGGATATGCATTCGTGCGGCACTGTCACACGCCACAAAAACCAGAAGTTCATCCCAAAAATGAGAAGCAAACGGAATGAAATGATCGGAAAAACAGAGGTCACCCTAACAAGTAAACTACGTTAAATCCGAGGTCAAAGATGGCGGTCAATTGGAATCGAACATGGGGTCTCATATTTGCTACTTAGGCATGTGGCAGTCTATAAATCAAGGTTAATTTAATGCAGTTGTACAAAGTGCAGTGCAAGAATAAGGTTTTTTTTTTCAGTAAAGAGAGTTGGAAGGTCCCCTTTTTCCTTTCTTCTTTAACGGCACTAGTTGCACTGCTGGAGGCAGAATATGACCAACAACTTAAGCAGGGCTTAACTCCGGATATAAGCTGCAGTAATAGGGAACAGCTTTTGGTCAGTCGTGGTCTGCGACATTTATAATCTGCTTAGTGAATTTGTCGTGCTGGCTGCACCAGCAGTTGTACTTTCACCTTGCAGTTTTATTCTGTAAATGCTTTTAAATTAAATTTACAGTTGAGTACACGAAATGTCAGCAAAGAGTATCAAAAGTTACAGTAGATTGTAATAAAGACTTTCGGAAGATGAGTGATGCTCGAGAGCTCCAGTTGATTCACAACTGAACCTTGTGTTTATAACGTGCTCTGCTGAACATGCATTCTTTCGATCTTCCTGTCCCTTCGCTTTAACATGATTGGCTAATTGCATCTTTGAATGACGATGTCTGATAACAAGTATTGTGCAACGCAAGATCAAACCATAAAAACGATAAAAAAAACTTCCTTTACAACGACTGCAATACTACTATGTGTTTCAAGTAGGAAGGTGTTTATCCTTGAGCGCTACTAGGTGAACAACTAATCGGAGTCCTGTGGTGTTGTCGTATTGCATTCCTCCTGTGTGGTGAACGCCAAACTAATCAATCTCTAATAAATATTATTCGCGCTAAGACAAAAGTTCAGATTTTGCAAAAACTGATTCCTGAGGAAGCAGTGAGAAACGTATTTAACATAACCGTAAAAACTCCATAATTTTAGCTCAAATAATTGTCCTAACACAAATAAATAAAGTAGATACCATTATATTATAACAATGCTTGTGACGTAAGCACTGTAATGAATATCATTATTGGTTGGCATGTAGGCTTGAACGTATATTTGAAATTACTTAAAACTGAAACGTAAACATTTGACATAACGTGATAAAAGAAATATGTACTTTGAATAAGCCAAGATGTTTACTAAGTTCGATGAGAGGAAACAATACACTTCTTGCTAGTCTGGCAGAACGTGTCTTGTCACATTGTATCTTTGTTTATGAATGGTTCGTTATCTCTATTTACTCTAGAGAGTTCAAAGCAGCATTATTCAGTTACTCTTCCATGAAAAAGTGTATCAGCCAGATCAATGAGACGCGATCCACCTTCCCCGCCCTTACTACTGATAGAACAGGCTAATAGAATTAATGTGGGCTCAAATTATGTTGCAAACAGAAATAATATTTTTAAACTGGCGATGAACGACTTATTCACGAAGAAATTGACAGGAAACATAGCAAGACTGGGAAAACTGCGCGAGATATCAGATAAACTAAAAGAAGACCTATTTTGGAAAGAAATAGCACGTTAACGAGATTTTGGAACCTATCATCATAAATTTGCAGTACTCAGACATTGAAGACAATGACAATGACGAATTATCTCTTAATGTAAGCAACATTCACAGCTATACGGATGCACACCGCTATTTTCGTTGTATTAGAAAAATAAGTAATTCATAAGCTATAATTAATTTAAATTAAATATTTAAAACATTTGCGTAATATACGAAAATTCATGCTGTAATTGTGATTTCAACAATTGCATTATTATAAAACTTTGGAAAATTCAGTTTGTGTCCCCTTACGTCTGGCGCCAAGAACACTTGGGAGTGTGCGAGAGAGAGGGAAATATAAAAAGAGCGGGGATAACGAGGTGGCAACGCTGAAGGCTTCAACGCATCAGATTCGCTACAGGCGAGAACTCTTCCCATTTGAAACACATACTAGCACACATTCGTTAACCCTTTTTGTCATATTAGGGTTCACCAAATAAATATTACAATATTATATAAAATAAATAAATTATATGAAACTTTGTTTACCAAAGAGGCTCTCTTTAAGCCAAATTTAACATCCGAGTCATCGTTCTCGAAGGTTGTTGAGCTAGTCCACAGGAATATATGGAGAGGAATTTCGGCAAGCTTACTCTTCTTGTGACGTTTGACGCCTAGGCCATCCTTCACCCCATCCTCGCTTTTTGGACTTAGCACCCCAATAGCCGTCAAAACCTCTCCTGCACAAGTAACCGCAGGTGTCACATCTGTTGAGAAAACGTCTGCGGGATGTTCTCTCTAGAGGAGTAAATGGGTGCGTCTAACAATTAATAGGATATACAATTCGTCATACAACGTGCTCACAATGATGTCATTTAGATCTCTTATCTACATTAAATATCTCGTGCAATGCTTCTATCTCACCATTGGTATTGGAAGACCATATTTTCTAAGTCCTGTGATTATTTTTAAAAATCTAGCTGTAATGTTTCTTAAGCTGTTCATGGCACACTCCCTACATCTACCTTCTCGTCAGGGTTTTATAATTCTGAGTAGATTAGAAAATGGATAACTAAATTAACTAAACTTAAATTAAGCTTTTATTTATAGGCACATTTTAACTGCTCTTATTTAAGTATTACATTCTATAATGAGCGTGAGAAACCACTTAAATTTCCTCAGAGGCTTCTTTATCAAGCTTGAAGTCTTTTTAAAAGCCGTAAATTCACGAAACGAGAACCACCGTCTTTACTTACCTTCCGAAAAAAAGTCATGCTTAAGATTTTTACACCCTGAAAGAGCTCTTTCCTTCCCTGCCGTATCGGCGACATCGAAAGTATGGCCTCCTAGACCACAGAGGAAAAAAGACCTTGAGTAACGTGATTTAACTGTCCCTCGAACAGCCTAGGTCCTTCCTTCGGGCAGGAGCCCTTTCTTTTCAGATCAGTTTGATGTCCCGAGGGGACTTTTCGGTATGTTGTCCGCGGGTAGAAATGTACAGCGTAGTATATAGTCGCATTTATCATATTAAAAACATTTTTGTTATATATATATATATATATTAGAACATAGATTTGGTTAGCGATACGTAATTTTTAAGTCTAAAATTTCTAATGATAGGCTGAATAAAATTGCCTGTACTATGACGCATCATCTGAAGAATTTCAAAACGGATTCTGCTGCATACCAGTATGAAAAACATCAAGTATTCAGAATTCAGAAGAGGGAAAATAACATAAGTTTTGATCCAGAAATTTATATTAAAAGTAAAAACTAACAAATCTTACAATTGATGAAGAAACTGTAGTAATTTAATTATCTAGAGCTCATTAAACTACATGGCATGCTAAATCAAATTCCTCTAATTGAAAACTGACCCATAAGAAGATAAAAAATTAACTTTTCATTCTCTCCAAGTTAATGACCAAGCTTCTTCACCTGATAGTTCAAGTCCTGCTCCACTACAATGGCAGATTGATATCGAAAAGCATACTCTACAGGCGAATGGTACTGGAATAATTCACTGGTAAAATAGTTATAGACAGGTAATTTCAGTAATTAATTTCAATATACTAAAATAAGTGCATAATGTAAAAAGAATAAGTTACATTTTTTTCTTCAGAGAATACGAAGACGTTACCAAGAACATTTATTTTAACGGAAAAGGCGATCAGTTATATGTATGAATAGTTAATGCAATCAGATTTTCGATGTACTCAGACAAAAGAAATCCATTAGTTTAAGCTTCCTGTACATCAAATTCCTACATTCATAAATCGCAGGGTTAGAAGCACGCATACGCGTGTGCTCACACATACACACAGGCATGCCAGCTTGAAAATTCTGATAGGAAAATAACTCTGAGAGTTCTGAGAGCAAGTCTGAAGGTAAAAGTTGTATATAGAAGTTAAGATTTGATGAACTATAAGATAAACATTTGATGGGTTTGTTAGGGAATAGGGCGAGATTTATGTTGATAAAACAGTGTGTATTTCTAAAATGTAGGTCTATGGTATCTTACAGACTTACAATAGTTTATATTATAGAAATGATTCACTATGATCGATTACTGGTTGTCCATAGCGCCTGAAGACGGTGCTTGAGATAGTACACACTTTGTGCGAGAAACAAGGGGCCTTTTATACTTAGCCTTTAAATCACTCTGGCAATTTAGGCTTCCTATCGTTATTTCAAAAAGTCGGCAAATCGCTTCAAATTAACCTCCATTAAATATTGTGATTTTTTGGGTTCGTAGAATTAACAGTCCGAGTTGAAAAAAATTCAAAACGTTTTTTCCGTAGAAATACTGTACTCTGGCCAATACTTACGTAACATTACGTCACATACACAATCACTGTCTACCAAGGTCGAGGACCACGACAAAGAGCTTACTCAACTTCCACTGTTTACAACACTCCTGTTACATCTGCTTACTAACTGTTCACGACTTCACGACTCTTGGCGAGTCGTTGCTTCCTTAAATACCTAATTGATAATTCTAGATATTTTTGGAATAAACAAGAAATCGAATGTTCTGTCACTAGACAAAACCTGAACCTTCCAGACGGAAACCTTATCTGTACCGGCAAGTCCTTTATCCCCGCGCTGCCTATCAGTTCCTTCGTCTGCACAAGCCGTTTTATCGCGATCGGGTTCGCGACAACATATTAAACTGATATTGAATATTCTCACACATACACATGCATATCCTAAAATATTCCATTATTTACATGTAGCAGAAGGCAGCACAGGGAGAGACGTTATCACGAATCATGTTCTGTACACATTCATGGTATTGTGTGTACCTCTCATACGTACATAAAAACGAAATTAAAATCTGTAACATTAAGGGGATACTAAAATATTAATAAAATTATTATTATATCATTCTTAATCCCTGGTAACCACTTTCGTACTTGAATACAAATTTATATTCTGTATTTAAATTGAATAAATACAGTTAAATATTTACCACAGTTCTTTTTGACAAATGCGAGCTTTCTTAGGTGAGCAATAGCAATTTATGTTCATCTATTATTGAAAGAGCTCATAAATTATAGCACTGCTGATAATAATTGTTCTCACAGTGGTAGAAACACGCACACACAACAGTGGTGCTAAACAATAAAGTTCTTAGACAAGGAGTTATAAGCCATGTAGACTAAGTTTATAACATATTTACTAACGAGAGGACAGCGATGTATTCCACCGTTTTCTTGCAACCACAGAAGCTCCGCTCCGCCTTTCATATCATTTATCTTTCCTCATATCACTGCTGTTTCCTTAAACATACGCACCCACAAGCTGAGAAGGAGGGAAGAAGAAGAATCACTCTGCAGCGCTTCCGCAGTTCTACTCAACGTTAAAAGTTTCCCTAAGATTTACCCGCTCAAACACACTATACGATATACGACCCCTAAAATATGTATGTCAGGAGTGCTGTAACGCTAAGTATTTATTGATCATAAATTTGTTCTTAGACCTTTGCGGCTAAGTTTCCTACGGCATATTTCCGTCAAGAAAGGTGCATATCCTATACCTTTTCCAATAATTGACAGTTTCTTCCATAACATCTATAACAAATTTGCAACAGAGGAATCAGATGTTTATAACAACAATTATTTATTTTAACACTTTTGAAGATTTAAGGTCGGACGTACAAGAAAATGTTCACCAATCTAACTTTTTCTTATTGTTTTGTAAAACAGTATATAGTGTTAGCTATCAAACACCAAAATATTATGACTGTACGTAGTCTGTAGGCACCTTTAAAAAATTTAATGCCCTAGTGTTGCATAGTAGCATAGTAGCCACACATAGTCTTCCATCAGCTGTCTTGGAATCTATAAAGTCCACCTACCAATTCTTAACACACCCAGACTTGCTACTACATGTCTATGGAGAGACACAAAACCCAAATGAGTTTTATATGGGAAAGGTGTCCCAAAACATCATTTGTGTCTTCCATAGTGATGAAAATTGCTACATTTGATGCTGCAATAGTGTTTAATGATGGGAATTGTGGCAGAAAGAAAGTTGGTGTGTTTATGCAAACAATTTTGAAGAGTATAGAAAACATTCGCATTGCCGGTGCAGAAAGAGCTAATTAATGCAGAAAGAAGCAAGACAGAAGAGGAATTTAAAAAGAAAGGCTGAAGAAGACCAGAATGAGGATACAGACTATGGATATGGGAAGTTCTGGCTTAAAATTAAAAGGCAAACTGAATAATACTGTGACTTTGTGGGTTCGTGAAATGAAAAGTCCAATTACACCACTCAACAATGTTCTTTATTTCCACCGACTTACAGTTTAACACTTGCCAATTACACAGAATTACTTGCTGCACACAGTTACAATTCACCAGTCCGTCCGTTACAATTTCACTGTACTCGCGGTTACGTAAGCTCCGGTACACATTCAAAGTTACGTACAGTCTTCCGTTGCACAACCCTTTCGTTCATTAACACGTCACTGACTAACTCTTACACCAAGAACTGCGACTGTCTCCTCACTCACTGACAAAACCAACTCACTGACTGACTAAACCAAAACCAACTCAACTCACTAACTAACTCCATCTGTCTGTCTGTAACTCTTTTTATATAGGAATATCGCCGATTTCTCGTGTTTACAGGATTGTTCTAGTAACAGAAAGGTCGAGAAACAGGTGTAGAGAAAACAGGCGACACAGTCATGTTTTTTCCCTGACCACAGTCTGTCACCACCACAAGACAAACGAGGAGGAGGTGTGGCTAACCGAACCTCCCTTACCTTCCGCTGCCAGCTGCTTTCACAGGGTGTTCTAGCGCTCCCGTTACACTGCTCCCTCCTCAAAGCTGTTCGCCTCGAACAGCCCCATCGTAGCGTGCGAGGCGGTCCAGGTGTACCACCAGCATCTGCCCGGAGTCTGAGCCAGAAGTAGCGCTGCCGTAGTTTGTGAATCATTCGGTTCGCTCCCAGGTGTCCTCCTGAAGTACTGGCGTGTTCTTCCTCCAAGACTTCCGGGACCTTGCTCCGGGGAAGTACCAACTGTTCTCTCTGCGCCTTCCCATCGGGTGACTCACATACCCGGAACAGCACGCCCACTCTGGTCTTCAACGAGTCCCATTTTGCCCAGTGCGACTTGTAGGTGGCGCTCCTCGGTGCGATGTCCTCCCAGGTTGGTCTCGTCCCTGCGTCCACTTCCCTCAAGAGTGGCCCCAAGTCTGCGTCCGCCAGCTGCTCCCTCCTCAGGCCTGCGCTATCCCAGCCTTCAGCAGGCACTGCCACAACTACTCGGACTGCTGCGGCACGCTCCTTCTCTTCCACTCTTGTGCGCTCATGGCCGTCCTGGATCTGCGATAGGACACCTCCAATGTAATGGTCGCTAGCGTCGGTGTCCACAATGAAGGCGCCACCCGGTTGTGGGAAACCCAAAATTGGAGCACTGCACAGGGTCCCCTTCGGGTGCTGGAAAGCGTCTCCGGCGTCCTCCGTCCACACATAAGGCCGGTTTTCCTCCGTCAGGCGGGTGAGGGGTTTTGCGATGTTGTCGGCCTTTTCCTCTAAATCATTAAGGCGGTCGTCTACTTGGCCCATCCGCTTGCCCAGCTCCGTCACGTCATCCCTCACGCCGGCCAACCGTTCCTCAAACTTGGCGGCGAGGACCTCGTTCGCCTCCCTCATCTCCGTTGTCAGTTCGGCCATCTTTGCGGTCATTGTCGTGGCCAAGTTGTTGCTTGCCGTTTCCATCTTCGCTGTTAATTCGGCCTTCATTTCTTCCATCTTCCCGGTGATGTTGTCGTTGGCCGTCTTCATTTGTTTCAACTCTGCGGTGATGTTGTCGTTGGCCGTCTTCATTTGTTTCAACTCGGCGGTGAGGTTGTTATTTGTAGTCTCCAGCTTCGCGGCCAGGCTGTTACTTGCCGCTTCCGTCTTCTCTGTTAATTCGGCCATCATTTCCATCATCTTCTCCAAAAAATTTTCCAATGCCGCGTCCATGGTTGTAATGCTCGGTGATGTTATCTTCCCGCTTCCTGACACCAGTGTGACTTTGTGGGTTCGTGAAATGAAAAGTCCAATTACACCACTCAACAATGTTCTTTATTTCCACCGACTTACAGTTTAACACTTGCCAATTACACAGAATTACTTGCTGCACACAGTTACAATTCACCAGTCCGTCCGTTACAATTTCACTGTACTCGCGGTTACGTAAGCTCCGGTACACATTCAAAGTTACGTACAGTCTTCCGTTGCACAACCCTTTCGTTCATTAACACGTCACTGACTAACTCTTACACCAAGAACTGCGACTGTCTCCTCACTCACTGACAAAACCAACTCACTGACTGACTAAACCAAAACCAACTCAACTCACTAACTAACTCCCTCTGTCTGTCTGTAACTCTTTTTATATAGGAATATCGCCGGTTTCTCGTGTTTACAGGATTGTTCTAGTAACAGAAAGGTCGAGAAACAGGTGTAGAGAAAACAGGCGACACAGTCATGTTTTTTCCCTGACCACAGTCTGTCACCACCACAAGACAAACGAGGAGGAGGTGTGGCTAACCGAACCTCCCCTACCTTCCGCTGCCAGCTGCTTTCACAGGGTGTTCTAGCGCTCCCGTTACAATACTTATTGTATTTTTAATTGTCTTTCCTCGTAACTTGCATTTTCTACAACTTCAACCCATTTTTCTCTCAAACTACTTCATCTACAGTGATGCAATTTAGCACACAGCTTTCTTATGCCACAATGAACATATTGTTTGTTCTAGAATTTAAGATTACGCTCCAGTTGGAATGTGATGCTACAAAATATATGAAACTATTTTAATTTTTAAAGGATGCATATGATTAACATTTGTTTTAAATTCTACACAGCTTCAATAAGAAACCTAAATCCAAAAAATTCATTTTTAGTGTATTTTAAAATAATATACCAAATTTCCGAAAGATAGCATATGTGAATTTTGAAAAACAAATGGGCGTAAGTTTGTAAATATCTCTGCATATAGAAAAAATATGTAGCATTAGTCATAAACAATGGAAAATTATGAAAAAATTGTGCATATTAACTGTAGTATCTTAAATGAATATACTAAGTTCCACTTCTCTAACTTGAAAGCTTTGGATGTTATGGCTATTTATGTAAGACCCTGAATATTTACATACGTCCCCCCTTAAAGGTGAAAAGAGACAGCATAAAATCGAATATATATAGAGAAAATAATAATAATAATAATAATAATAATAATAATAATAATAATAATAATAATAATAATAATAATAATAATAATAATAATAATAATAATAATAATAATAATAATAATAATAATAATAATAATAATAATAATAATAATAATAATAATAATAATAATAATAATAATAATAATAATAATAATAATAATAATAATAATAGGAGGAGGAGGAGGAGGAGGAGGAGGAGGAGGAGGAGGAGGAGGAGGAGGAGGAGGAGGAGGAGGAGGAGGAGGAGGAGGAGGAGGAGGAGGAGGAGGAGGAGGAGGAGGAGGAGGAGGAGGAGGAGGAGGAGGAGGAGGAGGAGGAGGAGGAGGAGGAGGAGGAGGAGGAGGAGGAGGAGGAGGAGGAGGAGGAGGAGGAGGAGGAGGAGGAGGAGGAGGAGGAGGAGGAGGAGGAGGAGGAGGAGGAGGAGGAGGAGGAGGAGGAGGAGGAGGAGGAGGAGGAGGAGGAGGAGGAGGAGGAGGAGGAGGAGGAGGAGGAGGAGGAGGAGGAGGAGGAGGAGGAGGAGGAGGAGGAGGAGGAGGAGGAGGAGGAGGAGGAGGAGGAGGAGGAGGAGGAGGAGGAGGAGGAGGAGGAGGAGGAGGAGGAGGAGGAGGAGGAGGAGGAGGAGGAGGAGGAGGAGGAGGAGGAGGAGGAGGAGGAGGAGGAGGAGGAGGAGGAGGAGGAGGAAGAAAAAGAAGAAGAATTTGCTGAAGTAAGCGTAAAGAAATCCATGTGAATGTAACCCATTAAGACGTTTCAAGCTGATCTTAACTACATTTAAAATTTATGATTCGATATTGCTTAAACTTTATATGATATTACCTTAAATCTTATGCAGCAATAGTCCTTTCAACTTGTGCTGCATATATTTCGCTCGCAGTTTTAAACTTTCGTGTATGGTATCTTCCTTGATATGGAGCCAGACACTGATACTTTTTACTGAGGCAGCATGGGAGACAAAAATAAAAAGTACGAAATATATCCCAAATGTAGACACTTTCGCTCCGGTGGCCCAACAAGCCTGACAGAAAGATCCCTGCATCGATCTGTAGCTCCAGTTGCTGTGTAAGAGGTAGGTGAAGATTAATGTCTCTTGAGAAAAATGGAAAGATGGAAAATGGATGATGAAACAAGAACACCCAGCATGAAACTGCGATGAATAATGACACACAAAGAACCGGAAACATGTTCCTCCTCTTCTGGAAACAATGAAGGATTCGTAAATATAATTAATCTGTGTTACTTTCACATTTATTTGTATATCCACTATTCAACAAAAAATATTTACAAAAGCTTATTCTATCCGCGTCATCTATGCTGAGATCCATATAAATCTGAACCATTTCAATAGGCCAAAAATTTTGAACCAATAATACCACACACGTGTAACTTTGGGAGAATATAATACACAATTGGGAGATCACATTACACTATTTACATTTCAGAGAAAATGTTGGAAATGTTCTCCACTAGCGTCTATGGATGCTTGGTCCCATTTTCTTTGATCTGACTGTAGACACTCAAGTATATATGGGTATCTTAAAGACATTTGTGGAGCAGCTGGATGATATCGAATTGAGAGAAGGTTATTTCCAGCAAGTTGGAGCAAAATGCCATACATCTAATGACCCCATGGAACTTGTAACCAGATCGAAAGGATAGAGCCAGACTGAAAAATTCAGTGCCATAGCCCGGATTTAAACCACGCATCTTCTGGTATCCGTCCAGTCGCTCTAAACCATTGAGCTACTATGGCCAACGTGTCAGCATGACATTAAATTCTCCAACTGACTCGTGTATTTCCCGGTAAACCATTAGGAGTTCTCATAAACACGTGTGACAACTACCTTAATGGCGACTTACTATGCTGTAAGTACGTTAAGGCCCGGGCTTTATAGTTCGGACCACTATTAGGTACAATTAATGGAAATTAATTGGCTGGACGGAGACCAGAAGATCCGTGGTTCAAATCGCGTCTGTGGTATTGAATTTTTCAGTCTGATTCTATCCTTTCATAGTGCATCCTACACACGGCTAGTGTGAAAGTGTGATTGTACCTAATAGTGGTCCGAACAATAAAGCCCGGGCCTTAAAGTACTTACAGCATAGCAAGTCGCCATCAAGGCAGTTGTCTCATGTGTTTATGAGAACTTCCAGTGGTTTACCGGGAAAAACACAAGTCAGTTGGAGAATTTAATGTCATGCTGGCACGTTGACCGTAGTGGCTCAATGGTTTATAGCAGCTGGGTGGACACCAGAAGATCCGTGGTTCAAATCCCGGCTACAGCATTGAATTTTTCAGCCTGGCTCTATCCTTTCATAGTGCGTCCTACACACTTCTAGTGTGAAAGAACAATTAATTTCCATTGTAACCAGATTCTTTGATAATCGAATAATCTCAAAAGGTCTGTGACTCTCCACATCCTCTGATGTAACCTCACCGGATTATTTTCTTGTGGGGGTATCTAGAAATAGAGTGTACAAGAATAGGACACGGACAATTGCTGTTCTCAAGGAATCCATTCGAACCGAAATAAGTAACATTGGCGAGGATACTCTCTGTAAAACTTTAAAGAATATGGTGAGACGAGTGCAAACATGTATAGATGCTGGTGGAGGAAATTTCCAACATTTCTCTGAGATGTAAATAGTGTAATATAATCTTCCAACTGTGTATTATATTCTCCAAGAGTCGCACGTGTGTCCTATTAAAAAGTTATGGCCATTGAAATGGTTCAGATTTATATGGATCGCACTGTATTTCTACTTAATGGAGATAATCGTTTATGAAAATTGTTTTACTGTATATCTGTCCCATTTCAGATACAATGGCAGTATGGGAATGTAGGCTTTAAGTGATAAACTAAAATTTTTGGAGCTAGTCTCTATGTGATAACATTGAAACATGTATGTGCCCAGGATAAAAAGTGAATAACGACTTACTACTTCAGAAAAAAATAATAAAAGGAATTAATCGAAATGGCTAACTCCCACAAACAATTATTTGAAATCACATGTATTCAACAAATTCTTAGAGCCATTTTTAAAGGAAATCAACAATTTTGAAAAAATGCTCTAAGGAGGAAGTAGTTTGGGGTTTTCCTTCAAAAGCTTAAATATTATTCCATTTCCTATTAAATATTCAAAAACCCGTAATAAACGAAATGCTCTACTAAAACGAATTAACAAGTATACCCCAGCAGTTACTAGTGTAGAAGAATGAACTTGGAAGATGGAAAACTTAAATAGGACCATTGGTACTTAATAGGCTTTTCGATTTTGAGCTGTGCTGTTCTCAGACACGCATGGACCTATTTGTAATTTATTTCCAGTGAAATCTCGGTATCCAATTTTTTAATGGAAGGATATACTTTCTCTAATTACTATATGCGTGGCGGGGAAAGTAATTAGCAAAGCCCAGAAAGTTGTAAACCGTAAAAGTTTGGATTACCACATTAATTTGCTGGAAAAGAACTGGATTCGCATTGTCCGTCAGCTGTAACTGAAGGCCCTCCTGTTGATTATAGCACACATTAAGAAGAGAGAATAAATAATTATCTCACCTGCTGCGTATTAGTACATGTGGTGTAACTCTTTGGTTCCTCCCACGATACAGATTAAATTTCACCTCATATGTCTAATAATACTTTTTATAAAATTAGGAAAACGTAATGGAAAAATACACTTGGCTATATAAAGGGCAACTGTCATAAGATTTTCTCTACCGGTTTGGGTTTCATAGTTAATTCTACGTATTACTTATGTGGGTCAAAATGGTTGAATATTTTCAATATAGGTTATTGCAAATTTTATGTCGGTTAAATGTTGATGAAGAAATCGATATGTTCCGAATAGACAATACCGAGCAAGATAGATGCATGGTAACATAGGAGGTTCGCATTCGGAAGATCCTGCCTTCCATTCCTGGGTACAGTAACTCTGACCATGAATTTTTCTGGGTTTTTAATTGTTCATTCACGCTAGCCGTGTGGAGGACGAAGTGTGGAAACGTAGAGGCAGACTGAAAAATGCAGTACTATAGCCGGGATTTGAGACACGGATCTGCCACTATCCGTCCGGCTGCTCTTAACCATTGAACTACCATGGCCAACGTGCCGATATGACAATATTAAAGTGGTTTCCTGTAAACCACTAGGAGTTCCTATAAATGTATGAGCGAACTACGTTAATGGCGACTTACTATGCTGTAAGTATTTTAAGGCCAGTACTTTATCATTCAGACCACTAATTAGTCAATCAATATAAATTAATTTTTTTCACACTAGCCGTGTGTAGGACGAAGTATGGAAGATAGAGTCAGACTGAAAAATTCAATGTCATAGCCGGGATTTGAGCCACGGATCGCCACTTTCCATCCGGTTCCTCTTAACCATTGAGCTACCATGGCCAAATGTCGATATGACATTAAATTCACCAACTGTCTCCTAGTGAAAAAACACGAATCACTTGGAGAATTTAATATACTGGCATGCTGATAAGACCAGCTGGACGGAGACCGTAAGATACGTAGCTCAAATCCCGGCTATGACATTGAATTTTTCAATCTGGCTCTACCTTTCTACACCTTTCTGGGTTTCCCTATTTGGCAAGTCAATTTCTAGTATGGTTTTCCTCTATTATGAATTTTCTTTCCATCATTTCCATGAGAAAACTGATAATTTTGTGATATACCTACGCCAATTTTGGACTGGATAGACTTACTGTTTGGTTTATTAAGAGAACTACTTTAATAATATAACTTTAAGAACAATGCTTAAAACCCGATCACATTTACAGGAAACAATCAACTCTATATGGGACGAATCTGCTCGCTTGTCTTTCTCAATTTGGCAAAGTTTACATTATAATTATACTATGATAACAACGGTTCAATAATTACATTATGACGAATAGCACAGTGTAATGTTTGATTGAAGTTTGATGCTAGAGAAATTAGTGTTATAGTCTGGTTAAAAGCATTCACATAACCTTCTTTGTCTAACAATAGAAGCCAGTATTTCTCTAAACATAAGATAGTAGTATTGGTGTATTATAGCCGTTAAAGGATAATTACTTAAATTTTCCAAGAATTATATTTAAAACATATTTGATTTGAGTACAAATACAAACAAATAGCCGGCACATCTGCCATGTGACGTCGTAATATTCAACTGTCAAACGAATTAGGCGAAAATCTCGCGATCGCCCCAGCAGAAATTATTGTGATGTACTCCTTCTGTACCATCATATTGCAGCATCCGGAATCTGATGTCATGATATCAAACTGTTACTCGAAACAGGCCGCTGCGGTACAAATCGTTGTGGCTTACTCTCTGTGACAATGAATGTACCATCGACTTAATATCCAACTGACAATCAAATTAGGCTGGAATTCGTTCACCGCCACGCTAGATCCCAGTTAGAATAAATTACTTGTGAAAGGTGACTTTATGGAACTCTCCCTAATATTGATGTTCTATTAGCAAGCCTTAGGCGTTTATAGCGTGCATTTGGTTTCTTCCGTGAATAAGAAATTGCAATAATCTCTTTGTAAAGCAGAATAGTTACACAGAAGTTAGACGGAGTAGCTAGTAATACATGGAGGTGACTTCTAAAATAACTGGAGCACAGCAGCGTACGTAAACCTTTGTGATTACAGTGTGACCTTTAGAAAGAAGGAAGGAAAGGAACACCTGTAGGTCCCCATATCCGAAAGTTAATGAACACAAGGTAACCAAAGGAGGGGAACTTAATTCCGCTAAGCGCTAAAGAGAAAATTTTCATACCACAAATGTCACCGTACTGCCACAACACACCAACCGCCATTACTGGTCCTGAAACCGTCAACTATTTCATATGAGCAGAAACAGATGAATAAATTGATAGGACTGTGCAGAAAATTTGAGGTAGGAGGTATTCCCAGATAATTCAATACTGCACTCTATTTCTAAATTATTTCATATTTCTAAATTTAAAAAGAATATTTGAAATTGTCATGAAAAAAATAATTTTTACGGAAATTCGGGTGGTCACGAGATGATGCAATGTCAGTGAAATATTATGTAATATTGTCATTATTAGTAACTGTAAGAATGTGATTATGAAATGAGGTGATGTGGACCAGTGAAACATAAGTAATTTGGTTGCTATAGCAACTTAGAAAGAAGGGGGCACGATGTTAACTGAAATTAGCATCCTTTTCCATCAGAACTTCGTAGGAGAAAGACTTGTATTTTAGTCTCTCCGAGCGTGTGCAGAAACGATTTTGCGTGTGTGCATTTAAGATGCATTAATTGGCGTGAGTGTAAAGGAAGATTAGTTCATCTACACATCAATCACAGTTGGTTGGAGGACAGCATTTATATCATTTAAAGATTGTATCAGAGAATATGCATGTTTATAAGAATTAAATATTCAACTTTGAAAAGAAGAGAAGTGTTTGTTCATTTACCCTCTATGCCGCGACCACGCCCAGAGGTAAGATCTTCAACTCCAGTGATGCTGCCGAGGAACCTACGGGATTAGACTGCAAGATCTTCACAAAGGTGAGACATAAATCATCACTTCATCCATCCCATTTGCAGCTTAAAACCCGTTGCAACTCTTTGTTATGCAAGTATCTTAAATATCATGTAATAAATGCTAATTAAATTGATAAGCTTGACAAAACTAATGAATATGTTTTCAAGTAAACAGCAATGTGTACTGAGGGAATTCTCTTGAAAATCGTATTATTTGCTGAACTGAAATAAAGCCTGATTTTAAACAAATTTTTGTTTTAAGGTGGTAATGTATCTTGTTACTGTAGGTAAGTAGCAGAGAAAGTACAAATGTTTTAAATGTCTGTGTATTTTCTGAAAAATAAAATAACAAGTTTTGTAACATTACGGACTTCTTTTACTTCCGGCATAGATTGAAAATTCTGCACCTGGATGCTTCTCTGGGCCATTAATTTCGCCGTCTATGGGCTCTTATCTCGCAGCGTGAGGCAGACGTTTTCGTTACGTACTTAATTCTCACTTGCAGAAACAAACGACCTGAGATAATACATTGACATAGAAATCTGGGCTATTTGAGTTATATATCACATAAAATTTACACGGGATTTGTGGGATAAAAGGCTTCAAATGCTCTAAGCTCCGGTGTCTTCCATTACTTAAGCCCAGCACAGGGTTCTACTCAGAAAAACCATTAATCCAAAGCGATCAGGAATGTTACAAAGCGATTTGCAATTTGTTTAGATCATCTCTGCTGTTTCTGCCCTTGGCTCACGTTTGAAAACATAAAACACA
Organism: Mantis religiosa; assembly: GCA_030765055.1. Lineage (NCBI taxonomy): Eukaryota > Metazoa > Arthropoda > Insecta > Mantodea > Mantidae > Mantis > Mantis religiosa. Next base: position 177,444,951 of record CM060949.1, on the reverse strand, counting down.
TTTGATTTAGAATGATTCACCTATATTTGGATGTTATCCCTTATAGTCCATTTTACAATAAAACTGACAACTAAGGTGTTAAAGGAAAAGCGGAACCAGCTGCTATCACGTCATTTATCCCACGTGGGAATAAATGATTGTCTCACATTACACAGGGTATATCGATTCCTAATGGATGGAAACGGTGTGGCAAACAATTTTATTCCAGCCAATGAAGGACGCAACTGTACTGCATATTTACATATTTACCCGCATCCTAGCCAGAAAAGAGGGTAATCGGCATTTCATAATTTATTTGTTTTTCAGTTAAGTTAAAAAAGTGAAAAAAGTGGCAATGCTTCAATATTTATATCCGTTTCTTAAGACCGACAGCTAATGTTGCAACTTCAACATTATGACTCTAGGAATGCACAATACACGGAGTAAAATCCATCTTTATACAAGTTTTTGCGGTGCAAGCAACATTCCGTGCAGAGCAAACATAAATATTATTTTTTATTTCGTACTCCAGGAATAGAAAGCAAAAAACGAACGAATTTCAACCAAAGTTTAATACAGTTGAACCTAGTACCCAACTCATCATGGACAACGAGACTTAAGAGAACATTCTTGGGTGTCATCAACAATAATTGAACAATCTTCAAAATCTGAAATATTAGAATTTTTGTATAATATATTCCTCTATTACAAAAAAGGAAAAGCTTAAATAGAATATGTAAAACCCATTAATCTTAGAAGCATTCATGCATATTTCTAACATAGTTGCTGATAATGATAAAGGTGAAAAATGTTTCAGAACATCAACTTGAAATATCTATACTGTGCAACAAATGTGAACGACTTAAACCAATAATTGTTTCATAAACTTTCGGGAATTGCTTTTTTCTCATTTAACTGCACCGTCAACAGGAAAATTGGCTTTTTTAAATTGCCTACAACACTTTTAAGTTACAATAAAAGGTAGAAATTAATTGTTCCTTCACACTGGCCGTGTGTAGGATAAAGTATGGTTAAAGAATTTAAAGTGTCGGCACGTTGGACATAGTACCTCAATGGTTAGAGCGGCTGGACGGAAACCAGAAGATCCGTGGTGCATCTGTGGTTCCGGCTATGGCATTGAATTTTTCAGTCTGGCTCTGTCTTTCCATATAAATGGTAATCAAACTATTGAATTTTTTATTTGAGCCATTAAAATCAATCACAAAATTATATATCAATTTTTAAACATATTGTGACTTTGTGGGTTCGTGAAATGAAAAGTCCAATTACACCACTCAACAATGTTCTTTATTTCCACCGACTTACAGTTTAACACTTGCCAATTACACAAAATTACTTGCTGCACACAATTACAATTTACCAGTTCGTCCGTTACAACTTCACTTGTACTCGCGATTACATAAACTCCGGTACACCTTCACAGTTACGTACAGTCTTCCGTTGCACAATCTTCTCGTACATTAACACGTCACTGACTAACATTGCCTTCTTACACCAAGAACTGTCCTCACTCACACACACTAACCAACTGATTGACCAACAACTCTGTCCGTCTGTAGCCCTCTTTATAGGCATCTCGCCGTCTTCTAGACGTTTCCAGATGATGAAAGATCCCGTAATTTCTGGAACCAGGTGGAAGAGAAACAGACCGCACAATTATGTTTCTTTCCCCAGTCGTCCCTGTCACCACTATAAGACAAACGAGGGGAGGGCGTAGCTAACATTGACCTCCCTCGTCTCCCGCTCTCAGCTGCTTTCATAGGGTGTTCCAACGCCCGCGTTACAATATTTAAACAAATACTTAAATTACGGAGTTCAAATAATATGAAGTTTTCTGTAATATTGAACGCAGCTGCTACGCCCAAAAATGTTATCAGATTAGTAGTAAAACTATTGCACAAAACGCTCTGTTGACATTTGGAGTTTAAGGTTCCAAAGAGTTGTTGAGATATCCTTTCAAGTCTTATAACTAGTATGAAATGTGGAGAATGACGGGTTATTTTCGCTCTATAGTTACTATTGACATGGAACCATTACTTATATGTTGCAATACCGTGTCATAATTCATTTAAATAATAATTAATTGAATATATTTTATAAAACATTAATATCATTTCAAAGTAACCTGTATCTTAGTTAAGGTACATAAAATCTACTGGTGGTATTAATAATTCAACTGTATAGCTAAGGCAGTAATGTTGTACTGTGTAGGACACTTAAATATTTTGTTCAGGCGAATTTATAAACATTTTTAATTTTCATTTTTTCGAAAATAACAACATTTACAAGTAAAATGAAATTTCTTAAATAAAATAAAACATAAATAAAATAAAACACAAATAAAATAAAACATAAATAAAATAATAAATTAACAAAATAAATAAACATAAAATAAAACCAATGAAACATGTCTTGTCAATTACAAACTATTGTGCCAGAAAAGAGAGAGATAGCCCGCCTCGGTAGCGTAGTGGTAGTGTCTGCCTCACGTTCAAGAGGTCCCGAGTTCGAATCTCGGTCAAGGCGAGTTACCTGGATAAGGTTTTTCCGGAGTTTTCCCTTATCCAGAAAGACGAATGTCAGGTGACTCTAAGCTCTATGGAACACGGACTCTTTTGAGCATCATTTCATCCATTCCATTCATCGCCCGATATGACAACGTTGGAGGACGTAAAATTACAAAAAAAAAAGGAGAGAGACAGAGAGAGAGAGAGAGAGAGAGAGAGAGAGAGAGAGAGATAATTCATGGAAATAATCATTTAGCCTACACACGGTTAGTGTGGAAGAAACAAACAAACTAACTAACATAGCCTAAAGACGGTTACTGTGAAGGAAATGATTATTTCCATTACTTTGCCTAAAATAAAAGCAGTGGTTTAACTATGAAGCCTGGGACTTAAGTACTTACAGCATAGTAAGTCGCTACAAAAGGTGCGTGTCTCATAGCATATGAGAACCCTTATTGGTCTATCGGGAAACATATGAGTCAGTTGGAGAATTTAGTGTCATGTCGGCATATTGACTATAGTAGCTCAGTTGGTTAGAGCAACCGCACGGAGAGCGGGAGATCCATGGTTCAAATCCCGGCTATGCCATTGAATTTTTCAGTCTGGCTCTATTCAGTCACAGATAATTCACTTGAAATTACTACTCAGAGCAATAAAATAGTGAGTGAATGCCACCGAGTTGTTCTTTCCATTAAGTACATATTACAACAAATTGCCTCAAGTTCAAGAGATCCCTAGTTCGAATCTTGTCAGGGAGGGTTTTCTGGATAAGGTTTCCGAGGATCTCCCTTATCCTTATCCTGTCGAGTAACTCTAAGCTCCATGGCTGGGCTAACTTGAGCGTCATTGGACCCATTTCATTCATTGTCCAATGTGATTTAATGCTGGAGGACGTTGATTAGTATTACATTTAAAAACCGTCATGTTGAGACCGCCTGCTTCATCAATTTGAAGGGTGGCTACGTCACTTCTTATGTACTATTTGATATGCAGTGGACATTTCAGCATTTTCGTACCCTTTTATATTGAATTTATTAGCACCAATGAAATTAGAGGTACCGAATATTTCTCTACTTTGCTTTTACCGTAATAAAGAGCAATGGCAGGCAATGGAAATGATAAACACCTGCTTTCTGATTCTGATGGTATTGCACGTGATGGCTCATTTATCCGAAATCTTTAAATCTCTGTATTTAAAAACAATGCTTTCAAATTATTATTTTTCTACCATAGGCATATTACACTACCAAACTGACACGACACATGATGAAATTTGTCAAACAGCAGCTAGACGCAAAACAAATAGAAATATGACAAGAAGAGCGGAAAGTTAACACATGAATCGGAAGTATTACCATTCATTCACTAAAAACCGTGCCCATCTCAGTAGCATAGATAGTAGCGCGTTTGCCTCATTCAAAAGGTCGCTAATCAAGGTGACTTATCCGGATAAGGCTTTTCCTCGAGTTTACCCTTATTCTGAAAGATGAATGTTGGGTAACTCCAAGCTTTACGGGCCTTGGGCTCATTCAAGCATCATTTCACCCATTTCATTCATCGTCCGATATGACTTAACGTTGGAGTACGTGAATTAAAAAAAAAAAACTGTATGAGAATGCATTTAATGACAGAGATAGTCTGTTTCAGAAACATAGGCAAGAATATCTCTTCACAAAGCCATATCACATTGCGGACTAATCACAATCTTCAAACATCCTTTTTCATTGGTGGTATTCATGCGGTAATGAAGTTGCATCCTTCACCTCCCTTTTTAAAACAGCTCATCAAAGTCAACGCATTATTGGACATCCTGCAAACCTTAGTTATTCCGGTTCTCCTATATGGAAGCCAGACCAGGACATTAACCAAATCGCAGAACAAGACGATGCAAGTGAGTAAGAAGAGTGGAATAGAAGAGCGACCAAGAGGGCCATATGTAACTGAGGAAGCCACGTGGGCGTATGCAATAACGTTATGGGACCCACGTCGAGGAGAAAGCAACAGAGGACTTCCACGGCAGAGATGGTCGGAAGTGAATGAGAATGACAAAAGAGAGAGAGAGAGAGAGAGAGAGAGAGAGAGAGAGAGAGAGAGAGAGAGAGAGAGAGAGAGAGTAAAGTGGAAAGAAATGGATAAGATAAAAGCATATTTCAGTGAAAAACAGTAGAACGAAAAGTGCGTGGTGTCATCATATCAAGATAAAGGGAAAGTAGGTACAGACACAAAGGGAAATCTAACTCATAGAGACTAGCTCATCCTGTGAGAACACAATATATTGAGCTACTCTACCGTACCTATATGGTAGGAGGCTTTTGTCCGAAAGGGTTCTCACGAACGTGTTTATTTATTTTATTTATTTAAAAAGCTACCACAGTCAAAATAACCTGGGATTTTCTTTTAGTGAACGTAAATAAAAATAAGCTATATGGTCATTTTCTCTGAAACGTCGAAAATTTGGGAAAACCTAATGAAGAACGATTCAGTAATATTAGGTACAGTTCCTTGCAAATATCGGAAGTTTAAAATGACTAAACATTTTAAAGTTTACGCAATTACACTTCTTTCTGTTGCCCTAAGAGGCACAGAATACTGAGGAAAGGATAAGCTTAATTGGAACGATTTTTTCTTTGCTACACGCAATCTTGTTTATAAGTTATCGTTAGTGTGGCTTTGTGCGCAAAATTATATTATAGCCTTGGCAAGGGGCAAAGTTTATTATCTCCTCAACGACTAACTGTGGATCAGAAGACAAACTTCAGTGCTTACAATTTTAAACTTTCCTTGCTCGCCCCCCGCCCGCTCCGCCCGCAGTGATAAGACCCAATGAGAGAGCAAGTTGAGACACAGGTATTTTTGTTTTAGAGTATTTTCAATATAAAAATTGCCGCTCATATGCGAGATTGATATGATATTGAGCCTTGTTAGTTGAAAACTTACTCCTCGCTCACAAAGAGCCCATAATCTCAGATGTGGAAACGGATGCGTTTGAGAAACCATAAAGTTCTGTTTTGGTAATCTCTCATTCTATTGTGTGAAAACTTAGAACTTTCAACGTCAAATTCGTACCACGTCCTAAAGTTAATCCGGACTGATATTGCCATTCATGGATTTCAAACATCGAAACTCGGTTGTAATTTCAACAATGCTTTACTCCCGAAACCCTTATTGGAGTTTGGAATTACCAGCAGCAATGTTGTTACTGCAAACATCAAAGCGTCAAAGCAGTCTTGATTGTAGAAACTCTGTAGAAATGTATTAATCGCTTCTATCGGGCGAGGCAGTGCCGCACTAGCTTATGCCACTCGGGAGGTGTAAATTCGATTTCCCCGACCTCACGCTCTGATATTGATTTTTTCGTGGTTTCCCCTTGACACTCAAGCGAATGCAGGAGTGCCTATCTTCATAAAGCGAATTCCTTTCCGAGGGCTTCATCTATATCATCTGAAAGGGACCTTTCAGCCTCGTGGTGTTTATTGGTTTCGGATAACAGCGCGATTATTTACACTTGCACAGATTGTTCTTGGTGATGGATTGCACTATGATGAAGAAATATGACACTTGTTAGGGACATCCACGCGACTCTATGGCCTAATGGCCAATGAGCCTGTAGCTTTCTACAGTTCCCTTAATTCATCCCTTCGTCTTAGAGGCGTTAGCCGCAGCAGATATGTACAGGTCACAATGCACGAGGTTTTCTCCTCAATATCTAACCTCGATCTACCTGTTTGTAAAAGTGAGTTTGGTCGAAGCATCAGTTAGCTTCATGATTGGCCAAGAAATATCAGCGAATAGGTATACCAAGAAACGCGATAGGAACTAATATGAAGTCGGAGTATTGTGATGATTTAATATTAAACGAGGCTAGCTAATTGTAAAGTCATTAATAAGTTTGCTGTAAGCATTTTGCGCAACATATACCGGGCGTCCCACCTAACTCTACGACCTCAAATATCTCAGAAATGAGACAAAATATGAAAATTCCAACTGGCCAGGAATGTACATATATCAGGGGCTTACAAAATGAGAAGCTATGCTGAATCCATATAGGTAAGCAAATAACAGTTCTAGCAAAATGACGGCAATAGATACAATTAATGATAACACACTTGGTTCCGCTTTTCTAAGCATATTTAATAGTGGCCTATAGCCCTCAGTAACTTCATTGTTGTGCATTACATCCGATATGGAAAATGCACACACAAATCAGCAGTAGCAGATTGTCCGAAGAAGCCGTGCCGCTTTAACAAATGTTCGAAGTACCCTCTGTTTGCACCAATACACTTCTGAAATCTGGTATCAAGAGGGTGCTGCACGGTTATAAGTTTTTCTACCGATATTGCTGCCCACGACGCAGTAATATGATGTTACATATCCTCTACTGTCGTTGGTGGTTGTTGATACACTCTAACTTTCACTGTGCCCCAGAGAAAGAAGTCAAATGGCTTCTAGTCTGGGGACCGAGCTGGCCATTGCACAGGGTCTCTCCGTTTTATACACCTATTTGAAAACTTCGCATCCACGGCGTCTCTGGAAACTTGTACATAATGCGCGGGATATCCATCATGCTGGAACCACATTGATAGACGCGTTTCCAATCCTACATCCTCTATGAGGAGGGGTAGAGTTTCTTACTGAAATGATACATATTTCAGAACGTATGAGCTTCAGAAACGTAAAATCAAGTGTGTTTGTTATCTTTAATTGCAACTCTAGTTTTCATTTTGATAGAATAAGCACACATGTTCCATTTAAAAAAGTAACATGATGTTGGAAAAGTTATTTTTTTCTGTTTTTGTATTATGCATATCTATTCATTTTGTGAGCCCCTGACATATGTACATTACTGGCCAACTGGAATTTTCATTATTAATAACAACTAAACACTAGTAACACAACTTCACTTATCTTATATAAATCCTGGGGACCGGTTTCAAAGCAAACATCTGCTTTATCCTCAGCCACTCAGCTTGACATCCACCCACTAACCACTAACACCACTAGTGGGTGGATGTCAAGCTGAGTGGCTGAGGATAAAGCAGATGCTTGCTTTAAAACCGGTCCCCAGGATTTATATAAGATAAGTGAAGTTGTGTTACTAGTGTTTAGTTGTTATTAATAACCTAGTTTACTTCACTGTCAGCAGCTTCAGTTTTTTACATAACTATTGGAATTTTCATATTTTGTTTCACTTCGGAGATATTTGAGGTCGCAGAGTTAGGTGCGACACCTAATAGTCATAAAGGTGCAACTCTAAGTGTCATATCTGCATAACTAAAGTTATATTCTCCTTTCTCCTTTCATCTTCTTTGCTACTTATCTATATAATTATATTAAATATTCGACACTGCAATTTTAATGGAAAACCAATTTTGAGACCCCCTGAATTCCGAAAAGCATATTCAAAAGAATATTACGCAGTGCCTTAGTTTCCCTGATCAGGATAACTCAGAAACAAAAACTGAACAGGAGGATTTTAAATATCTCTACCATAACTTAATCATTTCTTGGAAAACGTTTCGTTATTTCTGATATGTCTAATATTTGCATGAAAAATGAAAAGTATAAGTACATGCGTGGCCCAAAGGCCTCCTCATTCTGAATTACTTCTGACAGTTGGTAACCCTCAAGGGGTTGCTAAAAGTCTTACTAACAACAATATAGATTTTGTTTAAAAAGTGTGCAAAATTTATAGACATTAATTTTTCGATTTATTGCTTGCTGTTTGTTTAAATTTTGAAATATCTATATATTTCTCAACTGGGAAGCTGTTACTAGTTTCCTTCTGGTAAGCATGCAAAAACCATGGAATTTTAAACTCGCCACATAGTGACGCACTCTTTAAGCATCTGACATAGCTTTATCTCTTGTATCCTAAACGATATGTCTATATATAAATTGAAGGTTTCTCTGAATTAAAATAAATAGAATGACAAGATTTTGTAAGTATAAGTTGTACAATCTGATTAGAAAATGGCATGCGAAACATTGGTTTTTTAATTTTGTTTGCAGAATTTTTCCCCTTTATATCATGGTAAATCGGATTTAAATACTATTGGGGTGTCTGCGCCAAACACAACTCAATATCAAATTGCCCAGTTTTTTACAGAAGATTCTAATAATCCAAATAGTCTACGTAATTCAGTCTTATTAACGGCTGGTGGGAGGAATGTCATGAACTCTTTGTGATCATTGATAACTGGTCTATTTTATGAGCCAACAAATGTAAAGCAGGAAATTTTAGAAGTTGTGCACAGTATAACATTTTCGTAATTTTAGTAGCAACTACGGTAGGAGTTCGACGAGAATATGAAGAATAAGAAAGGTAACCCAAAAACTTGATTTGGTGCATTCAACTTTCTTCTTTGGCCTTCCCCCAAAGATAAAATGTTAGGAATCAGTGCTAGCATTCGTGTGAACCACGAAGAACAACAAACATCCTGAAAAATACTGACTAAGCCGTTCAGGGATTTAAATGTAAAATGAGGTGACAGGTCATTTACAAGATGAGGCTTTAAATATCATTTCTGGCACGCACACACGCAGACACCTACACACGCACGCGCACTCGCAGCCGCACCCGCGCACACACCCACACCCATATACACACCCCCCCCCCCACCACACACACACACACACCCATATATACACACCACAAACACAGATAGACATGTTGCAACTTTATTTTTCAAAACAACTGGAAACTTCATGTTCTTCACCCTTTGGATTTGTTCATGCTTATTAAATCGACTTGGTTTAGCTTTCACATATAATCATATTTCTTTTACTTGACTAATTTCTTTGGCGGTACTATTATCAGTTTACAAATAAAATTGTATCTTCAGTATATCGCTATATGTTGTTCAGTCAATCTGTTTCTTGTGTTAACACACTTGTACCTTCTTTGATCTGAATCGTTATTTTATCCGAATAATCGATCAAATGTCGTTGGTACAAAAATGTATCAAATTCAGTTTAATGAGACAAACAAAATTCTGGGAGCTACCAAAATGGTAACTCTGGAATTCATCCCAAAAATTCAGAAACAGTTCCAAAGGGCATGTAATCGCCTCACTGGGTAAGGGAATGGTGTGTTGGCGAATCAGCAAAACACCATTTTCTCGCTGCACGCTCTGTTGATCTCGCTTTAGGTGTCATTTCTCCTAGCTGCATAGGAACCTGCAGTCAATAATGTTATTCCTATTTTACAAATTTCAGGGGTGTCTAAAGCAACAATGTGTCACAAATGTGATCATTTTAAATCATGTGTCGTAAATAATTATGAAAGTAATTAAGAAACCCACATATCAGCCAGGTGCTAATAAAATAAACTGTATGTAAAGTTGAAGAAACTTTAGAAAATTTCAAAACACTGGACTTCAAACAATTAAATTTCAACTGCCCAAGTTTAATGCCGTGGAAAACCTTGAGTTAAATGTTAATGAGTCTTAACTTTCTTACAGTAATTTCGGTATATACCTTCTTGACAGTATATAAAAGTATTGATTGTCCTTCTCGTAAACCTAATTGGTTCTAGGGACAACTGGTATATGGTACCGTTTGTGTAAGAGATATTTAGCTTAGAGTACTTATTCATTTTCTTTGTGTGATACGTCTACACGAGAGGCAGGCTGTACTTGTAGTTTTTCGTTTTACCTCACTTTCATTGCATATTTATCCCTATATATGATAACGTCATTCCAAAATGGGAAATTTTAAGCAGTTTCCTACACACACACACACACACACACACACACACACACACACACACACACACACACACATATATATATATATATATATATATATATATATGGCACCAGCACGAACAACAGAGAGCACTCCTACCAAGTCCAATCCTAAGAAGAAAGTTGCAGCCAAATCACCGCCGAAAGCATCAACTTCAAAAACGACATATGAACCAGTAATTTAGAAACGCATCACCAAGAAAACTGAAGACCTTATATGATAGTACTGACCTCCTTAGGGAATATAATAAGACCGGAGAAAAACAGCTAGCCAGCTTAAAAGACCAGGACCACTTCCTCTGAGGACATCTTCTGAGGAATCATCAGGAAAGGACTCAGGTCGGCGACTATCATCATCGTCGATGGCAGTTTTCGATAGGTTCGAGGCTCTGGAACCGAAATTTTCAGTTGGAAAGCAGTCCTCCTCCATAGAGGATATGGAACAAGAAGATCCTGCTCTCACTGCCAAAATGACAGGGAAAATGTCAGGTTAAACCTGATGAAATGAGTGTTAAGCCAACACCGAAAAAAGAGGCAAATTGATTCAACCATCGCTGAGCAGGAAGTCTTATTTTTTTATTCAAGTCAACATATAGCATTTGTTATAGAAATGGCTTTTAATGCCTCTTGGCCTTTATTTATCATTGGTATTCTTCCTAATTGTGTATGTTTAATTCATTTGGTATTTTATTTTTAGTACTTTATCATTTACCTCTGGCTGTAGCCATGATTTAGTTTTAAATGGCGCTGATGATCTAATAGTTGAACGCCCTTATACACCCACCATCATCATTATGAAGACACAAATCTCAATTTGCGGTCACCTGGGATCGAATCCGGGCCGCTTTAATTCCTTGTTTGAATTTTCTCGATTTTATTACGAGCGCACTTTCCTATTTCTATTCTACCAACAGCTGTTTCTTATATCTGTGGCGCAAAAATTAAAGTCATCCTTTTCCCCCCAAACGTTGATTCCGCCTGAGATTTTATTAATGCAGAACTTAATAAACACTGATTTACTCTAGAGACTCTTCTCACCACAATTACTGCAGCAGGGATACTTGTTGCCTCATTTGGGTCATCATACCGACCACCTTTCGCGCATCTTCCAAAAGATCACTGTAAATATAGAGTTGCTTCAATCCATTTCCACATCCCGTGAGGATTGACTGGGGATAAATGGTATCCCGCTTATCAATAAATAATTTTACTCTTGATGAAGCCCTCACAAACACAGAGAAAATATAAGGCATTTACTTCCAGAAAATTCTCAATTCCGCCAACCGTTGGAGAGCATGTGCTAACAACGCATATGAACCGTATTAGGACAAAGTGCCTACGAAGCTTAAGAGCATGAATAATGCTGCATCTGTGATTATCACGAACGGTTTTCCCTCGTTTTCTTTATCAGAACCAGAACACAATACACCACAAATAATCCTAGAAATCGCCGAATGGTATGTCAGTTCCATTACCCTGAAGACAATGAGATGGTGTGTTCCTGGTCCAGATTCATCAGTCGGCCTTGAGCTGCCGTGCAGTGAAGGTCGTTCCTACCATTCGATACGGCGACGCTGTTTTGCCTGTTGTGCGGTGTGAGGTTCAGCGATCGAATTACGGCGTTTGTACTCAACGAGTCTCAGTTATTTTATTTCTTCTTATTCTTTCCTCGGTGCCTCAGCGTGCCTGAAGCTTGAGGCCGGATTTTGATTTTGTGTTCATACGGTAATAGTGCTACTGTTAGCATGGAAATCTACGGCAGAATAAATACTCTGCGAGTGAAATTTGAGATCACTGCGACGTCAACGGCATTAGAAGTTCATGAGTTTGTAGCTGATACCTTGAAACTTACTGCTCACCAGGTGGTTACGCTGCAGTTAATTGCGCGGGATCAAGCAATTTATATAAAGCTCATTTCGGTAGTGCTAATGGAAAGGCTGTTAGAGAAGTTTGCTGGTACCGCGGTGTTTACGTATGCGAACGGGGAGCGTACAACAGTTACAGTCGAAAGGGCCACAGGCAATACCACCACGGTGCGTGTGTTTGATCTACCGCCGGAGATACCGAACGAGGTATTACGACAAAAATTGGAGCAGTATGGCAAAGTGTATGAAGTTCGGAGAGAGCAATGGGGCAATGTGTATAAAATACCAGTGAATACTGGTGTTCGTGCTGTGAAAATGGCTCTGAAAACCACGATTCCTAACACCATATGCTTGTGGGCTATCGTGTTACAGTGAGTTACGCTGGACAGGTGAAAACCTGCTATGTGTGTAGGGAACCTACTCACGTCAAAGAAAACTGTCCTAATAGAAAGACGGTCTTACCTGAACCACCACTTCCGCGCAGGGAGCCTCAGGAAACACAACAAGAAATCTCAGTACAAGAGAGTGTGATCCAGTCGCATGAGCTGCCAGAAGCAACACGGATGTCTCCAGTGCCCGCCGTCACAGTAGACAGTCAACTACAAATGGAGCCGAAACCAACGGGGTCCAAGGATTGCCGTGAGGAGGTGACGTCGCCCGTTTGTATTGAGGCGGGAGTTCTTGTGACGGAGAAGCGCAAAATTGGTGCTGCGACCGCCCTCCAGCCTACCCATTCATCTGCTGGGACCAACTGACGAAAGAAAGCCAAGAAGTCGAAAACCGCCCAGTCTGCTGTAGAATGGAGTGCTTCACTCACGCAGGACGCACCGTCGATGTCAAGTGCTGATGAGCCGACACTAGAAGACGGCGATAAAGCTGCAATGGAGGTGGTGTCAGGGAAGGTTCCGGGAGATGCATTGCAATCAGTGTCTGTGGCAGTATACGCAACTGGTAATCCTGGACAACCATGAGTAGTGCTCTCTTCCAGACACCCTCGTCTCAAACCACCGGACGCGCTAGCTAAAGTTTCAGTTTCTCAATAGATGTCCGAACCATTATCATACCCCTGCACTGGTTTCTCCCTGCCTTGTATTTCTGGAGTCTCATGACTACGCTACCTCGTATTCAAATATTGGCTACTGTCAATGTTAACGGCATTAGAAATCTACGCAATCAAAAATTGTTACACCAGTTCCTCACGACGCATGACGTGGACGTGTGTTTCTTGCAGGAGGTTAATACGCATAATTTGGCAGCCCTGTATAATTATGATCATGTGGTTAGCTTGGGTCCAGAAGGCAGAGGCACTGCCCTGCTCTATCGCCGTGGTATCCAGTGTTCTGACTTTCAATTACATCCCTCGGGGAGCGTCGTATCGGCTGTGCTGGATAACATTGCTCTGGTTAACGTTTATGCTCCCTCCGGTTCCAATCGACGACAGGAACGTGAGCAGTTCTTTCAACATGCGTTGACAGCCCATTTAGTTTCCGGTAAAGAGTGTATTATTGCAGGGGATTTCAACTGTACGCTTCAGGCTAAGGATCAAAAAGGTGCTGCCAATCTCAGTCAAATGCTTCTGCAGTTGGTGACGCAATTACATCTACGTGATGCCTGGGAGCTGCAGCATGGTAATACGGTGCAATTTACCTTTCTCCGAGGCGCCTCAGCATCCCGACTGGATCGTTTTTATTTATCTGACACCTTGGTTCCCCGTTTTCAGCGCATTCATGTTTATCCCGTTGCCTTTATTGACCACCACGCCGTTACGTGTGCCCTACAACTCACGGCTCCTAGTACTGGAAGAAGTTACTGGAAAATAAATTCAACCCTATTTAAGGATGAAGACTGTCGACAGCATTTTGCTACAAGATGCGTAGCTTTCAAATCCTCTTATCACAGTGCCTACCGTAAAGCAGAATGGCGGGCCGTTACGGCAAAACCGGCCATCAAAGCATTCTTCAAAACAATTAGTTTTGAGAAAGCCCGTGAAAGAAGATAGGTGTTGCAATTTTATAATGAGGTGATTTTGAATCTATATGAGCAGCAGAATCGAGGTGCCGAGGTCGCTCCGGCTATCAGGAGAATAAAGGAAATAATTAAAAGCAAACAAGATCAAATGCTGCAGGGTTGCGCCATTCGGTACCCCTTGTCGCACGCTCTCTCCGATGAACAGACCTCCTTTTATTCATTGGCCAAGGCACGTACTCATGGACAGGCCAAATACATTTAATCGCTCACTGACGCTGCTACTGGTGTGGTGTTACACGGGACACGCCAGCTATTACCTTATCTTCAGGAGCAATACCAGCGCCTAATTGGCGAGACTCCAGCGGAACCCATGGGTAGCGCGGCGGCATTGAGTAGCCCCGTGGCTCACATTAGTCAGTCCACGGAGGAGAGTCTACAAGGTCCCATTACGGAACGAGAATTACATCAAGTGGTGCAACATTTGAAACGCAATAAGGCGCCTGGCCCGGATGGTCTTTCTTATAAATTTTATCTTGCATTCTGGACGATAATTAAGGACGAGTTTGTTGCAGTGCTACAGGAATTATGGTATGGAGGCTGGTTTCCAGAACATTTCGCGGATGGAATTATAATTTTACTCCCGCGGAAACACTGCCCTCAGGCAGCGATGCTCATTCACCCAATAACACTGCTTAATTCAGATTACAAAATATTTGCGAAGCTTTTGGCCAGCAGACTAAAACCAGCATATGAGGAGGTGCTCCATGTTAATCAAACAGCTATTCAACGCAAGAACATTGGTGCCCTTACGGAATTAAGAGATGCGGTCGTCCATCTTGAGCAGCACCATAGCTCCTTGGCATTAGTTAATCTGGATTTTCATAGAGCTTTTGATGGAGTTCAGCACTGGTATATATGGCGGTGTTTGCGCGCAGCTGGGGTACCTCAACAAATGATAGCGGCGATTCAAGGGCTTTATCGTCAAGCGTCGTCAAGAATACTTTGTAACGGCTTTTTGTCGACACCTATTCCGATAAGACAATCAGTGAGGCAGGGGTGTCCCTTATCTATGGGACTGTTTGCCTTGACACTCAATCCATTACTCCAGATGCTACAAGATAGACTGCAAGACTTAACTATAGCTGGGGAACGCCTTAAAGTAATGGCTTACGCGGATGACGTGACGGTCTTGGCCAAAGATCAGCAGGATATGGAGGAGATAGCCACGGCGATTATGACTTGCAGTCGACATTCTGGAGCTCAGCTCAACGCCCACAAATTAGTAATCCTTCCACTGGGCACCTGGGAACATCCACCAACATTGCTGCATATGAAAATGATTTCTCTTAATTGGACCCAGAGGCTCAACGCACTACGTTTTAACTTACATGAAGATCGCTCTCGAAATATAACGTTGTTGTAACGCGTCTGGTACATTCATACTTATGCCTTGAGTAAACTGTGGTATGTGGCGCAGATTTTGCCGCTCCCTAAGCAGTTCGCCCAACGTGTTGAGACTCTGCTCGGATACTTCCTGTGGACGGGGAAAGCATATCGAGTTGCTCGCCCGCAATTGCGTCTTCCTCTAAAGAAAGGTGGTTGTGGACTAGTGGATATTGACAACAAGTGTATGGCGCTGTTGGGAAAGAGAGGATTGTCCTCTTTACTTGGCAATGAGTCTCCGATTGACAAGAAGTTTTGGTATGACCAGTTACATACCGTGGAGAGACCGACACGGGAATTTAATCGTTTGGTTACCAAGATTCGTGTCCTTGAAAACTCCGGGGAGCGACTGGAGAATTTTCTGACTAACAAGAACCGCTATCGTCACTTGATGAAGCCAGGTATTCAACGACCTAATGTGGAAACAAAATACAGTCGTGATTGGAAATGCGTTTGGGCCAATGCAACCAACTGTAACCTTCCATCGATATGGAGAGAAACTGTTTATGAAGTGATTAATGAAACGGTTCCAACTGCAGAAAATATGTGGCGTCACGGGGAGTGAATTCGAAGATCTGTGGCGTATGTGTGGAAGATGATAAACTTGAACATCGCTTGTACAACTGTCAGCGGGCTGACTTGATTTGGACCTCCATCCGAGACACATTACATAAACTTCGTCCAGAAGAACACTTACGTTGAGTACCACAGCTGGTACAACTGGAGTTTCGTTTCAAAGACACGAAATTTCACAATTTTGCAGTGTGGTTGGTTGCTGGTACACTACATTAGCTGCTGAAAATAAGGCGAGCAGACACTGTGCTAGGAAAGAACCTACGTATATTTTTGAAGGGGCAGAGATGGACCTATATACGGAAGAAGACCTTGCGTTCTGGAGCCATACATTTATCACTTGGAACAAATGCAGATCTAATAACCATTTAAGCAAATAGAATCCTTCATTTGTCTCACAGTACAGGCCAATAAAACAATAAATTTTCTTACCCGGTACTCATTCCCGTCTTAAATAAACAAAAAAAAATAAAAAAATAAAAAAGTAAAAATAAAAAATATATACAAAAATAATGTAAAATAAAAAATAAGAAAAAAATAAAAATAAGAAAAAAGATGGAAATCATTGTTTTGAATCACTAAAAAAATAACAAAAAAATTACTGCGCTTAGAATTTGATGGTAAGTTTAATATTCTGGAATAGTTCATAATTAATTTAAGGATTATGCGGATAGGCAAAGAAGGACCGGTTTGAAATTTCTGACAACGAAGTGCAAACGTAACAAGAAACAAATGTGGATTTATGTCCCGCCTCGAATGTCCTAAAATCAATGTTACAAGTGAAATGAAGTGAAGAGAAGTGAACACAGGAAAAATAACTGGAGATAAAGTATCACGTCTAAGTCTAGGATCGACGCAAGGAACATACTGTGGAGGGACATAAACTGCTACTGTACCTCTACAGGCACTGATATATGTTACTCAAAGGCAGAGCTCCTTGAAACAGATTTATTACGAATTTGGTCTTCACGTCGCTGACGATTTTCGAGATATTCGTTGCTTTTGAATCCAAGTTTTAAACGCTTATATATCTTGATAATGCTAAGCTGTATTTATATGACTTTTGAAAGCACAAGCAGAACTTTATGTTTATCTTAAATTTGTAGTAGACAGAAAAACAGTCCGCTGTAGCAGAGTGGGTTGAGAGAGTAGTGTGAATATTATACGTTAATTTACCGACATGAAGATATATGATTCTCTAAATGTCCTTTTAATTACATTCCTGCTCGCTAGGAAATAGTCTTTTCGCCACTATGCATTGCTCTCAATAGATGGCACCACCTGTAAAATATAATAAGCTGGAAGGTGATTGCACTTTTTTAATACGCCTTATAAAATATTTTGATTTTTGCTGTTTAGAGGTATTTTGATCTTGTCTAGTTATATACTTTGTGCAAATATTCAGCTGGAGTGGTGTATATTAACACAACCTTGGATGTACAAATATTTATGTTTGAGACCGTAAGTCTGTTAAGGTGGATTAATCATTGTGCTTCTTGCAAACTTGTCTTGTGTATTTAAGGTCCTTTGAAACAGATCTCGAAACTAATTTTGTTGGAAATTGTATCCACTTTAAATGAACAAAACATTTGAAAGTACTAATATGTGATGTCACACGAAACATGTGAGTTAAACGACTTTGGACGTGTAGTGAGGAGACTCCATAACCATTTCCAAAAATTTGAGAGAAGTATGTGGCGTTTGTAAGAGTGAGGTAAAATAAAAATAAAAAAAAACCGCATATGAACTGCATTAGGACAAAGCACCTACGAAGCTTAAGGGCATGTATGTTGCTGCATCCGTGATTATCACGAACGGTTTTCCCTCCTTTTCTTTATCAGAACCAGAACACAATACATCGCAAACAATCCTAGAGATCGCCGAATGGTATGTCAGTTCCATTACCCTGAAGACAATGAGATGGTGTGTTCCTGGTCCAGATTCAGTCACTTTTCCCGCGAAGAAGTTGTCAGTAAATCACCTACACACTGTGCCTATAGATAACGATATGGTCTGTTACTCCTTGTATTACATGAAAAATATTTTATTTTTAAATTATTAAACAACAAGGATGTAATTTGAGGTCTAACTTTTAGGCTGAACAAGTTTAAGAATGCATAAAAAATATGTCTAGTGATCATTAAACTAAATAAAACGAACTCGTGGCTTTAAGGTCATATATAATTTTGCTTCATTTGTGTATGATACATTTTAAAGTTTTAATAATAATAATAATAATAATAATAATAATAATAATAATAATAATAATAATAATAATAATAATAATAATAATAATAATAATAATAATAATAATAATAATAATAATAATAATAATAATAATAATAATAATAATAATAATAATAATAATAATAATAATAATAATAATAATAATAATAATAATAATAATAATAATAATAATAATAATAATAATAATAATAATAATAATAATAATAATAATAATAATAATAATAATAATAATAATAATAATAATAATAATAATAATAATAATAATAATAATAATAATAATAATAATAATAATAATAATAATAATAATAATAATAATAATAATAATAATAATAATAATAATAATAATAATAATAATAATAATAATAATAATAATAATAATAATAATAATAATAATAATAATAATAATAATAATAACAGCATCGCATAAAAGATTTAAATTACTGACAAGTTTTTATACATCTGAAAATGCTGGGAAGGTGGTTAAGCTAATTGATACACAAAACTAATTTTACTAAATAGACAATAAACCTTCTTAAACCTTGCTAATGCAGTTCTTGCTTATTGTTGATTCTATAGAAACCTTTCGTCAGGAATATTTATTTAGAAAAGTTTGAAATTATGTATTATTTAGGTACTAAAAGCCCGCCTCAGTAGCGTAGCTGGTAGCATGACTGCCTCACGTTCAAGAGGTCCCGAGTTCGAATCTCGGTCAGGGTGAGTTACCTGGATAAGGTTTTGTCCGGGGTTTTCCCTCTTATCCTGATAGACGAATGTCAGGTTACTCTAAGCTCCATGGACCCTGGACACATTTAAGCATCATTTCACCCACTTCATTCACCGTCCGATATGACTTAACGTTGGAGAACGTAAAATTACAACAAAAAAGTACTAAATGGGATGTTGGCTGACACTACTGCTCTGTAGATATCTTTCGGAAAATTACTACTGCAATAATTTTCACTTCTACTTGCAGAAAATGCTGCTGGTGGGGTGGTTTGGATTTGGGAGACATGTTTATTAATAGCATTTCTATGAGCAGTTCTTTGTAGAATTTATAATTTTAACCGCCTGGCTTAAAATGGATGCTTACATGTACTTTAACTGTTTTATCACTCCGCCAACAAACACGTATTGCTGCTCAGAGCTCTCAAGTCTTCACCTCTAATTCAACGTTGCAAAGACTTGCCAGCTTTGACACCTACAGCACTCGGCGCATATTAAATAAACTAAATTGGGCAAATCAGTAAATGGGTGAAGAGAATGTAAGCAACGCAGATTTGTAAATAAAAACTTGCCGGAACTTTAGTCGTCAAGTTGAGATGTGGCACCTACCTCAGGTTTTCAAGTAGTTGCATCACTTCAGTAATCGTCAAGTTTATAGTTTAAACACAAATTGTGCTCTTTAAATCAAATGTCACTTTTAATAGAATGATTCACTTGCGCTAAAACCAAAAAGATTTAATCGAACATTTACTTTTATAGTTGTATTTTAATAGTACCTACTAAAGTAACACCTCAATATTGAAGATGGATAAAAATCAGTTTAACCACTGCATGAATAAAGTGCCACTACGCCTACATGTCAAGTATAATATTTATTGTAATTTTAATGCTAGTAATTTAACTTTCTCTTGTATAAATACCTAGTCTTCTTTCAATAAAATTTCATTACACATTATTGTTTCTTATTTAGTATGAATCAACCACTGAATCAATTGCCGTAACTCGTTATTCAAACTCTACCAACAAATAAAACAATTTCCTAGAAACAACTGCGGAACATCGATTTTCTCATATTACACATTAGCCAACGACGTTTATGACACTCATCCAACCGGCCTTGGTCTAAATCGCCATTTATTCCGGAAAATCAAGTTACAAATAATTTACGAATAA